>OZ017784.1:4407522-4442266 GCA_963969325.1 Lycopodina hypogea | reverse complement strand
GGCATCATCACTAGAAAAAATTGCAGCTCAGCTTCAGGCCAATCAACTCAAGAGCCTTGAGATCAAGTCTGAGGCTGTTTGCTCTATTGGTTCTCCCACGACAGGATCCAGTTCAAATCCTTCCTTGCCATGCACTCTGACCCCAAGTAGTGGAAGTCCTGCGGTTATAACACAAACTTTAAGCAAAGTCACTCTGAACAACAAGGTCGCTAAGGGAACCGGTACAGGGTCAATTACTGCTACACCCAGTTCTTTCATGACTGCTGTGACCACGACTGCCAGTACAACTTCTGTGTCTTTGGTGGGACAGGACTTGCTTGGAAAGAGGGTACGGAAGCAGTCGACCAAGTATGAGGATTTTGAAACAGCCTATGGCAATGGTAAGTGTTGTATAGACATGTGTTTTTTGTGAATGGAGGTTAGTTAAGGATAGCATATATGTTCATAAATGAACACTTGATTGATGTGGTAAATGGTTTAATTAATGAGTCAGATTCCTTCCTTTTTTTTGCTGAAATGAGTTACAAATAATTCTTATGATTTTACCAGATTTCTGTGGTTCATATTTATTTGGTTTGGCTGCTAATCAAGAAACCTGGAATTAGAGACAAAATAAATTTGGATCATATTCATGAATGTGATGATTTTGAACCATTCACCACATTAATCTTTGTGAAGAGTTTTAGTTTATTTGTGGTTGCAATGTCTTTGTATGTCCATCATATAACTCTACCATTGAGGAGTTTCCATTATGAATATTTGATCAATAACTGGAGTCCTTCATTGGATTTGTTGTGTTGTTGTTGGTTTTTGTCTTGTGAAGTCAAGGTTTAATGTAGTCCTACTTTGGAGTATGAACTACAGAATGGTTGCCTTGGACAGTATATTTGAGTTGCATGATCTACAAGCAGTAGTGGCATGCACCATTTGTTTTGAGATAATCCCTATACACTGACCTGGATAGCGATGGGCATATTATACTGATCTGGTATAAAATACCACAGACTTCTATTAGTCAGTCCTGCCAAATCACTGTAGTGATGGATCCATGGTAACAATTGCTTAGTGGCAGCTGCAACATGAGAACAGCAACTGCCCCACATAGGAGTAACAAGGGATGTGGTCCAGTGTAGATGTCATTTGATTCCCACAATGAGATTTCTTTATTAACTCTGTGATGCAAAGGAAGGTCGTTTCTATAAATAGAGTTTTATTTGGATCTATTTATAGAATTTCCAAGACAGAGAAGGAAAAAACTCGTTACTGTCTTGAAGATTCTATTACTTTGGTACTAACCTCAATATATAAATATTGCTGGACTATTGGAAGTGATAACTGAGGAAGCCAAATTTAGTATGGTCTTGTTTATGGACCATTTCAAGGTGATAACTGTGGAAGCCATATTTAAATGTCCATGGTTTACTTAACAAAGATCAGGGCCAAAATAGAATTTGTATTTGGACATTTATAGAATAGAAGGACTTTATGTATGTACTGCAAACTAATATTATTGGTGGACCATTCCAAGGTGATACAGGGAACCAAATTTAGTACATTTTAAATGAAGATTTAGGCCAGAATTGAATTTTTGTTTGGACTTATTTCTAGAATTTCAAAGTAAGAGGGAAGGAAGGCCTTGTTAATTCTTGATAAAGAAACTATAATTATTGCTGGACCAGGAAGCCTAATTCTAATGACAATAGCTACTTCAGAAGTTCATTTTTCAAATTGGATCAATGCCAAAAGCAGACATGTACATACAGTTCTTCATTGTACGGGGGGGGGGGGGGGGTGAGAGACCTGGGATTCCCCCACCCCCTTGCATTTGGCTGTGGTTTAAGCACTTAGCTGATTGCTGCTGAAACCAAATTCAACTCGGAATTTACTTACTGGGAGCATGCCCTTGCCCTCCCAGAACATGCATTGTGGGCAAACAAAAGCATTGTATCATTTTCTCACTCTCCAACCCCCCCCCCCCCCCATCATTCTGACAAGAGTCAAACCTGCTTGTAATCCTACATGTGTAAATGGTAGAGTTTCAGTATTTTGACATAGATGAAATGATGAAATATTTCAGTTATGTATTTACGTAGAAGATTAGACTCACTGAGTATACCCTCAACATGCACACACTCACACAACACCTCTCTCTTCTAGACTCCGACAAAGATTCCGCACGTTGAACCTGTTTTGCCCAAAGTCCCAGAGAAGAGTGAAGGCCGCATCACTAACCAACTTCAGTACCTTTTCAAGTCTGTTTTGAGGGTTCTTTGGCGCCACCACTATGCTTGGCCATTCCACAAGCCTGTGGACGAGGTGGCCCTCAAAATCCCTGTAAGTCCCCCCCCCCACCCCCAATCAACCCTGGTGTGACTATGTGATCCCTGTAAGTCCCCTCCCCCCCCCCCCCCCCCCCCAAAATCAACCCTGGTGTGACTATGTGATGTTTCCATGACTGGTGGGCTGTGTGTGTGTGGGACAGTAAGCCTTTTCATTTTGCTAAGTGACAGTTTGGATTCTTTATTCATTCCGTGTGATTGCATAATTATGAATCGGTACATTTCTTTACAGGAATTTTATAACCGATTAAATTGATACTCAGTAGTTTCTTTTTCTCTCTCTCTCTCTCCAATTACTGCTCACTTTAAATGTGCTCCTTCTGACCTCAACTGTCTATTTTCTCCTAACTATTGATCTTTTTCTCTCCATCCTTAATTTTCCATGTTTTGCTCCCTCTCTCTCCCCCTTTCTCCCCCTCTTACCTTTTTTTTCCCCCTTTCCCACTTATTTCTCCCCCCTCCTATCTCTCCTCCTCCCCCCTCTCCCCTCCCCCTCTCTCCCCTCCCCCTCTCTCCCCTCCCCCTCTCACTCCTCCCCCTCTCACTCCCCTACCACCTTTCTTTCTCTCCTCCCGCTCCCCTCTCTCTTTTCCCTCATCCCACCTCTTCCCCCTCCCTCTCTTCCTCCTCCCCTCCCCCCCCCCCCCCTCTCTTTTCTCCCTACCATCCATCTTAGGATTACTATGATGTCATAAAGCATCCTATGGACATGGGGACTATTAAGAAGAAGCTAGAGCAGAATGCTTACCCCAACTCCAAGGAATGCATTGCAGACTTCAAGCAAATGTTCAACAACTGTTACACGTACAACAAGACCAACGATGTAAGCCCAACATGTGCTACGTCTGCATACTGTGACGTGCAGACACACCACCTGACAGGGGGAAGCCACATAATATCCTTGTTTACTGACACAAGCCATACAAATGCTTTGACATCCCAGAACTGTGCATATTACCAGCTGCCCTGTGGGCCTCTATGTGGTATTATCTAATGAGGGACTTCCCCCACCAAGTATCAAACCAATAAATTAAATGATTTAGACCTGATTTATTGAGTAGACACTATTGTGCGAGTCTGCAATCAACTATTGCATCAACATTAAGTGTGTTGTTGAACACTAGATCACTGTGTGTTCCTACACATTTCTTTTTGGTTGCTATTCCCTTTGCTGGTGCTTTCTTTTTTTGAGGCTCGAGATGTTTGTCCAAAAGTAGACTGAAGAAAATACAGTGTGTCATAGTTTGTAGCATTGTTCTTATGATAATACATGGATATGTATAAATCCTGGATGTGTTTGTGGATTGTCTTAGACTGTGTTTTTGTGTTGTTTCATGGTTGTGGTGTTTGTTGGTTGTGGTTGTTAATTTCTTGAGGAGTTCAACAAGCATATTTATTTGCATTAATTGTGTCTGTCTATGATCATGTGGTTTGAAGGATCAACCAACAATTATGCTGTGTACTTCCTTATTCAAGCCATAGCTGTGAGGTGGCTAGATTCTTTCAGAAAAGCACAGTTTGTGGCTAAGTAATGGTCTTCCTCCTTGGTCTGGTCATTTTGCTCTGGTCATTTTGCTCTGGTCATTTTGCTCTGGTCATTTTGCTCTGGTCATTTTGCTCTGGTCATTTTGCTCTGGTCATTTTGCTCTGGTCATTTTGCTCTGGTCATTTTGCTCTGGTCATTTTGCTCTGGTCATTTTGCTCTGGTCATTTTGCTCTGGTCATTTTGCTCTGGTCATTTTGCTCTGGTCATTTTGCTCTGGTCATTTTGCTCTGGTCATTTTGCTCTTCCCTTTCCCACTCCAGTGGGTGCTGTCAGAGTGTGGCTTGTAGATGTGACCTGTGGTTTTGTGGCTGTGTGTTGTGTCTGGTACTCTTGATCTCTCTCTTCATGATCTGGCTGAGCACTTCTTGCTTGTGAGCCAGAGTTTTCTGACAGTGAATTCAACCACGTTTATCAAGGCTTTGTTGAAACTTGTCCAGAGTTATCTGCAGACTGCTTAGCACACCCATCGTCTGTTCGGACCAGCCGTCTCACCACGAGGGTGCTTGTTTCATGGCAATATATGCGCTTGCTAAAGATTAAAAATAGTATTGTGGGACCCTCCACCCCTCCCCCCCCCCCCCCCCCCCTAAAAAAAATAATTAAAAAAATAATTAAAGGAAAGAGGAAATAAGAATAAACCAATGCAGTTGTTGTGTATGTTCACAGCTGTTGCAATAACTTCCATGAATAGATTGTTGTCTTGGTCTTTCCCTGTTACATCAGTGTCTCTGAATCAATGGAGTGGTTCTGTTCTGTTGGATAGAGGCACAGCTTGACAATAGCCTGGCAACTTGGCAACCTATCCCTTGCTGATGACATCTCATGCAGAATGGAGGCTATTCCAATTTTAGCATTTTTGGAAAGGGATATTGATGTCATTGTTTATTGTTCCATCATCTATTGTTGGAAAGGGATGTCACGGTCATGTAATGTATAGTATTTGTATCATGTGGTGACCTGGGCTTTTATTTCTGTCACTTGCTCACTGTGAGAGGGGACCTATGTGCTCTCTCTCTTTCTTCTCGTGTGAGTCAGTTGTGTGACTGTGAGTGTATGGGCAATAGGGCCCTTGTAGGTGTTGGAATGGCTCACTCTCTCTCCTGCACCTGGTAACATGCAACCATTTGACTTAAGTATGATGCACACCAAGTCACACTTTCCGTTTATTTGATGGGTTTTGTACTGATGGGTGTCTTCAGGATGACTTGTGGCAATCCATTATTTCCCTGTAGTTCCCTTTTTGTGTGCTCATTAATAATAGTATACTTGACTGTTAGAGAGATTTTTTTTCTTTCATCGCAGGACATTTCCCATATGGGGCACACTCTGGAGAGACTCTTTGACATGAAGCTACAGTCCATGCCTAAGGAGGTAGGAGGGAATGTGCATGTGTTTTGTGCACATGCTATAATACACACTGGTTAGTATAATAGGCATAAGGGTAATTAATACTTTTCAATGACATTGCACTAATAGTACAAATTTGAAGCCATGGAAAATGGAATCCCACATGTTGTGCTGTACCTCGTACATGTACTATGATACTGTGCAGGGTTCATGCGATTCGTAATTATTTTGTTTATCCCACTTAGGATGGTTTTTATTTTCAGAGTAGACTCAGTGTGTGTTTACATAGTGTGGTTTGTAGGGTCAGTGTACCACTCACAATTATAATAAGCTGTTAGGAAAGTATAATTACAGTTACTGCTATTTGTACTTCCAATTAATTAATTGTAATTGAAATAAGTGAGTAGACAGACGAAAGAATTATGCGAACACACACACGCACGCACACACACACACACACACACGCACACGCACACACAAACTCCCCACACACATACACACACACACCCATAAAGCTGACAGCAAGCAGAGGCTTACTGCCTGCCAGGTAATGTTGAATGACTTAACAGAGATGACAGAGATATTTAAGTTCATTGTAAGTTAAGTTCTAACCAATAGTGATGACATTTTCAGACATTTTGGTGATTTTTTATGTCGGACGAGTAATCTGGTGCACGAATTTCAGATTGTAGTTGGAAATAGGTAGCATCTCTGAGCATGGACGTTAGTTGCGCAACCTTGAATAATTATGAGGTCTATCCCTCATCAGACGCCCTTGTCCCTCTCCTCCACTTTTAGTTTAATAGTTGGCTGAGACTGGAGACACAGGAACTCAGCAACAGGCAAGAGTATCCTCTGGTGCACAGATATGAGCATAGAGTAGCACGGATTAGCATTGATGGTTTCTTGTGTACCTGTTATTCTTGAAAACTCTTTTCCCTGTGTGCTTTGCCTGTGTGTGTGTGCTGTGTGCTTTGCCTGTGTGTGTGTGCTTTGCCTGTGTGTGTGTGTGCTTTGCCTGTGTGTGTGTGCTTTGCCTGTGTGTGTGTGCTTTGCCTGTGTGTGTGTGCTTTGCCTGTGTGTGTGCACGTGTGTGTGTGCATGTGCACATCTGTTGTGTGTAGATTACATTCTTGCTTACACTGGTGTGTATGTCTGAGTGGGCTAGTAGCCCGGGCCTATTGTTCAGTGACTCATGTGGTTTCCTCAGGAGATTGTGGTGGATCCGACTGTGAAGGGGAAAAGGGGCAGAGCTGGTGCATTCAAGAAAGCTACCCAAGCCGCAAGCAACACTGCAGCCGCTCCCCCTACCCCTCACTCTACAGGTGCAGCCACTCTGCCCCCTGTGACACCACTGAGTAAGGGTGTTGATTCACTGTCCACCACCAAGCCAGTGGATTGCACAACGACCACCAGCAGCAGCAGCACTACCACCACCACTTCTCTCCCCAGCTCAACCACCAACCCTCAGCAGCTCCTCAAGGTGAGCCCCTCGCAGGGCGAAGGTAAATGGGTAAAGGGTTAAGGCAACAAGGGAGATTATTATTATTATTATTATTATTATTATTATTTATTTATTTATTTATTTATTATTATTTTTTTTTATTTTATTTTTTTTTTCAAACAAACCCATTGAGCAGGATTTGTAGTCTGTATTAGTGTCCTTAATTTGTGCAGCATATAATCAAAGTAATTATCTAGAAAATGCCCAGGTGTTAGCTTTGCATGAAATAATTCGTTTATAAGATTGTCTTATTAGTTATGCCAATGCATTGCTAACTACAAATTATATTGTGTAAGAATGGAAATGACAGTGCAGAACATTATGGTAGTAGATGTATCAATAAAGATATGTATATTTACACATGGTGATGGACAGTCCCACTTTTTTTTCTTGTGAACAGCTATTGGTGCAGATGCTGTAGTTCAGTGTTCATGCATGCCTACGCAGTATTTCCAATGTCAGCTGCTTTTGGCAGGCACACTTGGGAAAATGCCACTTGTGTGGTGAGTAACTTATACGTCCTGTTTCTGGATGTATTCCAAGTTGAGGAGAAGGCTTTGAGGGAGTCTTGGGTAAAGATCACTCAAAATTCACATTAATTGGGTTGATAGAACTCACGTTATGCTGTGAAATATTACTGTTTCTCATCTAAGAGTTTTGTTGTTATTATTATTTTTTAATCAGTGTGTGGGTGTGCAACAAAAACAAACAAAGCAAGCTTGAAATGTATGAAGCATAACCCATCTTGCATATTTTCGAATTTTCCATATTTTGTGTATCTGAGGAAGTTTCACAAGGAAAAAAGTGGGTGGGGGGGTGGGGGGTGGAAACTGGAGACCAGGGATTGAACTGGGGACCTCAGCACAGGAAAATCTGAGGAAGTGTCACAGGAACAACGACAACGACGAAGTAACTGTAAGACTATGAGCTCCTGGAGCTCATGGATGAAAACAAAAAAACAACAAAAAAAAAACCTGTGAAAACAATGAAATTAGCAATCCAGAAGGAGCTGCATGCAGAAGACCTTTTACCAACTAACCATTTAACTTTCTTTTTCATTATCTTTTTTTGTTGTTTTGTTCATTTGTTTTGTTTATTTGAAATTGCTATGTTGTAGTGTAAATTTTTCTAGTTGTGGGTTTTGAAAAGAATCTTTACAAGGAGTCAATGCTGAATTTATATCAAATCGTAAAAAAAAAAAAAAAAAAAAAAAAAAAAAAAAAAAAAAAAAAATTGATAAACTGTAACCGTGGAAATGGAACCATGGAAATGGAACCATGGAGATGGGTGAGAAGCAGGAAGTTTGTCTGCTGTGGCCCTAGCTGCGGTCACAGTACACGCAGCCACAAGTGAAGTGTGCTTGTGAGGTGGACGGCCATTAACTGCCAGTGCTGTGGAAGGATTAACTGCTGCCAGTGCAGAGTCCACATTCTGTTATCTCTGGTGGAAAATGAAGATAATGCTGGAAATAATTAATGGATTAGTGCAGTGTCACATGATCAACCCCCACCCGTAATGTAACTGACAAAAAGTATAGGCACCATTTCCTATTCAAGACGTTGCTCATTCCTTCCAAGAAATATGAATGAGTTAATAGTAACCCAAATTATGACCCTTCTTTTTTTATTGATCTTTTTATGTACTCATTTTGCTTGTCCTCTTGTTCAGGCTCGACGTGGTGTAAAGAGGCAAGCGGACACCACCACACCCTCAGCTGGTCAGCCTTGCATCACTCCTGCTGCCTCCCTCCTCTCTGACTCTCTCGTTCCTCACCGCAGAGAGTCCACAAGGCAAGTGAAGAGGCCCAAGCTCGACCTGCCGGGAGAGAAATCATATCAACAGGTAAGCAAAGTTGGCTGTTGTATTGTCTAGATGTTGTCCTTGTATATATGCCATAGCTTTTAAGATGGATGCTCCTGAACTCTAATCCTTTATTTCTTGGTCCTAGTCCCGTAAACAGAAACCTCTCTCTGTTCAAATGAAGTTCTGCAGTGGTTTGATCAAGGAGCTGTTCACTAAGAAGCACCTGGTAAGGCTTCTCTTTCCTTCCTCTCGCCCCCCCCCGACTCTCTATAACCCATAATGTTCTATTCACCAATTATCTCTCTTCTTTGTTTCCCTCTCAATTCTTTCTCACTCTTCTCCTGGCCCCTCCCCCACTCTCTCCCTCTTCTCCTGGCCCCTCCCCCCACTCTCTCCCTGGTCAACTCTCATGTCCCTCACCTCTGCAGACCTATGCCTGGCCCTTCCTGCAGCCTGTGGACATCAACGCCCTGGGCCTCCAGGACTACCTTGACATCATCAAGAAGCCAATGGACCTTGGCACCATCAAGGTACCAAACTTGATCCATAAGCCTCAAGTGCATGTATACATTAGATGTGATGAATTCCTGTATGTGTTGTGGTACATTTTATGCACACACAGAAAAAGATGGAGGGGAGGGAGTACAAGAATGCGACTGACTTTGCAGCTGATGTACGTCTCACATTCACAAACTGCTACAAGTACAATCCTCCCGAGCATGACGTGGTCAAGATGTGCATGAAATTGCAGGTAAGGTGTGGCCAGTGTAGTGGTGGGGTGTTTAGTGTAGTGGCATTCGCTGGGTTTGGTTAGAGGTTGTGGTCTTTTCTACGTTGGATGAATGTAAAAGGGAACGGAGTTGGACTGGGTGTGGTGAGAGGGTAGCAAGCATGTGGGATGGATATGGGTAGGTTCATGTTCTTTAAATGTCGATGAACATGAACATCTTGCATATTTTCAATCAATCTATGTTAAGATCCACACACAATAGGAGTCTTGCTTGCTCTAGTCCTGAATGTAGTGCAAGGAGTCCATTGCCTATTCATGTCTCTCTCTATCTTTACCTCGTGTTTGTCAACCATCTTCAAGCTTCCAATTCTCCTTTGTGTGTGTTGTTGTTGTTGTTGTTGTCTCATCCTCTAATCCACTCCTCCCCTTTCAATAATGCAGGAGGTGTTTGAGGTGAGCTTTGCCAAGATGCCAGAGGAACCGCCTCAGGAGGTGAAGGATTCAGACGACACGTCTGCAGGTGAGGGGAGTGGCACAGACGCAGACAACAACTCGTCTAGCAGTGAGGACTCGGAGAGCGAGGCCAAGCGAGCCAACCAGCTCAGCTATCTCCATGAACAGGTGAGAGGAGCGATGTTGGGCGGCGGGTGGAAAGGTTGCTAGGAAGGGAGCGTGTGATGTGCATGTGCCGCAAGGGTTTGGTATGCCTACTACGTTGTGCAGCTGTCAGATAGATTAGTGTGCTCCATGGGAGCTGAGAATGCGAAGTGATCACCACTACATTGGTATCACATTCTTTATGTGCATTCTGCACCCACAGTGGTGATGCCTTCTTCATGTTGACTGTTAATGTCATACTAGAAGATACTGTCTATCTTTGTGTTGAATTCTGTTATGTAGCTTGCGATTATCATTCTGAAATGGTGTTACCGCAACTATGTTTGCACATCCACCTTAACTGAGAGAAATTTTTTCCTTTGTGATGCAAAACGTAACGTGAAAGAGATTCCATTGTAGACAATGTTAGATTCTCAGTATATTCAATAATGCTGTGCAATGTTAAATGTCAATCTATTTTAACACAGTCATTTTGGTGATACTTTGTTGCTTGGTGTGCTAGACTGTTGTGCTCGGTGTGCTAGACTGTTGCTCGGTGTGCTAGACTGTTGCTCGGTGTGCTAGACTGTTGCTCGGTGTGCTAGACTGTTGCTCGGTGTGCTAGACTGGTGCTCGGTGTGCTAGACTGTTGCTCGGTGTGCTAGGCTGTTGCCCGGTGTGCTAGGCTGTTGCTCGGTGTGCTAGGCTGTTGCTCAGTGTGCTAGGCTGTTGCTCGGTGTGCTAGGCTGTTGCTCGGTGTGCTAGGCTGTTGCTCAGTGTGCTAGGCTGTTGCCCGGTGTGCTAGACTGTTGCTCGGTGTGCTAGACTGTTGCTCAGTGTGCTAGACTGTTGCCCGGTGTGCTAGGCTGTTGCTCGGTGTGCTAGGCTGTTGCTTGGTGTGCTAGGCTGCTGCTCGGTGTGCTAGGCTGTTGCTTGGTGTGCTAGACTGTTGCTTGGTGTGCTAGGCTGTTGCCCAGTGTACTAGACTGTTGCTTGGTGTGCTAGACTGTTGCTTGGTGTGCTAGGCTGTTGCTCGGTGTGCTAGGCTGTTGCCCGGTGTGCTAGACTGTTGCTTGGTGTGCTAGGCTGTTGCCCAGTGTACTAGACTGTTGCTTGGTGTGCTAGACTGTTGCTCGGTGTGCTAGACTGTTGCTTGGTGTGCTAGACTGTTGCTTGGTGTGCTAGGCTGCCACAAACTTACTTCTGTAGTAGGTATAATCTGAGGGTGAACTGAAGTCTAGTTGAATTGATGATATACTGTTTAATCAGTCCCACACTACTCCGATACTCCTTGCCCAATATGCTAGAGTCGGATTTGGTTTGACTACCGGTCATTGTGTTGTGCTGTGGGTGTGGTCACATTGTGAACCAGTAACGGTTGTGTTAGATATTCAATTTCCCTAGCAGTTCCAACATTCTCCCTTGATGCCCTCTCCCCCCATGATCCTGTGCCCTCCCTCCCAGTGTTCCTGTGCCCTCCCTCCCAGTGATCCTGTGCGCTCCCCGTGATCCTGTGCCCTCCCTCCCTCCCTGTGATCCTGTGCCCTCCCTCCCTCCCCATGATCCTGTGTTCTCCCTCCCTCACCAGAGACAGCTTGAAGTGGGCATGTTTTGATGAATCGAAAGTTCATGAAGATTGGCTCATCTGGTTTCATTGTGCAATATTCCCCACTGCTGTCTCCCACTGCATTTTACTTGAATATTCATTCATTTTGCGCGCGCGCACACACACACACACACACACACACACACACACACACACACACACACACACACACACACACACACACACAGGTGAAAAAAGTCCACGAACAGCTGCAGGCACTCAGCAGTAAAGAGTCCAAGAAGAAGAAGAAGACAATCCTGGAGGAGTTGGACTCAGCAGATGCTTTATTCCTGCCAGCATCGCTAGCTGGAGGCAGTGCCAGTGGTGCCACTTTACCTGCTGCCAGAGGAGCAACTGCAGGAGGGCGGGGTCTGTCCGAAGCATCCAAGGTTCCCAAGAAGAAGGCAAGGAAGAAGGGCGTGCCTAACAGCAATGGTGCTACTAAGAATAAGAGTCAGTGGGCTACTCCTGTTAAGAAACAGCGATCTGCTCTTGCGGTCCCTCCTGCAGCAAAGAGTGCTTCGAACAAGTTAGTCCCTTTACCTGATTTCTAGCACTATGCATTTTTGTTAGCCAGCTATAATGTAGTTGTGGTCATAGAGGACATAGTGAAATGGAAAAGGCCTTCTAAGCCTCTGCAGACTTGGTGGCTATTAAAGCAATTAGTGTGTAGTTTAGTGAAGCATGTGTGATCTGATCAAGTAGGAGTGATCATTGCTATCGATCGTCCTTCACCCTCTCTCCCTCCCTCCCATCATTTATTCTCTAGGAAACTTCCACTCAGCAGTTTCCCGAGCAGTGACGAGGAAGACGCTGAGCCAATGTCCTACGACGAGAAGCGGCAACTCAGTCTGAACATCAACAAGCTGCCGGCCAAGCGTCTGGGTGAAGTGGTGCACATCATCCAAGTGCAGGAACCTGCCCTGAAGGACAGCTCGCCTAACGAAATAGAGATTGACTTTGACACACTTAAGCCATCGACATTGAGGGATCTTGAAAAATACATCAACAATGTACTGAAGACCAGTAAAAGACCAACTTGTGAGTTTTGCCAGTTATCGTTGTTGTTTTTTTTTTTTTTTTAATTGTGTGATTATTGTTTTGAGTCAGCATGCAAGCGTGTGTTCGTGTGAATTTGTTGGTGTGTAGGTTTAATTTTGGCTATAGACCCTGCATTTCATTTTGTATTACATGGGATACTTCGCTATGGCTAAACACGCAACACCAAATTTATCTTTTCAGATCAGAAATCCAAGAACCCAGCGGTGGAGGCTGCTAAAAAGAAGGCGGAGCTTGAGCGACGTCTGCAGGATGTGAGCGGGAAGTTAGGTACAAAATCCAAGCAAAAAGGGAAAGGTAAGTAGAAAGAGAGTAATCTTATCATCATCATCATCATCCTGTTTAAAAAGGAATGTGTGCATCGGCTGTAATGCTAAATGTGTGTTCAAATTAAAAGGTTACTTCTGAGGTCAAAGGTATATGAAATTTGGTGTGGGGATAGGTGCAGTGGGGATAGGTGTAGTGGCAAGGTCAATGCCCTTGCTCTTAGAATTTTGCTAAAGATAATTTCAACAGAGATAATTACTAGCATTTAGTGTAACTTTGACCTCTTTTTTTTTTTTCTTTTTTTGGTCAGAAATAAACTTACCACACCCACTTAATCTCCCGTTTTTTCGCATTTGGGTACCCCTACATTTTCATCTTGGGGTTTTAACATTGCCCAAGTTACTCACCTGGTCAAGTGTGTATGCAAGCAAGGTTTGAGGTCTCTATGTTCAAGGGTTTGGCACATAGGTATATACATAAAATTTTGTGGGTTTAGCAAAGGGAGGTCATACCGATTTTAAACTTTGTTTGCTCGCCAAGTTCTCTACTTTGACATTTCAGTACAGATAACAACAAAATATAAATAAAATTGTGAAGTGTTTCAAGCTCTGCTTTTGGATAGCAGCTTGGATAGTCAGCTGCTAAACAGTTAATATCTCTCTCTCTTCCCGTCCTCACACACGAACTCACAGTGGCTTGACATGTGTGACTTCCTTGTTTTGCATATATATATTTTTTAATTGAGAGCTATGAAAATTAAAATGGTACTTCTGGAGGTTGAAGGTGGATGAAATTTGGTGTGAGGATAAGTGTAGTGCCAAGGTCAATGCCCTGGCTCTTAGAATTTTGCTAAGCGAGTCCACCAGCTAGTGTTGTAAATATTAATTGTGTTCAATAGATTCAATAAAAGTTGTTTTTGTTTCTAAATAATCAATGATATAATTAATTTAATCCCTTATTTTTAATTTGATGTATATTTTCTGTTGCTTTTGTTGACTGTCTTTCCTTCCTCTTCTCCCTCTGTGTGTTCCTGTGTTCAGGTTTGTTTGGAGAAGGTGGGAGGGCATCGGGTATAGATCCCAAGTCTTCCCGACTCAGTGCCAGTTCAAGCTCAAGTTCTGAGGAATCGGATAACGACGACGATGACTCAAGCTCGTCCGGTTCTGGTTCCAGTACGAGTTCTAGCAGTGACTCCGATCAAGGTTGAGATGCACTTCTAGGAAGCACTGCCTGACATAACTAAACTAAAGTTCCACAATCACTCACTGGGATAGTTCCCCTAGATTATGTCACAAACTTTGGCTCGTATGTTTTTCTTTGTTGTTGTTTTCCCCTCTCTAGAGGTCCATTAGGTTCATACACTGTGCGGTATGTGATCAATGGACACACTTCCATAATACAATGTTATTGTTTTTCTACTCTTCATTGCCGAATGTGTTTTTTCCCCTTCTGATTGTTGCTTGATTCCTTCTTGCTTGCTTGCGTGTTAGAAGATTGGAGGGTACACTGAACTTTTCTTCCAATCTCTTGATATGTATCACTTTACTCCTCTTCATTGATTCCGACATTCACTAATTTCTGAATTTTGACCTTTTGAATTTGAACAAGAAATTTACTTTACCAAACTTTTTTTGCATTTGTGGAGGTAGTGGTTTGCTACTGTGTTCTAAATAGAGAGTCCCCTGATCCCATTCTCCAAATTTACCTAGATAATCCCCCAAGAAGTCCACTTAATAAATACTATTCCCCACCCCATTCCCTTTCTTCTATTTAGATCACAAGGAGAGCAAACCTCTACCTGCCATTCCGATTAAGGTTAGCAATTCAAACGTAGTGAATTTTTATGGCTGTGTATGATATATATAATATTTATAATCTGGTAAATTTCATCAGCCATCGAATGTTTCTTCGGTTGTCATGACGTCAAGTTCTCATACTAAGGTAGTTTCGGCAGCTGCTGTGCATGGAAATGTGAAGGTGTCCACTCCCACAGCCCCTGTTGCCAAGCAGCCCATCAAGAAACAGTCAGCTGCTTCCATTCTGTCCTCCTTTACGTCTGTGCAAACCCAAAAGACATCTGTCACAAAAACCACATCTTTGGATGGATTGCCTCGAAAAATTTCCCCTCCCTTGGAAATTCCAGATCAAGAAAGGTTGAAGGGACGCCATAGTCATTCGTCAGATATGGTCGTTGAGTCCACCAAGAAGGCCTTGCCTTCCACCAAGAGCAGTTTTGAACATTTCAAGCGGCAAGCCATGGAGAAGTCTGAAAGGGTAAGAGATGTATCACTGAATTATAGTGTTCTTTCAAAATGGTACATTAGTCAAACATTCTGGAATATTACCACAAATAATGCCCTCTAGTCTTAATTACATGCCAATTAATGAATACTTTGTGGGTGGGTGTATAGCTAGAATGTGTAGACATGAAGTCGATGCAAGTTGCTGTGGTGTATGTAATTCTGTCTGTCCACTCTGAATGTACAGTGGTTTGCGGGGCTCTATCCTTGTGGTTTGTGAGTGGGGCTCTATCCTTGCATGGCTTGTAGTTTACTATTTTTATTTGATTTGTTTAATATATGTTGTATTTTTGGTTTTTGGTTTAATGTTGTGTAATTAGTTCATATACTACTATAGAGTGAACTGTTTCAGGGCTGTATACTGGATTTAGTTAAGGCCTCCCCCCCCCCCGACAATGCTCAACAATTTAATTCCTTACTGGCCCGAGTTGATAAAATCGTCCGGTTACCATTTAAGAATAGTAAACTATTCTGGCATAGACCATGATAACTGGCTTAGAACTTGGCAAACAGACTGCTGGTTGATCCTACGTAGTAGCCATGGCAATTGAGTGTTGAGTAGTAATGTACACCAAGTGCATGGCTCAGTGTTGTCTTATCACAACTCTCCGCATGGCAATTCATGTGATAGCAGGAGGAAGAAGAGTTATCACATGTGATGTGTTGGGTTGTTGTTTTTCTGTGGCTGAATCACATAATTAAAAAAACTATTGGTCAGCTAAAGCCACAAATGCTATTTGTTTTTTTGTTTTGTTTTTTTTTTGTTTTTTTTAATAACATTTTAAGTTGCTTTCATTCTGGGCCAAAAAAAAAAGTAGGAATCGTAAAATATATATCCCCCATTGATCTGACTAATGGTGTACTCCATTTGATGGTTTATTATCGTTGAATGTGATGATCTGACATGAGGCAGTTGCCATAGCAATCACACCAGATGGTAGCCTGAATTGTATAGAGGGAATTTAACCCACCCCCCCCCCCCCCACCACAAACTGATAGACGACACTGTCTGACCAACGAGACTCTGTGTACAGTTGTGGTCTCCCACTGCTTCTATGCTCACTCAGATCACTAATTTGTGCTATTCTCCTGTTTTCTCCTACTTATTTTTTACCACATGACCTTAAAAATCACAAAACTCTGAAGTGGGGAATGGGGGAATCACCTAGAAATCCTGTGTCCTCATTAGTCGGCTTACTCTTGGATCTCTCTGCTAGACGTGTTTCATTTAACCAGCTCTCCCAGAACATATAAATGTTTTAGCAAGAGCAGCTGCACACTCGTCTGTAGTGGGAGCACAAGCTGATTGTGGTGGCTGAAGATAAACTTGTCCCAGTCACGGATGAGGCATGGATTTCATTAATGAAGTTTACCACAGCATAAATCAGAACAGAAGATTGAAACTGTGCAAAGCTGAGAAGACCAAGCAACCAAGGCAGGAATGGTAGGCTTCGGAGAGAGCAGCGGAGGAGGGCACACACAGTGAAAGAGGGAGCAATGCAGCAGGGCTGGGATTGGCTGAGGAGGACGTTCTTTCAACATGAGTTACTGCTTGAGATATTTCTACTACTAGGCTGTTCAAATTTTTTTTCTTCTTTTTCCTCCTTTTTTTTTTTTTTTTTTTTTTTTTTTTTTTTTTTTTTTTTTTTTTTTTTTTTTTTTTTTTTTTTTTTTTGCTGTTGCATGTATTGCAGTCTGAAAATAGAAATTCGGCATGTTCATCTAATTTACTTCTTTTTCTTTTTTTTAATATTAATGAATGGTTTGGGCTGTATTTCTAGAAATGTCAATATTTTTTATTTCAAAAGAAGGAAAAAAAAGGAGTAATTCTCTGCTCTAATTTTCAAATAATTTTTTGTCAGTTAAAAAAGGAGTGCGCGCACGCACACTTAGAACTTAGAACTTAGAAGCTGCCCATGGTACGAAGTACCATGATGGCAGTGTCCTGGATGAATCCAGGACCAATGGCAATAAACTTAGCTTATGATGGCATCACACAGAAATGTTGGTGTCTGGTCAGATCTCCTTGTCTTCGAAATTTTCTTCCACAGGCACAACTGAGTGTTCTTAATTCAGATTGCTTGTTAGCTGAACAGGTGTTCCATCGCCTGGATGTTGAAATTTTCTCTACACCATCTAAACACAGATGAAACCACCCCTTCCTGTCCTGGCTCAACACACACACACACACACACACACACACACACACACACACACACACACACACACACACACACTCGCTCTCTCTTGAACTCGTGTCACAAGGAGGAAAAAAAGGGGGGGATTCCTACAGTGGGTAACTACTTAGTTCTAGTCACTTAGTGGTGTAATAGAGTGATCACTGAGGTGTATGTTAATATCCTGTGCATCAAATTTTACCCAAAATATGTACCACTTCAAAATGTCTATGCCTCGAGCAAGTGAAAGCTCAAGTCCAATGATCCTGGGTTGCAATTTTCATTCAATAATTCGAGTCCATTTCCAAGATAGTGGCCTCCAATCCCAACTAATTAACATCCTCACTTGTGTGTGTCAAAAAGTGAGTGTGACTCTATTTTTGGGCTGGTCATATCTTAGAATCCGTTAGGAGCTAAATGCAGAAATTTTGTGTGTGTTCATTATACATATAGAGGAACCTTTGAGGGGGGAAAAATTCAGCCGAATGTGAGTATGTCACCTGGGAACCTCTAGTTGAATTCACATGGAGTGACCCAATGGGATTGGTGCAGCATGAGTAGTTATGGGCCGTGGGTGCCAATATTAAGATGGATTATGTGACCTGATTAATGAACTGCTGGAATCTCAAATGGTGCACATGGAGGGATGTAGCCAGCTGCTGGACTATGTACTGATGTGTGTGGGGTGTTCCCTCTACAGGAGAGGCTGGCTAGGGAGCAGGAGGAATTGCACAGACAACAGTTGCAGCAGGTGGAAATGGAGAAGAAGAGACAGGCCACAGAGAAAGCTAGGTAGGCAATGGTTGAATATTTGTACCTTACCAAATTTGTTTGTTGTGTGTCTGTGTGTGTGCCTCTCTCTGTGTGCCTCTCTCTGTGTTCCTCTCTCTGTGTGCCTCTCTCTGTGTGCCTCTCTGTGTGTGCCCCTCTCTGTGTGCCCCTCTCTGTGTGTCCCTCTCTGTGTGTCCCTCTCTGTGTGTGCCTCTCTGTGTGCCTCTCTCTGTGTGCCTCTCTCCCCTCTCTGTGTGCCCCTCTCTGTGTGCCCCTCTCTGTGTGCCCCTCTCTGTGTGCCCCTCTCTGTGTGCCCCTCTCTGTGTGCCCCTCTCTGTGTGCCCCTCTCTGTGTACCCCTCTCTGTGTGCCTCTCTCTGTGTGCCTCTCTCTGTGTGCCTCTCTCTGTGTGCCTCTCTCTGTGTGCCCCTCTCTGTGTGCCCCTCTCTGTGTGCCCCTCTCTGTGTGCCCCTCTCTGTGTGCCTCTCTCTGTGTGCCTCTCTCTGTGTGCCTCTCTCTGTGTGCCTCTCTCTGTGTGCCTCTCTCTGTGTGCCTCTCTCTGTGTGCCTCTCTCTGTGTGCCTCTCTCTGTGTGCCTCTCTCTGTGTGCCTCTCTCTGTGTGCCTCTCTCTGTGTGCCTCTCTCTGTGTGTTTGAGTGCGCGCATGTACTAATACCTTTGGTGAGTGTTTGAATGTATATATGATATTCCTATAGAGAAGTGATGAGTGATTCTGGTGCTTCAAGTGCTGCTGGTGAAGAAGGTGAAGGTGCAGATGGAGGGAAAGGAGTGGACATGGAGGCAGCCGAAGCAAAGAAGAACAGACTCAGAGAGGAGCAGAGACAAAGGAGGAAAGCTGTGAGTACTCATGTTTTTGTGGGGCCATAAAGGTTCATTCCAACACCAGCACAAATTCCGTATGCTAATTTAACTCGCATTGGGTTAGCAAATCTGTAGCTGTAGCAATGGTAGTGGTTAGATTTTGTGTGGGAAGAGGCTGTATGATTTATGTGGCTATTGTGTGGGTATTTTGTGCGCTGTGGGTGTGTTGTGTGTGTGTTGTGCGCGTGTGGTGTGTATGATGTGTATGTGCATATTTCGTAGCTCAAATCATGACCATGAATTGTTTCTTGTGGTATTCATTCCTCTGTGCAGTTGAAACAGCAGATTGACATGACGCAGCAGATGGATATCATGAACGAGTTTGAGAGGGACTTGTAGACAGACTGCAGCAAGCAGCTATGCTTATTCAGACAATAGAGGACAATATTTAATTCACGATGTATGCATGATCCCCGTGACCACTAATACAATGTTATTACAATACTGTTTGTGCTTGATCTCGTGATCTTATATGAGCTGCACTTGTTGGTGCATGCATTTTATACTAATTTTTGTTTTACTTCCCCCCCCCCCCTTTTCCTGCTTAGATAGCCAAGGATAATGCCAGCAAAGTTTTGTCAAAATCCATTCAGCTGTTTGGCTGTGATGCTAGGATATGGATACATAAATGGTCTCTCTGTCTCTAGCCACCACGCACAGAAGTTACCCATCCCTTATGCAATACAGTATGAGCTAAGTTGCACATGGGTCAGACCCCGGGGGGGGGGGGGGTGAATTAGTCCCCCATGTCAAAAGGTCCACAGGACCAAATTCACTAATGACTTCACAGGTCCTAACCTAGCAGAATTGGTCCCAGTTAGTTTTAGTTTTGTTTTTGTTTTTTTGAGTGGATCTTTCAGTCTTCCCCATTCTGAAACTGATGAATGAGCATTCAGCAAAGATTTTAGATATTTCTCTCTTTTTTAGACTGTCAGAGATTGAAGGGAGGGTTATCCTTGCCTGATTATAAAAGTAGAGGCATCTGGATGAAACTTGTTTCTTCAGTTCTAGTTCAAAGAGACTGCTACAAATAGGTCATAAATGAAATACAGTGGAGTAGGAAGGTGAAAATTATTGGGGGGGGGGGACAAGATGAAAAAGAATCATGTACGAGCCAACAGATACATACCCAAAATGATTGCATGTTTTCATACCTCAAGATCTATCATTGTGAAAAAAAGAAGAAATAATGCATCGAAGTTAGGAAAAAAACTAATCAGTATTGTCCAAAATAACCAATTCTTTCATTTGTCAGAAAGAATTCTGATGCGCCTTTTGAATTAAGACAATTGGTGTTGTCTCTATGAATATGTAATAACATGCATTGGTTTAAGTGTTGCTGTGTCATCGAATTCTCAAATACATTTTCAATCTTTTTAAAGCACAAAAGGTTTGCTCTGTGGGATGCTGCAATGACAGGAATTATCATATATAATTTAAGCAACTTATGAACTTCAGTGATCAAAAAAATTTTTTTGGTTGTTTAAGATATGCAAATTGTTTGCACTTGTGTGACTTCCCTGATAGGAGTTCCATCCAGAGGCATCGACTTTATAGTATCTGGTAGAAGTTGAAGGTGGAGTTTTAACTTTTATATGTTGTGTCGGTATCTTCTTCATACATATCAATCTCTTTAGGGAGTAACTGACCTGCCATTTGCACTATCAAGAAGTGGAGTATCCAATTTCTGCATAACAAATTATTTTGTTTAAACCTGTGTCAGGGGAATATGGGGACCCCCAATTTTAGGGACCCTGGTGGGGGACACCCATCCTCATATTTCTGGTAATATGGGGATCCCAGGTCCCAATATTTATAATAAATGTGAGGACCCTCTGGTAAATATGGTGACCCCCATAAATTAATCTCATCTTACTATAATTCATTACCTCTGTCTATCTATCTGTCCATCTGCATGGACTCTAAATCCTAAATTGCTTGAGGGGTATTCACAAAGCTTTCAGAGATTGATTAGGGCATCTCACTGCACCTCCTCGAGCAAGTTTCATTTAGATTGGGTGGCTACGGGTATAGTTTTGTCAATTAGTGCGGTTCAGTGACATGGAATACTCTAACTAATGACCCAGTTCAATGAAATTTGGCATGTTGTCTTCACAGGACCAGAAGAATGTTATAATTATGAGTTAAGGGAACATAGTTTATAATTTCTGATTTTGTTAAAACTTTATAGCAGATAATTTGTTTGACATCAATGACACATATTGAATAGTATCCCCAGCCCTAGTTCTATATAGCCCTAGAATAGAATTTCATGGGGGAAAAAGTTGTTGGTGTATATTAGTTCTTTGATACCTCTCCTGTTAGATTAATATGGCAAATCCTTTGATACGACATTTCTATGATTACTTTTGATTATTCATAAGAAAATGAATTAATAAAAAAAAAATTGAAGTAATTATTTTGAATCCAAAAACTGATGATCTTACGATGTCCATCTTGATAGCAATCATTATTCCTGAAAGTAAATATATTTCTTATGATTGGCTGTTATTTTTGTTTTGTTATGTTTTTTTTTTAGGGGGGGTGGTTAAAATGGACCAATTTTAGCTATCTTCCCTGTGTGATGGATGGATATGAAACATGTCAAAGATACATCTATCTTAGTCCCAGAAATAATCCCTGAAAGTGTAGGGCAGGATGAACCAATTTGGTAAACTTTATCACATATTACTTACTTCACACCAACAGTTAAGTATAATAGTGCACAACATTGCTAGACCAGTTCTCATTAAACAGCCAGGCTATAATATCTCAGGGGTTGCACATGTTGATCCAGAACAGCTTGAACCAGAACAGCTTGAACCAATGTAATCTTTAAATATTTATTTTTGTTCTGATAACAACACAATTGAACACCTCAAGAATGGTCCATCAACAGGCAATAAGAATGTAGGCAAGTACATTATATACATTAGCACTCAATTGTGACCTCCTGCCCCATTGCTTGCTTCAACCTCAATTATGATGTGCATGCACCTGCTTTAAAATTTGTTGCTGAAATGAGCCAGACAATGGTGATGGTAGGTGTAGCTGCAATTAGTGATGGGAAGGGGGGAGGGAGCAGCTTTGTATCTCCAGCTGCACCCCCAATGATTTTTCCCCCCTTCTTTTTACTTTTTAATGTTGTAGTCAAATTATCCGGAGTGAATTTATTTTCTTTGAAAATAGCTGATAGGTTGTTGTTTGTTTTGTTTTTTTCAAAAGGGCATGCAATATTGTTAATATGCATTAATGTCTCTTTGAAATGGTAACTTATAAACGTCTATACATTCTCTTTGATAAAAATGAAATGGTGGACACAAAGAGCCTTTTTGGGGCTTCTTTTAGTTACTCCACTTGAACAATGGGGTGTGGACAAATGGGACCTAGCCCAGGTTATTTTCCCTTACCTGAAGATCATATATTTGCCTATTTTCAATCAAATCCTTGAAACCATTTGGCAGGTTATGTACACATGCACGCATGCATGCATGCACGCACGCACACACACACACATACACACACACTAGCAGCATATATCCTGCGTTGCCTGGCCAATATCTACATGAAATATAATAGAACCCACTCAAATGTCAACCTGGTTGATCCTTCAATTAGCTTTTCTTAGCCAAAAAAAGGTACCTGTGGGTTTGGCTGATAAAAAAACCACACCCACTGCCACACCCACATGTAGTTATTAATGCTCACCCAATTACTTGCACTTTATATGCCACATTTCAGCCTGATTGGTCCACAAATGAGTTTTGGTAGGCATAATGATGTCCTATGGGTGTGGCAATGAACAGATCATACCCATTGACAAACACACATAATTAATAATGCTAACCCAGTTGCTTGGAAACCTCATTCCAAATTTCAGTCTGGTTGGTCGTTGGATTAGCTTTTATTAGCAAAAACATGTTCAAGTGGGTGCAGCTATGGCCAACCCATACGTGGCTAATAATTCTTTACCAGGTACTTGTAGACCACACACCAACTTTTTGCCTGATTGGTCTCTGATTAACTTTTTGTGGGTGTGGCTATGGAAAAACCAAACCCATTACCATGCCCACATACATTTAATAATGCTCACCTGGATTCTTATAGAGCACATGCCATATTTCAGCCCTTTTGCTCCTAGTGTTTGTCCGTGATGCCTAGACACATACATACAAACATGCATACTTACAAACTAAAATGTATATTAAAATGGGTTTGTGATCTAACTCCATAGGTCCAATCTTTATTCAGTTCTTTTTTTCTTTTTCTTTTTTTGGCACTTTTTTTTCTTTCCACACCAATGGGAAGTGGTGTAACAAGGAGGGATCCTGCCAATGTTGCTCCCAAAGTTAATTTGTGTATACATACCATGTTTTAAGTTTGTCTCTCCAAGGATTTGTGTGGCCAAAGCATCATTTTTGTTTTTTTTAGGCCTGATATGGACACAGAAATGGGTGTGGTCATATACATGTACTTAAAACACTCCCCAATTATACTAATTCTAAATCTAAACACACACACACACACACACACGTTCATGGTCTAACTCCTTAAGTTCATGTGTTTTTACTGATATACCATTTTTGGCATTTTTAACCTTACAAAGGAAAGGGAAGAGGTGTGGCCAGGTGGGACCCAGCCCATGTTAGTCCCAGAGTGAAGTTGTATATGCATACCAAGTTTTAGGTCCATAGCTCTGAGGGTTTTTCTGGCCAAAATACCATTTTTTACTTTTTTGTGCTACCATGGTATCCATTTCCAGATTTTTTAGCCCATTTTTAAGTTGGGCCAAAACCTTTGATCATGCCAAGTTTAAGAGAAATCCACCCACAGGTTTGGCCAGAATGATGGTACAAACATACAGATAGACACACAGACAGACATCTCCTTTTATATATATATATATATATATATATATATATATATATAGGAGACTATACCTGGCGTTGCCCGGCCAATGTCAACATGAAACATTATAGAAGCCACTCAAATTTTGGCCTGGTTGGCCCTTTAATTAGCTTTGGGTAGCCAAAACAATTTCCAGTGAGTGTGGCTAATACCAAACCACACCCATTGCCACACCCACATGTAGTTAATAATGCTCACCCGATTACTTAGACTCGGTATGCCAAATTTTAGCATGATTAATCCATAAATGAGTATTTGGCAGGCATAATGTCCTATGGGTGTAGCCAGGACCAAACTACACCCAGTGACACACACGTGATCAGTAATGCTCACCCAGTTTCTTGGAAGTATCATTCCCAATTTCATTCTGGTTGGTCATTTCATTAACTCTGAATAGCCAAAACAACTTCCAGTATCTGTGGCCAGACCACACCCATATTTGGTTAATAGTGCTTTCTTTGAAACTTGAGACCACACGCCAACATTTTGCCTGATTGGTCTCTGATTAATTTTTTAAAGCCAAAATTACTTCCTGTGGGTGTGGCTATGACCAAATTGCACCCATTGCCATGCCCACATATGTTTAATAATGCTCACCCGGGTTCATGGACAGTATGTACCAAATTTCGGCCTTTTTGGTCCATGTGTTTAGCTGTGATGCCTAGACACTAACATTTACAATCCAAAATATATATTAAAGTGTGTTTGTTGATTTAACTCCTTCAGTCCAAGTGTTATTCCAAATTTTTTTTTGCACACCAATGGAAAGAGGTGTAGCCAGGAGGGATCCCACCCATGTTACTCCCAAAGTCAAGTTGTGTATACATACCAAATATCAAGTCTGTAGCTCCAAGGGTTTGTTTGTCTAAAGTACCATTTTTGGCCTCTTTTGGGCATGACACAAAAACAGAAGTGGCTGTGGTCATATAAATGTACTTAAAACATTCCTCAGATTATGTTGATTCTAAATATATATGGGTTCATTGATCTAACTCCCTTGGTTCAAGTGTTTTTGCTGAAATGCCATTTTTGGCATTAATAGCCTTACACAGAGAAAAGAAGTGGTGTGACCTGGTGGGACCCAGCCCATGTTACTCCCAGAGTGAAGTTGTATATACATACCAAATTTTAGATCTGTAGCTCCTATGGTTTTCCTGGCAAAAATACCATTTTTGGCAATTTCTCATTACTATGGCAACCATTTTGCAAATTTTTTAAGCCCATGTTTTAAGTAGGGTCAAAACCTATCATCATGCCAAGTTTCAGAGAAATCTACCCACAGGTTTGGCCAGAATGGTGGTACAGACAGACAGACAGACAGACAGACAGACAGACAGACAGATGGACGGACGGACAGACGGACGGACGGACAGACAGACAGACAGACAGACAGACAGACAGACAGACAGACAGACAGACAGACAGACAGACAGACAGACAGACAGACAGACAGACAGACAGACAGACAGACGTCTCCTTTTATATATATATATAGGAGATATAAATATATATATATATATAAATATCACTAGCTCTATTATTATGAGATGAGTGAGTACACAAAGGATGAGGGTGGATACACAAAGGAAATTAGGACCAAAGGGTGACTACAGAGTCAATCACATGAAGCACTTACTTCATTCCTCCCTTACTAATATAAAAACCATATTAAACATGTCTAGTGTCTCTGTAATGATCTGGTGGATGTTGATAACATACAGGGTATTTCTGCTGATGAGGTAACTCAGGTATAACTTCAATCGGAGGCAACTCAGACTCATGTTGAATTGGAGGATCAGAGTCTTCAGGATTAAGTGGAAATAAAGGAAGGTCATCAATGACTGATTCAGATTCAGCTTCGATCGGTAGTCATATCAAGGTGATTTTCTATTATGGAGGCATCTCAGAGGTGATTCACATGTTGCTTCCATTTCACACCAGAGTCTATGTTCACAACATATGATGAAGATCCAGTCTGTTTAAGGATAGTTCCTTGAATCCATTTAGGACCACTTAAACAGAAATTACAAACCATTTCTCGTTGACTGATTTCAAACTTGCAATCCTTGACATGCTGATCATGATGTGCAATCTGATCTGCTTTCTTAGCTAAAACTACCTTGGAAACATGTGGGTGAAGGAGTGTGAACCGAATACGAGCTTCACATTGAAGAAAGAGTGAGTTGGAAGTTTGGTTTGTCATTGCATGAGGCGCAGAAGGATAAGTTAGAAGTAAGTCTGCTAGACGATGAGAGAGACTCCTTCCATCCTTTTGACTTATCCTAAGAGACTGCTTGATAGTTTAATTGAACCATTCCACAGCTCTGTTCAAAGAGGGATGATTAGGTGCACAGCATGTATGCTTGATGCCATTCTTCTTCATGAAAATTTCAAACTCTTCTGATTTGAACTGCAGCCCATTATCAGTGACTAGCTGCTGAGGAAGACCATAGCTTGCAAATAAAAATCGATGCTTCTTAATGGTCTTTGATGTAGTTGTTGTGGACATCTCATAGACCTCAGGCCACATAGAGCGAGAATTAACAACTACCAGAAAAGTAGTACCCAAGAAAGGTCCTGCAAAGTTGATGTGCAGTCATTGCCAAGGCTTCACAGGCCAGGATCAGGGATGCATGGGTGCTGGTGATAGAGAATGTTTGTTTTGTTGACAGGAAACACAACTTTTTGCAGTGTTTTCAATGTCTTTATCCATGCCTGGCCACCACACATAACTACGGGCCAAACTTTTCATCTGCGAATGTCCTGTAAGATCTTGGTGTAGCTCTTTCAGGATGTGTAATTGGTGCCAGCTTGGATGATAACATGTATTCTCCACATTAGGCAATTTCCCCACCGTTAACTCATCCTGACATTGGTGATATGCCTTTAGCAAATCACTGATGTGGTCAGGCCAACCCCATTTAGTATAGTTATAC
This sequence comes from Lycopodina hypogea, assembly GCA_963969325.1. Lineage (NCBI taxonomy): Eukaryota > Metazoa > Porifera > Demospongiae > Poecilosclerida > Cladorhizidae > Lycopodina > Lycopodina hypogea. The sequence continues at coordinate 4,415,496 of OZ017784.1, read as the reverse complement.
ACTTTGCCCAAAGCTTTGTCTTTCTTAGTAGCTGACCCAATTTCTGATGAAGTCTTGCAGGGAGATACACAGTTACTGGAGGGGGGGGGAAAGGGGAAATGGGTACATGAGCTAAGTAAAACTCTGATTCACATGTGGACTTTACAACACATTAAACAAAGCATAGCAGTGAACACAATGACAAAGCATAAAGGTTGAAGTCCATAGATGGTTAAATATATGACAATCTTTCCAACTAGTGGAAGTATGCTCCACTTCAGTTACTAAAGCCATACCTCACAGGAACTCAATGCTATCTTACTGAATGTCTTACAGGGAAGTGAGTAAAAATCATGAGGAGTTAGTTTGAAGACTCCAGTGATCAAAACGGAAATATAAGAATCCATTCTTTTAAATTGATGAATTCCTGTACTCTTTTTAAAGTCAGTTATCAGCCTCCACTGGCAAAAAATATATATAAGAAAAAAATTTTTCTTATTGATGAATTTTCCTTCCAAACCTTCCTAACTTTGACCAATTTCCCCAGATTGCCGGTAGACAAAACTCACTGAAAGGCTGAGTGAGGAGAGCCTCCTGAAAGAACTGGAAGAAGTAAAAATATTTTTTAAAAACTTGACAAAATTGAATAAAAAATATGTGTTCTCATCCTTATGAAAAATATTCATTTTCCTTTGGGGTGTGCTCGACAGTCTTGCAGGGAGATACACAGTTACTGGAGGGGGGGGAAAGGGGAAATGGGTACATGAGCTAAGTAAAACTCTGATTCACGTGTGGACTTTACAACACATTAAACAAAGCATAGCAGTGAACACAATGACAAAGCATAAAGGTTAAAGTCCATAGATGGTTCAGTTAAATATGACAATCTTTCCAACTAGTGGAAGTATGCTCCACTTCAGTTACTAAAGCCATACCTCACAGGAACTCAATGCTATCTTACTGAATGTCTTACAGGGAAGTGAGCTGGAACTTGGACTGTCATTGCCTTGGGAAGAGGAGTGGGTTCAGCCACAGGTGACATCTCAACTTGCTGGTCATTTACAGCTGAGGGAGCCTGCTGGTCTGTCGATGGCTCGTGTACGATCTCTTAATGACCAAAAGCAGGAACCAGATCACAGATTGATACTGTATCTTCCCATCCATTTGGGAACCTGATGTGGGCATAGTGAGGGTTGGCTTCGATTAAATCAACCTCATTGACCAGGGGCTCATACTTTGATTGCCTGATGGAACACTGAAGGAGGGCAGGTCCAGGAGCAGCAAGCCAAGTAGGAATGACCTAACCAGTTGCTGAGTGGCATTGAAAACAGAGAAACCTCTCATGAGGTGATATATTTGTGGCTGTAGACAGCAAAGACCGGATGGAGTGTAACACATCCAAGAGGACAGTTTCCCAATGATCAAGTGTTAGACCTTTGGTGTGGAGAGCTAGGAGAGTTGCCTTCCGGATAATGTCATTATACCTCTCACACTGTCCATTCCCTCGTGGGTTGTAGGGGGTCGTACGGCTTGTAGCAACCCCAAGTCCTGAGAGATATGCTCAGAGCTCTCATGACATGAAAGCAGATCCCCTATCTGAATGCACATAACATGGAAGACCAAATATAGAGAAAAAAGAAGAGAGTTGTTTAATAAACAACAGATGCACTCACATCTGTGCAGGGAAAGGCAAAAGGAAAATGAGAATATTCATCTACTACTGTCAGGAAATAGATATTCTTGGTCGAACATTTGAGAGGACCTTCTAAATCAAGTCTAATCTTTTGCTATGGCTGAGTGGCCTTAATTAGATTAACTTCCTCTGGTCGAAAGAAATTAGGCTTCAAATTTGCACAGGCAGAGCAGGATGAGCAGACTCGTTTCACATAATTCATTGAGTAGGGAAGGTTTCAAGTCCATACAAAATGAGCCAAGCGGACTATTCCAGGATGGCATAGAGCTTCATGAACACCGGAGAGAGTGTAAAGGTTGGTGGCATTATAAAATGCTCTAATTAGGGTATCAGCTGTTGAATTGTCTCTGCCAGTTCGGTAAATGATGCCATAATTGAAATAGGCTAGTTCCATGCACGATCGTTGCATCTTTTCTTTATTTATCTTCCCTTTTCTTCGGTTATTGAACATGTAAGCGACAAATGCTGGTCAGTAATCAGTGTGAAGTGTCTGCCAGCAAGGTAGGGATGTCAGTAGTCCAAGCTTTTCACAGTCGCTGCTGCCTCCCTGTCAACAGCTACATGTCTGGTCTCAGGGCCATGGAGTGTTCTGGTGAAGAAAGCAACTGGGCATCCTCGTGTCAAAGTTCCAGCAAGGACAAACTCTGATGCACCTTTCTCCACTGTTAATGGGATGGTTTCATCGATTGAAGTGACTACTGCACCAATGATCTCAAGTTTCAGGTTCTCAAATGCTTCAGCAGCTTCCTTGGAAAGGGAAAATGATTTGGGATTGGATAATAGGGTAATCTTGTCTGAAAACCCATGAACCCAGTGTCAGTAGTGGGAGAAGAAACCTCGAACTCGGTTGAGAGTTGCCTGTTTGGTTGGAAGTGGTAGCTCTTGTAAAGGACAGGTTCACTCTAAATCTGGCATCAGTTGGTTATGGGAGATGATGTATCCCAGGAGATTGATTGAGTCAGTAGAGATAACTGACTTTTTCTCATTAAAAGTGAGAATGTGCCTTCTGGCAACTTCCTGAAACTTTTGAACATTAAAATTATGCTCCTCTAGGCTGTTTCCAGCAATGGTGATATTATCAACATAAGAAAATGTATGTATAAGTTGTTGTCAATGACATCATTGATGGTACGCCGGAACACTGCTACTCCATTGGTCACTCCCAATGGAAACTCTACAAAACTGATACAGATTGCCATTTGCTTCAAAAGCTATGATTGCCTTTTCTTCTTGCTTTATGGAGATCTGATGTTAAGCTGACTTTATATCAAGGGTGCTGAAGATCTTATAACCTGCCAACATTGTGACCATGTCATGATCCGAGGAAGTGGGTAAGCATCAAGCAAGGCGTATCAGTTAATTGTATGAGAATAATCGATGCATAACCATTGCTTGTGAGCATCAGGCTTGACCACTACAATCTGAGCACTCCATGGGGAGTTATTTGGTTCAATAATACCCTCAGACAGTAGCCTTTTAATTTCAGCTTTGATAAAAGCTCTATCTGTGTCAGAGTACTGTCTTGACTTTGTGGCAATTGGATGGCAATCCTTGGAGAGGTTTGAGAAGAGCCTGGGTGGATCTACTATTGCTGGCTTTAGACTAAACAAGGTTTGAATTTTATTCATGTTAAGCCACTCCAGGTCACCACCAAATTCAATCTTCATGCCTTTGTGCTGTTGCATAAAGTCTAGACTGAGGATTACGTCACTGCAAAGTGAAAGGAGGATGCGGAGTTTGACATAATGATAAACTGCATTTCCAATATAAGGGTTGTGGTACAGAGCCTAACTATCAGAGAGGAAAGAGATGCCTGAGCCATAGATACCTGTCCCTTATAAGGGCTAACTGGGAGGTTGTATTGCTTTACCATGCGTCACTGACGAAGCTGTCAGAGGTGCCACTATCAATAAGAGCCTGAGCTGTATAGGTACCAACCTTGATAGTAATGGTAGTCTCAGACAGAGATTCCAATGATGCAGCACAGATTGTGGCAAGGGTAGAATTGGAATTATGTAAACTGAGCTAAGTAAAACTCTGATACACTTGTGGACTTTACAACACATTGAACAAAGCATAGCAGTGAATACAATGACAAAGCATAAAGGTTAAAATTCATTGATGGTTCAGCTAACTATATGGCAGCACGAAGCTTTCCTTTATAATTTTTTATAGTGTACAGAACAGTATGAATGAACAAGGACTCTTGATACTCACCAAAATGCATTCCAGAGAACTCTCCCTTATAATTTTTCTGGGAAATATAAACAAAACAAAAGAAATTATTCATAACATCGACCTGCTGTATCAATCAACAAAGAAAAGGCCTCCTTCATTTTTCATATGAAATAAATCCACCCCTCACCCACTCTTTTTTTTATATCCCACACTGACCTTTTCTCTCTCAAGATAGTGCTAACCGATGGTGTATAAGGGCACATTACATGCATACTCATGGATGTTCAACTTCTGAGAGAAATCAGTTTCTGCTGATAAATCTGTTGAAGCTGTCAACCATAGCCCTACACTGCAGACACACATGGACATGTTAATGTGTTAGCCAGAACACAGTTAAGAAAATTTTGTAAATACTGGCAAATATAAATGATCTTATATATTAATGTGCTTGTCCACCCCCTGTCAGTCTGTTATTCTGTCACATTCCTGCTAAATAAAAAATTTTAAAAATCAGGTGTCCCATGCTTTTTCTTGTAAGCAGGGATATATTCAGAACAATGATATCAGGAGGGGAATAACTAAGCAGCAGCAAGGTCTACACTATCCAAGAGAGGGTTAGTCTTCTGGGAAAACCCCTTACCACATCCCCAACTTTACCAATGACAAAAGGCAAATTTGTCTTCTTAGATTACACTTTACCTACACTACCAAAATAGTTTAGAAAGGAATTATCAATATTATAGACTGAGAGAGCAGCAGTAGAGTCTGAGGCAAAGAAAAAAAAAGACAGCATTTGAAATTATGGTGTGGTAAGGGAAATTATGGTGTGGTAAGGGAAATTATGGAGAAAGTTGAGTATGAAGAAATTTTTTCAGGAAACATGATGAAAAGCTAAAAACAGCAGTAGGTATTGGCTGAACTTTTTAATCAATGTGGTTTTAGTCAACAAGGCAGCAGAAAGAGAGAGTGACAACCAAAAAAACAAAAAAAAACAAAAAAAAAAACAAAGCAATACCCTAAGAGCTGTGAGCAGTTCTCTCTGCAGCTGGTTATCCAATCAACAATTATTTATCTTTTGTGTAACTGTTTTTCATCTCTATCCCACTCTGTATTGATCGGTTAATATTCCATTATGGTGTATTCAATCGCTATTAATTTACATTCTGAACAATTTCAAATATTATGAAGTAACTATTTATAAAGACAAGCAAAATTGGTGTCCACAACATTTACTTTCCCTTTTCTTCATAAATCAAAAAAATAAGTCGCTCTCCAGAGTGCAGGGAGGCCCACCCCTCTAAAATAATAATAAAAGCTCCATCATGACAGAAGCACAGAAAATAATATACCAAGCTGTAAAATTAACTAAGGAATGATCCTACTCATATAATTAAGGGTAAAATTATGTTTGCAGTAAAACTGTAATATGATTCTTACCATAGGAGTTTGGATGCATATATGTTCAATTATTATTATTTCAGTAGAAGATTAATATCTGTGCTGAGGAACCAACTTTAAACCCTTTCAATACTCGTTCACTGAAGTGGGGTGAAGCCTCACAAAAATCTCTATATAATACATTATACAAACTGAACATGTTTGTCATTACAGGGGCTCTAAAGGCTAATTGAGAAATGCCCATAGAGCGGGTTCTTGCTAGTATTCATTATTTGTCCTAACCATCTGATTACATGGACAATCTGTTTTGTTGTTTTGCTATGCATGTTTAAATACATTTGACAAGTATTTCTTCCTGCTTCATTTTCAATTTTTCAATGCTAATAGGTTTTAGGCTGCATCATAAAAAAGTAAATGATGGGACCACATTATCTATTGAGAATTGTTTAATGTCTATGAAAAAAGTTATGTATCAATGTATACTGGATTTAAAGAGGTATTATACTAGTTAATTTAAATAGAATTGATTACATAATACATGTTGCAAGCGACTACACCTAATAAACCCTTCCAAGTTATATTTGAATACACAAATTTATGTTTTTCTTTCCTATACTAGTTATGATGGATCCACCATAGATCCACCATGGATCCACCTTTTCAAGTTAAAGAATCTGGATGGGATAGCTTTACTATTCCACTCAAAGTTTACTTCAGAAATAAGAATTAGCCAAATATTTTTCAGTTTGAATATTTCATGCACTTGCCCAACTTGAGCTTTCATCTACTAACCAGATTCATACCAAACATTTGACCTTCCTTAATGCTGGGGAAATGTTTAGACAGAAACTGTTTAATGAAGGAGGGTGGATTAGTGGGAGACCTCCTACAGCCAATTCCACAGAAGTGATTCCAGTAATTTGGATGAGTACCTCCTAACAAGTGTAAGATATTATTGTTCAACACTTGGAATAATGGCTTTCTTAAGAAGCTGCACAAAGAAATTAACTCATTGCAAAAACTTCAAAATCAGCAGATTGTAGTAGACATCATAAAAGATGCAATGCTGTATACACTGCCATGATCCACATTTCAGTTTGACCTGCTCATAATATGTCACTACACTGACCAAACTGGAAGAGGTTGTCAAACCAACAACCTAGAGGATACACTTTTCTCAAAGGATGACATAATTCAAAATTTTAACTACCAATACATGTGCCTACACAGGCCACATGCATGCACAGATTATGTACATGTATTTTGTGATAAATTGTGTCATCCATTTTCTTCCACATATCCTTGTTTATTCCATACTCTCATACTATAGTCCACAATTCATTAGTATCTCTGTCTACTGTCTCCCTCTTTGTCTGTCTCTCTGTCTATCTATCTCTCTGTCAGTCTGTGCATCTGTGCATCTGTCCATCTGTCTGTTCATCCATCTGCCCATCTGTTCGTCCATTGTCTCTACATCTGTTATCTGTCTATCTATGCTAACTCTAACTCCTTCCAAACTGCTGGAGAGATATTCATGAACCTTTCAGTAATTTATTAAAGCACCTCACTGCACATTCTTTGAAACTTTCATTAAGATAGGGTGGCTATGGATGTAGTTTTGCCAATGGTTGTAGTTTGGTGACATAGTAGACTCTAACTAATCATCAGGTACAATGAAATTGTAGAATTAAGTATTAATCAAGTCCAATTGAACTGTATTTGAACATTAGTTAGAGTCTACCTACAACTAAACTATATCCAGTGTTATTATCAATCTTTGAGTGTGGATATGATGTGGGGGTTTTATTTTTTTTTATAACTACACCCACTAAAACTTGTTTTCATTGCCAAAACTTAATGTTAATTTCACAGAGGATGTTCATTAATTCTATAAATCAAAAAGTTAATGTCAGTAATCCTCACATTAAATTAAGCAACCATAGCAACCATAACATATTTGATAATGCAGGTGGCCTGAGGTTGACTGGAAACCAAACTTAGTTCAGGATTTTTTTAAGCTAAAATTTCTAATATGCGGATTTGGAATTGACACTTTCTACTTTATAATACATGGAATCCATGAAAAATATGCAAGCTATTAACAGATGTTCTTACATGATAACACAAAAATGATAGCACAGGTATGTTATAAACTGTTGTTTTTTTTTTAATCTTTCGTGCAAACTGTAATTACATACACAAATTTTTTTGCAAGATGGTAGGAATATGGAGAAAAGAGAAAACTTGCATTTTTTGGATTGCTTATTTTTATTATCGAGGTGAAATTAATGTCTATCAAGGAGTAGATTAATTTTCTAATTTCAAGTTTTTGGATGAGAAATAAAATATATTTTATAATTTTATGCTAAGGACATTTTAATGAGCAGGTGTTGAATGAATGGTTAGTGTTACTTAGGGATAGTTAACAATAATCATCAATTATTTAGTGAATAAATGGGTATTTTTGTTATTTCATAAGTGGAGATTGAATATAAGAGATCCATCTGGGACAACATTATAGTACAGTCATAATGTAAAACAACCTCACACAAGTTGAAACAAAAGAAACTTAACAGATTTTATTTCTCTATGATGTCCTAAATGACGGAAAATAAAGTCCTAAGGAATCCTCATGGGGGGGGGGGGGGGGGGGGGGGGGGTATGAAAATAACCTAAGTGTGAAACTCCCATTTTGTGCCCTAGCAGTTTGAGGTATCCATGGTATC
>OZ017784.1:4291156-4407322 GCA_963969325.1 Lycopodina hypogea | reverse complement strand
GGTATCTATTGTAATATCTTGGTTTGGATACTACTTATACAAAAACTTAGTATACATTTGGAAAACTCTGTGAATGACCAATTTTGTGGTACTAAATTATTACCTGGGGATAAAGTGTGAATGAGTTATGACCCATCATACAAGTGGAACTTTTAATTTTAGACTAAGGTATGTTATGTCCTTTACTATAATCTTAAATGAAACTTTGAGATATGATGATGAACTTGTTGGAAAGATGCACTCTTGGCATCATGTTGACCACAACTTTATTAATATTAGTTTAATATGTGTATGATTGTTATTTTTAATGTCTTTGATGTATAACTGTGAATGCAACTCTGTACAAATGTTAGTTCAGTGATATTCACCACATCTCTTATATTGTTAATAATGTTATGTTATTCTTAGATTATATGGAACTATATTTAGAACTTCACTATTTTGAATAAATACGTTTCTTAGTTCTTGTTCAATCAGTGTGTTTAGTGTTTTTCTGGTTGATGCGTTCTGTTATTGTCCCTATTTGCTTGCCTGTTATTGTCTTGCAGTTATCCAATTAAAGTTTAAGCTATAGTCATTAACAACTGGAAAGTTTTCCAACAGGGTTATGGTCCCTAGCACGCTCCCACTGTGAAAAGGAAATAGACTATAGCCAGGTTTAGTTGTGTACTAGAATTAAACTAAACTTGCAAGTTTGCCAATCGTCAAAAAAATAATAATAATAAATTGTCAATTGATTTTATTTTTGGTCGTGATTTTGTTGCGATGGCGGAATCAAAATCTGTAACGATCGGTCTGCTGAATGGATCAAACTATCCTACATGGAAGGTTCAGTGCAGAATGGCACTCATGAAAGATGGTCTGTGGGGCATTGTAAATGCAACTGAAACTCCTCCTGAAGAGGATGATGTCGACAAGTACATTAAGTTTGTTGCAAGAAGGGACCGTGCATTAGCACTGATTGTACTGTCCATTAAAACTTCGTTGTTATACTTGATCGGAGACCCTGACAATCCTATTACCGTGTGGAAAATATTGGCAGATCAATTTCAGAAAAAGACATGGGCAAACAAACTTGAGCTAAGGAGAAAACTCTATTCATTGCGTTTGAAGGAGGGAAATTCTGTTCAGGATCACATCAGAGCTATGACAGAAATATTGGAAGCTCTTGCAGTAATTAGTGACCCTGTCACAGAGGAAGATCGAGTTGTCCACCTATTAGCAAGCCTACCTGATTCTTTCAATATGCTGATAATTGCTCTTGAGGCAAATGCAGATGTACCAGAAATGGAGGTTATCACTGAAAGGTTGCTAAATGAGGAGAGAAAAATGAGAGATGAAGATGACAGAAAATGCAGTAAATCAACTAAGGTAATGACAGCTTGCTTCAAGAACAAAAGTTTAAAATGTCATTATTGTGGTAAAATTGGGCATATTAAATGTAATTGTTTCATTCTTGCTGCTGATGAAAAGAAAGCCAAATCTGATCACAAAGATTGGAAAGGCATAAAACACAAGGCAAATAAAGTTGCTCACAAGCAAGAAGATGGATGCAGTTCAAGTAGTGAATTTGATGCCCTTGTAACTAGTCAAGCTCTCACAGCTAGTGAAAGTAGTAACTGGATTGTGGATTCTGGAGCAACATGCCACATGTGTAATGATGATAAAAAGTTTGCTACACTTCAAAGGTTAAGCCACTGTCAGGAGTCTTGCTAAATTGCTAATAAAGTTCTTCTTAATTTATAACCTAAATTACTCTGGCATTTAAGAATCAAGGACCTTGTTAGCTGGGTATTGACTCTGGTGGCAGCAACCTACCATACCTGGGGATTAAGCAGTTCTTAAAACCCCAACAGTGTGTTTAGTGTTTTTCTGGTTGATGCGTTCTGTTACTGTCACTATTTGCTTGCCTGTTATTGTCTTGCAGTTATCCAATTAAAGTTTAAGCTATAGTCATTAACAACTGGAAAGTTTTCCAACAGAACTTGACTGATAAATGTGTCAATATTATCTGTATCATCGTCATAGAGTATGTTTGTGCAGCCAGATCCCCTGCAGTTACCAAATCTCAAAGAGAAACTGTTGACTCTTGACCATCCATGTATTGCACATGAGCATAAGTTGGATTGGGCTCCTTTAGTTTAATTTGATCCACCAGTGGATCACTCTTATTAGGACAGACAAATTGACCGAGCAGAAAAGGTCCTGGGGTTGCCAACCATGAGGTAATAGAGGTACCATGAGATGAACAACGCTGAAAACCATAGTATCTTATATGTGGTGTGGTATTAGCAGCTGTAGAGAAAAGAGATCGGATTGAATGGAGCACATTTCAGCAAACCTCAGATGGAGTCAGATAGCCTTCCAAATGTTCCCATTATATCTTTCGACTTGACCATTCCCAACAGGGTGATAAGGAGTAGTCTGACTTGTACCCCTTTCTGTGATAGGTACTCCTTGAATTCTTGAACAGAAAAGATGAAACTGAGTCTGAATGAATATAGATAGGCAATCCACAGATGGTGAATATTTTATTAAGATATCGGACTACAATTAGTGAATTTGTGTTTGAGCAGGCAAAAGCTAAAAATCAGTACCACATTCTTTAGGCTACATGACATTAACTTAGTTGTATGAACTGGTATGTGATCAAAAGCTCAGAAGAGATAAATTGTGGCAAAGATGGCAGACCTTTGCAAAGAATATAAAAATCTTTATATGTAAGATGGGATACCAGTGCAAGAGAGCAGCCCAGTTGCTTGAGGAAAAGTGGATGAAACTATCTTCATTAAATTGTTGAATTCCATCTTTGTAGAAGCCAGCTTTACTTGAGGGAAAACAGAGGCCTTGGTAAACTAAGGCTTACTATTAGCTAGAATTCAGTGCTGATAGTATTTCTTGGCCAGTTCCTAAGCTACCTGATAAGAAATAGACTGAGAATTTCTTTGAAAGTATCTGCATAACTAGAACTAGAAATAATAATGTAGTAGAAGATTAGAGCCCCAAGGGACCAGCAATGTACAGGAAAATGACTTAGAGTTTCTATGCTGGAAAGTCGCTTATGCTTCAAGTCAATGAGCAAGCTGTGCTCACAACAATTCCTTACTGATGACAGGCTCATTCACATTTGCCAAGCTGAAGTGAAAGGTGAAACATTTTGTGAGATTAAAATTGAGAGAGCAGGCATGTGTCCATAATGTGTAAATCAATGTATATTTGCAAGACACAGTTGAGATCCTAACTTCTGAGAATGGCATACAAACATTGTCATCATGTGTACACTAACTTTGCACATGAGTTAATCAAATAGCCTTGGTCAGATGTATGGTCATGGATGTATTGGACATGATTGATGCTTTCCAATTTACTGGTCACCATCACTGTCCACGGTAAGAATTTCGTGCCATTTTATTGAGTTGTTTATATCTGGTATCATCTTCTACAAATAGAGTGTGATATGAGCAGAGTGGTAAGAGAAAGTACGTTGGACTTATATTTGTTCCACTTTATTTCAATACAGATCAGTTACTCTAATGATGAACTAGCCACTCTATAACTCACTACTTTTAGCCATCACATTTGATGGTATAATATAACTAGAAGTTATATCTTGTGCTTGAAGTCCCGTGCAAAGGATGATCAGTGCAGAGATGGCAGACATTTTGATCAGTTGGTGACATCCCTGTTATGATGAAGGAGTACAATATTAAACTCTTCAGAACAAGATACAGTACCTTGATATCCTAACTAACTGAATGCAGTCTAAGCAAGACCACAATCAAAGAATACTGGCTTGAAAACTTGTAATTTATGGATGTTCAGAGCTAGTTCTGGAGACTCTCAATGAAATGTACCCTCTGACACAAATGTCCCCCCAGCAATACAGGACCACTAAATGCATAGAACAGACATGAAATTGATCAAAAACCAACAAAGTGAATTAAATCTGAACCTGATATCTACAGATTAGATACAATCCAGATAACTTGTAGAGATCCATCCTTATCCACCCTCCCATATTTGGCTACCTCTCTCTCTCACCATCTTCTTGACCTAATCCTGCATGCATATGTTACTAATAATTTCCCAGCAAACATGGACAGTTCCATCTTAAAGGAGTTGAACAATACCATTTCCAATCTTTCTCACATTTTTACCTATGCTTAATGTAATATGTATAGATTATTGACACTAATCCCATTGACTTGACAATCATGATACATTTAACAAACACTTCATTCAAAATACCATTCTGTTTCTTGCAGTGGAAACAATTTTCAATAGGTATGGCTAATTTTTTTAAAAAACCCTCACCCATTACTATGCACAAAAAATAAATAAATTCTTCCAGACATGTGGTGACCACATTTCAAAATACATCAAATTGGTCATTTGTTAAGTGTCTGCCACAGGACATCATGCTATTGTGTCACCAAAAGACACCCATTAACAAACCCACATTTCATTTCACCTGATCAGAACAAAGCCTTCATGAGAACGTGCAGTGAGGTGCCTTAATTAAACCTTGAAATTCTCACAAAGATCACTCTAGTGTTTGGAAAAAGACAGAGTCTGCACACACAGACAGACAAACAAAACCTAAATTATAGAAAGATGCAAGCAATCTAATCCATAATCACACCATTAGAAGTAAACACAAGTAGGTTCCTAACATTTTTTTTTTTTTTTTTTTTTTTTTTTTTTTTTTAAAGATCACAATTTTAATGCAATAGTGGACAAATGGGTGAACCAATCTTTATTATGAAGCCAGATGGAGTAAGCCAGTAGGATAATAAATATCCCGGAGCTGCATTTAAAGATCTGGTTGAGTAAGTGGACAGCTGTACAATTTACTTCATTTATTTCCAAAGTACATTTTCTTATACTATGTAACTATATAAACCTATGAATGTAATTTTACAGCTCCAGAACATTCTGGCCTTTATAAAATTTTAAAATAAAATAGTGGGCAACACAGGGCTCTCCATTGATTGTTGGCAACCATCTTTTCAGCATTTCACAAGACTTCCTATAGCTTGACTTCAAATGCTGGATGCATGTGGGCTTATGAACTGCAGTTATTTAAATGAGACCTTAGAGTCTTGAAATGGTGTTTTGACAAAGAATATTATAGGGCAGTGAGTACCTGCCGGGACAACAGGCATAGGTTATCATACAGTGTGCACCTTCATACACATACAAGCCATGACAATTACTTTTGTGTAGATATTCTGCTTCCCATGATATTCTGGTGGTGGAGCCAATAAATCATATAATAAAGGTGTATAAATTATTCTTTTGGACGTATTGTAACAACAAAGCAGTCAACTTCAGTTTATTGTCCTAGATCAACAAACGATTATCATGTAATATTAACAAGCAATAATCACCAATACACGAATTTATTAGACTATTATTGTCCATAGTAATAGGGTTTAGACTACATTATAGTCCAAATCATTGCACATAGCCAATTAAGACTGGGGGCATACTTTAACTCTTGCCAAATTCTTTCCCTACAAATGATATAGAGAGGAATTTTAGGATGGAATTATTAACACAGTTAACATGTATAGTAAGAGAGGAAGTATTGCATTTGAAAAAAAAAACCCACCAAAATAGTAGGTAAAAATGTTACACATTCAAAAGACCTTTCACAGCATTAAAATTAATATCTTAGCTGCAACAATCAATAACAATCACATAAAAATGTTACAAAGAACGTATTGGATATCTTTTTGCCATTATAAAGTAGAAGAAGTGGTTGTCAAAGTTATTATGTTGACACCAATGGTCGCACTACAGCAGCAAGGAAGGGAGATACTTGCTTTAGTTATGACAATGTATACTTTATGGGGAGTGCATGAAGCCAGTGAGTGAAATGGCCAATGATTTCTAGCTATTGCTATCAGTAGATGAAATAGAAATCTTAACTACTAGTGTACTCACAGTAGTAGCACTTTCAGAAACATGGAGTTAGAAGAGCATAAATGATGAGTGTCTACCATTATATCACTCAAGTGGACAAGTTTCAGTATGATATGCAAAGTGAGTAAAAACCACTGAGCATAAATCAAAACATTTTGAAATGTTTATACTGGCTAGTCCTATTTGAGAATCTGAAGATGAGACACGAACAATCAAACAGAGAATGAAACAAATAAATTACAACATGATTTCATGTAGCACGCCTTACTGGAATAGAAGCTTATATTAACAGAAAAAGATTGTCCTCTTGCATAGGGGGACCTGGGATCAACATGTACATATGTGGCAGTCATATTGGACCCAGGAGAACCTGCAATTAAAAAATATATATAATAATAAACAAGCTACTCTAAAACTCATAATTTTCAGCCATTGAATTTGATGGTATAATAATAATATGACTAGCAGTAATATCTTGTGCTTGGAGTCCCAGGCAGAGGATGATCAGTGCAGAGATGGCAGACATTTTGATAGGTTGGTGACACCCCTGTTAGGACAGAGAAGAAAGTAAGATATTAAACTCTTCAGGACAAGATTCAGTACCATGGTATCTAAAAAAACTCGAAGCAGTTGAAGATAGAGGGCAAATTAAGAATACTGGCTAAAAAAACTTGAAATTTGTTGATGTTCAGAGTGAGTTCTGAGGACTCTAAATGAAAAGGAACCTTGGATATACCCACCAATATACAACCACTAGAATGCATGGACCAGACGTGAAATTGACCAAAAACCAACAGAGTGAATTCAACAGGAACCTGATATCCACAGATGAAATACAATCCACAAAATCTTTAAAGATGCATCATCCATATTCACCCTTCCATATTCGGTTTGCTCTCTCTCTCTATCTCACTAACTTGTTAACTTAATCCAGCATGCATGTGCTACTAATAACTTCCTGGCTAATATGGATAGTTCCACTCTAATGAGATTTGCACCATACAGTTTCCAATCCCTCTTACATTTTATATATGCTTTATGTAATATGTAGGGATAATTAACACTTATGTCATTGACTAGATAATCACCATACATTTAATGAACATTTTGGTGAAAGTAAAATTCTGTTCCTTACAGTGAAAACAACTTTCAATGGTTATGGCTTATTTTTAAAAATCCTGCACCCATTGCCATGCCCAGAGAAAATTAAAATACTTCCGAACATGTCAAGACCACATTTCAAAATACATTGAATTGGTCATTTATTAAGAATCTTCCATGGGACATCATACCATTATGTAGCCAAAATGCACCCATTCATAAAACCATATTCATTTCACTTGATAGGAATGAAGCCTTCATGAAGAAGTTCAGTGAAGGCCCTTTATCAAAACTTGAAAGTTTCATGAAGATCACTCTAGTGTTGAAGGAGACTCTGTCCACACACACATAGAGACATACAAAGCCAGAATTATGGTAATATGCAAGGTATCTAATCAATAATTACGAAACTAAATGTAAACACAAGTGACTTCCAAACATCTTTCTTTAGGATCCCAATTTTAATGCAATAGTGGACAAAGAGGTAAACCAATGTTTACAATGAAGCCGGATAAAGGATAAATGAGTAAATATCTTTGCTAAGACAATTATATCTCAGAGATTTGTCAGTAGCCCTGGTTAGGCAAATGAAAAACGATATAACTTACTTCATTTATTTCTAAAGTATACTCCCTTATACTATATAAATTATGAATGTGATTTCACAGCGTACTGCACATTCCCTCCAAATCATTCTGGTCCCTCTTAAAAAAATACTGGCTTAAAAAGTCAGCAATTTGTGGGTGTTCAGAGCGAGTTCTGAAGACTTTAAATGAAAATGAACCTGGACATACACACACCAATACATGACCACTAGAATGCATGGACCAGATATTAAATTGACCAAAAATAAACAGAGTGAATTCGACCTGAACATGATGACCACAGATAAGAAAACAATCTATATAATCTGTAGAGATGCACCCATCATTATCCACCCTCCCATATTCCGCTCTCTCTCTTTCTCACCAACTTGTTTACTTAATCCAGCGTGCATCTGCTACTAATAACTTCTCAGCTGAACATGGATGATTCCACACTAATGAGATCTGAGCAATAGGGTTTCCAATCCCTCTTATATTTTCACCTATACTTTATGTAATATGTAGGGATAATTAACACTTGTCTCATTGACTAGAAAATTTCAATACATTTAATGAACACATGGTGAAAGTAAAGTAAAATTCTGTTTCTTGCAGTATAAACAACTTTCAATGGTTATGGCTTATTTTAAAAAAATCAAGCCAATTGAGACTGGGCCAGTCTTTAATTCTTGCCAAATTCTTCCCTACAAAAAAAAAAAAAAAAAAAAAAAAAAAATTATGAAGGAGTTATAAACAGGGTAAATACATATAATAATAGAAAAGTATGGCATTTTAAGAAAACACCTGAATAATATATAGAAAATGATATGCATTCAGATGACCTTTCCTTGCATAAAAATTAGTATCATTGCCATAACAGGTCAATAGCAGTAATATAAGAATGTTGCAAAATGTTAGAAAAAAGAAGTGCCTATCTAAGTAGTTATGTTGATACTTACCAATGGTTGCACAAATATTACTTGTGCACATTGTCAGCAAAATGAACAGCAGCAAGGAAGGGAGATACTTGCCTTAGATATGACAATATATACTCCACTGATCCAGTGACTGATATGGCCATTGATTTGTAGCTATTGCTATCAGTAGATGAAGTAGAAAGTCATAACTGTTAGTGTACTCATAGTAGTACACATTCGGAAACACAGAGTTTGAAGAGCATAAAAGAGGAATATCTACCATCCTATCGCTCAAGTGGACATATTTTAGTATGATATGCAAGGTGAGTAAAAACCACTGAGCATAAATCAAAAAAATTTTGAAATGTTTATAGTGACTAGTTCTCTTTCAAAGCGAAAATCTGAAGTGAGCCTGAACAATCAAACAGAGAATGAAACAAATAAATTACAACATGATCTCATGTAGCATGCCTTACTGGAATAGAAGGTGATGTTAACAGAAAAGTTTGTCCTCTTGCAAAGGAGGGCCTGGGATCAACATGTACGTATGTGGCAGTCATATTGGACCCAGGAGAACCTGCAAGTAAAAAAAACATTTAATCATAAGAATGAACTAGCCATTCTATAACTCAAAATAGTCAGCCATAGCATTTGATGGTATAATATGACTAGAAATAATGTCTTGTGCTTTAAGTCCCAGACAGAGGATGATCAGTGCAGAGATGGCAGACATTTTCATCACTTGGTGACATCCTTGTTAGGACAGAGAAGAAAATAGAATATTAAGTTCTTCAGGACAAGATAGAGTACCTTGATATCCTAACAAACTCGAAGCAGTTGAAGATTGATGGCAAACTAAGACTACTGGCTTTCCAAACCTGCAATTAGTGAACCAAAGTTTACGATGAAGCCAGATAAAGTAAGCCAGTAAATGAGTAAATATCTTTGCTAAAGCAATTGTATCTCAGAGGTTCATCAGTAGCCCTGGTTAGGTAAATGAAAAACTATATAACTTACTTCCATTTATTTCAAAACTATACTCTCTTATACTATATAAACTTATGAATGTGATTTCACAGTGTTACTGCACATTCCCTCCAAATCATTGTGGCCCCTCTTCAAAAAAAAATAGTGGGCAACACAGGATTTTCTCCATTGATTGTTGGCAATCATATTTCCAGCATTTTATAAAACTTCAGAAACATTATTGTCTTTTAAAAAATCGACAGGGAATGCTGGATTCATGTCTGCTTATAAGCTGCTGTTATTTGAATGAGGCTGCGAAGTCTAGAAATGGTGTTTAACTAAGAGTATTTCAGGGCAGAGTGCCTGCAGACACTACATGCATAAGTTGCTCTTCAGTGTGCACCTTCATACACACACAAGCCATGACCATTTCGTGTTAATATTTAGCTTCCCATGACATTCCGTTGGTGGGCCCAATAAATAATGTAATAAAGGTGTATAAATCCTTCTCTTGAACATATTGCAATAACACAACAGTCAAATTTGATGTATTGTTCAAGATTAACAATCCATTACAATGTAACATTAACAAACGATGATAACCAATAAATACATTTTTTCAACCACTATTGTCTGTTGTATAAGGGTTTATATAACATAATAGTGGAGATCAATGCACATAGCCAATCGAGACTGTGGCCAGGCTTTAATTCTTGCCAAATTCTTTCCCTGCAAACAAAATGAAAAGAAATTTTATGAAGGAATTATAAATAGGATAAATATGTATAATAATATAGAAGTATGGCATTTGAAGAAAACACCTAAATAATATATATTAAAGGTTATGCATTCAATTGACCTTCATTGCATAAAAAATTAATATTTTCGCTGCAACAGGTCCATAGCAGTGACATAAGAATATTGCAAAAATGGATATCTACCTCATTAGAAATAAAAAAAAAGTGGTTGTCTAAGTGGTTATATTGACACTCACCAATGGTTGCAAAAACATTACTCTTTGCACATTGTCAGAAAAATGAACAGCAGCAAGGAAGGGAGATAATTGCTTTAGTTATGACAATATGTATTTCATGGAGTATGCATGAAGTCAGTGAGTGATATGGTCAATGATTTGTAGCTATAACTATCAGCAGAGGAAATTGAAAGTCTTAACTGTTAGTGTACTCACAGCAGTAGCACTTTCAGAAACACGGAGTTTGAAGAGCATAAAGGATGAGTGTGTACCATCATTTGGCTCAAGAGGACAAATTTCAGTATGATATGCGAAGTTAGTAAAAACCACTGAACATATATCAAAAAATCTTGAAATGTTTATACTGACTAGTCCTCTTTCAAAGCAAGAATCTGAAGATGAGCCGTGAACAGTCAAACAGATAATGAAGCAATTAAATTACATGATTTCATGTAGCAAGCCTTACTGGAATAGAAGGTGATGTTAACAGAAAAAGATTGTCCTCTTGCATAGGGGGGCCTGGGATCAACATGTACATATGTGGCAGTCATATTGGACCCAGGAGAACCTGCAATTACAAAATATTTAATTGTAATCATGAACTAGCCAATCTTTAACTCACAATTTTCAGCCATCACATTTGATGGTATAGTAATAATATGACTAGCAGTAATATCTTGTGCTTGGAGTCCCAGGCAGAGGATGATCAGTGCAGAGATGGCATACATTTTTATCGCTTGGTGACACCCCTTTTATGATAGAGAAGAAAGTAAGATTTTTAGCTCTTCAGGACAAGATAGATAACCTTGATATCCTAATAAACTCAAGCAGTTGAAGATAGAGGGCAAACTAAGAATACTGGCTAAAAAAACCCAGCAATTTGTGGATGTTCACAGCGATTTCTGAAGACTTTAAATAAAAAGGAACGTCAAACACACCCACCAATACTAGTATGCATGGACCAGACATGAAATTAACCAAAAACCAATGTGGTGAATTGAACCTGAACCTGATGAACACAGATAACATACAATCCATGTAATCTGTAGAGATGCATCCATCCTTATCCACCCTCCCATATTCAGTTCTCTCTCTCTCTCTTTCTCACTATCTTGTTGACTTAAACCAGCATGCATGTGCTACTAATAACTTTCCCGCAAACATGGATGGTTCCACACTAATGAGATTTGAGCAATACAGTTTCCAATACTTTTTACATTTATATCTATGCATTATGTAATATGTAGGGATAATTAACACTGGTCTCATTGACTAGATAATCATAATATATTTAACGAACACTTAGATGAAAGTAAAATTCTGTTTCTTGCAATGAAAATACTTTCAATGGTTATGGCTAATTTTAAAATATCCAGCACCCATTGCTATGCCAGGATGATATTAAAATTCTTCCAGATATGTGGAGATTGCATTTCAAAATAGATTGAATTGATTATTTGTTAAGAATCTTCAATGGGACATCATGCTATTATATCACCAAAACGCACTCATTCACGAAATCATATTCACTTCACCCAATCTGAATGTAGCCTTCATAAGGATGTGCAGTGAAATTCTTAATCAAACATGCAAAGTTTAGCGAAAGTCACTCTGTTTGAAAGGAGCCACAGTCCGCACACATAGACAGACTAACAAAGCCTAAATTATGATAACATGCAAGCAATCTAATCAATAATCACACAACAAAATGTTAACACAAGTGAGTTTAAACATCTTTTTTTAGGATCACAATTTAATGCAATAGTAGACAAAAAGGGTAACCAATGTTTTAAATGAAGCCAGATTGAGTAAACCAGTAAGTGAATAATATATTAGCTACTACAATTATATTCCAGAAGTGCATCGATATCTGGTTAGGTAAGTGAACAGCTATATACTCCTCTTTTTTTTTCCAAAGTACATTCTCTTATACTATATAAACTTATGAATGTGATCTTACAGCATTACTGCACAATCCCTCCAAAACATTCTGGTCTTTCTAGAAATAAAAAAAATAAATAGTGGACCACACGATGCTCTTCATAGGTAGGATGGCAATCATCTTTCTGGCATTACACAATACTTCCAAAATATTATTGTATTATGTGGGCCAAAAATGAAATTGCCTTGGGGAGTATCCTGTGCTAAGAGATTGATACAGTTCCACCTTCCATCTTAAATAACTCTGGACTCCTTGAGAAGAGTAGCAAGTCCAAGTTGCTGCATATACTTACAAAATGATACCAGGACCAAAATGAGCCAGTGGTCGACATAGAAGATGGAATAAGATTTGCTCCAAAATTATCTTGTTAGTAGAAAAAATAAAAGATCTCCAGCTGAACTTCATCAGAGCAGTGGAAATAAACCCATGTGTGACATGATAAAAGTGTCCACAAATAATTGATGAATCTATTTAAAATGCATGAGAGCATGAGGATAACAGGAATAAGTGTTTGGCCATCACTATCACATTGATTGAAGACAGGGACAATGCGAAAAAGAATGACAAGGAGTTGATGAAAGTGATATGGGTATATAGAAAAAAAAATACCAAAAGGTGGACATGTAGGGAGAGATCAACCCTGTAACTAAACGTGGGCATACAGACTGCAACGTCATAACTTATGTCAAGTTTTCATTACTATCAAAAAAACAAGCACATGCACAAGTAGTGTCAAATGACAGATACATTTGTTTGCTCAGTGTCCTTCACTGAAAATGGTAAATACAGCTCAAATATCCATGATAAATCAAACAGCAAGGTAATGATATTATTGCTACTGCAAAGCACCTTGGAAGCAGGTACAGGCAACTGTTCACTCCACACCTACTCCCTAATGGAATGTGATATGGTCAGTTATGTTTTTTGAAGGAAAAATTCTGCTGTGACTATCATGATGAAGGATAAGCTTTAGCTAAGTTATTTCAGAAAGAAAATGCCAATATTTTTTTATGTAATTTTAGTAGGACACAGGTTAGTTGGCCCCCTATTTAATGTTAAGAAACAAATAAATTCAATCAATAAGCTGAATCATGCTATTTTCATCACTAAGACATATACCCCAAAAATAAATTCCTATCACCTATTGATCTGGCTTTACATGAACCTTTTAGGAGAACCTAGGAGCAAATTATTCTGTGAAAGCAGCTGACCAATCATACCTGATGTGAATATCTGCGAATTTGGACAGGAGCTAATGAAAGTTGTAGCTAGTGGCTGTTTTTCCCAAAATACCTGCTCCAGAAAGAGCTATCCATGCAGAGTGCACAGGCCTTTTCTGCACAACATTCATGAGTGTTTGAGCAATAAAATTAGCAAGAATCCAAATACTACATATGAAATGGTTAAGTCTGATGATGGAATTATTTAAAATGAATATGATTAATGTTGACTACAAAACTGTAAAAAAGAAAGGATAATTGCCTGTAATTTCAATCATGATTTCAATTATTACCTGCAAACAAATAGGTTAAGGGCCTCACTGTCATATGCCACTAAAATTTACTGCCTTCCATTTTTAAATTCATCAAGTAATTTCTATTATCCTCTTATATCCAACCTATATGTAGGTAGGCAGGCAGGCAGGCAAGCAAGCAGGCAGGCAGGCAGGCAGGCAGGCAGGCAGGCAGGCAGGCAGGCAGGCAGGCAGGCAGGCAGGCAGGCAGGCAGGCAGGCAGGCAGGCAGGCAGGCAGGCAGGCAGGCAGGCAGGCAGGCAGGCAGGCAGGCAGCGGAGCATAGCGAAGCTGAATTATCTTGCGTAGACTGTATAAATATATTCTTCAGAATCCTGGATGTCTTTGTAAAGGAACTTCTAAACTATGACACCTGTTAAATCAAAAATTGCAGGACACATGTAATTTCACCAGTTGCATGTTGTGAAAGTATCAAAACTTTCAAAAGTTTTCCAGAATCAGGTATGCACTCCTTTTCCCCCCTTTCCACCCCTCCCTACTTTTCCCCATAGCTAATTAGCTAGGCTTACCCTTAAAGAGAGTAATGTTTGACAGTGGGGAAATATAACCCAGAGAACACCCATCTTCTTACTTCTCTGTGATTTTTAAAGCTTCTGCTGGATACAAAAAGGTATACATTTGTATATGCTCACTTCACCCTCACCCAATTAAAAAAATTCTTACAGCTCATAATGCAGATAGGGTTATCCCACAAAATGGTATTGATAAGAAGACAGCTCTTCTCAAGAAGGAACACTCTACTGAATGAAGAGGATCTCCAAATTCTAATTAGGGTAGAAGAACAACATGGTTGACTTTGAACTTAGTCACTCAACATCCGAATGGAACTAACTGCTGGAATGTGTGTGACATCATCAACAAGACAGGGAACAAGAGGTCTGGCCACTACACAGAAAACAGTGAATGAAAGCTCTAACTCCAACCTGTATGAGAAACACATATTCAGAAGTAAAAACTATGCTTATAATAGAACTTTAACTTTTGAGTATGTGTGTTGTTATTTCTTGCGTTTTTTCCCTCATTTGCTAGACACACTCTATACTCATTCTTCTTTTCACTAGGAGGTATGCTGTGTTACTTTCACTCTCTGTGGATGGACAACAATACAACACCTCCTATTAATAATAATTTTAGTTATTGGATCCCTTGATTTATGTTATTTCCTATCATGAGTTCAGATTTGGCTATAGCAGATTAATTCCCTGTTTCTCAGCTAGAAGTATTGATAATGAATGTGGTGCAGGCCAAAAAAAAAATGAAAACAAAACAAAACACAGTGAAACAATAAAATTAGTAGTGTTTTGCACTACACCCTAAACAGATAGAAAGAATCATGCAAACAGTTTCCTATTTCGTTGATTCTGTATCTATTGATACTGTACCATGAATAAAAATAAAGCATTGAATTACAGTGGACTCTTTTTTTTACACTTTTTGACTCATTTATTTACTTACAATTGCTATATTGTGGTGTAAAGACTATTTCAGTAATACTGTTTTGAAATTCCCTTTTAAAATATTATTTCGGAATTTACATTGAAAATCTTACTTTAATTCAGAGTGGGAGTTTGATACAAGTATACAAAGAAAGTGGATCAGAAACAAAACTATGTGCTATGTGGCTTTATAGTTTCTTCAATATATTCCTGATAGTAACATTGTAAACAATGCGTAAATCTATTCAAAGGTATTACACCGAGGCTGATAAATATTTAGTGATTTCATTTTGTTTGTGTGACCAGTGCTCTGTAATTCTATTTGTCTCCAGCATAAACCTTCACATCCCTGCTTCTGGTTGGAAAAACCACCAATGTTGTGTAAAAAACATGATTCAAACACACATCTATACTATAAAGTATGAATAGTCTGTCCGTCAATCTGGGATTCACACCTGAACTGTTGAAGTTAGACCCACAAACCCATATATATAATGAATCAGTATCACCAGTGGACTGTTATAAGTATGTTTATGTGGCCACACCCTTTACTGCATGAAAAAACCCAAAAAAATGAAACTTTTACCAAAAAAAAATTTAGCAAAAGGCCTAAAACTTAGCATGCAAACACAACTTGACTCTCTGAATAACATGGGGTGGGTCCCATCTGGCCACATATATTCCTCTGCATATAAAACTAAAAATGCCAAAAATGGTACTTCTAAAAAAACACATAGATCTAATTGCATATTCCCTTTTGTTTTAAATGTCTACATATGTCTTCAAAGCCAACACTCTTGTGACTATATCCTACTTTTAAAATTTGCCTATATGGTTTTCCCTAGTTTAAATAAACTCAACAAAACTATATCAAAATTACCACAATAGGACATTCAAATATAACCTTTGGTGCTGTATAACCACTACAAAACTTAACCCGAGTGAAGCCGGCTACTCTCTGTTAGTGTATGATATGCAGACAAAAAAAATTCATCATAGAGATCATTATACTTAAATATGCTGCAGTCAGTAATTGTCAGAGGGAATGAAGTTGTTTAATATCATGTATTGAAGTGTACCAATTCTGGTGCACCTGCTGTTCCACTCCCATTTCCATGTGCTCATCTGCTCTGGCTTGCTCCAGTAAGGCATTGTGCATACTCCGAAATTTCTACAATATAATCATTTAACAAAGAGTTGTAATAAACTTCAGAATATTACTTAAAGCCATTAAACACAATTTAAAAAAATAACTATAAGAGTTCAGCCAATTATTAATAAAATTGGCAAAAAGTACTCTTTGTTCCCTGCCCCCACCCTTCCACTTTTATTAATTACTCAGTAAATATGTGTGGGTGTGTATGCGGGAGGACAGGCATGCATGTGTGCATGCATGCATGGATGACTGATGTGTGTGCATGCATGCATGTATGTACGTTCAAGCACCCCAACAAACAGTGCAATGGATTTTGATGAAACTTTGCAGGCATGATCCTTGGGTATTTGGCAAGGTTTTTCACCACAAAAAATCCTGAATGTGGCACCCTGGTGGAGAAAAATGGAATCCAATTTTTCTTTCTTTTCCTTTTCCTTTTGTTTATCCCATCATTTCCTCCTTATTTTTCTTTCCCCTTTCTATCATCTCTTTTTTCCTCTTTCCTTTTATTTTCTTTTTTCTCCTTTTCCCCTTCTTTTTTTCGTTTCTCTTTCTTCCCCTTTCTTTTCTTCATTTTTTTTATTTTCCTTTTCTTTTTCTTCTTCCCCATCCTTTATTTTCTTTTTCTTCTTCCCCATCCTTTATTCTCTTTTTTTTACTTTTCTCTCTTTTCCCTCTCCTTTCTTTCCCATCCTTGCCCCCTTCCTTCTCCCCATCCCCCCCCCCCCACTTTTTTTTCCCTATTATTTATATTAGTTGCCTTGCAGCAGCTACATCTTTTACCTGGGCCTGCTGCTACTACTACTTAGATTAATAATTATCTGCTCAAAATAACTCGGAGATAGAAGAAGTGGTAACTTAAAAAGCATGGTACTTGATTCAAATTACAAAGATAATCATGGAACTTTCATTAACAATGTTTTCATCATGAAATTTTTAGTTTAATTTCTTTTGCATGATTGAAATATAAATTCCCACTATATTGTATTTATCTGCTGATTTGTAGAAGAGTGTTTTTGAACTAAAACTGAAGAAGCAAGTTACATGGAAATGCCTTTACTTTTATGTAGAATGAATACAGGTCACCGAGGTGGACCTAGCAAGCATTAATGGAGGTGCATGCAATGCAACAGAGCATCCAATATGCCAGCTAAGTGAAGTTAGAATGTGCTAACATTGCTTAATCACAATAAACAGTCTTCGGCCATGATCAGTTCTATGCTGTAGCCAGTTGTGTTGGCTCATCTAAAGGACTACATCTACAGCAAAGACAGCCAAATATGCAATGCTCATCTACTGTTAGGAGAACCAGACATACAATGTGTTATTGAGGTGCACAGAAAAATCTTCACTCCAAGATGACAGTGCACAGAGTAAAATAGAGGAATTATTTATGGAAGGAGGGGGGGGCTAGGAGTAAAATGACACTGAGTGTAATTTTTGAAGAGCATCTCTTCTCTGGGTCTCAGGGCATGCCACAGGAAATTTGGTAAACTAGGTGCTCAAAAATTAATTTTAGTAGCTTTGGGGCAATCAGGTGACAAGAATAATTTAGTTTGCTACGTTTTTCATAAGCTTTGTTATACCCTACAGGATATTTACTTTTGGTTGTGTGGAGAGAAGGGTTGGGGTTGATATCCGATGTACCCTGTTTCTGTATGAAATACAAGTGCAGTATTTTGGAGAGTAGCCACACTGCACCAGCGGGTGGGTTACCCCTAAAAAAAAGACAATAAATAAGATACTTCAGTGGAAAAGAAGATTGCACTTCATCAGTGTTCTGCCCTACTAGTGAATCATGCCACCAAATTCCTCAAGTAGTATAGAAAACCAAGTGTGCACTTCTGCAAACCATTTGTCTTTTGCAAATATGAAAACAATTTTTCAATCTTCAAATGGTGACCCAGGTATTATTGCT
Source organism: Lycopodina hypogea (assembly GCA_963969325.1). Lineage (NCBI taxonomy): Eukaryota > Metazoa > Porifera > Demospongiae > Poecilosclerida > Cladorhizidae > Lycopodina > Lycopodina hypogea. The sequence continues at coordinate 4,388,868 of OZ017784.1, read as the reverse complement.
CTCATCCATCTAATAATAATATTCTCAATTGCCTCAGATGAATGAAATTTAAGTTCTAAACTTGAACAAGAGTGGTCAGCATTAAGACCAGTGACAATTAAGTACTAAAATATTTATTACAACATAGTGTTTTAGACCGGTTCAAATAATAATAGAATACTTAAATGAGGTTTAGGTTTAGTTAAATTTACAACTTTTGGGGTTCTATACAATAAAAGGAACTTAATTGTAACTACAGGGTTTCTATACAGTAAAAGAACTTAGTTGCAACTAATTAGTTGTAACAACAAACTTTGGTGTTTTCAAACAGTAAACAATTAGTTGAAAATCTATTCTTGAATAAAACTTGTTGACATATGCTATCCCTGCCCCTGCCCATGCCTCTCCCCTGCCCCTCCATTCTAAACATTCCTAGACCTGTGTGCCACAGGTAAAATAGGGACAGGTTTACTATTTCAGGAATAGTTACTAAGTTGAATGATTCTAGCATTTCCATACCAAGCTAAACTTGAGTCATGGAATAAAATGCAATTTGGGTGTCATTTCTTATTCTTTTGTTCCATATGAAGAAGGGTATCCCAGCTAGTATGTATGTATTTATAAATGTTAAAACGCATGTCCTCAATTGGATGACATAATCCTTGGATGCCTACTAAGGTTAATCACCAAAATCAATTCTGAAAGTGTCTCCATCCCTCCCCACAGAGAAGAAAAGAATTCAAATTTTTTATTTCAAAAAAGCATAAAAAACCACGGCTCAGTGGCTAAAACACAGGTCTTCCAAGCTGCAACTTATGGTTCAAACCTAAACTAGGTGTATTCTGTTGTCATTTTTTCTCTCCTTTTTCACTTTTTTTTTCTTTCCTTCTTTCCTCTTTCCTTCCTTCTTTCACCACCCCCAACTACCTCCCCCACTTTCCCTCCCTTATTTCCTTCCCTTTTTCTTTCTTACTTTCTTTTACCCTTTGTTCCAAATTCTACCATAGCTCAAATGTAAAAAAAAAGGGGGGAGGGTGGAAGTTAAAAGTGTGTGTGTGTGTGTGTGTGTGTGTGTGTGTGTGTGGTGTGTGTGTGTGTGTATGTAGTGTGTGTGTGCGTGTGTGTGTGCGTGTGTGTGTGATGGGTGGGTGGGTGGGTGGGTGGGTGGGTGTGTGTAGGTGCATGTATGTGTGTGGGTGTGTAGGTTGATGAGGTGTAATTAATTAGGAGGACTCTGAAGGATATTGAGATCTAAAGAGAGAGAGTGGTATGAGGAGGCTTCTATATATAAGGCAGGATGAAAGGCTGCATACAGGTTGGAACTGGAGAACAGTGATATTAGAACGGCTACAGAGGAGGACTGGCAGTCCACACATGCAGGCCAGGAACAGGACACTCTGGGATACGACTTTGAGCCTTGTTCCCCTTGACAGGGGAAACATAACCATACAATGGCAGTTTACAAACAGGACAGGAGAGGGTGGGTGGGTGCATGTGTTTGTGTGTATATATATATGTTGTAGTAGCTAGTACGAAAGTATACTAATAATATTCTAAATAAGGGCTGCTATCTATGTACCACTTCACATAACTATGCATATTACACTGCAAGTCAAGCATATACCTCAAATTCCTCATCTCGTTTTCTCACTACCATTTCATGTGCTTGTGTGTTCTTTTTTGTCTTCAATACCTCTTTCAGTACTTCAGATAGTTGTGGACTATATGAGTGAAAGTCACTTGTGTTCTTCCCCTCAGATTCTTTAGAACCACTATGTTGAAACGTCTTGAAGATGCTGGATAGTTGTAAAAGTTCCATCACAACTCTGTATGGGAGCTGAGTCCACTGGTAATTCGAGACTTTAATGTTCCTGGGTGCTGATGCCTTAGCATGCTTGGCTTTACTGTAGGTGGAGAATATTGTGTTGCTATTTTTTGCCTGCATGGATACACTTGCACTGTTCTTATGTATCATGGTGCTCGGCAATGAATTGGTCCCACGTATCCCATGTTTATTCGAATCTGACATAGGTCCAGCTAATTCCAACATACTGTCTGCCACATTTTCTGTCAGCATTTGCTCCATAGTGAAATCAGACTTAGAGTAAGGAAGATTCTTAACAATTTCAGAGGATGTAGTGATGTCATCCATGAGACCCAGAAGTAACTTTACTGCTTCAACTAAGTCCTGCACAAACATCTGCAAGGCCTTACATTGTCCTTGGCATACTTTATGAGTGTGGGTCACCAGAATCTCAAGAGCTTCCTTATGGTAATTTTCTTCTTGTATGCATAGCTTCTCCAGCTCATCTACTCTGTCTGGACGCCCAAGATTTGGATGAAGGTTCTTTCCATTGTGTGACTAGTATAACAATAATTGTCATCGTATAATTTCAGAGTATAGTCATGGAAGACATCCATGCATAGAAAAACATTCAGACTATTTTAAATATATTCCTAAATACATCTACCTTTATTATCAGCAAATTAAACAATAAAAAATGATAAAAAATGATAAAAAAATGATTTAAAATTTGCTCACCCTTTTATTTCGTAGATGTTGCATAGTGTCTGCTAATGTTTCCTTACATTCCTGCCAGGAAGCAAGGGCTGCAATCCAGTTTCTTTCCTGCACATCATGATACACTATACTTGGCACCTCCAACACCACACCCATTACCACTTCACACTGGACTTCAAACTCTTCAGGAAATAGTTTGGTCCGAAGTAATGAGAACAGTTTCATATATAAGTGGGAAGGTAAGAAGGAATACTAAATGAGTTTCTTAATATATTTCAGTCTATCTGGAAATAATATCAACTGCCTAAAATATGAATACACCACCATTTTGTATGTTTAATATTGTATAAAGCAAGTGTATACCAAGCATCTTTCTATAATTCATGCAGTGTGTGTCCATCTGTCAATATGTCTGTCTGCATGTCCGAGTGTAACACATCTCCTCCCAGATGCCTGGACCAATCACCCTGAACTTTTCAGGGGTTTCTAACAGGAACGCTGGCCCAGTTGGGCGAGAATGTGGTAAGGACTAGGGCCTAGGGTCACTAAATAAAATTTCCTGTTCATAAGTAACTACAAATTTTATCTAAGGAATTTGTGTTTACACACCACACAGGAAGTCAGCGTCCACATCGCATCTCCTGGAAACTGCTACCAAGCAGGTTAATGACTTCATCTGCTACTCATACTCAACAACATAGCACCACCTGGGGTTACTGCCGAAGTGACCCAGACGGCAATATCCTGGAAGAATGGGTGTCCATCACAAACTTGTCACTTCTTTATGATCCCAAGCAATAGGCCAGCTTCCGTTCAGGCAGTGGGGAACTTACACCACCCCTGATCTAGCATTAATCAACCTTCATACAAATGGCTCAACTCAGAGAATACTCAACCCCTTTCCAAAGTCTCAAAACAGACTATTGCTGATTGAGACCTTAGCTACCATCAAATCAGTGCAAACTTGCCCAGTGAAGAGGTGGAACTTCTGAAAAGCTAACTGGATGAAATTCTTGAAGACCCTTGATGTAAAGGTCAGCTACCTCCCTTCTCCAGCCTCTGACCATGACTTAGCTTACAGCACATGGTGTTCTGCAATCCTCTCCACTGAGAAAACATCCTTCCCTCATGGATGCCGCCCATACTTGATGCCATCATGGGACATGGAGTATCAACATGCACATGACAAGTACATTATAGAATCTACAGGACATGATGCCAACTCTAAGGCCATGAAGCTCTCCAATATCCTTGACGCAAAGCACAGAGAGTGGTGGGAAATGTCAATGGCATCTATCGTCGATTTCACCCACTCAAGCAGGAAAGCATGGCAAACCTTCAACCATCTCACTGGCCACACAAAAAAGACACCACCTTCTGTTATCAGTGAAAAAGTAATTGCCAGTGTCCTAATCAAAATTGAGCATACCGTAATGTGGACAAGTTTATCAGAAGGAATATCAACCAGGAGATGGCTGCCCTCTGGAGTTAACTGTGACGTTGAAACTCCTTTAATGCTTACTGGTATTGAGACTTAACCCAGTAATTTATCCATAACTCCCACCCAAACAAGCTGGATTTTGGAGAGGACGGTCAACCACTGACCAAGTGACATGGCTGATGACATCAAAGCTGGTTTTGAATGTAAGCAAAAAGTTTGAGTGACTCTTGTGGACCTCACTGCAGCATATGATATTGTATGGATATGAGGGCTACACCTGAAAGTATTACACATGATCTCCAACCACCACATGGTCTCCTTCTTGATGGAGCTACTTACCAACCGCAGTTTAAACTCAGGACCAGTGACAAACAAGTCAGCCACCTGAGAAAAATCAGGAATGGAGTGCCTCAGGGATCTGCGCTTGCACCAACCCTCTTCAATATCTACATCAGTGACATACCCTCCACCACATCAATGCTCTATGGGTATGCAGATGACCTGGCCCTCCTTACTGCACAGTTAAACTGGAACACTGTTGAGGAGACATTAACTCACAACTTGAAAAACTTTCTGTCTATCTAAGGAAGTGGTGGCTGAAACTGAACATGGCGAAAAAAACAACAACCGCCTTTCACCTCAACAACAGAGATCCCAATAGACATCCTTCAGTCTCAGTGAATGGTGCCCGCCTGCCAAACAATGATAGCCCAGTCTAACTCGGTGTGACTCTTGACCACTCCCTAATATATAAAAACCATCTGGAAAGTTTACGTTGCAAGGTGAATACCAGAAACGGATTTCTCTGTTGCCTTGCAGGCTCTAGCTGGAAAGCCTACACATCGACAATCCATACAGGTGCACTAGCCCTTGTCTACAGTACTGCAGATACGCCACTCCAGTCTGGTGCCGGAGCAGCCACACAAAGAAGTTGGACTGTGTGATAAACAACACCATGCACATCATCACTGGCTGTCTTTGCCCAACTGAAATAACATTCCTCCCAGTACTTTCAGAGATTATGCTACCTGACATCAGGTGTGAGCATTGCATAGCAAAGCTGGTGACTGCTGAAAAAGATAGTCTTCACCACCTCCTACACCAACAGGTCAGTATTGCAGCAGGCGCCCTTGGCCCACAACGATTTAAATCTAGAAGACCCTTCATTAGACACACTATGAGAAAGTTAGCAGACAACTTTGATCTCATGCTGGAGTGGAACAATAAGATAAGCCAATGCCCACCCCTGCTCATTTCTGCCTGTTCACTTCCCAGCCCGACCTTACCACCTGGAGCAGACTACCCATGGAAACATTGGGTGCAGCTTAATCACCTCAGATATGGCACTGCTCTTATGGGCCAGTCGCTGGTACGATGGGGAACACAAAATTCGGCTATCTGCCCCTGCAGCTACCCCTCACAGACAGTGAAGCACCTTGTGGGAGAGTGCAACATGCTCAAAGAGCCTAATGTCTTCAAAGGTCTCTGCTACCCTGATGATGACTTGGGGATGAATAAAAAATCTCCCCATCAAACTTTGACTAGCAAATGCTTGTATATATATATACAAGAAGTTCAAAAGATTCAAATTGCTTGAAGTGTATTTGTAAAAATATTTACTTAAGAAATGAGGCTATGTCCCACAACTATTACCCACCACCCCCCCCCCCCCTCACCTATGTATCAGAGGGGGAAAAAATTATAACCCAGGTAAGCAGAAAAGGACACTAGTTACTAGAGTTGAATTTATAACTCAGTACTAGCACAAAAAAAACCTGCCCTACGGATGGTGTTTCGGTTGGCCTTTCGCCCCACGTAAACATAAACTTGTTAATTTTATTTAATGTTTTATATAGGGAGTGGGGGCTTGTGAGGCATTTCTAAAGTAAATATTACGATTACACCTCTAGAAATTAGTGTCTTTTCTACTCACCTGGGTTATAATTCGTTGCTGTCAAGCATAGGTGGTGAGGGGGGGGGGGGGGGGGGGGTGGTATTTGTGTGGTAAAGTAACTATTTTTTATGAATGCACTTAGAATCTTTTGAACTTCCTGTGTGGTTTGTGAACACAAGTTTCACTAGAGATGTCCTTTTGAATACTACTTCAGATTACAACTTGTGGTTACTAATGAATAGGGTAGTTTATTTAGTGACCCTACTCCCTAGCCCTAACCACATTCTCTCCAAACTGGACCAGTAGTCCTATGAGCAACGCCTGAAAATTTCTGGGTGATTTGTGCAGGCACCTGGGAGATATGTTACGCACAGACAGACAGACACACACATGAATTATAGTAAGGATTTACTTCAGAAATGCCCCACAAGCCACCCCCTCCTCCCCCCCCCCAATTTCTACATAAAACATTACTCAAACAGACAAATTTGTAACTACAGGATGCTTAAGGCCGAACAAAAAAAGGGGTAGTTTTCACCTAGTAGTATACTCATCCTGATAGAATAAAATCAATTATGCAATGGAATTATTCTCTCAGTTAATGCTTTATTGCTAACACAATTTATTTTTATTCAATTATTACTCATTGTATAAAATTTTTTCATATAAGTTGATCTAAAGTCTGTATGCGTTGAGTTGAGCCCCAGGGAAACATTAATAACTTGGCCAATACTCAACAGATTTCCAGATTTCAAGGACTAACCGACTCATGGCACTTCAGATGTTCTTTTGTCACTATTCCTGAAGAAGTTAACCATCCCTAGGCAAAGTTAGCTGTATGTCCCATAAGCAAGTACACAACATTCCACCAAGCATTAATTGATCATATGGAATGCAAGCGAAAAAATATCCCAGGAAGGCTAACCTCCACTGCAGAACTCTTTAAATTCTTCAGAGTGGAATACATAAAAGAAGCACAGAATAGATTCTTCCTTGTTTCAGCTGGATTTTAACTCCAAGTAAGTTTATACCTTGTAATAACTTCTCCCTTTCCCAAGCGAAGTGGCTGCATGTCATGTCAATCATTTCAAGTGCAGTGATGAAGTATCCAACTTTAAGAAGTTGGTCAAGAAGAGCAAGGAAGGCTATATCCATGCTTTTTGCAATTTGTTCTATGGACATACTGTGCCTGTTAAAGATGGCTATGTTTGTCACATACAAATCTCTTATCATTAAGTAATTTACATTACTTCTGTACTTCTTTCTGTACATTCATTACTTCTTTTGTGCATTCTTTATCATTTCAATGAATGAATAAACTTGTGTAAGACAAATGAAGAATATAATTTTTTAAATGTTCAGAGGGAAAAAAAAAAAAACTTTTTTCTTCTTTTTTTAAACTTTTGTTGAATACATGGGAAATAAAATCAATAGCAAAACCAATTGTGAGATACATAAATTAGTGGACAAATGATGATGAGGTGTAAGTAGCTAAATGTAAGATACATAAATTTATGGATAAATGACGATGATGTGTAAGTAGCTAAATATAAGACACATGAAAGCTCTTTACAGTCCATCCATCGTATAGCTTCTTTGTCAAATGAGTCAGGGTTAATTGTAATTCTTGATTTAATGTATCATTTGGTTGGAGAAAGTATTTCTTTGTCTTCAATCATTGTCTGGTAGATTTGTTTAATTGTGGCCTTGGAAATTCCTTTTGCTATTGCTGTTTTCTGTCCAATGGTCTATTCTCTACGAGTGACTTCCCAGTCCGCTTTTCTTCTTCAAAATTGCTCGTAACAGAGGTAAGGATATGTTTGGACTGGGAAGTCAAATGTATGCCTCTTCCTGGCTTCTTCCTCGCACTCCTCAATGGACCTCCAGAGGAAAAGGGTTCTTGTCCAATCATTACTGTATTGCATATATTATTTAATGCACATTTTAACACCATCGAATATATTGTTCTGTCTTATTACAAAAAATAAAGCAGCAACAACCAGCCACAGCAACTAACAACAACCAGCCACAGCAAACAACAACAACCAGCCACAGCAACTAACAACAATCAGCCACAGCAAACAACAACAACAGGCCACAGCAACCAGCCACAACAACAAAAAAAAATGCAAGCATTGGCATTAGCTAACAGAGTTTTGCATAATTAAAGACTACAATAACACACCTTACTTATCAGTTAAGAAGTTCAGAGGTTCCGAGAGAAGCCTTAAGAGCCTTAAAAGCCTAGGATGCCTTACAAGTGCAAATTTGCAAACCTTGGAAAAAATAGAGCCTCCATGCAGTACAACTGCAATGGGGTATTGTGGGTGTGTTTTGTTTTGGTGCAAGCATACCTTTAACCTCTTTTGGTAAAGTTATAGGCTGAAGCATGCATTATGTAACTTCAGTAATTATCTGCTGACTTCCGGGGCTCAAGTCAGCAAGCTATTTCTACTCTCTCACTATCAATGTTGTGTTCATTTATAAATTACATTACTACATACCTTAGAAGGACTTTTATAGTGTCATTCAATTTACTCAACATAATTCTCAAAAACATCACTATTAATATCAAAATATTCATCATATAGATTTTAAACTGTGTATCAAAAAAAGGTCCTTGACTACATTGAGAACATTAACATAAGCTTTCTTTGGCGAATTTAAAATGAATTGCCACTTGTTATTTATAGTTCTACTGTACTTCTAGATTAAAAAAAAAACTTATTCTCACTGGGATTATTTGGAGGGAGATACCACTTGCCTTTCATGAAGTCACACCATAATTGTTCAGCTCTTGAGCGACGATTTTGTATCTTGCTCTCAAGTTGTTCTACCAATAATTCCAAGGTGTCCTGCGTCACCTTGCTATAGACTTGTCTGTTGTACCTCAGATAATAAAACTCCTGCAAAAATTGGTAATTAGAGAATATTGCTCAATTGTATACTATAATATTATAATCTTAATAACAATGGGCAGGTGACTAAATGTTTAGCTAGCACAATACAGTATTGAACCCAATACTGAATACTTATCTTAAATAAATGCAAATGATATCATTTCTTATCAAAATTCATATGTCTGTCTGTCTGTCTGTCTGTCTGTCTGTCTGCCTGTCTGTCTGTCTGTCTGTCTGTCTGTCTGTCTGTCTGTCTGTCTGTCTGTCTGTCTGTCTGTCTGTCTGTCTGTCTGTCTGTCTGTCTGTCTGTCTGTCTGTCTGTCTGTCTGTCTGTCTGTCTGTCTGTCTGTCTGTCTGTCTGTCTGTCTGTCTGTATGCATGCATGTATATACATATATGTGTATATATGTATGTGTATGTATGTGTATGTATATGTGTATATATATGTATGTGTATGTATGTGTATATGTATGTATATATATGTATGTGTATATATATGTATATGTATGTATATATATGTGTATATATATATATATATATATATATATGAAATAAGTCTGTACATATTTAAGTGGATGATCACTGCCAAACACTCATCAAGACTTGTAAATATTACCAGTTAGATAGCTATAGCGATCAGTCACTGTTAATATTTTATTTCCATATGCAGACTTCCTTATTAAAGGGAACTAGGCAATATATGGTCAGGTCCATCTGGGAATTTCATTTCTTTTCATATCCATTCCTAACTGTAAATGTTACAATAATTTGACTTTTGTCTGTGTTTGATGTGTGTCTGAATCTTTGGTATAATTAGTTATTGTTATTGTTATTTTTAAATAGAAAATAAAATATTATAATACATGTACTTCAAAAGTATACTTAGACTAACTATAATATTACAAAATTATGTAAAAATAATAGTCATTTTTACTATAAAAATTAAATGTGTGTGTGCATGCAAGTGTGTGTGTGTGTGCATGCAAGTGTGTGTGTGGAAGAGTTTCTTCTGTTGCATTAGTAACATCAGGGATGGATCCAGACCTATTAGTGAGGGACAGTCCAGAAAAAAAGGGCACTTTCTTTTATGAACCATAAATAATTATGCATCTCCACTCTTCCCCCCCCCCCCCCTCCCCTCATCCCCACCACCCCTCCCAAAAAAAAAAACAAAAAAAAAACATTCTGCACCTTCCTCACAAGAACTCTATTTATTTAGGGAATGACTCATAGTCTAGCAGATATGTGCAAAGTCTTCATGAGCAATCATGCTATTAATGATGCAAGCATGAAATTTGGTGCACAGCTAGGTCATGTCTTCAGGAAGATTTTAGGCTAACGACATTTTTGAACAAACCTTGAGCGACCACTACATGCATATTAACACATGAAATATATTAGATTATTCATTGTAAAATATAATATTGACTAAATGTTATCAAGTTGGGTATCAAATGAAGTTTACATTGTAAGGAACAATATGGAACTTAAATTACATTTATATATTTTTCCATTAAAAAGTTAGAATTCTTTTTTGTTGGTACCCATTATATGTGAGAGCAATATTCATTCCCAGGAAGTATTAGGTTTTAGCTCTTACTTTTTATAGCTAGAGTTTATAATTAAAAGACTTTTTTAGCTTTATAAAAGCTTCTTTTTTTTTCTAGTTGAAGATCTAAGAGGCCAAGGGGTACTATAGACCTCCCTCGTATTTAAGCTTAAAAAGTGAAAAATGATTAAATGCCCAATGATCATGGTATCAAAGCATTTTCTGGGATCTCTTTGCATCCATGAAAACAAGACTGCATTGTTCTCATTCCTGGCAACAAGGACAGCTGGCACTGACACCATCAAATATGTTCTTACCACTCAAATGTTGAGTCTGGCTCCATGGACACACAAAAAGGCTGACACTGCATGCATTTCCACCTATAAAATGCTGTGCACCAAGGACACAGTAAAGTGTCAATGCCACTGTTAACACTGATGTTGTAGTTCTAGCAATAGCAGCAGCACAGTGCCTTGATACCAATGAACTCTGGGATTCGTTGGAGTTATTACTTCCGGAATGTTCTGTTCTAGATTTGGAATTATCACTAGAACAAATTTATCTCATTGATTTTTCTTCATACTTTTTATAATATATGAATTCATATATAATAGTTATGAAATGCATCAATAATAAATTATGTGGCATACATTTCACCACAGTTGATATATTTCCAATATTTACTGGTTAATTTTTTTCACTGATTATGAAACTAATATTTGTGAGCATTTATTAAAAACTTTGACGATACTTTTTTAAGTAAAACTTTTTTTTTATGGCAATACAATAATTACAAGAACATTTAAGGTATGATGAATGAAAATAAAAAATCAAAAATACAGTTTTGATTCAAATTGCGTGCGATTTGACTATCAATTCACAAAAATCCCACCAAAAATGCATTTAGAATCCACAGTTACTCAAATCCACAGACAAAAGTGGGGCAAAACTCTCTTTTTTGTTCCAATAGATTTTAATTAAAATTACTTACTGAAGTTAAGCAGTTAGGCCTACTCAGTACTTGAATGGGTGACCACCTGGGAACAGCAGATCTTGTAGGTGGTTTCCCTTTTTTTTTCCTTATTTTTTCCCCCACCCTCTGTTCTCTCTTCTTACTTTACCACAAATAGCATGATTTGATGCACTAAATTTGAAATTTTTCAACTCCACACAAATTTATGCCTACTCTTGATATTAGATTCCACAAGGCTTTCTTTAATCATTAGTTTTTTTGCATGCTTATTCCCTTGGAGATTATCTTAACTCAATTTAGACCATACTTTATGTTTTTATTTGCTGACAGTTTTTGTTGTTTTTTTTCAACCATCCTACTAAAAAAAGGAGGAGGAAGAGATGTAAACAAACAAGCCATAAAGCTATCCGTTTTGTATACAATTTCAGTCCATAAAAAATAGATTTTTTTGTGCATTGTCACACTCTTCAATAATTTCCATAAAAAATTGTGATTTAATATGTAGAAGAAAAAAATTCACTTTCAAATTTTCATTGAATCTAATCCCCTTATGAATTACTGGACAAATAATTATGGGCAGACATCTTCAGATATTTGCAATACTGCAGATTGTATAGGAGTATATATGTGCACCAGAAGAACAAGTTTGGCATCTAAACTCCTTTTACCTCCCAGTTTAAACCAGTTTTAACCAGTTGACTACAATGGGTGAGATTTTATAGTGATAAGTAAATGGAGAATCAGATACCAGACTTGACCTTCAGGTGTACATTTGTGTTTGGATTAATTGTATGATTAGAAACGTATCACCATTTTGGTTTCCATTCTGAAAAGATAGGAACTAGTCATAAATTCATAGATAGGATAAACTTACTGGTTAGATGACACATACACCTTGTGGATGTTTGTATAATTACCTCTGATATTTTATAGAGCTCTTCATATTTTTCTCTCAGCAGTCTTCTGATGATAGCAAGGAAAGAACTGCAAAAGATAAGAAAATTAAATCTGTAAACCTTAGATCTAAATACGGATATACACATGATGTCTTCACAAATGCTGAATGATTCATGAACACATACTAACAACATATACATGCAGGCACAACTGCACTGTATTTAAAGAAAATTTAGGGGGGAAACTTGTGGTTGTTAATATACCACATGCAGCAATAAAAAAGTGATATATGATAAAATATTATTTGGATAAAGTTAACATCCCAATGTGTCACTGCACGATGGGAATTGAGTTTCATTTAGTGCCAGTGAACTTTATTTAATATTAGCTGAGACCCACCACCTTCTTCATCTAGTATAGTCACATGATTGGTATGTAATGTACACGATGTGTGAACCTGTGTTCAGGACAATAATCCACTGGGGGGAAAAATACCTCACCTGGTGGGATGACCTTCACCCACCAAAACAGGAATGGCACAGTGGTAGCCATCATCACTGTGAGTGTAGAGGAGTGTATCTCTGTGATTGTCTTGAGGCTCATTTGTCTGTGCAGGATCATAATATCTAGTCTCCTTGCTATGTTCCTGCCCAATAAAGATGACAGCTATTTCAAGAACAGCAGGAGAATTGCAATGCCCCTGGTATTGTCCAGACAGGTACTAATCAGCGCTAATCACTATATTGAACTATTGGTATAACGCAGGTTCAATGACACACTTGAACACTGCGATGATCTAGAATATCTTGCTGATAGTATTAGAAATGTTGTCTTAGAACAGAAACCACTTCGTGCTGATTCTGAGCTGATGCATGATGATTGGCATTCTGCAGGAATTTCTTTTGCTGTTCTTGCACTGGCATCAGCCTACCTACTTAGTGGCACACCTGTTCATGCACCTTGAATATGGGCATGTATCGGCCCTTGAACATTTGACAGTTGACACCAAATAATGTCATTGAAGTAGCTACATAATACTTCTTGATCTTGGATCAGAAGCAGCACCATCAAATAGGGTGTAGAGACATTACACAGACTTTGTGATGTTTTGCAGAGACATCCTACCATTTAAGCAGCAGATTCTTGGTGCCTTGTCATACCATTTCTTGAGCCAATATTCACATGGATGGAATAGCCAATCTGAAAATATAATTAATCAATGCCAGGCAGGTGTAGAGCATCATTAGCAAGTTATTGAGGTGTCAGTTGACTAGTATGGATTGGAGCCAATAATCGGCTAAGGTGCCCATTATAAAGTTGGCTCACCAGTTTTTAAGATATCTGAGAAGCGCTCAGGTTCCTGGTGCAATGGATACATGCCTACCTCTGCTGAGGGGTCTCAGGCTCTGCACTTGTTGCTGACCTTGTGCACTCACCCTGAAGGTGAGGAATTCAATATTGTTCTAAAGGGAATGAGGCAACACTATGATGTAATTTGAGGCCTGCCCACACTACAAACGGGTTTGTACCTCTCTCCAGAAGCACCAGATTCCAAACCTTTTCTTGCGTCCACATAGGTATAATGCTGAACCTGCTCCATATCACCTGTGTGGACTGAATAATAGGCTGGGATGATTAATTGGTTTGACTCTACCTTGCATAGTATCGGGATATTTTATTGACTCATGTGCTACTTTGTTCTGTCTTTTTCTCTCTGTAAAATCATCGCACAAACTGAGGATAGATAAGGGGGAGAGAGATGTAAGTAGCTAAACTCCTAACAGTGAATAGCAACAATAAAGTCAGAGGAATGTTATATAAATATGAGCCGCTTGAAGTCTACCCTTCTGAAGGTGTCAGATGAAACCAGGTGGAATCTGTTGGGATGAAACCGGGTGCAGTGTGGATGCATGGAACTTGTTCCAAACTCGGGTGGAACTGGTTTTAGTGTGCAGGGTGGACAGGCCTTAAAAGAGGAATGCATGAAGGCTACCCACTGTCTCTGCAGTTCTCCTCATGGCCTGCATTGAAATATCCATGTGAACATCAGCCTGCCTCTGCTGAAGTGCCTGAAATTTTTCTAGCTGCAACACTTGCCATGAAGGCAAGATTGATGTTGTGCTGATAGCAACAATGTTAATACAGTGTTTTAACACATCTTTTTCTGCCATGACGCACATTAAACTCCTTTACAATGAACCTATGATGGTCCTACTATGGTAATCAAGTGACGTGATAAGTACTTCAACATCCAGTTCCCCAATAGAGTAGAGAGGACTCTCTTGAATGACTTAAGCCAGCATAAGTTGATGATGATGCGATGTTGTCACTTCTGTTACCACTATTATCTACCAAATGTCCAAAGAACACCAGCGGATGTGTTTTATACCACAGTTACTCATCCACCACTGTCAGCAAATACCACACCCTTCATTCCATCCTCCCAAATGACCGCTAACCCATCATCTCATTTAGGCCCTGCCTGCACACTATCAATGATTGCTTAGTAATCCACTGATAATCCTCCACTAGTGGGGGAGTACCTGCAGTGGTCCATATGAACACTTCTTACTTTCACTCGTCATGCCTATCTTGGTGGTTATGGACTTATAACATGTTTTCATAATATATTTATAAATAGAACCACTACATCCCATTGCATGTGATATTCTTTTGTCAAGCTGTCTTCTGTAAAATGAAATCTTATTGAAACTTATTCATTATCTTCAGTAATATTAAGTAGCTAATTCCTACACTATATTTTTTTTATATAGCTAGAATGTTTTGAAGCCAGCAAGATAACCTTATATGTTGTGGCTATTTTCTGTGTGCTCTTTTCCCCCTTTCCAATGGCGCTGTTTCTCATGATTGTCATTTTTCTGATAGTTATGTTTTAGGTCATGGGGATTGTAAATGAGATAAAGGGTTTAATTACTGTAGATTAACTGACCAAAGATTAGCTGAAATTTGCAAAGCCTACAGCTCTAACATGGTTGGTCAGACGGGATCCATCCCATGGCACTTTCCAACCTCATCACCCCTGTTTCACCAAAGCTCAGTCATTGTTTACACACCATTTGGTTTACCTTAGGAAATATACTAAGATAAATACTGACAATCTCCT
Organism: Lycopodina hypogea; assembly: GCA_963969325.1. Lineage (NCBI taxonomy): Eukaryota > Metazoa > Porifera > Demospongiae > Poecilosclerida > Cladorhizidae > Lycopodina > Lycopodina hypogea. Next base: position 4,373,590 of record OZ017784.1, on the reverse strand, counting down.
TATAGTGATGCTGGCATCGTCACAATGATTCATCCCTGAATTATTGACTTATATTTGATTCACAGGGGAATTTTGATTTAGTTTGTGTATCACATGTTTGGCAGTACATAAAACCTAATTTCTAGTAAAGAACTTACTATCATTGTGTTCTGTTCAGTTAGGATTCAATTCTGTAGTCCCTCATAGTCCATTAGTAAGTTTGATTTGTGTCCTCACTATAGTGAAACTTCATTCATTGTAATGTTTATTGCAGCCTTCAGGAAATAATAATTTGTAAAGGCTTTTCCTTTGCTAGTTGTGCAAATCATTCCTGGCGAGCAAACTTCACCTGCTCCAGGGGCAGGACAGTAAAGACTATCCTGGACCAAGATATTATCCTAATTTTGTATGTTTGAAATTGTCTAGTCTCTGCATTTTGTCCTAGCTTTATTCTAGCATTGGAGAGGAAAAGGGTCTTTATCTTTTCCTTCTCTACTGTTAGCTAAAAACAATTCAAGAATAGCTAAAAGAATGAAATATATATACAAGTAGTGTGTTTAGAAGGGGTGTGTCAAGCTAGCTAGCTCTATTGCAATGATTACTTAGACTTACTTGTCTCATAGTTCAGGATGGCTTCACAGAAACAAGCACCTGATAGCTTTGACATAAACAACATTAATGATAAGTAATTGATAGATGAAACAGTAGGAATGGAGGGAGGAATATCTATCATGTCCAGGGTACAAAAACCAACACTGAAACAAAGCCAAAGTCAGTGGGAATTCAGTAAAGAAGCTCTTTGGAAATCCATTGCCCACTCACATGATAATATGCCTGAAGATACTGATTACCTAAGTCATCTTCTCTGTGACATTCTTGATAATTGAAAGATTTGTGCAAAGAGTTAGTCTCTAATCTATTCACAGTTTCAACAACATGGCATCACTCAAGAAAGAATTATCTTGGAGGATCACTTTCATGAATTGTCTCGAGAACTGGAAGCAGCGCAGCATCAGGTCCTTCAAGCAAAGATAGCCTTGAGCAAACCTCCATCAATTCATAATTTATGTCATCTATCATGTCATCACATCATTCAAGAAAGTCTGAGATTGCTCAGCAGCTCGCTGCTATGGATGCTACTCTGGCTTACAGGAAAAATCAAGGCATGCCAGGAGAAAGAAGAATGGAGAAAGTTTAAAAGGAATCAGGAGATTCGATGCAAAGAAAGAGAGGATGCATAGCATCTCCAGCCACTGGAATGAGAGAAGGAATGAGCTAGACTTCTAGCTATGAGAGATGGATCTCAGACCTGTTTAAACTTGTCCTACAAGTTTTCTGGTGGCAAGTCTAAGCTCAGTGCTGAAGCTTCTATTATCCAACCCTCAGTGCCCGTGGTGACTCCATAAGGGCAATTGCTCACTGTCTCTTGACCGCAGACCTCACACCCACTTCATGTGTCCTTTTCTCAGTTATTTCCTGTTATCTCCTTTCAATCCAAGTCAACTTTGTGTTCTTCTCAGTTTTACTTAATGCCTTCCCTTGATACAGTGGGGAGTTCTCTACCAGTCCTGGCAACTGCAGTGGGAAGTTCTCTGCCAGTCCTGTTGACTACAGTGGGGAGTTTTGCCAGTCCTGTCTACTACAGTGGGGAATTCTGTACCAGTCCTAGCGACTACAGTGGGGATTTCTCTACCAGTGCTGTCGACTACAGTGGGGACTCACCCATATCAGTTTCAGGCTGCTGCTCTACCAACACTTAATCTTACCACAATACACCTTCTCTGTGAAGATCTCTTCAAGGACCCTGCGGCTCCATTCAGGGGAGATCCATCACTGTTCCACTCTTGGAGTATGAGTCTGGAAAGGAATATTGTGGAATTAGGGCTTAGTACAGGCGACGTCATTGATGTCCTGGAAGCTCACACTGCAGGGGAAGCACAGAAGTTCATTCAGACTTTCAAGTTAGCAGGAAGTTCCAATGCCAAGAAATGTCTTCAAACAATCAAGGACAAATTGCAAGAAAGGTTTGGTAGTGCACCACTCATCACAGCGAGCCTTAGGAGGCAGCTTAGTAACTTCCCAATGCTCAGCCACGTGGACCAAACCAAGGTTAGAGAACTGTCTGATCTCTGTAGCCTCATTTTCATTCAGATGTCTGATGTTGATGATTTGACCACCTTTAACTTCTCATCAGATCAGCAAATAATCATAAAGAAGCTTCCTAAGGATACTGCACACAAGTGGAATGAACAAGTTGCCAAGTACCAGTATCAACACAATCGTACTCATCCACAATTCCATGTTCTCTGCCACTTCCTAGAAGAATGTGATTGTGTGATTAATAATCCCAATCTATCTGTGGCATTGATATCAACTGTCCCACTAAGTTCTTCTTTCTGTATAACAAGCTAATTGTGTCACAAAATCTGCAGACTTCGGCTTAAGACATGGATGATGATGAAGGGCCTAGAAATTGCCTCATTCATCCCTCCGGCTCTCACATTTTAGAACAGTGCCGAGTGTTCAAGGCCATGTCATTGGAGGACAAGAAGAAGAGCATTAATGGGAACCTTATCTGTTACATCTGTCTCAGAGAACATAAGCTACCTGACTGTACTGTGACATCCAAAAAATGCAAGAAATGTGGTTCCAAACATTATCACACTTCGTTCCACAGTTACCTTCCTAAAAAATCTTTAAAAATCAAAAACATTAAGGTTAGTAATTCTCTGCATCTGACTGTTCTCAGGAAACCAAGTCAGAAAACAGTACTGACGTCATGGAAGAGAAGATACCTACTTCTCTATGCACCATAGTCTGTGGAGATAAAAGTATGGAAGAAGCTGTGGAAAAACTTTGTTGGTAAAATCACAGATCCCAAGCACTTTGGCAAGGTTTTAGATGCTTATGTAATCTTGGATGACCAGTCAAACACTTCCTTTGCTGATTTGACTGTCTTTAACTTCTTCGATGCCGAACCTAATCTCTTTGGGTATACTCTCTCCACATTGGGCAGCAAGACTTTGAACAGTGGAAGGAAAATCACCGGCCTCAAGATTCAGGGAGCATTAGAGAATAGAACTTATGACTTACCAAGTCTTTTTGAAAGTAGAGATGCCAGACACTAAAGATGAAGTGGCAACTACAGAGATTGTCTGTCCACACAAGCACTTGGAGCATCTTGCTTCTAGATTTCCTTCATCCCAACAAGACACACCAGTTCTCCTCTTTGGAAGAGACAGTGGTACAGTTATGAAGCCTTTGGTTCAGTTTAACATGAAGGAACCTTATGCTCAAAGCACTATACTCAGTTGGGCAATCATTGCTTCTGTTTGCCAAGGTAGAAACCATCAACAAAGAATCCTTCGGACTTCTACCACATGCCACCCTCACTTCTATGCCAAGCCACAGTTCTCTCATGTGCTTGATTTCCCCGATGTTTTTGTTGAGCAATGAGACGATGAACTATTAGACTTTTCCATTGAAGAAAAGCAATTTCTCTGGATTCTTGATGGAGTCAAGACTAGTGAAGAAGGGGGCTTCAGATGCCACTTCCATTTAAATTTGACTGCCCAATATTTCCGAATAATCGTCGTTCTATTCTCAAGAGATCACTTAACACAATTAATTGTGTGAGAAGGAATGCTCAAGAACTTGACAAAGCTCTGAAGTTTTTGAGCAATAACATAAAAAATGGCTACATGGAACAAGTTCGTGTGTCTGATCTGCCTCCAGAAGATGGAAAAGCCTGGTGGCTTCCCTTATTCCATGTTCATCATCCCAAGAAGGGAAAATCTGTCTTGTTTTTGATAGCTCTGCACAGTACATGGGAATTAGTCTTAATTCAGTTTGCTCCAAGGTCCAGACAGGAATAACTGTATCCGTGGCATCTTGTTAATATTCAGGAAAGGAAAAGTGGCATTCATGTCAGATATTGAGTCCATGTTTCACCGCTTTCAAGTTGCTTCAGAACATCATGATTACTTCCATTTCATTTGGTTCCAAGGTAATGATCCTTCCAAGCCTCTCATTGAATACTGTGTTAGTGTCCACATTTTTGGCAATAGTCTAAGTCTGACAGTGGCCAACTATGGTTTAAGAAGGGTTGCAACAATAGGAGTGTCACACTACAGCCAGGAGACATATAACTTTATTCAAAATCACTTCTATGGTGATGGTGGACTTGGATCCACCCAAATGCCACAGGCAGCTATTGACATCCTATCGTCAGCCAAAATTCTGTTGGCCAAACACAACATTCATCTTCATAAGATCATTTCCAATCGTTCAGATGTCCTTAAAGCTTTCCCAGAGTCAGAGAGAGCATTAGACCTCGTCGACCTGAACTCTGAAGAAGCAGCAATTCAACAAACACTTGGTATCACTTGGGACATCAACAGAGATATGTTTGCAATAGAATTCAGATTCCAGAATGTCCCTTCACCCAATGTGGAGTCTTGGGTTTTGCAACACAATATACGATGTATTTGGTTGTGATGCACCAGTGATCCTTGGAGGACAGCTTCTTCAAAGCAAAGCACTTCCCACCAAGGATGCTATCAATGAAGGGAAAGCTCAAAAAATAGGTTGGGATGACCCACTTAATCCAGAATATCTAGCTGAATGGACCGGTAGAAGGCTAGTTTGGAAGAGCTCCACCTCATTGAAATTCAACATCCGTATGCACCTAAAGGTTTTGGTACCATAATTTTCTCCTTTTTGAGTGTTTCCTGTGATGCATCTCAGAATGCCATTGGTCATGTCATGTACCTCCATTCAGTCAATGTCCGTGGAGACATCAGCATCACCTTCGTCATAGGTGAAAGCAAGTTGCCTCCCAAAGCAGCTACAACTATTCCAAGGATGGAACTCTGTGCCACTGTGAATGCCGTCCAGTCTGCAATAGCCAATTTCTCAGAGATGTTAAAAAAACAAACAGAAAAGATCAAATTCTACAGTGAGAGCAAGGTGGTTCTAGGTTACATAAACAATGAAGAAAGAAGATTTGCACAATATGTTGGGAATAGAATTCATATACCATTAGAAAGCTCTCCAAGCCAACTGATTGGTCCTTTATTGACACATCAGCCAACCCGGCAGACTGTGCTACTCGTCCTCAAATACCACATGAACTCGTTCGTACTTCTTGGCTCAAAGGACCTGCATTTCTTTATGCCAAAGAGGAACCCATTGACCTTGTTTATGAACCCCTTCCTCCAGAGGAACTACCTGAAGCGAAGACTCGTCCAAGTCCTGGCTACCAATGCTCAGCAGACTAACACCGACTCTCCTATATCAGCACTCATTCCAAGATTCTCCAGGTGGCGACGAGTCGTCAATGCAACCTCTAAGATTCTTGAGGCTGTTAAAGCTTTTCTCATGCGATTCAACACCCACTCGTTTTCTCCATAACATCAGAGACTGCTACTAAGCTTCTTCTGTGGGAAGCACAATGGAATACATTCCAAGAGGTCCTCCATCATCTCAAAGATAAAATTACTGTTCTAGACTCCAATCCTATCTCCAAATTGGTTCCAATCTTGGATGACAACAGGATTATCAGAGTTGGAGGAAGACAAAAGAATGCTCAGATTTCATTCGACAAATGGCATCCAATCCTACTACCAAAGGATCACCATGTCACTACTCTCATCATCCGTCATTGCCATGAAAGAGTTCGGCATCAAGGTCGCTATCTCACACATGGAGATATCAATTCTGAGGGATTCCACATTATAAGCAGTAAGAGAGTGATCCAACAACATATTAATGCATGCATTTTATGCTGACGACTCCATTAAAGACTCCAAGGCCAAATCATGGCTGACCTGCCACCAGATAGATTGGACCCAGCTCCATCATTTATTAACGTTGGCTTGGACATCTTTGGTTACTTCAAAGTTAAACTTGGCCAAGCTACTCGCAGTCGTAGTGCTGAAAAGAAAGTCTGGGTTGTCTCTCCAGTTGTGCTGTTCCCTGGAGTCGATGGACAGTTTGGATACTTCAACATTCAAGAATGCTCTTCGTCATTTCCTTGGCATCACGGGTAAAGGATCTCTGTTTAGAAGTGACAAAGGCAAGAACATTGTGGGATCCAGAAACCAAGACAAAGCACTTAATCAAGAGGCCACATTTGACATAGATGACATTAGAGCTTACCTGAACTCTGTAGACTCTGGCTGGATCTTTAATCCAGCTCATACTTCCCACTTTGGAGGTGTTGGTTCAGTTAGAAGGGTTCTTGAAGGAACACTTCAAATGTTGGGTCAGCGTTGCTTGACAAGAGATGAACTCCACACTTTACTCGTCAAAGCATCTGCTATTATGAACTCCACACCTCTATGGGAAGTTTCTTCAGATCCGGATGCTCCACAGCCACTCTGCCCTGCCATGATACTCACTCTGCATTACAGTATGCCTCATCCTGCTTCCCCTGAAGTGTTCAATGCTGACAGTTTGACAGACAGCAAGAGATTGTGGAGAAGAGTTCAGTATCTAACAGATCAGTTTTGGACCAGATGGCAAAAGGAGTATATTCAAGAGCTTCAGTGAAGACACAAATGGAGACTACCAAAAAAGTCACTCGTCATCGGTGACATCATACTACTTCATGATAAATAACTTCCAAGAAACCATTGGCCGGCCACTTAGAAAAATTGTTTTGGCCGATTCAGACCCAGATGGTCATGTCAGAAGAGTAACTGCTGAGATTTTTAGGAGAGGGAAGAATTCGGATGACTATGACAAGTATCGCTTCTAGTATCCCATTCATGAGTGTGTTCTCCTCATCCCAAAAGACGATGTTCCATGTGGTTCCAGAGGAGACCAAGTGGGGAGTGTACTGACGCTGGCATCATCAATATGATTCATCCCTGAATTATTGCTTTATATTTGATTCACAAGGGAATTTTGATTTATTTGATGTATCACGTGTTTGGCAGTACATAAAACCTAACTTCCAGTAAAGAACTTACTATCATTGTGTTCTGTTCAGTTGGGATTAAATTCTGTGGTCCCTCATAGTGTTTTAGTAAGTTTGATTTGTGTCCTCATTATAGTGAAACTTCATTCATTGTAATGTTTATTGCAGCCTTCAGAAAATAATAATTTGTTAAGGCTTTTCCTTTGCAAGTTGTGCAAATTATTCCTAGTGAGTAAACTTCACCTGCTCCAGGGGCAGGACACTCCTATATTTGTAGACAGAAGGAGCGCTTACAAATTTTTCAGGAAGGTGAGAGTAAGGAAACACATGTTAGAAGCAAGTGACAATTGAAATTAGATATTTTATTCAATATAGCAAATTAGATCAAATTTGTGGTTTTAGGTTGATGGAGTAACAGTTAAAAATACAACAAAAATTGGAAAACTGGACAGACTATATATTAAAAAACAACATAAAGTGGACAATGACGGTGCACCTCTCACTCCATTTCGAAGTACAACAGTTTTGAACATTCCTGAGTTGCTTTCACTCAGCATTTCTGATTGATAGCATTGTACATTGCAAACACTTAAACATACTTGAAACATTGGGGACAAGACTAAAGTTTGCACCAATCATGCTTTTGAGAAAATTAAATTTATTATTATATCTGCGATAATAGTGATAAAAGACACTTATGCTTTGTGCCTGGACTGCACTAATAATAAACTGCATTAATCCATAATAGTTCAAAGTGAAATGATAGATGGACCATCATTCTTCATCACAATGTTGCTTTGTTTTACATGGTTGGAATTAAATTGGGATAGAATTTAACAATAAATTGTTGCCTGCTGTAGTTGCAGTACCAAGATGCAATACATGGAAAATATTTCTTGCATCTCAGTTATGTGTATTGATACTCAGCCTAGTTGTACATGGGGCATAATTAGATAAGGACATAACAAGTTTCAACCCAAGTTAATCTACTGGGAAGTAAATGGGGCACAATTATACAAGGAACAAGTTTCCACACTGATATTCATGAAAAAAATACCTGTATTTTACCCTTATTAACTTTGTCTTAATGGATGACGCAGAATTAATGATTAAATAACTAGATATCAGAAACTTATAATAAGAATAGGCTTATCTCAGCAATTATCAAATTTTTTATGGGGGTTTTAAAAATTATTAAAAAAATTAAAAAAAACTTAATAATTTTATAAATGAGTTAAACAAAGCCTGAGCATGCCCACAATTAAAATGTATAATATACTTGAAATATTCTTTTCCATTTTTTTCTCCTCCTAGGCCAAGATTGATTTTCTCTGTCACAACTGGCTTCTTACTGGGTGACTTCTTTCTGTAAAATGTGAGGAGTGTATGTAAGAAGATAAAGTGGACTGAATGATTTCTTTTGGAATGGGACAAATTTACAATTCTGAAATACAATGTTGATGATTTGTTTGCCATTTATTGATTATTGAAACTGGTACTGAACATGTCATTTTGCCGACAATATTATATGTTCAATATATATATTCACAGTAAATATCATTCTGCATGATTTGAATATATCTTTTTTAATAAATGAATAGAAATTTCTGTATATCTCTCCATCTGTCTGCCTATGTTTGTTTTTACTATCTACCTGGAAATACCTCTAGACAGATTTATCTAAAGCTTGGCATGAGCATAGATTTTGATCCAACTTAAAATATGGGTTTAAAAACTATTTTAAAAATGGTGACCATGATGGCAATAAAAGGAATTCAATTTTCCCATGCAACGAAGTTCAAAAATAACCATAGCCAAGTGATTATAGCACAGTTCAAGAAGAGGAAACTTCCAGGTACAAACCCTGCACTGGGCTTTCTTCTTTTTTCCTTCCCCTCTTTTCCTTCCTTTCCTCCTCTTTTCCTTCCTTTTTGTTGTTCTTCCCTCCTCTTTCCATATAGGCCTTTTTTTCCTTCCTTCTTTTCTTCTTCCCACACCTTTTTCCTCTTCCTCCCCAAATACATAATAAAAATGGTGTATTCCATCAAGCATGACAGCACCTGGCCACACCTCCTCCTGGTTTGTAGATATATAAGATGTATGATTGTATACTTTTGTGTGTGTCTACTTTACAGACAATGCACTGAAGTAAACAAAAAGCATTCTCTCAGGGTAGACACATCCTGCAACAAGATATTGTTTATCAAGCAAAAAAAAAAAAAAAAAAATCAGGGTCACCTGCTATACCTCTTTCATTGGGCATGTGAGCATAAAATGCCAAAAGTTGTATTACAAATAAAATCTTGGACCTAATGTATGACTTTTAGTGAGTAGCTACAGCTGCTATCCCCCTTGATTTTTTTTTGATTTTTTTTATTTTTATAACAAGTGAATCATCACAGGCAACAAGATAAGATCATACTCTTTTTTTCACCATTTAAGTTACCCCTTTTTTAAATTTGAATCATTAGTTTCCAAATTTCCAATATGATTTCCAGAATCAGAAATCACAACTCTAAAGAAATTACTTGATCCACCAAGCACTATATTAACCAATCACTCTGTTAACTATCTGCAATACTTTTTCAATTGCATTCAAAGTTAATAGAGTCCATTGTCATCCATTTCAGTAGTATTTGGATATACACAATAATATTAAATGACATCCATAACAGAAGATGTCATTCCATCATGATTTATATTAATAATTGCGTACACTAACCAGGGAGAAAAGTGTTGAGTCATGGACATAAACCAATTTAAATGTTACCAGATTATAGCATTCAATATCCTAGCTCATGAGGAACAAGACAAACAAAGATGAGGAGAATTTACTTTCTTCCTTTTTTTGGTGTGTGTGTTGGGGAAGAAAGTTGGGGGGGGGGGGGGTGGGGGGGTAGAGAGAGAGAGAGATCTATGGCTTACAAATTTGATATAGATCTTAATTAGAGACTGCAGAGCACAGTATATGAAAGCATTGGATTTCTGCTATTTAAATGCAGGTCAAAGTAGGAACTAGCTTTGTATTAGACTTATACTAATGAGCTGATCAATCCAAGCATCATTACACCAATGTTAAATTTCTTACCTGTCCTTACGCAAGTAGTCCCTTTGCAAGCTTTTCTGTGCTCTTCCAGAATTTGGCTGAGAACTCTGTTGGGGGGTATACCCGTTTGCTGACTTCTCATGTAATTTCTAATGAAATATTTATAAACACAGTATGAGTAGAATAATGTATTGAAAGAAGGGAGAATCTTTGGATTATCCCATTATTTTAGAAAGGACTATTATAGGTAGAATAATAACTGTTATTGAACAATTAGCTCTTCATGCAATCGCGGCCTCCACAAGTGCTTGCTAGACCCACCTTCGGTAGGCTGTAGTCACACAATTGTCTGCTCGGTGGATATATTTTGTAGTATTTTTGATTTTATTGATAATGTTGTTTTTTAAATGTAGTGAAATGATTTACTTATTTCTTCCCCACATACATTTTAAAGATTTAGTCATACAGTATTTCACAGTATGCAACATTTCAACTATAGCATGTGTTCATTTCACTCATGTTCCCTCTGGCTGATAAAATTTAAATATTTTCCTTACTTCCTAATCGTGACTGGGTGACATACATTTGGCCATGACTAAAAAAATCAGTTGTTAGATATATGTCCATTTTCATGAGAGTCTGAACCCTGGCCATTATTAGCAGTCATTGCAAATGCTTCTTTCCCAGAAACTGTTTTCTATTCATGTTGAATGGATAAATTTTTTTTTTTGGCACAGTGGAATCAGTGGGATTAGTAGTCACTTGCCCTTACGATTTCCAGTGGCAACTTCTCCCTCAATGATGTGGTTGTTGAGGTGAGTAATAGTGTACCGATTTCCATTGCAGTGCCAGTTGTGAGGATCAAGGTTCCTGAGAAGCATGATGCAGGCACCAACCTTTAGCTTGAGCATGTGGGGTGGAACGCCAAACAAGGAGGTGGTTAATTAATTCGAGCAGATATATGTGGTTCTCATCAACACTGTTGCTGCTCAGGTAGATGATCTCATTTCCAGGAAATTATCCATCATGTGGCTGTTCACCATCTCCGTGGCATCATTGGTGGGTGTGATGATGGCTCTACTTGCCAGCCACTCATGGTTTTGGTGGTGGGCTTCATGGTTATGGAAAACAAGGTCACAGAGGTCAGACAACCTTGAAGATTGAAGTTCAAATTCCTCTGGAAGCTATACTGTATGCTGCCTGATGTCTTTACTGATGGGCAGAGTTCTTCTTTCAACCTTGCCCAGAAAGTCAGCAAAGTCAGCACCACCTTGGTCTGTATTGGACACTCGGATGTTCTGCTTAACCTACAATGTCTCCACCTACTCCAGATGTATAATCTCATAAGTGTGGTTTCTACAATCTGAGGTCTTGATCCATAAAGCACCACAGGTAGTATCTGATTCCAGTCGCCTGCCATTGGTACAGTAAGGCCCCGAACAGTTTTTTGAATTTTTTACACCTTGCAAGGACCTATTCAAATACTCGACATCGACTTGTGGCCCATTGAGATTTCATCAATGATGAGCAGGTCAGGCTTCTGAATTAGTTTCCCTATGGCATCTCGTTTGGTGAAGTGGCAGACTGAATCTTCATTGATGTTAATAGGGATCTTGCTGCGTGAGTGCAGGGTCCCAGCACTCACATTCAAGAAGAATATTTTGCAGTATCCTTCATTCACTGATTGCATCACTTTATTGTACATCTCTCTCTGCTACAGGTTCAGGGTTGATATCTTCTCTTTGGCCATTACCCTCTGCTCATTGAAGTCATACTGTATTTCTTCCCTGATAACATTGGGGATATGTGCTTGTGTAACAATGATTGGGTCAAGCAGTGGAAGTCCAAAATCAAGGTGCAAGTCATATCCATCATTCACCAACCTTTCTTGTAGCATCAGTAACATTGTGTGCATGGTGATTTCAGTGGCATAGAGAGGTAGTAAAACTCTGCTTGATGCCTGCTGAGAGTGATGGTAGGGATCTGTCCTAGAGTGCCATTGATTAAGCGGTGATGGTTGTCAAGGATTCCTCTCTTGTGCTTCTGCCACATCTTATTCCACTTGTTCCAGGTGTAGTACTTGGGTAAGTCTGAATACAAAATAGTGTTTGCATCAAAATCCGTTTAATGAGCATGAAGTAGTGGGTGAGTTTGGTGATAGGTTGACCCTAAGCCACAGCTACTAATTCTTGGCTCTCCTTGTAGAAAACCTTTTGATTGCAAGCCGAGTGGCAGTGTAGTTTTTCCACAGCTGGTTTCCATAAATGCAAGTTATATCCATAGATTCACCAGCAGGCCTCACTTGCAGAGATGTATCCCGCATTGACAAATGTTTTTACCCTCATCCTTCACAGTCACCTCCTGCCCACTGGAATCTTCCAGTGCATCCTGGATTTCAGGCCATTACAGATTTGCAGTGAAGGTGATGAAGAAGTCAGGTTTGCCAACTTAGTGAACATTATATGTAAATTATTGATATACTTGTTTCTGTAGCAGTTCAGTATTTTGGTTAAGCTTTCTAACACCCTAAATGGTTGGTTAGTTGGGAGTGGTGATGGTGGTGGTAGAAAAGAATGAATTTGTGATGTGTGTCTGTGTTTGTGTGGGGGGGGGGTGTTCGATTGTGTTGTAAGTGTTTTAGACTTCCCTTTTTTGTGGTTCTTTTTAATATTTGTGATTTTGAGTTGCAGTGGAAGAATTAGCTTAATTTTTATTTTGTATGGATTGTGGAATGCTCTTTTGGTGTAGTACAATTTTTTTTCATTGGCCTTAGTAAATTGTCAAGCATTATTAGTTTTTATAATTCCATTCTATTCATTCGATACCTATAATAGCTTTTCTCAAATGGAATGGGATGTTTTTTCACACAATTAGGTTATCTCTTCACTCTTAAATCCTTATAGTGTTTTTTTGTGATCGTGTGGAATACTATATTGGCTTTCATAATGCTTTTATTACCCTCTGATTTCTGTGATAGATTTTTCTTAACATGGCTGAGACGATTTACTCACTAATGGAGGGATGTTTCTACCCAAAATCCATTTGAATCTACCATTGTTTCAATTGTGCCAAAAATGGAAACAAAAAAATAGATCATGGTGACCCCCTGGACCCCAAGATTCCCACAAAAAATTTGGTGGCCCTCGACTATTTCCTCTGGAAGGACTTTGCACACACACATATATATATATATATATATATATATACATACAAACACATTAGCTCCATTATGGTAAAGCTTCTTGTCATAGTTGCAATCATTTCTGTCCACCATTTCAAAGTATCTTGAATGGTTCATGTCCTCTGCATCAATGTCTATTACAGGACATTCCTTGTAACTAAACTTAGCTATTGAAACCAGTGGGGAAAAACTTTCCACATGTACCCTTTCAATAATGCCTTGAGAAAGTCTACAGGAGTTTGGTGGAAGTAAATAGGGGACTTGCATGACTACGTCAGGTACTACCTGCCACACCTACTTATGGTATCAGTGAACCACCCACACCATAGAAAATATATTGGGATTCATGACTACTAATGATGTTTTTGAGAACAGCAACTGGAAAATAGCTCCTGCTTTTACCATACTATATGAATAGAAACTTTATGAAATTTTCAGTATGCTGATACAAAATTCTAGAATATTTAGAGTTATGGTTGTGGAAAAAATGGTCCATGAAAGTGAAAGAAAGGTTAGTTATGAACTGGCCAGTGAGTTTGCTGCTAGTTCTCAGAACTCAAAGGTAGGCGGCAGTAGCGGTCAGTGTCAGATGGTTGCTAGGGTTAATGTTGGCCAAAAAGAAGCTGCAATACTTTTCAGTACCCTGTCACGCTGGCACCTGTGACAATCCAGAAATTCTTGGAAATTGAGGTGCTGCTTAACCAAGTGTTTAGAGAAAAACTAGCAGCTATTTTCACTGTGACACTGTGTCTGACAACTGTGTGACACTCACCGCTACTGCCACCAACCAAGGAGTTCCTACAATTAGCTGGGCAGGCTCCTGGCAATATTGCATTAATCTTTCTTCACTTTCACACTGGGATTTATCTATGATCACAGCTCTGAATATTCTGAAATATGCTATGAGCACGCTGGAAATTTTATAAGGTTTCTATTCCTGCAGTATGGTGAAAGCAGGAGCTATTTTGCAATAGCAATTCTTGAAAATATCATTGCAGGTCGTGAATGCTAATACATTTTCTATAGTGCTGGAGGTACACTGATATCATAAGTAGGCGTGGCAGGTTGTGTGTGACGTAATCATGCAAGTCCCCTATTGAAGCAGCAAGAATTTCACATTACAAAATTTTGAAGAAATTTACTCTTCCACACCTTTGTGCTTTATGCTGAAGTCCGACCCATTTTGTCACAGAGGTGGTGCAAGAAGTACATCAAGGGATAAGGGTGGCTAGTTTTCCAGTGATTATAATATCTTTCTTAAATTAAAAAAAAAAACAAAAAAACTTTCACACAGTGGACAGCTGAACCTACTTCCAAAGTAATTTTTGTAATTATTCCAACCATAAGTAAAACAGCAGCTCAAAATACTGTAGCTATGTATGTGCTAATATTTTATCAGTGGTGTAGACTATCATACTTAATTTCAAGAGAATAAAGGTGAGTTCACAAAGAGTATACAATAAAGATTAAGCAACATATATTGCATGGTATATCTACTATGAAAACAAAATCTTGTCAGTATGCACCATACTGTGAGGGTTTTTACATGTTGACATCCGCAATTCAAAATAAACCCAGGTTCTCATTTTACATTTAGTCTTTTGGCCCCCATTTGAGGCACATCATTCGCTTTGGTGGTAATTTTACATTAAAACTTCAGGTGAATATTGCTGATCATGCACATACTGTGTGCACTTAAAATAGGTACAGTGCTACACATCTAAAACAGGAAGCAGCACAGCACATTTTCATATCAATGCAGTTCGTTCACTTTGAATTAACTTTAAGTATTTACAAGAGTTATCCTGATCATTGCTACTCAGTTATAGATTTGAAAAGCAGGCTAAAAAGTAGTCTTGCTGGCCAGACTAGAATGAAAGTTCAGAACACTTAATTTCCTGTCCTGGATCAGAAAAAGGAAGATCAGGGATTGCAAAATCAGGTTACACCATTGTCAGCCAACCTGCATATACCATCCTTCAATTTTACACATTTATCCTGAGTTATTTCTCACACAGCATGTAAATACCACTATAAAAAGGCTAGCCACATCACCTCTTTTTTTTAAATGTATCATGTCAACAATTATTATGGTGGCATACCTTAATTGAAGTATCTCTCTTCTCTTGTGATTGAACAGGAACAACAGATCTAGTGCTTGGATCTCTATTTGTAATATATATGTATATAAATAATTTTTTTACAAAGAGATTGAGATATCCAAAATTTAAATCAAAAAAAAAAAAAAAAAAAATTTCACTTCACCACCATCCCTCCTTTCAAAGGAATTAGAAATTGCAATAAGTACCCTTA
The DNA here is from genome assembly GCA_963969325.1 of Lycopodina hypogea. Lineage (NCBI taxonomy): Eukaryota > Metazoa > Porifera > Demospongiae > Poecilosclerida > Cladorhizidae > Lycopodina > Lycopodina hypogea. The sequence goes on along the minus strand of OZ017784.1, from coordinate 4,358,149 downwards.
TACTGAATGAAAAAAATCTCTTATATTCCTTTCATTCACTATGATAAATTTCCATGTGGTTCAAGATTTCCTTCAGTAATTATTGAATCCATAAACTCAATTTGAAACTTGATAATTCCTCAAGTTTCAGCTCAATTTGAGCTGCACCAGTATCCTAGTACGACTACATCACTACAGATTTAAAACTAAATAAATGCATACTATCGACCAAGAGTTACGAATCTAATACATATCCCTAAATTTGAATATTTCATTATTTCCGAGAAGTGGTGTGGCTAAGCTAACCTATCATGCACTCTTTGAATAAAAATTGGTATACATGTATAAAATTTTTTTGTGAAGTAATTTAGAATTTGGATCATCTTAGATCTGACCTTTGGTGACCTGAAGGTGCCAATCTACGCATGAAACAAGTTCATTTTCTAATGTACTACTGAGCAAACATATAATATTTGGTATCAAATGGAAGCTCTCATTGCATGAAGCTATATAAGATTTGAATCACATCTATATATATCTGTTGCTACTATAGAGCTACAGCTATTTTTTAAATGCAGTTATGAGCGTGGTACATTGTGAAGATGATCAGGAGAGAACAAGATTTTGGATGGTAGCAGGACCAGTGCTTTCCAGGTTAATTAAACAGTTCAAAAATAAATAAAAACTTGACAAACTTGAATATATATGGCACCATGACCAGCAAACAAGTGTACAGATATTCTTCATAAAATATTTACAATCCAGTGTCAGGGCCATTGATAGTTTTGGCCAAATTTTTAAACAAGAAAGACAAGACCTACTTGTCCTACAGATAAAGGAAATTGCAACACTTACAAATATGGAAGCTCATGTGGATCATCCATGATGGGCAGTTGCAGTTTGAGGACTTCATCAGGAAAAGACTGGTGAAAAGAATAAAGCCCATTGATGAGCATACTCAGGGAATAAGCTGACCTACTTAAAAGCAGTAAGAAAAAGTAAATATCTAATAAAATCGCTAAAGAATGATGTGGGTCTCTTCTCTTGAGTATATATTCACTGCCAGTACAGGGATGGGAATTTAGAGTTCTTCCCACCTGAAAAATAAGAATGTCCCCAATCACTCTCAGATGGCAGTTACATTTCACTCATTGCCACAAATCAACTTCTTCCATATTAAGAAAACCTCACTGAGCCCATAGCTGAGTGTCCACCTAGAAGCAGTATTGTCTTAGTTCAGCAGTCACTATCCATTTGCTGTCAGGCTTGAGGAAAGAATTTTTTTAAATTTGCATAGCATCATTTTTTACCTTACATGATAGCGAAACTTCACCATACCATTAGTCTAGATCTGGTGTGGCCCTGAAGGGTACAGCCAGAGTAAAGTGTTGGAAAGCTTTCATAAAGTTGATGCCAACAAGACAGAGCTGTTTAAATTTTTCTCTGATGCACTGTATGACTCATTCACCTATGGAGACAAACAGCTAGTCATCACTAATGGAGATGCAGTCATAGGCAAGCCACTACTGCAAATTCTTTAGCATTGCCTCTGTGTTGCCATAAAAAACCTGACAGCCACATGATACTACATGCAGCCCACACAGCTCACAGTGGCCAAAAAAAGCTATTTTTATCTGCACAGTGGACACAGATGTTGGGCTATGGCCCTAGAAAGCACCCGGAGTGAAGACAATGAAGTGTGGCTATCCTTTGGCACTTGCAAGGCATTCCAGTTCTTGGCAGCCCTTGAGATAGCAAGGGCTTTTGGCCCAGAAAAAGGCACTACAAATGTTTTATGCATTTCCAGGCTGTGACACATCTTATTCTTTTCCGGACACGTCAAGAGGTCATCTTGGGCAGTTTAAAATGCATTTTCTCAGCTAATCCAGACCTTGATTGATCTCTTCACTGCACCAACTCACATTGATGAAGAAGCATTGAAAACCATTGAGAGGTTTAAAATCTCACTCTACAAGAGAATCAACACAGCAACAGATATCGAAGAGGCTCACTGGAAACAGTTAGCAAAGAAGTACAATTTTTTTGTGGTTCCTCCAACAAGCGGAGCCCTTGGGCAACATGTCATAATAGTTGTTTATGAAGGTAGGTACATCTGGGGTTAGGCTCTGGTACATATACTAACACTGTCATGACCAGCACTGTCTCAACTGACTCAGTGAGGCTGGATGAAGGCCACTGATTGTCTGTACAAACCCAACTGAAGAACACCTGCCAAAGGTATTAAAGGTCTATCAAAGCACATCTCATGTAATTGCCAAAAGGGATGCTTAAAAGGTGCACATGCAGGAAGGCCTGGCTAAAGTGCACAGCACTTTGTATTTATGATGATGATTGATTGATTGCTTGCAAAACTGAACATTCTATAAAATCAACAATAAAATGTCAATTGTTACAAATAGTGCTTGTGCCTGGATAATTTTAATTATCATTATTATCTCTATTGTCCATGTTATAAAAATATTATGTTAATTTTATGAGTAATGTCCTTCTACATGACTAGGGCCTTAAACTTATTACAAATGAGCACCTCTTAATCTATCACCTTTAATCATTGCAGCAACCTACTGTAAAATGGTTAACAACAGTAACTACAAAAATAGCTGAAACTTAATAATAGAAACAGATATAAATGTGATTCAAGTTTGATATTGCTCCATTCCATGAGAGCCTTCATTTGATACCAGATATGATATACTTGCTCAGTAGTGTATTATAAATGAAAAAGCAAATTTGCTTTGCACGTAAATTAGCACCTAGAGGTCAACAAAGGTCAAATCTAAGATGGCCCAATATCCATATTTTTTATATAATTTTATATGTGTACCAAATTTGGTACTTTTATCAAAAAGTGTATGGTTAGTTTGAATATCCTGTCTTAACTACACCACTAAAGAAGGTAAATGAAGAGTGATAGGTTTTGTACTAACATACTGATGCCCAGAATATGTGTATATGTGTGCATGTATGTGATGCATATGTACATATAATATATTGGTATATATATAGTATATATTAATTTACTTATTCACCCTACAATCTGGTGTACATTCAGATTTCTCTACTACTCTAGGCACAGTAACAATCACTTACCCAACAATATTGTGTATGATGTTGATGGCAGAAAGTGACTTATTATGGTGGTCAGACTCCACATGCAAGTCAATATTCAAACACTCATCTTGAGAGAGATTGCCATGGAGATATTGAGACCTCTTTGAGAGAGCATTGAACACCTCTGACATTTTGGTCATCATGGAAGAAATAGCCACTTCCTATATGCGATATATTACATCTTAACATGTATAATGTGAATATAAAATATATACTTAGATGAAAAGGATATATACATTTATTTGTCTATGCGTCAGTCTCATTGCCCATATATTCTCAATGGCTAGCTTAATGAGAAGGCGACTTGGATGGAAATATAGTACATAGATATAGTATATCTTGAAAGGTTTTCAATTATTAAAACCATTATTCTAAAACTTCCCTCCATTAAAAAGGCAAAATGAAACTTTTCAAATATTAAAGATAGCTGAGCAATCTTCACCATATGCATGAGGCCCTGTTGGGACAGGCAAATGATAGTGTGGAGGAGCACAAAGATATGGTAAGAGAATAGTGGACAGAAGCCCTGGAACACTGCAAAATGCAATATTAAACAATACTACTCTGACTGTAACTGTGGGAGGAATCATGTCACTATTATGAACTCTTTAATCAACATTTCTTGACTTTATCATGCACAAATTCTGAGGCAAAAGTTAACATTAAATATATTTTAAATTCTGCAAGTATGTGAGAAGTAGGAACAATCTTGAACTCTTCTGTTCAAAGTATACAGAGTGTGTTAACTAAAGTCTGTTTGTGCCCTGGGTGAATGTTAATAACTTCACAAATACTCAACAGATTTCAAGATTTCAAGGACCAACACACTCATGACACTCCAGACATTCTTATGGCACTATTCCTGAAGAAATTGAACATACCTAGGCCAATTTAGCTGTATGTCCCATATGCAAGTACACAGCATTCCACCAAGCATTAATTGACCATATAGAATGTAAGCACAAAAATATCCCTTGGAGGCTGTAAAGTCCACTGCAGAGCTCTTCCAGTTCTTGAGTGGAATACAGAAAAAGCAGCAGAGAATTGATTATTCTTTATTTTAGCTGGATTTGAACTCCAAGTATGCTTATTCTTTTCAATAACTTTTTGCTCAAGGAAAAGTGACTGAAAGTTAAGGTCTGTTATTCATGTCAATCTTCTCAAATAGAATGAGGTGTCCAACTTCAAGATGTTGGTCAAGAAGAGCAAGAAAGGTAACATCAAAGTTTTTGTAATTAGTTCCAGGGACATACGTGCCTGCTAGGAATAGCCAAGTTTGTCACATATTGATCTCTTAGAATTAAGTAATTTATATTATTTCAGTATATTCATTATTTATTTTAGTATGCTCTTTATCAGTTGAAATAAATTAATAAAAATTTGTAAGAAAAATAAAGATAAAAATACAGAAATATTAAGAGAGGTTAAAAAAAATTTTTTTTTTCCTTACTAATTTTGTTGAACACATGGGAAATGAAATCAGTAGCAGAAAACAATTGTGAGATATATGAATTAGTGGAGGAAAGATAAGATGGGAGTAACTAAATGAAATATACATAAATTAATAGATAAATGGTGATGTAAGGCATAAATAATATGAACTAATTGATTAATGATGATGTCATGCAAGAAGCTAAATATAAGGTACACGAATTAATGATAAATGATGTTGAGTAGAAAGTTTGAAGTGGATTGTTACCAGGGATGAGATAGTAGAATTTAGGTAAAGGTAAAAAAGTGGCTGGGGGATTGAAGGAAAATTGAACAGCAGAGGTGCAAGAGAAAGGAATATTGATATTGGAGGCATGATAGTGACAAGGGGAAGGGATAGGAATTAATGCTGGGTAGATGATGCCTGGAAACAGGTTGGTAAGTATTTCAATAAGTAGCAGAGGCTTGGCTTGAGCACACCTGCTTGAAAGAGTGGATGGTACAAACACAATGTCTATGATAGAAGGCACACCAGTCTGAGAGAAGTGGGTTGGGAATGGTACAATTTGATTGATGGAGAAAAGATAAAGATCAGAAATTAAGTTCATTTTGTCAAGAAGTTAAGACGGTAATGAAAAGTTGGCATCGAAATTATCTTCAAGAATAAGGTCTTGCATGGAAAGGTAAAGGACTGAGAGGAGGATAAAAAGAGTGGCAAGTAGGTGATCTAAATGATGAGGTGAGAAGGGGCAGCCTGTAGAATACAGCAATAAAAAATATATGTGTGTGTTTTTAAGCTGTTAATCATATTATTTCCATTGATGATATTCCAAGTTTTGGAATGTACTTAGTCCAGTCTTGCCAGCTACACAAATGTCCCTATACTGAAGGTATAATTTCTTGATGTGGCTTGTTTCACTTCATTGAGGTATAATAATCTCTGCATCACAAAGATGTGTCCATGTTTGGTTTGTCGAGGAGTTCAAATCTATCAAAATTGAAGGACAATAATTCTACGTATTATCTCTTTTATGAGGGTGACAAATCTCTATATTTGCAGGAAGATACTTCAGGAGGTTGTGTTCATCATCACTGCATAGAATGGTTCATTTCTCCTTGTACTGAAGGAATAATTTTCAAGGATGTATCCCATAGTTGTAACCAGGATTTGATAAGGGGGCCTCTTTTAATTTGTGAGGCATTATTGGTTTTATGTGGAGTGCTCATTATCACACTTGTAATGAGTACTGGCATGACATTCGGACTCAGAATAGGTACTAGCCTGGCAACTAAACTTGGAAGGGTTGCTAGACTGGCAGTTTGAATAGGAAGAAGAGGTCTGCTTCTGAGACAAAAGGTCAGAATAAGAATTAACAGTATGACAATCTGACAGAAAAGAAGAAGGCTCATAAATATATAAGCATATCATCATATATAAGTAAAAATTCATAGCCCTAAAACATATATATTTCCCCAATGTTAATCTGGCTCTCATTTTCATAGCTCATGAGGATCAGACAAGTCTGGGTGAGAACTGGCTGTCCAACACAAGCACAGGGCAGCCTGAAAAAAAGAAGGCTCTATATATATATATAAGCAATCAATATATAGAAACAAAAATTCCTTGCCCATTCATTACTGTGTTGCATATATTACTTAGTGCACATTTTAAAAACATTAAATATTTCAATATTATCTTATGTTTTATCACAAAAATGGGGCAACAAAAAACAAGTCACAGCAACTAACGAGCCACAGCAAACAACAACCAGCCACAGCAACAAACAGCAACAGCAACAAACAGCAACAGCAACCAACAGCAACAACAACAAAATGCAAGCATTGGTATTACCTAACAGAATTTTTCGGGATAAGAGACTACAACGGCACAGCTTACCTATCAGTTGAGAAGTCTAAGAAGCCTAATAAACCTCAAAGTCTGGGAAACTGTTGAAACACTCCAGCCTCCACTCGGTTCAAGTGCAATGGGTTGTTGTGGCTGGGTTTTTTTTTTGCAAGCATACTTTAAATCTCTTTTGGCGAAGTTAATAGGCTGAAGTATGAATTACATCACTTCAGTAATTAATCACTAATTTCTGGGGCTTAAGTCAGCGCAAACAGACTTTAGTTAAAATTTTGGGTGGACTAAATGGCCATATGAAAATAATGAGTATCTTTATATGTATTAATTCCCCCCCCCCCCCCCCCCCCCCCCCCCTCACTCAGTGAGCCAGCAGCTTGTGTTAGCTCCATGGCAAGGCATATTTAAATTGTATTGAAGTCTAATATATGATCATCAGCTCATTACAGAATCAGTAAAAGAGTACTGAAGTACACTTTTTAAACTTAGCAGACACTGTGAATCAGCTAATTCTTCTTGATAGGTTCATCTTGGTTAGCAATTTAACACAGCAAGATTTACATCTGTTTCTTTTCTACATAATTATTGCACACCGTAAAATAGGTTCTCCACTGCTAGAGACCACTCCCATGATATTTAAGCAAATTGGAGAACTGGAGTTTCTTCATGACACAACATTTGTGCTCGCATGTACTACGTGCATTATAGGATTGTTTAGAATGTAAGTGGGCATGATATCTTAAATTATCAAAACATTAAAGAAATATCATAGGTATCTAACTTTATCAAATTCTATAAACTTCTTTTTACAACCCCATTCAAACTCAATACACAAGCTACATAACATGCTATAACACTATAAAGTGCATATAAGTACAATTGAACTATGCAGCTCAGGTAAATGTTGTGCATCTCTGTGGTAAATTTGCAATGCACAGCGTAAGACTGAACTTTGCTCATAAAAGTGAAGGAGTTGGGTTTAATTTTTTATATGAATCTGTGTACAAAGCAACCAATAGAGCACCTTTGCTTTGGTTTTCCCAATGATATTCTTTAGTTCTTGTATGTCCACAGAAATTTGCTTAGCTTGAGCCTGACTGGCAGCTTCTTCAATCTTCAGACTGATTTGTAGGGACATCATCCCTTTCTTTATGTGGTCGGAAAACATGAACTCTTCATGATACTCATCACAACTGCAAATGAAGAAAAAGATCTGTTGATAATTAGGGTGCTATTTAGGCTATCATTGGTGTGTTATGAGATATAGCATCACACATGTATGAATCATTTACAATTGTCAACGTACAGACTTCTGAAGTCAGACATCATGTGTGGGGCCTTCTCACAGTGTGTGTGCTCCATCTCAGCTATCTCATCAAACACCATCAATCTTCTCTTATTGATCTTGCTACCAAAATTTTCCTACAGTTTAAATGGTATAAAGCTTATTTAATAAAGGGGGTGGAAATGCTAACTTTTCTTAGACAGCATTACAATCAAATCTGTATAGCAAGATATGTTATTCAATACAATACTTACAATTTTCTGGGAAAATATCTCCACTTCTTCAGGACAATAATTTCCTCCATCTTTAAATAACCTGTGAAAAATTAGTGGTCGAAAAATATACTACAGCATTGATAATGACGACAAAAAGTATGATGAACACTGTTACAAAAAGTAAAAATAAAGCAGATAAATAAATACATGGTGAACACTGTTACAAAAAATAAAAATAAAGCAGATAAAGTGGGAAAGGGGATGGGGATAAAGCAGTACCTTATAAATTATTAAAATATATTATTATCATATGTTATATCTCTATAGTATATACTGAAGTGTTGCTGTACTATCTTACTTAAGAGAAGCTTTGTACTTATTGTTGGACTGGCAAAGTAGATCAAATTTCTCCAGAGCTGTTTGCTTGTATTCTGAGCACAAACACTTCACACACTTCAAGTGCTGATAGAGATATTGTAACACAATGAGAACGCATAAAACAATGAACTTTAGCCAAAACAATACTTTTATGCAATTCAAGTGATCAATACTTAATAATTAAAATCACTAACAGTCTATCATTTTACTACAAGGTCAATAATTATTTAAGAATATAGAATTTCATAGAATTTTAACCCCCCCCCCTCCCCCTTAAATCCCTATTCTCTTTTTTCTCTCTCTCTCTCTTTCCTTATTTATGAAGAGAATGAGGAAATGATATTATTATAAATTTCCCTCATGTGTGTTTCTTTGTTTGTTTGTGGTGTATGGACTCCTTCAGTTCCAACTAAAATTTGTTATCTATGGTACCAATGGCCAAGAAAATATCCATGTAGTGTTGGTAGCTTCGTTTTAAAGCCAATAAAGCTGTGTCTCATGCCATGAAGTGTTGTAATGAAAAATAAAAACAACCAATTCAAACATGAATTAAATGATGTTTGCTAATTTGAAAAGAGCTATTTCATTCTACCCCATTAATTTTTTCCCCTATACTAATTATCTGAGCATTTGTGTTGGCATGGCCAGATATTTTTGAGCATGTGTGTGGGCAAGGTCAGTGAATTGGAAGGACTACTAGAGCTTATAATGGGAAACTTTCTCCTTACATAGATATAAGTAAATATTAATATTTTATTTCTAAAATCAGATTAAGAACATACACAAAAACGAGTTATTTACCTCAGCTTTTCAAGGTTCTAAAAACAAGTTAAAATCCTTTATAGGGTAAATTAAGCTAGCTTTTTAAAAATGCCCAAATAGAAACAACAAAAATTTCTATTGTGAAGGAAAGAGTTAGTCAAGTTAGATATTTAAAACAAGGAACAGAAATCAAACCTGAAGAAGTAGTTTGGTTAGTAAATTTTGATAAGACTTATCCTGGATAAAGCTAGCAAAAGTAATTAAAATAACTATTTTAGGCTGCCTCAAGATCAGCTGTAATACTCCTGAGTTTATGTATTAGAACTGGGTTTGGAGTAGCTGTATTGCAAAGCCCAGAGGGAAAAAATGTAGTTGTGTTGCTGCTCTTGGTCAAATTTTGAAGGTGTTTAGGAATTTGTTTAAAGAATATTAAAATTTTTAAGAAATAAAATTGTTCTTGCATTTAGTTTGGAAATATATGTTCCGGAGGTATTCATGGGTGCATAGGTGGTTATGTATTGTTAGCACAAACACAGGCTATTCTCAGAAAATAAAGTTACAGAATAAAAATAAACTATGGAACAAAGAATAGGAGGGACCTTGGTTTTGCATGCAAAATGAGGAATTTTTGGCACAGAAAAGGGAGTGGGAGGGAAGGAGGTCAGACTCTGAGGAAGTGGAATCTTAATAGGGTGAACCAGTTTTCATTTGACAACTTTGTAGCTGCATCAGGGGTTGCTACCCCACCTCATCTCCACACTAACATGGATTTATCCTTAAACAATCAACATAAACTTTGATTAATAGACAAGAAATGTTGTACACCTTGATATTCTCAATACTTGATAAAATTATGATTTTGGTGATGGAAAATTAAGAATGAAAAACAAATTAAACAAACATTCCAACCTTGCAGTCAAAGCTGCAAATGGTCTTCTAGTACAAGAAAATATGCTATTGAACCATCTTGGCTAACAGTAGAAAGAGATGGTAAAGACTATATGTGGTGTAGGTATGTCTCTAATGCATGTATATTGCACATAGACAACTTACCTCATTTAATATAGCTTCCATCTTGGCTTTTAGTTTGTCCAGCCTATTTTTAAATACATATATACACATATTATACACTTCCCTTTTCAATGTGCGGACAAATGAACAAACTAAGTATACTCATAACACACCCACACATGCATGTAGCATTCCTAAGACACCAAATACTTCCACATTCTAACATCTTATTCTTTAATATCATTAATATTTTAAACAGTTTGAATTCATAGATGGATATTTACACATTTTACAGAAAATTTTTTGGCATCTCATTAGCTGTAGTCCTTATTTGCTCACAGTTTAAGGTCAGTGACATCATTGAAGTTTATTGCCGAAACTGCAGATTTCAATCTATCCAACTATAGTGGAGAGCATAAAATGAAGCAATCAATAAAATTGCATTTCCATTTAACACATCAAAGATAAAAATTAAATGTACAAAATATACTTTATTTTTAATTTGTTTGCTAAAAATAAAATAAGAACACAAATACATTATGAATATTTTACCAATAAATATGTGACACATAAACAATACATGTCATCAACCTGCATGGAAACTTCTTTCTTTGCTATTGTGGATGTGTGAGCATCATTCAAAAGAAAAGGCTTGAGAGTGTGAAAATGTATGATTGCTTCATTTTATGAGGAGTTTTTTCTTTTAATAAACCATAATTATTTTTAATGTTATATAAAATTGAAGTATGCAGTGGACTTTGGCTTGAAACCTGAATGCACTACTTAACATAATTCATTAATTCCTGGATTTTTTATCTTACTAGAGGGAGGTTACTGGAGGAATTGTAGTTCAAAAATTTAGGGGCTCTCCTGTGACAGACCTCAATGAGAAAAACACATTCACGATTCAACTTCAGTACAAAAAAAATACACAGATGTTCATGAAATTATTGTAGTAACAACAGATACCTTTACTCAGTGAGGAACAGAACATTTTCCTAATATGGAAATTATTCATAAAAATGTCATGCTCTTAGTCTGAGAATGCCTGCCAAGTTTAGCAGAATGGAACTAATGGTCTAGTAGAAGAGCAGAACAAAGAGTTCTATTTCAATATGATTGTAGTGTGTGTGAACCACACCTCTTCAAAGTTTTTGCTTTCATATCACTGTACGCTTCCTACCCTATCTATCTCAACCATAAAGTTCATCTTAGTGTCAACATTATTCCTATTCTACCCTGCCCTTCCCTCCTTTCTGTCCTTCCTCCTTCTTCCCCACACCTTCCCTCTTCAAACCCTCCTAAATGGTTAAGACCCATGCAGGTGACCTAGGACGAAATCTTTTTTCATAGTTCATCATTCATATATTCATCATTTTCATCCAAATGTATTCCATTTTCCAGTCCTTAATACCTCAGGCTAACACATGTACAAGTTGGGGTTAAAGTATTTGCTAATTGTTAAACTTCTTATTAACTTATTTCTTCTACTGTTGTTCAACTTGGCAGGCATGCTTACCTAGCACAAGTTTAGAGCATGACAATTTTCTTATACTCCTATGCTTGGATTCATTCAAATGCACATACAGTACCTAAATATTTTTATTGCGTGCATATAATGCAAATATGTAATTCAATGACACACACAAATGAATGCATCCACACACGTTAATATATACATAATTATAAAATACACCTCTTCTTCCAATTTGGTGGCTAGGAATAGGTTTTCCTCCTTAAGCATGTCCAAGGAGTCTGCAATTCCTCTAGCATGCCTGCCTACTCGCTCACCATGTAGCACCAGCTCAGCTAAGCAAGAAGAGATAACACACTATCACAGTATGATATAAGAAAATGCATGAAGAAATAGAAGTGTTGAGTGATAGGATAATTAACATTATTTATCTGTTTGTCAAGACACTCCATACATATTTGGAGATCATTTTCATTGAATGTTTTTTTTGTTTTTTTTTATAGATAGTCATAAATACTTCATATTATTCATCAATCATGCTATGCTGTGCACAGTGGTTTTGAATACAAATTGTATCATTCCTAGATTTTTACAACAAAGAGTAAAGTGGGAAGAACCCTTGACATCAGGTTGATCTTCACAATTAAATAGGAAAATGACGAGAAAGGATATTAAAAATATAAAATATATTTGATGTATAATAATTTATTTTTAAATTAATATCACGGAGATAATGATCAATAGCACATACATTCCATGCTATATATACGCATTAATATATATAATGCATATGTACATTACTCTTTTCTCAAGTTCATTATGTTGTAATGCAACCTGTTTCTTTCAAAGACTAGTGATGATTCCAGGTGATCATCTACCTTTTACTGTGTTCTTAATCAATTACAGTCAGAAAGAAAATTTAAGAAAGTTTTTCATCAACTTTCATTCCTTTATAGCAATTCTTATGCTGCTGGGTGATCTGTATATAGCTGGATGTTCAATCATATTCTGCAGGTGGAAATGGTAAGGACAAAAACGGGTGCAGACTTTTGCAAATGAAATTGGAGATGTCTGGCACAGAGAAATATCACTATCTATTTATGATGATCTTACAATCTCTGGTAATTATTGAATAATAATGTAGTTTCTGGTCGCAATAATTACTTTCATTCTTCCCTTTTTGAAAGAGAAAGATCCTGTGAGAGCTGTTAATCAACACTTTTTAAAGGATATGAATAAAATAATCAGAGGCTTATTTTGTTTCTTATTCGTAGGGATTTTTTTGTGTATTTTAGAGCAATGATACTATCCTTCATGGTGAGTGGAAATCTTTTCACTTGAAGGTATTTACAACATTACTATAGTATTAGCCCCTATTATCACTAGTAACCACCTATTAACTAGATACTAATAACTGGTCAACTTTTGAAGAGCTACAGGATTTGGATGTTCAGTCTTTTGGTCCGTTCTCATTTGAATAGACAAGGAGTAGCAATAAACAAAATCATTACTTAAGTTCAGTTTCACTATGGTGGAGGATTTACCACGTCTTAGTCCAGGAAGGTTGGATCCTCTGGGGGGGGAGGAATAAGTAGATAGTTTTTATATCAATCATTGCAACTTCTTCCACATTGAATAGGAAAGATAATGGATGATAAACAAGGAAGGAATGCATACTTATGAACAAAATGTTGGTCAGTCGACCAACCAAATACTCCAGGACAGGTCCTGGAGTATTCGACTTGAAATGGCCATCAGCACTCCTGTTAAAGCCAACCCTCTAGCCTTCATAGAGTTTTATCAAACTGAATAATTATGGACAGAAAGGAAGGCATGAAGAATTGAATAGGAAGAGGAGAGAAAATGACAATATGAAAAGCAATGGCAGGAGGAACGAGATCACGATGACCAATGATGACAAAAAGGCACAGCAATTTTCTGAAAACCAACAAAAGCATCGGATAGATGCTCTGCAATGCATGGCAGCTGCATGAAGAATAGTAGTACCACCATTACAGTCTACATATCCAAATTTGAACTTACAGAAATTTGCGGAAAGAAGTGATAACATTAGAGACCTTCGAAGTGGTGGCAACACCAATGGGTGTCCCCAACCACAATGGTAGATATACCTCCTAGTATCACTGTCTGTAGCAAGGTTCCTGACAGTCTCCTCGCTTTCTACAGCTCAGTAGACAGACAACCAGGTAGTGAAGCCTCTGTCTGTCTGTCTGTCTGTCTGTCTGTCTGTCTGTCTGTCTGTCTGTCTGTCTGTCTGTCTGTCTGTCTGTCTGTCTGTCTGTCTGTCTGTCTGTCTGTCTGTCTGTCTGTCTGTCTGTCTGTCTGTCTGTCTGTCTGTCTGTCTGTCTGTCTGTCTGTCTGTCTGTCTGTCTGTCTGTCTGTCTGTCTGTCTGTCTGTCTGTCTGTCTGTCTGTCTGTCTGTCTGTCTGTCTGTCTGTCTGTCTGTCTGTCTGTCTGTCTGTCTGTCTGTCTGTCTGTCAGAATTGGCATGTGATCTCTAAATATCTGGGTTAGGATTATTAACCACATTGGGTGCTGCTTTGCCATAGCCCCACAGAAAGCTGTTTTGCTATCACAAGCTAATCAAAGGACCAACCAAGCTGAAATTTGGTATGTAGTTTCCAAGAAACTGGGATAGCATTACTAGATGTGTGAGGGTGTGGTTTCGTCATCGACACACCAATAAAACGTTATTTTGGCTACCAAAACTTATTTATAGACCAATCAGGCTAAAATTTGAAATATGGACTCTAAGTAACTAATTAAGTGTTATTCACCAATGTGGGGGTAGTAATGGGTGTGATTTTTTCATAGCCACACCCACAGGAAGTTGTGTCGGTTGCCAATAGCTAATTTATGAACCAATCGGGCTGAAATTTGGCATATGAATTATAAGTAACCAGGTGAGATTAATTGAACATGTTGGTGTGGCTTTGTCATAGCCACACCCATAGTATTACTGACCACACATTGCCATGTCAATAAGTATGATTTGGTCATAAGCACACTTACAGGAAGTTATTTTGGCTGCCAAAAGTTAATTAAAGGACATACCAGGCCTAAATTTGGTATGTGGTTTCCAAGTAACCGGGTAGCATTATTAACCACACAAGGGTGTCGTTCTGTCATAGCCACACCTCCAAGTAGTCATTTTGGCAACCAAAAGCTAATTGAAGGACTAACCATACTGGAATTTGGCATGTGGTTTTAAAATCAGTGGTAGCATTATTATCTACAGATGGGTGTGGTTTAGTCATAGCCATACCCAGAAGCAAATTAAAGGAACTATCAAGCCGAAATTTGGCATGTGGTGTGCAAAGAACTGGATGAGCGTTATTAACAACATGCGGGTGTGCTAATGGGTGTAGTTTGGTGGTAGCCACACACATAGGGATTTTTTAATGCCAAAGCTAATTAAAGGACCAACCAGGCCGAAATTTGACTTACTTTTAAAATGTTTCATGTTGATATTATCCGGGAAATGCTGGGTATATGCTGCTAGTATATTAGAAGTAGTTACACACAGGTACATACTAAATACCTGCACGGACATCATGTATATCCTTGAATATCCTAGAGGGACGTGGCTCATGAAGGTGGAGTCTCAGATCTATTTCAGTGTTCGCTTCCTCATTCTAGAATCAAAGTATAATGTGTAAATTAGGTAACTAAATTCAATTTCAGTTCACTACTTTTGGAAACACAAATGTGAGCATCAATATTCATCGACTCTCATAATGTCATTGTCTTTAACTTGTGCTGTCCTCCAGTGTGAAAAAGGGTGTCACAACAAAAGTACTTCCCACTGATACTTACCCAAAATCAATTTTTGAACAAGCTCTTCTTGGTAAAATAAATTTATACTTAGGAGGGCAAAGTGATCAATTCAGAATCTATATATGATTGTGGAATCCAAACAATCTTAAACAATTTGACTGGTATGAAAGGAGTAAAAAATGCAAATCCCCTACTCTCACCCTTCAAAAATTATTGGGAGGCCACAAAGTTGAGATTAGTTAAAATGGAAATGAATGTGTTTACAATAATCATAGTATCCAATATGTGTTCATTTTGTTTTGTTTTTTAATAGTTGAATGATATCATTACAGAAGCATCAAGATTAACACATAAAACTGTGTTTCAATTTCATTTATATAGCACTCCCTTATCAGAATGAGCCAGGCCTTCAATTGGAGTCGTCCAGAAAAGTCTCAAGTGTAAAGCTCCTTCCCTCAGCTATTATTAACAACTGTCATCTTACTATAATTCTCAATTTGTTTGTTGTTTTTTTTCCATAGCTCCTCCCAGACAATTTGGCCTAATGGGCTCAAACTTTTAAGGTTTGTTGGGGGTCACCCTGGGATGGTCATAGGGAAGTTTGTGAAGATCTAAGTAAAACCCTGCCCATGGGGCTATTTTTTCAAGATTTCCTGATTGGGGTCACAAATCTATACCTGAGTAAACCTTCCCACTTACTACTACCCCCAATTGTGTGCACACACATGGGTCAGAAAACTGTGCTAAAACTATTTCCTGCTCTTTTTCTTTTCTTCTTTTTGAGCCTCAGGCCCAAGCATCTGGGATGAGATAGAAAAAAAAACAGATCTAGAATTATATTAAGATGACTTTATCATCTCTGTCCATAGGACGGGTGCCATACTAAAAAATAATTCAGGAGGGAGGGGGGGGGGGGTGGCTCAAGTTCATGCATGAGAACCAGCCACCAAGCTACATTTTTAATACTACAAACCATAATTATGTAAACACTCTAAGTGAGATCAGCTATACCATTACCAAATTGTTTTCCTTTTCTTTCAATTCCCTTCTTTATGAGCCCTGTAGGCCCAGAGGGAAGAAAAAGACCAACAAAAAATCTCAAATTATAGTAATATATTATGTTTTTTCCATCCGTAGGATGGGTACTTTTCTAATTTTAGTTAAATGTGTGACGAAAAGTGAGACTAAAACAAAAAATTTCTTTTTTCTTGTTAACTATCTATCCATCTATTCATCCCTCCCTCCCTCCTCCTTCTATCTATCTATCTATCTATCTATCTATCTATCTATCTATCTATCTATCTATCTATCTATCCATCCATCTATCTATTTATCTATCATTATTATCATCATCATCAATTTTTTTTTTCTTTTACACCTAGTTAACACACTATAAATTTGTATCATAATTTTAGTACCCGAGGACTCCTAACACTCAGATAAATATCATGACTAAATGGTTGTCCATTCAGACAAGTGAAGGAGATGGAGGAGAATATGTCTGATGTTCAACACATAAGCTGCAATGAGAATATAGGAATGAGGTCTATACTGAAAGCAGTGTAAGAATAAAAAGACTGGAAATATCCAGCCAAAACCACGCTCATTTATGATTTAATGTTTTAACTTAATAGTGGGGTGGGGGGGGGGGGAATGCAACCGTGACATAGGGTTGAACCAGGGACCTCAACACTGGTGGTCAGAGGAAGTTTTGTAACAAGAACAACAGCAAGAACAAGATTTCCAAGAAAGTAACATTTATACTCTGAACTTGTTAAAGTTCGCCGGTAAAAAATCTTACGCTTGATATGTCCGCAATACCCATGTTTAATCCAAAAACAAATTCCAATTCTTTTCAGATACCTTTCTATTTTAATCTACATATGCAGTGACATAGACCAAAGGATGGGGAAGGAGTGAGGGGAGAATGTCACAATCATAAACTCATGATTATGGTAAAACATTTTGGAAATAATAACTTCTTTTTTTTGTCAAGGAGCAGAGTCCATAAAAAAACTCTATTGATGCCAAATTTGCAATTACCATTATGTCATTAAGTATTAATGGAAAATAAAAATATAATCCCTACTCACTCTAAATTACAGCAAAACAGAAAAGTATTAACAATTATCACATAAACAACCTTAACTCATATATTTTTTTTTCATTTTTTATTGTTTTTGTAATATCTAGAAGCAAGGGAAAAAAACATTTTAATCAATTATAGCATTGGTTGGGTGTGAATAAAGCAGATATGACTGTACCCATGGATACCATAAATAAAATCACCCTTCACCAACTCAAATAAAACATACCCATCAGTATGGTGTATGAAAAAAATTAATTTTATTTTATTGGTGAAGTTTTTAGCTTGTCTGCATTGTGAAAGAGTCTGCTTTCTACATCTTTTTTACGGACCTATCCATATGAAATTTCATTTTTTAAAACATTTCCTATAGTAATAACAATTAAGATAAAGATCAAAAGTGGACTATCATTTGTGGGAGTATATTTACCTCAGTCTCGATTTCTTAGTGTTATGCAAATAAGACCGACAAGGAAACAAATGTTAATATCTGAGAATTAACACAAGCATAATAAGATATAGTTTTATTCTATATACCTTTTCCAATACAGTTTGAGAAGCAGCTCTAGCACTGCTCTCCCTGTAGTCATCAAGATGGTTCAAAAAGTTCATCCTAATGCTTCACAAAAAGAAAAAGAGAAAACTAGCCACATGTATACCACAACAGCATAATCCTATGCATACTGAATTAAAGTTGTACAATGGGAAGTGTGATTGACGATGAGGGAAAGGAAGGAGGAAGAGAAGAAAGAGGAACAGTAAGGAAAGTATAAAAATGGTAGAAATAAGGAAGCAGATTGATTATACTAGTAGCTAATTGATATCTCTGGTACCTTTTAAACATATTGATACAGATGCTTGGATTTGTTTGAATGGAATGTCATTATTTAATTCTATTATATATTTGGTTCATAAGTGTGTGTGTGTGTGTGTATGTGTGTGCATGCATGCGTGCATGCGTGCATGTGTGTGTGTAGCCATGGCGGTCAAACCCTTGGGGGAAAAAATTGAAATTTTGGCATGTGGTCTCCAAGTAACTGGGTGAGCGTTAATAACCACATGTGGATGTGGCAATAGGTGTGGTTTTTGTCATAGCGATGCCTACCAGAAGTTGTTGTGGCTACCAAAAGCCAATTAAAAGATCAATCAGGCCAAAATTTGACGTATGTTTTCCAAATACTCGGGTGAGTGTTATTAACAACACATTGCTGAAGTTTGACCATAGCCACATCCACAGGAAGTTGTTTTGGCCGCCAAAAGCTAATTAAAGGACCAACCAGGCTGAAATTTGGCATGTGCTTTACAAGGAACCGGGTAAGCATTATTAAGTGTGTGTAAGTGTAGCAATGGGTGTGATTTGGTCATATCCACACACACAGGAAGTTATTTTGGCTACCAAAAACTAATGTATCACCAATCATGCAGAAATTTGACATATGGACTACAAGTGAATTAATGAATGTTAATGACCACTTGTGGGGTAATAATGGGTGTGGTTCAGTCAGAGTCACACCCACATGAACTTGTTTTGGCTGCCAAAAGCTAATTAAGGACCTATCATAAAGAAATGATGATAGCCACCCCCAAGAAGTCATTTTGTTATCAAAAGCTATCAAAGGACTAACTAGGCTGAAATTTGGCATGTGGTTTCCAATGAACTGGGTGAGCATTATTATATATGTGTGGGTGTGGCAATAGGTGTGTTTTCTCATGGTCATACCCATAGGAACCTATTTTGGTAACCAACAACTAATTATGGACCAATCAAGCTAGGGCTAGAGCTACGGCTAGGGTAACCGGGTGAGTGTTATTGACCATGTGAAGGTGTGGTTTGTCATTGCCATACCCACAGGAAGTCATCTTGGTTACCAAAACTTAATTAAAGGACCAACTAGGCTGGAATTTGCCATGTGGTCTCCAAGTAACTGACATGCATTAATGACCGAGCATGGATGTATCAATGAGTGTTATTTGGTCATAGCAACACCCACAAGAAGTTGTTTTTGCTACCAATAGTTAATTAATGGAACTATCAGACCGAAATTTGGCATGTGGCCTGCAAGTAACTGGTGAGCATTATTAATCATGTGTGGGTGTGGGTTTATGGTAGCTACACCCACAGGAATATTTTTGTATTCCCAAAACTAATTAAAAGACCAACCATACTAAAATTTGAGTGGCTTCCACAATATTTCATGTTGACATTGGCTGAGCCACGCTGGGTATATGCTGCTAGTAATTTATAAAATACTGGTTTATCAGGGTTACAGCTCTAGTATAAATATGCATTGAAATAATCCATCATTTCTATTCATTTTTTCTCTTATACCTTTCTCTGAGTTCTAATAAAGATCCTTCTTGCAAAGCAAAACCATCAGCAGCTGTTTCTTGTTCCATGTCTGCATCCAAACATGAATGAAGTCAATTTAAAGACCAATGAATGCATGAGAGCATTCAGTATAACATTTAATTTATTAAATTTACTATAGGCCACTTTATTGTTAATATGGGTTTGCTAATGAAGTAAAAAAAAAGTTGTAGAATGGAATCAAATTGGGTGGGGCATATCAAGTCAAACTGATCCCCCCCCCCCCCCCCCCCCCCCACCACCACTCAAAATGTTGAGGAATTTGAAAATTATATCAGTTCAGAAGATCCACTTCAATTTTCATAGATATTTAAATCATTTATTTGGGATGCCTCCACACAATAGACTGTCACACCCACAATACTGATGAGAAATTTGGATCCTCCAAAACTGTGCAATGGACATAGCTCATTGTTGAATACATGCACCCTCATTTGTTTCAAGCCATTATCTTCATACAACAAGCCTAAGGGGAAATATAATTCGTTCTTGGGATTCCAACACATTCCAATGATCTTCCATTTCAATTCTAAGGAGTGTAGTTTTAGATTAAAGTCAGCTTTGCAAAGCACATCAACAAAACACATGTTATTCCCTAGTTATTCTTGCAAATCATTTTTCCAAGTCATGATTTTCTCACAGATAACTATATCCAGTATGTCCATGGTTTGGAAATTCTTCTTGCTCCTGATGATAAGACAAAAAAACTTGATCTATATCACTGCTTAAGAATTTAAACCATATTACACATGCCAATATTGTACAATATACACATTAAAATTAAAATATCTTAATAAATTGATTTATTTAAATTATTATTAGGTGTTCAGTCACAAGTGCCAATTGAGGTCAAAGCCTCAGCCCTGGCTGTTGGGGTTTTAAGAACTGCTTAATCCCCAGGTATGGTAGGTTGCTGCCACCAGAGTCAATACCCAGCTAACAAGGTCCTTGATTCTTAAATACCAGAGTAATTTAGGTTAAATTAAGAAGAACTTTATTAGCAATTTAGCAAAGACTCCTGACAGTGGCCTTTCCAGGGTCTTTTATACCCCTAGCCACACATTAGTATTACATGATACAATCTTACATACATACCTAGAATTTAAACACATTAGCTACCTATAGGGTTCCATAAACTAATATAATGCCTAAGACTCAACAACAGCACAAGTACAGACACATAACTTGGTTGTTTATCTTGTTCAAATATATGTTTACAATTAACTAATATATGTTCTGGGCCTGGCTTGGCCAAGTTGAGGGTTGACCCTCGGACACTGGCCAGAAATCTATTTGTGATATTGTTGAGCTATTGTTTTTTTTTGGTTTTTTTTTTTTGGTTTTTTTTCACTTTCTTCTGAAAGAGACTGCATCATCCATTTTGTAGCAGACATCCTATGCCAATCACCAACCTCTTCTTTGGCAGTAGATGAAATTATAGTCTCATAAGCACACAGACCCTTTACCAATCACAGCAATAAATACATCAGCAAATAGACCCTAGCTGTGGGTAGTCTCACGAAGCATTCCTTTTACCAATTGCGACCATTTTCATTCGTAATCATTTTCATTTGAAATTATTTTTGTTTATTGATCTTTTTTATGTATCAATCTGAAAAACAGCTTTTAACAACCTGGGTGAGACCAATATCAAATGTCGTTTTTGATTTCATCCCGAGACTTTTTAATGAAATCGATAAAGTCTGGTGAGCCAATGACAAAAAAAAAAGACTTGATTTCACATACAGATATTGCGTATATCATTTTCCTGTATGACTCATCAGAGGTATAATCACCAAGCACTGTAAGTGGGCACCAGCTGTTTCAAGACTAACTTCTTATTTCCGTGCCCAACTTGCTACTAACCCATTACCTATCAATTCACCTTATATTTTGTATAACATTTTACAAGTATATAAAATGGCCCCTTTTAAAATTAAAGTTAACACTGACATGAATGTTATATAGAAATATAAATAGCACAACTACAACTATGATATCAACAAAAAAAGAAAACATTTCATAGACAGTTTGTACCATCGATAGTTCTAAAGGAGAAGGGCCCCTTGGCACTTCTTTTTTTTTTTTTTTTCTTCTTTTTTTTAATTCACAATTCATTCAGTTTCCCAGTGAGAGTTTTTAAATTAATAATTTCATACAGTTTTCTGGTGAAAGTATTTGTAAGTTTTTATCAGATGTAATTTTGTCATTTATTTATATAGCTTTGAGAAATAAAAAATTTCATACATAGAGATAAGTGATCTAGCATACTCTTGATACTATCCACACACCCCATGGGTACAATGGCATGCTAGGGCTATATTTAAAGCAATAGTGTTTTTAATCTAGCCCCATCCTGCCCTAGTACCCTAGGTGGTGATAGCTGAACTAGAATTTACAAAGTCCAAAGATCACTCAAAATATCAGGGAAGCTTAGCTAAATTGCAACTTTAAAAAATGCACCATTGGACCTTTCTCCTTAAAAGTACCATACCATCTGTTGTGCTTAACAAATTACCACTTAAACGACAATATACCTTCATCTTGAGTCATGAAGGTTCCACTCCCATTTTGAATTGAAATTTTTTCCTTTGCAGACTCGATCTCTTCCCTTGATTCCTTTTTCCATTCTCGTTGTTCTACTACCTTCTGATCTCCAACCACAACTTCTCTACCTCCACCCCTATTGGAATTGCTCCTTCTTCTTCCTCTCCCTTTATCTCCTCCTGCCCCTTCCTTTCCTCTTTCTTTGTCAATCCCACTTCTTCTCTTGCCACTCCCACTACTTCTTCTTGGCTTGTTACTTCCACTTCCTTTTTTTCCCTTATTGACCATTCCTCTTCCACTGCCTCCCTCTCCTCCTATTTCTCCTTTTTTCTCTCCATTTTTTACTTTGTCGGCATCCAGTTTCACATTGTATGTGGTACCCTGGCTGGTTGTAATAGTGTCATTGCTGGGAAGTTCTGAGAAAGTGGTGATACTTTTGATCTTTTTCATGGAGCCCCTCTTTCCCCTGCCATTCTGGGTGTGATTACATCAAAAAAAAATGCATATTCTAACTCAAACAAGCTGACTATTATCATGCATAACACAGTGGATATTGAATATATGCAAGCATTCTAGCTAATATACCACAAATGACATATATTACAGCACTCTTTGCAAGACAACTAGGCATTCGTGTAATCACCAATATTTTGCATAAAATAGGTATATGATAGACGCACAAATTAAAACAGTAATGTGATAGTAATTCATTCATAAAAAATGTAGCAACAGGTCATTGTTATATGTAATAATGTTATTTAATGGCTAGCCAATAATTATAGCAATAACAAATTACGAAATTGAGCTAGAAGTTTAGGTAATTACTAAGTAGATGTAAGAATCCTATCATATAAAAAATTTGTTACATGTGTGTGGTATCATAGCCTTGAGAGTTAATAACTTAGCAACAATGTTTCATGAATCAGACAAAGCAATTGAACAACTCAACTCTGGTAAGGATCACCAGAGCAAAAGGTGAGACATCCGTGTGTATGCCAAATAAGATATAGGATGTGACCCAAAAATCATGATTAATTATATGAAAATTAGAAATGTTAATTAAGAGATACAACAATGTACCTGTTCAAACTCTTGCACATCTGGTGGTGACTGCTTGGTTAGCTTCTTCTCCAATTCAAGGAATCTGCAGAGAGAAGCTTCATACATATCAACTTGCAACTCTATGGTGGCTGGAAATTTTCTAGATTGCTCCACCATGGTGTCCTTGAATGTAAAATAACCTTCTTTGATAGTCTCCAACATTGTCATGGCTTCAGACATGTATTTCTGCAGACTCTGCGAATAATGGTATTTTGGAATATCCTAGTCAACAAATGTATCATGACTAGTCAGTCTATAGTTATTCAAATGTATTTTAATGTATGCTACTTGTTATAATTAAATATGTACAGCAATCAATAAGTATCTCATTGCATTCCATACACACACACGTTGCATGAATGCATAACCCTTGCTGTGCTGCTTTACCAAGCACTCATCCTATTCTAAGACTATGCCTTAATCTTTGCACTCATTGTATCCAGGGGAGGATTCAGGGGGGGGGACGGAGCAGGCATATGCCCCCCCTAAAAATGGGACAAAGGAAAAAATAAAGAAAAGAAAGGGGGGGGAGAAAAAACAACAACAAACCAAGCAAACAAGGATCTTGCATATAATTTAACTACTGTATTCAGACATTACATTACATTACATTAGCTACAGACATTACCTAAGCTACAAGTTTTGATTGGCACCACACCAACCTAGGCCATGGCTATCCACTGTTAGTTGCTGTTTTCTTTGAAGGACACTCAGGCTGTCCCGCTAACTAAGGGTAGTGCTGCCAACTATGCGGAAGGGTTCACTAATGTCTTAGTTACAAAAAAAAAAAAATGAAACACCAGGGGAAGTGATGGCTCTTCTCCACGTTCTTCTTCTGGTGTACTGCAGGATTCTGCTTCTGTGGAAGGAGCTCTTGACTCTAAAATAGTAGCTGCAACTGTCAGAAAGATAGCTAAGTTGTCTTCAAAAGCTGGAGGGTCAGGAAATTTGAAAATAGTTGGAGACTTGCATGTGCCATTGTTGTTACTACAAAAAGTGACAGATATGCATAATGAAAATTGTGTAGCAGTCATTTTGGTGTTAATCATGGTTGGATTAACGGATATATCTCTCCATGTGATGATACCACTGCTATTTTATTTCATTTCTCTGAAAATCTACTTATTCCTATTGATCACTTTTAGGAAAGTATTAATCTTGGTTTAATTTTTTATATTGCTTTTGTTTGGAAACTAGCTAAAATAAAAAATATTTCATTTTAAATATCTCATTCTGACTAACCCAAGGGATCTCAATCCAGGTAAATAAAAAGTGTCAGTTAAATACATTTGATGAGATCCATGCAAGTATTCCCATGAAGTTTCACAAAACAACAACAAAATTAGAATTCAGAGGAGTTGCTATTGATTCAAACATAGATCGTGATGATGCTCAAATTTTGGCTCTTTGTCATATACATGAGATCTCTGATGGGTGACTGTAGGTACTGAATCTTTACGATATAGCTCTTCATCTGCTCTCCATCCCAGCAAGTAATGCTGAATGTGAGAGAATATTCTGTTTGGTGAGTAATATCAAAACTGATTTCAAGTCAGTTCTCCATCGTGGTATAGTTTCCTATCTAGTTGGTGTCCAATTCAATTTTATGTTTAATTGCTTTGAACTACCCGATTTTGAGACATCTCTTCTTGATATGGCTGAACTGTGCTCAAGAGAAAAGAACATGAGTTACAAACATTCAGTGGCATCTTAAATTGCAATCACATGTAAATATTTAAATATGTGTGATTGATTTACTTTTTTGTGTTCCTATGATGGTTTATACTGAAATTAAGCCAAAAATAATGAAATATTGTATTTCCAATACTAAAAGATTATATGGGTTGGCAGCATTGTGAGAAGCAGGCTTGTTTGTTGACATTTATTTCACCTGATGGTAAGAAAAATTTTTTTATTCATTTTTTTAATTTCTGGGTAGCATTTTGGGCAAATAGTTATTATTGGTTTAGTTCTGATGTAGATGTGGTGATGATCATCAGGAAAACGTTCACAAAGGTTTTCAAATGTGAAGGAATAAACAATTTGTATGCTATTGCAGCTATTACAAAGATAACTGGCACTTTCATTGACTGTTGCATACATTATCTTTTTTTAATTTCATTCATTGAAGCTGGATAAGAATATAAATAGGCCATAACCCATCTGGGGGATCAGTTATGGATGGGGATCAGATATTGTGTTATAGGACTCAGGTATATATATTACGCCCCCCCCTAGAAACAAATTCTGGATCTGCCCCTGATATCCCCTGCTCTTTCTGTTCCCAAGTCCTTCTGACTACAATCATAACCTATAACCTATATTTTACACTTACCATTGCCTTAATGAAGGCCCTAACCATTGCTCTTCATGTTTACCAAGCCTTTTCCTTAACCGTTGGACTTTTCTAAGCAATAGATTGACATAAAGAATCTTACCACCTGTGTTGCACTCTGGCGGAGTCTGTCCAGCACAACATCAAGGTTGGCCTCCAAGTTCTGGTTCATAATATCATGTCTGCTACGCACCACCTCCAGTTCCTCCTACATGTAGAAGATGTAAGGCACTATCATATTGACATGTAAGCATCTGAAGCGTACGTTAGTTTTCAGTATAGAGGATACTATCTACATGCCCTTGTTAAGAATATTCCAATGGACAGTGCTCAAACTCGATATAATTGTATGAATTCAGTTACCACATTTTTTTTTAATTTTCCAAATTTCACTCATTCTTCAGAACATGTGTGGAACATATACATGGCATTGTTGTGTTAAAGGATGGGGACTTGGATGTTTTCCCCTCCCTTTCCATATTTCATTTTCCTTTCTGTATTAAGAATTTCATCAGACTTCATTTTTGGACTTTCAATTTCCATATTTGTATATTTCTGAAATTTGGTGTCCTTTACACAGTTACTGATTGAGAAAAGAGCCTGTGGCACATGTATGAGGACAAATCTTTCCATGTGAATCCAATCCATCTGCAATTTAACTTAACATGCATCCATCTGTAGGAAGGCTTCCAGGCTGCCAACTGGTGGTCTGGACATAATACAGATTGTGCACATGAAGACCTTTGTTTTATGTTTTTCTTTCTACTCTTTACATCTTCTATTTGTCTAGCCTTTTAACAACAAAATATGGTTATGCTCTGTACAAAAAAGGGGAGAAAATTCTATTTAGCAGTATTTAATTTTAACAATTTGAGGGTTAACCTACCTCAATATGTGCCCCATGCTATGTATTATGACTATTAAGTAGTGGTTGGTCAGCAGATGTGATGTTTTTAAAATGCTATAATACACATGCTATTAATTATACCTGTCAACTGTCCCGGAACACCAGGACAGTCCCGAGTATGGTGCACCTGCCCCGAGTCACAAAGAAAGTTGCTATTCACCCTGAACTTCCAGGATAAATAACTAAATGACTTCTTTCCTAGCTTTTTTTTGGCACCCCACTATATTTTCAATTCAGCAGCTCAATACTCAGCATGAAATGGCCACACCACCAACACAATCACCTATCCACTCAAGCAAACCCAGAAATTGGTATTTCACTGATCCAAACCAAAATTATTCACTTGCCTTTAACTCATGCAAAATAAATTCCCTTACTCCATGGCAAATTTTGCATCTGGGGTGGGGTGCTCTTTATAAGGGAATGTTTCCACATCAAAACGAAACTAAAATAGTGCTTACTATTCACTGCTTAAGTCTTCATTATCATTCTGAAAATGGAATTATATGGTACAATGTACTGCCATTGCAGCACTGTACTCCTATACAATATGAAATACCCCTTTTCCAATACTGTTATTCCTATTAATTAGCCAAAATGGCAATCTTAAGCAGTTAAGCTGGCCATTTTGAATAAGTCAAATCAAAATCGATTAACTACAATATAGCATCCAGAGCATGATTTCATTCTTTTAGAATCTGCATGCCTTCACCAGAGTGACAATAAATTAATGCAATCAATTCAAAATAGAATTTTCTTATAATAGGACCTACTTGATGGTATGGTATTATTTCGAACTGTTCATGAAATTTAAACTTTTGTCCCTGATTCCTTTCCTTATGTACCTGAAATTAGTACCTCTGTCCCTAATTTTTTTTTTCCCTTTTATCCAGGAAATTATTTTAGATTGGCACCTATGTATTATTAGTGTAACTATCAAAACATGAGGAGTTAACAGCATAGCATGTCACATTATATATTATAAGATGAGCTAACACTATTGTTGCACTACAAACTCCGTATTCATTTTCCCCCATCCCTGCCAAAAAAAAAATTCTCTATTAATCCCTGATCTTGGTAAAGTACATCCACACATGGGAGAGACTCTCACATACACTCACACATATGGCATGTGCACACACATTCATGTGCAGGCAGGCAGGAAGGTAGACAGAGAGACAGACAGAGAGGCAAACATACAGGCAGGAAGACAGGCGGGCAGGCAAGCACCAGTTAGCCAAACACCCACCCACCCATCCACCAACACACACACACTCACACATGCAAACATACACACACAAACTCATTTTTAACTGTTGCTCTAAATCTCACCATAAATTGCCTCCTAGCACTCTCTTCAGCAGTTTCATGGCTGGTCCATAACATGGTCAATCCCTGGATAAACTGGAAGAAATCTATGAACTGTTGCTTGTGTGAAGAGAGTACAGAATCCAAACTCTTCTCCAAAGTATTAATTTTTTCCCTTTTCTTGGATGAGTAATCATCTACTAGAGGTATGAATTCCTTCATCATAATCTGGAATGAAGATGATGTGTCAAATGCTCCACAATTTACAAGATGTTTCTGTGAAGAAAACATGAGTGGCTGGTGTAGTAAACAACTTAAGGAGATTTATATGTAGAGGAATAAATCCATTCACAAGCTAGTTTTCCAGACACAAGTTATGCATAGCATATAATTTCTGTATAACTCCGTCAATGTATAAAAATAATTCATGCAAGCTGGATAATCTTTTGCTGATTTAAAAAAAGGATGAAAAAAGGAAATAAAATCTTAGTCTTGCTTATGCGCCTTCCATATTCTTATCATACTCTTCCCAGTATATTAATTCAGAATGGTATGTAACATACTAATAGCACTCACTTCCTTCTCCACAAAGGTAGAAAGGTAGGTGCACCATTTGATTATCTTACTTGCTATTCAAGTCATTTTAGTACTGATTTTCATCAGCATAGAAAATGAAGATGGACGTAGGTGGAATGGTTTCAACTTCAAAAATATTCATGGGCAACTTGGATAAATTAAAAACTTTATTCCAGTAGGGCACTGCAATACTGTTTCAGGTTGATGAGTGCCTGTAAGAAGGGGTGCAAGTCAAACTTATCTGCAGTTAATCTGCATTGGGTAGTCTGTACTGGAAGTTTCCAAGATACAGTAGTCCCTCCTTTGAGAGCAACCTCTACAGGCCTTTATTTAAGAATTATTTTCAGGTGTGGCAAATGTAATTGATATAAAGAAGTGGTGGGGTGAAGCCCCGGCATGTGTGTGTAAGCACACCCTGAAGGGGGGTCTGGGGGCACCACCCAGAAATTTTTTATCATTGTATTGTACGAGGTCGCTTCTGGTGCATTTTCAGTCACTTTTAAAACCATAAATGAATACTGGTCACCAAGGGTATTTTGTTAGAAAGTTATTTTTAGAATATTGTAGGGAAGTTATAATAAGTCTGCTTCCCTGCTACCGCTTGCATCACTGTTGTGTCCTTTCCAGACAATAACAGCAAGATGACCAAAAAGCATATGGAAAAAAACTGGTAAAGATCAGCAACACCACAAGCAGTACATTGTGCATTAATTCAACCATATGGTAAAGTCAAGTAAGTTATGTCCAGATTTCTGTGTGTTACTTGCGCCGCCACACAGCTCCCCCCAGAACTGACTTGATTATAATTAAACTATATTGCAGATGGATATTTCAATCCAAAAACCATGCTGGTGTCCTGATGATTCGTCCAGAACGTGTAGATCCTGGGATTGCGGCACTTGGTTGCTCTTGAGGTGGTAGAACAGTGGGCTGTGGGGAAGGGTGTGGAGGGCAACCACGTCATGGTGGATGCACCACCTGGACCTCAGCAGACTTGTCAACATGTGCAATCTTTAGTCTGTCAATAGAAACGGTCTCCTCACTATGGCCAATCTGAACCTTGAAGAATTTGTCCCCTGGGGCCAATACATGAAATGGGCCATGATAACATGGCTGTAAGGGTGACTTGTGGCTGTCGTGACGAATGAAGATGAACTTAGCCGAAAACAGAGATGTAGGCTATGATGTGGTGGGAGAGGCATGGTGTACTGGAGGAACAGGTCGGAGATCTGCTACATTGTCACGGAGGTGGCGGGGCAGTTCTGGAACTGGTTTACCCTGGCCATGACCCATAAACTCCCCAGGGACTGTTAGCAGAGACCCGAACACCAGGTATGCTGGAGATGTATCTAGGTCATCTTTCGGCATGGTCCTAAGGCCAAGCATGACCCAAGGAAGTTTGGAAATCCATGATGGTGATTGCCAGTGCGCTCTGGGGATGCCTTCATGCTTCGATGGAACCTCTCCACAAGGCCATTTGCCTGGGGATGGTAAGCCATAGTGCGGTGCAGCTTGGTCCTGAGGAGATCAGAGAGATCTTGCCAGAGTTGGGACGTGAACTGGGGTCCTCGGTCAGAGGAGACATCGGAGGGAAGGCCATAACGATTAATCCAACCACTCAAGAAGGCATCAGCCACATCTTTGGTATTTGTGCTAGCCAGGGGAATTGCTTCTAGCCAGCGAGTGACTCTGTCCACCACTGTGAGGAAGTGGGTGAAAACCTTGGAGGGAGGGAGTGGCCCTACAGGATCTACATTCACATGATCGAAATGGAGTAGGGGCTCGTTGTACTTGCATAGTGGGGCATGATGGTGGAAATTGACTTTGACTCATTGGTAAGTGATACATGATTTGGCCCATTCTGCAATCTGTTGACCAAGGCCATGCCAAACATACTTACGGGCTACCAGTTTGCGGGTTGCCCGTATGCCTGGGTGGCTGAGGCCATGAAGAGTGTCAAAAATACGGTGGCGGAAGGAGACAGGTATGAGGGGATGTGGCCGACCAAGAGACACATCACATAATAGAGTTGTGTTATTGGGTCCAAAAGGAATGTCCTTAAGTTGAAGTCCCGTAATTGCTGTCCGACAGGCAGCCATGTCAACCGGATCTGCAAGTTGGGCAGCTGCAAGGGCAGAGAAATCAATGACCCCACTGATGGCCGAAATGGCAGCCTGGGAAGAGCATCTGCAACCACATTGTCTTTGCCTGCAACATGCCTGATGTCCATGGTGTATTCAGAGATCGCTGAGAGCTGGCGCTGTTGCCGTGCAGACCAGGCATCTGAGACCTTATTGAGGAAGAATGTGAGTGGCTTGTGGTCAGTAAAAAGTGAAAACTGACGTCCCTCCAGGAAATACCAGAAGTGCCGAATAGAAGCATAGGCAGCCAGTAATTCTCTGTCAAATGCACTATAACTGGTCTGGGCTGGCTGGAGCTTGCGGCTGAAGAAGGCCAGTGGTCGCCAGAGGCCATCTGTGAATTGCTCGAGGATGCCTCCAATGGCCAAATCTGAAGCATCAACAGTCACAGCTGTGGGGGCATCCTGGCGAGGATGAACCAGAAGTGTAGCAGAGGCCAGGGCAGTCTTTGCATCATGGAATGCTTTGTCCATGGGGTTGACCATTTCACAGGAGAGGTCCTGGTGGGACGGCCAACCAAAGCGCTGTAGAGAAGATGAAGCAGCTGTGCAGTGGCAGGTACAAACCTGTGATAAAAGTTAATCATTCCTAGGAAGGCCTGAAATTCCTTGATTACAGTCGGGTGGGGGAAATCTTGGATGGCTGTCACTCGGGTTGGCATGGGTTGTATGCCTTCGGCGTTGACCACATGGCCGAGGAAAGTTATCTCAGTTACACCAATAACACACTTTCCTGGATGAATAATGAGGCCATGTCATTCAAGACGATCAAAAATGGCAGTGAGGTCCCGAAGATGCTTAGAGGAAGAGGAACTGGCCACAAGGATGTCATCCAGGTAAATGAACACACACTCAAGATCCTGCAAGACCGAGTCCATCAGCCGCTGAAATGCCTGAGCCGCATTGGCAAGGCCAAATGGTGTGCAGAGAAACTCGAAAAGGCCGAAAGGAGTTGTCACCACTGTCTTGGGGATGTCCATAGCACATACCAGAATCTGGTGATAGCCCTTAATCAAGTCGATCTTTGAGAAAATCATTTTGCCCGAAAGTTGACTAGCAAAGTCTTGGATGTGGGGCACCGGGTAACAATCAGCCTTGATGCAGCCATTGAGGCATCTAAAATCCCCACATGGGCACCAACCACCACCAGGCTTGGGTGCAATATGGAGTGGGGATGCCCATTGACTGGAGAAGCGCTGGATAATCCCAAGGTCCTCCATCTCTTTGAATGCAGCCTTGGCAACAGTGAGTTTGTTGGGGGACAAACACCGAGCTGGCGAGCAGATAGGAGGAGACTGACTAGTGTCAATACAAAGCTCGACCCCATGAGGGATCTTGTCCTTGCGAAAAGTTAACTCAGTGAGTTTGGGCCTAGAGGTGAGAAGATTGGCATAGACACTGTTTACCTGAGGAGGTTTAGTCACGGCCAAAGGTACTGGTCGACACATAATGCTGGGTGCAGTAATGGTGGCATACATAGCAGAGTGAACGAGGCGCTGTCCTCCAAGGTCGACTAGGAGTCTGTTATCACGCAAAAAGTCTGCGCCAAGGATGGCCTGGTTCACGTCAGCGATGATGAAAGACCCTTGGAAGCATTTGTTGCCAAATTTAAGTGGAAGGCAACGTATGCCATAAGTTTTAATTTCCGTCCCATTGGCTGCCACAAGTGGGGCAGAGTGGGTAGAGGAACAGCTGCACAGTGATCAGCAGGAGAAGCCGGGATGAGAGAAACTGCTGCACTTGTGTCAATGAGAAAAGAGTGTCCTGAAGCCCTATCCTGGATATGAAGAAGCCTTGAGTTTGTGGCGCCAGCCACCACGGCTACTGGTGACCGGCATTGGTGTTTCCCGCTGACGGTGTTTTTGCTAGGGGAACATGGGACATCGGGCAGTTGTTCTGGGTGCATTTCCTAGCATCAGTTCCATACTGTGCGTGGTAGAAACATAGCCTGGTGTCTTTTTTAGTGCTGCACTTTTGATGTGTGTGATCAATGGCCGAAACATTGACATTGCCAACCAGAGATGATGGCTGGTTCAGTCAGGTGCCAGAAAGTGCAAAGTAGGCATCAGCTTGCTCAGCCAGCACATGGATGGTCAGAGCAGTTGAATGGACCAGGTGGTCTTGGACATCAGCTGGGAGCTGCCGTAGGAACAGGACCTTGAACAGGATGTGTTCAGAGTCCTCACCAGCGGGTAGGCATGCAAGCATCTGCTGAGGAGTGCAGACGGTGTTCCATCACCCATCCCAGGCCAATCCAGAAGCATCTTGCTCCTTTCTAAGGGAGACCTGCTAAATGCAGAAAAGAGGCGATCTTTGATGGCCTGGTAACGAGTACCAGCAGCTGGGGGGTTCCTAATAATAACAATCACCCTATCCATAACCTGGCCCTTAAGTGCTGACACCACATAGCTATACCTGGTCTGGTCCTGGGTAATGGCAGGAACATGCGGGTTAAATTCTGCCTCAACAGCAATAAAGCAGTATTCAATCCTGTCAGGTGAGAATTCTGGTAATTTGAGGGCTACTGAATTGATGGTAGCTGCCATCAAGGCATCCGCAACAGCCTGAGCTTCAACCATAATGTGAACAGGAATAAATGACCATGAAATTAGCAGTGAAAGTAGGAGAGCACTGTCTCAGTGAACGTGTTTGTCGGAGTCACCAATGTAGGGAAGTTATAATAAGTCAGCTTCCCTGCTACCGCTTGCGTCACTGTTGTATCCCTCCCAGACAATTACAGCAAGATGACCAAAAAGCACATGGAAAAAAATGGTAAAGATCAACAGCACCACAAGCAGTACATTGTGCATTAATTCAACCATATGGTAAAGTCAAGTAAGTTATGTCCAGATTTCTGTGTGTTACTTGTGCCGCCACAATATCACATTTAGCACCTACATCACAGGAAGTGCTGACTAACTAACCTCAAGTGCCTCTACAGCAATACTCTATCAATGAAGTGCTACTGACAGCATTTGTGGTCATCTGTCAGCACTTTAAATTGCAATCCACAATTGCTACCAGTAGCACTTAAAGATGTGTATTATTTTTAGATATAAAGAGTTTATATCTAAAAATAGCACACTCCTAATAGCTCTATATAATGAAGCTTTCGATCATGCATTGATCATTGGGTTTATAATGAATATTCGATCTTTTTTTGGGAGCTCCAGTAAAGCAGCTGTTAATAATAGTAACATAAGTAGTAGTAAAGCTGAGTCTGAAGAGGAAATAGAGGTTTTCCATGCAAGACACATTCTACTAGTTCACCAACACTACCCAAAAAACTTACCAGTTCTATGCCATACTCAAGTACTAGAAAATACCACAAGACTTGGGAAGATTATCCTTGGCTACAATATGATGCAGATGCTGAAGGTGCATTTTGCAAAATCTGCAAAGTTTCTGGGAAGTCAGTTCAATAAGCAGGTGGCATTTGGACAACAAAGCCATTCACTAACTGGAAAAATGCTGCTGCCAAGATGAAAGCTCAGTGATGATCATATCATAGCAAGTCAAGTGGTTTTGGCTACCCAACTTGGAGGATCCATCATTCAACAACTTCAAAAAGTGGGAACACAAGAGAGAGAGGAGGAATAGGGCTGCTATTAAATCTTTGATACGTTGTACTCACTTCCCCGCCCGCCAACACATTGCTCATACTACCAATTTTAGCAAGTTGGTTGACTTGGTTGTATCTTGTGGTGGTGAAGATTTGATGTACTTCATGGAAAAGACAGGGAGGAATGCAATGTACACATCTCACATAGCCATAGTTGAATTTGTCCGAACTTTAGGAACACGGGTTGAAGAGTCCATTCTGAAACGCCTTCAACAAGCCTCTCATTACAGCATAATGGCAGATGAGTGTACAGGTATCACTATAGTGGAAGAGATGTCAGTGTTCTGTCACTGGGAGGAAAAAGGTACACCTGAGGAGCATTTCTTGGAGATTGTTCATTTATGTCAAGCAAATGCAGAGAGTATTTTCTCTGCTCTGGTTGAGTGTTTGAAGGAGAAGAGACTTCAGATCAACAGAATTGTTGGGATGGGCTTTGAAGGAGCAAGTACATTTTCAGGGAAAAAAAACTGGAGTCCAAACTCAAATGAAGACGTTTGCACCCAATGCTTTGTTTGTGCACTGCCACTGCCACTGCCACTTGCTACAGCTAGCTTGTGTTCAGGCTGCAAACTCTACTAAAGGAATCGAACATGTGTATGTGACCCTGATGGCTCTTTGGAAATACTTCCACTACTCCCCAAAGAGAGCAGAATCTCTCAAGGCAGTCCAGAGTGTGCTCGACTTACCAGAGTTGAAAATTGCTAAACCATCCAATACACGCTGGCTGGCACAAGCGATGTGTAAAAGCAGTGAAGGCAAGCTATGGTGCGATCGTAGTGGCTCTCAACAACATCCATGAGACCACACATGAGCCAGAAGTGCTTGAACTTAGCAAAGCTCTCAGCAAGGTCTCCACAGTCGCAGCTATGTACGTGCTTGACTACACCCTCCCACAAGTTTCTAAACTCAGCAAAATACTCCAAACTGAGCATCTCAACTTGTCCATCAAAGCTAGGTATGATACAGTTTTACCAGCTGCAAATTGGGCACTCGAGTTGAAGCTGAAAATCTAGAAAAAACAGCTGACATCGAAGTTTCTCTTTAAGACATCACCATCTTCCAGGCAAATGTAGCTAAGCCATTCATCACACATTTGAAAGACAACATTTCCTCTTGATTTTCCTCATCTAGTGATGTTGTGTCAGCAATGAGCATCTTTGATTCAAAGAAAATGCCTTGTTTTGATTCACCTGATCTTCCTCAGTATGGCAAAACCTCCATTTGAACACCTCTCTCACTATGGGACAGACAAACCTTGCCAGACATTATTTGGTAACCCAACCGTTAAGAATGCACTTATCTCCTCTAAGATCCACACTGAGTGGATAACATATCGACGACACATGGTGAAGCAACCCAAAGATAATATGAAGTCACAACTTGAAGATTTGGTTTCGAATGACATGTTGGCAAACATGTTTCCAAACCTGCACACTATTGCATATATCAGTTTGTCCATCCCAGTGGCTACTGCCTCCATAGAGAGGAGCTGCTCTCAGATGAAGCTTATTAGGACAAGGCTACGCAGCAGTTTGAATGACACTAGCTTGTCACATATGATGAAAATCGCTATTGAGTCACTGAATCAACTAACAGATGGTAATCTTGACGAAATAGTCAAAGTTTGGGCAAAAAAAAAACAGAAGAATAATAACATGAACTTGTGTTATTTTTCATATTACATATTATTATTACTTACTTATTATATTACATATTATTATTACTTACATATTGATTTATCTATATTATGTACTCATTATATTACATATTATTATTACTTACACATTGATTTATCTCTATACTTTAAGAAAATCAGAATCTCACTAATCATTATTTTACATGACTAGTAAACTTCTCAGGTGGGGCAAGATTGCGCTCAGGTGGAGCACTCGTCCCACCTCACCACACCCTAAATGGAGCCATGCTCTATTGGAAAACCACCTCTCTTTAGGGACTACATTTTCACGCCAGATGTTGCATTTACTATATAAATTTACCACTATTGGAAGACCACCTTTTTTGTAAGACCAATTTTTGTCGGATTTAAGGGTGATCTCTCAAAAGAGGGACAACTATGTAGCTAATTTTCTAAGAGCAATATTATCCTTTTGATCTCTACATTAATGGAACCTCTATTGGAATTACTGATTTTGAATCAACGTGTGATTCACATAACACTTGTAATTGCTTATGGATTATCTCCACACTATTTTCTTATTCTACTGAAGCAAATAATATACAATGATAGATCTTTACAATCAAATTGTAATGTGAGTATATTGTCTCATAACTAACTGGACTTTTACTAAATCTTGTAGATAAAAATCTGGGGACACATGGATATTAAATTTTTTTCCAATACCTGTATTGGCATATCGTTAAGCTAAGAACATGGCTCAATTACCCAACAGCTAATGTATTGAGACAATAACTGTAAACCCGCGACATTACTATCAACCTCATGTATATTGACTTAGTTTAATGCTATTACTAGCTGACATACCCGCAGATATTCCACCTTTTCTTCGAATAGTGACTGAATAGTTTCCAGGTTGTTCTGTAGCTTCAGCAGATAGTTGCTGTGAGTAACATCTGTAAGCAAATCATCCATATAATAAATGTTATGCTTTGCAATATTGAATTACATTTCAACTCCAGATATCCCTAAAAAGATTATTTACCTCTCCTTTTAATGACTATGATTTTTTTTGATTTTTTTTTTTATTACTGACCACAGTTCATACATATTCACTGGCAAACCCATAGAAATTAGCTATGTGCAGCTAATTACTGAAACAAGTAATGGGAGTCATTGTCTTGTAATGAATCATACAACTAGTTTCACAGGTCAGAATTTACATCTATTAACAGCTTCTACTTAAGTGGCTTAGTGATGATACAGTACTCCAACCCAACATGTTATTCCAGTTATGAACATCACCTATGTCTTTGTAGAGATTGTCCATGGCCTCATTCCATGCATAGATCTGGTCCATACTTGCTCTAGGGGGCTTAAGCTCTGAGAAAGATTCTGTAAATGCTTTCCTCCTTCTCTCCAACTCCTTCTGCTCCAAGAAGAGTGATTCCTTTATCTCCTCGTCAGAACTATAAATAATCTCCTTCCTCATAAAACCTTTGAAGTCGCTCAAAGCCTTGTTGACAACGAGTTCTCTCCAATCCATCACCACAACATCCCATCTCTTCTGTTGTTCATTCTCCAACATTAAAGAAGCTATCAACAGATTAATTACATCAAAATGAAATCATGACCACAGAGGATTCAAATTTTTCTTCTTTTTTTTTCTTTTTTTTTTTCAATGGAAATAGGATACCTGAACAACACCATTCTCTGTGTTATCTATAATATATTTTGGTTCATAAGTATGTTTGCATGTATTCCATTATGTATGTTTGTCTAGGAATCATGGCCAAATTCTATGATCAAGAAGGCCAGAATTTTGTATGCGGTCTCCAAGTAACTGGGTGAGCGTTATTAACCACATGCGGGTGAGGTAATGGACATGGGGGGTTTCAAGCCACACACACAGGAAGTCATTTTGGCTGCCAAAAGCTAGTCAAAAGACCAATTAGGCTGAAATTTGGCATGTGGTTTCCGAGTATCCAGATGAGCACTATTAACCACATTGGATGTGGTTTGGCATTAGCCACACCTACGGGAATTTTTTTTCTATCACAAGCTAATGAAAGGATCAACCTAGCTAAATATGGCATGTAGTTTCCAAAGAACTTGGTAAGCATTATTAGGTGGGTGTAGTTTGGTTATGGCCATCCCCATAGGAAGTCATTTGGCCTGCCAAAATCTTATTTATGGACCAATCAGGCCAAAATTTACATATGGATTCCTAAGTAACTAGGTAAGTGTTATTAACCACATGTGGGGTGGTAATGGGTGTGGTTTTTTCATAGCCACACCCACAGAAACTCCCTTGGTTACCAAAAGCTAATATATGAACCAATCAGGCTGGAATTTGGCATATAGACTTGAAGTAACTGGGTGAGCATCATTGAACATGTAGGTGTGGTTTTGTCATAGCAACAGGCACTAGATGTCATTTAAGCTACCAAAAGCTAATTAAAGAACCAACCTGGCTGAAATTTGTCATTTCATCTCCAAGTAATCGGGTGAGCATTATTGACCACATGTGGTTGTGCAAATGGGTGTGGTCTGGTCATAGACACACCCATAAGAAGTTGTTTTGGCTGCCAAAAGCTAATTCAAGGACCAACAAGGCCAAAATTTAGTATGCAGTTTCCAAGTAATTGAGTAAGCATTATTGACCACATATGGGTGTGATATTGTCATAGCAACACCTACCAGTAGTTATTGCGGCTACCGAAAGCAAATTGAAGGACCAACCAGGCTAGAATTTGGCATGTAGTCTCCATGGAAATGGTAAGCATTATTAACAATGCATGGGCATGATTTTGTCATAGCAACACCCACAAGATGCCGTTTTGGCTGCCAAAAGCTAATTAAAGGGCCCATCAGGCCAAAATTTAGCATGTAGTCTGCAAGCATCTGGGTGAGTGTTATTAACCACATGTAGGTGTGCTAATGGATATGGTTTGGTGATAGCCACACCCACAGGAAGTTTTTTGTATGCTAAAGGCTAATTAAAAACCAGCCAGGCTGAAATTTGAGTGACAGCTATAATGTTTCATATTGACATTGGCCAGGCAACACCGGATATATGCTAGTACACAATAAAAGTGTAGTAGTTGTTGCATAGCATTTATTAATGTTTTGATATCAATGTGATCTTGGTATATAATTATTGTAGATATCAATCTGATCTTAGTAACTTGAAGAATACATTCGGCGTTGCCCAGACCAGAAACTTTTTTTTTTATGATATTATATCGCTGAAGTGTGTCAGGGGTACACAGCAACATACTGCAATTACTCCCTTCCCTCACAACCATTTCTTTGTCCCGATTTTTTTACCTTTCTTTTTTCTTTTTTTTTTAGTTTAGTGTCTTCCAAATAAACTGCATCAGACATATCATGGTGAAATTCTCATCCCCCACCTAACAAAATTAACAAAGCACACTGGTGTGAGCTTCGTTTTCCTGTCATTTGATAATGGTCTTGAATTTAAAGCTTCAAAATTGAAGTATCACATAAGCATGCATGCATGCACGCACAAAGGCAGGTACACAAACATATACACTTCATTCTTCACGTAATTTTCTATATTCCTCATTAAAAAAAATGATTAAAAAAATTAAAAAAGAAAATAAATAAGTGAGAGCTACAGATTTTGGCTAAATGGTGTGTCACACCAGGAAATCATGAGAGTCAGCAGCACTGTCAATATGAAATAAATAGAAAGTACCAAGCATCTGATCCATACCTGATTGCACAAATGCTGTTGATCATTGTTCATTCTTCTCTCCCTGTTCTGCTCCAGCTATAATCTCTCCAGTTGAACTTGCTCTGGCTTTATGGTACTGGCTCATTCTTTCAGCAGCCAAGTTCTTTTGCCAAGCAAGTTAATGCTCTTTTACCTACCATGTAACTAAATGTATTGAATATATGAAATAGTATTGTTTTGACTTCTAAGAGATGGTCACAGATTTCCATCTAAACCACTGAAGTGGTCTCCCTGAAACTTTTTACGTACTGTTTTTTTCCCAATAAGGAGGGCATTAGTCTGTCAGTGATTTGAAGGGGGAAAAAATAGTTGCTAGAGGTGTCCTTCAAGATTATGACCAAAAATAAATGTAATTGGTAAAGTATGGTTCAAAAGACAAACAAGAGTTTGGTAAAAGGGTCTATGCTCTTGAGACAAATATCAACATGCAGCTGGCAGAAGAACTCTGTTACAAAAAAAAGAGTCAGTCCCATAAAGCCAGAGTGAGTATAATTGGTGAGATTATAGCTGGAGCAGAAACAGGTACACAAGAATGGACAATGATCAATAGTAATTGTGCAATGAGGTATGGATCAGCTGGCCAGGTACTTTCCATTTTTTTCCATATTGGCAGTGCTGCCAACTATCATACTTTCATGGTATGATACACAATTTTGCAAGAATCTCCAGCTGTCACTGACTAATTTCCCTTATTTTGTTTTTTAATGTTTCATTATCTGTGTATGCATGCATGTGTGCAAGTGAGTGTGTTGGTGTGTGCATGCATGAGTATGTGCATGCATGCATGCATGCATGCATGCACGCATATGCGATTGTGTATGTGCATATGTGCGTGTGTGCATTGGTGCATGTGTGTGTTGTGTGTGTGTGCATGTGAGTGAGTTACTTCAATTTTGAGGCTA
Organism: Lycopodina hypogea; assembly: GCA_963969325.1. Classification (NCBI taxonomy): domain Eukaryota; kingdom Metazoa; phylum Porifera; class Demospongiae; order Poecilosclerida; family Cladorhizidae; genus Lycopodina; species Lycopodina hypogea. The sequence goes on along the minus strand of OZ017784.1, from coordinate 4,317,535 downwards.
CATAGTCTAGACTGCTATCCAAGGTAAGGAAAATGAAGCCCATGCTGGTGTGCTTTGTTTATTTTAATAGGGGGTCTGAGCTTGGAAGATGAGAATTTCACCATAAACTGTTTGATGCAGTCTATTTGAAAGACGCTGAGCTTTTAAAAAAATTAATTAAAAAAATGAGGAGAATGGAATGGTTGTGTGGGGAGAGAGTATGGGTTGTGCGTTGCTGTGTTCCCTCAAGGCACTATAATGATGTAATATCATTAAAAATTTATTTCTGGCCCGGGCAATGCCAGGTATATACTTCTAGTGAATATTACCCTTATTCTAAACTCAACATACCTTAATTTTAAATGAAGTGATCAACTTACAAATAAATGTTGTTTACCTTTGAGTATGTGGGTGCAAAGATAGACGTAGTGTCTTCGGTTGGCCAAAATAGATATGCTAATAGCCATAGCATGTCCATCCATCTGATGTTCCAGTTGCTCAGGCAATAAGAATGCAACTTGCTTCATCTTCATTGCATAATGTTTTATGACATCTTGGGTCTGTTTGAAATTAATTATCATGGATGAATAAAAATGTGTTCAAAAGTTAGTGTGTGTAGTATCTTACTATAATTTACAATTTCTCTGTCTCTATGTACGCATTTTCGTTATTTCCTCCCAGACACTTCAGCCTACCAGACTTAACTTTCAGGGGGTGATGGGAGTTACTGTGGGGTGGTTTGGAGTGACTTTGGTGAAGATTGGATTAAAATCCCCCTATAGGGCTGAAAAAAGCCAAAAATGGTATTTTGGCCAGAAAAATTCATGGAGTTACAGGCTTATAACTTGGTGTACATACACAACTTTGGATTCCACTTGGCCACACCTTTTTCTCTTGCTGTGTAATGCTAAAAATGCAACAAAAAAAAATGGTATTTTGATTTTTAAAAACTTGGACCTTGGTAGTTATATCTATGAACCCTTACATGTTTGGTATCAGTGTTACCAGGGGAACATTTTAAGATTGTCTATACGGCCACACCCCTTCCTGTGTTCATGCCATAACAAAAAGAGAGCCAAAAATGGTACTTCACCAAATTACTTTTAATTAATTTGTTCATTTGTTCGGTAACTGCTCTGAGCCAATTGGGCCTAAAAGGCTCAAATTTTCAGTATTTGATAAAATCACTGTGGGAATGTTAGAACAAAGTTTGTTGAAGATCGGTTTGTTGGGTAACCACTCCCTGATAATTAGACCTAAAGGGCTCAAAATTTCATTTTTTCATGAGAATCACCATGGAGACATTAAAACAAAGTTTAGTGAAGATTAGTTTGTTCACCAACTCCTCCCAGACAATTAGGCCTAAAGGGCTCCAATTTTTACAGTTTGATGGGGGTCACCGTCGGGACATTATAACGAAGTTCAGTGAAGTTCAGTTTGTTCTCAAACTCCTCTCAGACAATTAGGCCTAAAGGGCTGAAATTTTCAGGATTTGATGGGAGTCACCCTGGGGACATTATAACATATTATGGTGAAGATTGGTTTGTTCACTAACTCATCCCAGATAATTGTGCCGAAAGGGCTCAAGTTTTCAGGTTTTGATGGTGGTCACCATGGGGTGGCTACAAGGAAGTTTGGTGAAGATCAGATTAAAACCCTGCCATTGGGGCTACTTTTTTAATCAAAATTTCCTGATTGTGATCACAACTCCATGCCTGAGAAAACCATGATACTTAATACAAACCACAATTGTGTAAACATACATAGGTCAACAAAACTCTTGTCTTCATCCATAGAATGGGTACTTTTCTAGTATTATAATTATCTACTTCTTTTTGCAATATGCAGACAATATTATTATTTGTAACACAACAGCAATATTTTTTAATCAATATAATTGAAATAGTAATGAGAACAACATCAATGACATTGCCTTTGACAGCAACTGCTAAAACCAAAATAACTATCTCCTAGAGCCCCCGCCCCCCTCCCAAAAAAGTAATTAAACAAGAAAGTGGGTTAGAAATATAGTTCAGTTTAATGTGGGTTGTTTTTTGAAGCAATGTTTAATTCATTAGCTATATTGTTGAAGGCCATGTTAACTCTTAAGTATGAGCTGATACTGAGGTTTGGATCACAACTATACTTGATAAGAGTGGGCTGAGTCAAAATTAGAGAATGATATAGCTCTATAGTAGAAATGTTAACAATCCAACTATCACCTTAGTTACTCTGTCTTCTTCCACTGCATGAAGAGAGACATCTAGATCCCTCACCACTACCTCCCTTCGTGAGAACTGAAGGGCAACCTTCTTCCACAGTTCCAACAGATCTGCCAGAGTCAGGTTCTGTAAGGTTTCTTTCTGGATCACCTTTGAGAACAGGTGCTCTATGGCTGTTTATGAGAGAAAATATGGAGAAGATAAAAGGTAAGACATATTATCTTTGTCAAATTGTAGTGCTTATGAAATAAAACAATTTTCAGTATCATACTTTTTTTTCTTTTTTTTTTTTGTTTATTTTTTTGGTTTGTTTTTCCTCTAAAATTTCCTCTCTGAAATTTTTTTCAGAAATTCTATGATATACCCCGTCTCCCACTAAATATATATAGTTTGCAAGTGCCTGTCTGTCCGTAAGCAATACTACTCCTCCCAAATGGAAATTCTAATCACCACAAAAATTTTAGTTTATTTAGGGTATCACTGGGAGTGCATAGATTGAGTGTCATCTTGGGAAATGCTTTGTGAGAAAGGAGAAAAATAAATTTAATTGTTACCCTGTACGATATAAGCTTAAGAAACCATGGCCAATTGATTAAGGCACAGGTTTCCCAAGTTTAAAGTTGGAGGTTTGTATCTTGGACTAGGCTTTAGTCCCCTTTATTTTTCCCATTTCATCATCTTATTTTTTTTTAATTTCCTTTTGTTCTTTCAAATCTATATAATTAATTCTATCCTATCCTACTATTATAATATAAACTAATAAATATATATCCAGAGGCCCATTTGTAGCTTCGCTTGCAATGATCAATGCACTTTGTCCAACAAACATTATCCTAGACATTATTGAAAAGGGCATTGGAAGAGTTTCAAGTTAATTCTTCTGCTTGGAAGTGATTGCATTTATTGGATAAATGACTTCCACAACAATGCTTACCCAGCAATTGTGAATCCCTCCAGTTTTCTTAATTTCAGTCATTGATTTTTTAATGTGTTCAGCCTAGATACTGCTAAGGATGGTGTGGGGTTGTTTTTTGGTTTTTTTTTGGTTTTAGTTTTTTTTTGTTTTTTTTAGTTTTTTTCCAAATATTTCCAAATTCCTGATCTAATTTCTGTGTAAGAAGGTACATTTTCCTCACTGGTACCTCTCTCTTTCCCCCCTCTCCCCCACTTCCTATGCCCTGGTTGTTGCTATTGTTTGTTTGTTTGTTTTTTGGTAGTTGCATGACTGGAGGTGAAATGGGGCTGATATTTGTCTTCTGCGGTCCCCAGTGCACTTTTACCTAATTTTGGGACAGCCATAAATAGGTGTACTTACACAACCTTAACATTACTTTCAATATTTTTCATTGTACTTTTTATCCATTATTTTATTTTGAGTGGGTGTAGTTACACATCCTTAATATTGTTACTTTCAATATTTTTATTCGTTTTTTCTCGACAGTTATGCAGGCACACAGGCAGGTACACAGGCAGGCAGGCAGGGAGTTAATGAAAATAATGTATTAGATATAATAATATATTAAATTCCTACGTCAATTTAGACAATTTTGTAACTACATCAAAACTATGGGAGGTTTTTCCCCCAGTTATATACATATATAGTTTGCAAATGTCTGTCTGTAAGTAATATTACTCATAAAAGAGGATTCTGATCACAATGAAATTTTAACATATTTGGGGGGACCTCTGGGAGTACATGGATCAGAGTTTCGACCCAGGGAATGCTTATACCTAAAACTCTCAGAGATATTAGCTCCAATCATTGTCAGATTATTTCCACACTTTTGGTGTGATGGCTGTTTCAAGCAGCTACTTTATCTCCTTTCATCCACTGTCTCTGCCACTTGATTAGCATAAAAACCAATGATAGAAGGGTGAAAACTATCGGGTGTATTGCCATTCAAAAGGTGTTTACTAAACATTTATGCCCAGGCTAACAGGAATAAAATATGTGGTAACTCTTGTATACTGATAGAGCAAGTGGTTTTCAAATCAATATCATAAGAAATACAATACATAAAGATGCTAAGAAGAATATTATCATTACATGAATATGAATTACTAGAACTAATTTACCTTCAACATTTTGGGTCAATCTCTGCTTTGCAGTTCCTGAGGTTTCTTTAACACGATTTTCTAGATCCTAAAAATAATTTTAGGTAAATTTACTGTAAATAGAATACATTGTGGCAGAATGAATGTGCACACTGGTAAGGTATAACTCACTGTGCTAATTACAGACAGTTCTTCCTCAAGTTGTTTGACCAACTGTGTATTACTGGCAAGAGAGAGAGACAAGATAGAATCAGTTGAATGTCTTTGACTACATTAATACAGAAATGTGTGGGTATATATACAATATTTATATACATAAGTGTGTGTATATATGCATATATATACATGTACATTATTATTACATCTTATATATATATACATGTAAATATTCACTTGACATAGACAACTAAATGATGGGTCACACATAATGAGTCCTCCTCCTCCTTAGTTCAAGTATTGTGATAGTAATGTTTCGATGGATACTGCTGCACACACATCTTCTTGTCCTCTTCTTCGCAGAGTAGGACATGACAGCATAACAATTCACTCTTAAATCATAACTTTGTTTCTATGCAGTTTTTTCTGCCACAAGATCACATACTTTTCTCATCCTTCTATTTTTGCTGATACTAAAATAGTTATGTTCATGATGACACACCTTTCCTTCCTCTTCATATTGATCCTTCTTTCAATGCCACTGGGAGGATGAGCAATGAGGCAGTCTGACAGCCCTCGGACTGCAGCACTGGCCTCTTGTCTCTCCATCTCCTTGATGGTAGTCTTAGCAGCTTCACTGGTATACCTGCAATTGTGAATATTATATAGCAGCATCACAAAGAATACTAGACTTGTTAAAAGGTTGTTAGGAAAGGACATAAAGTTGACCAGCCAAATACTAAGATTTCAACAATATAGCTGAGCAAAAACTATTCCCAATAATTCAGATGCCAGAATCCAAACCCGGTGTTGTGCAATATTGCTTCCTTGCCATATTACTTCCTTTTTGCTATACATGGCAAGCGCAACCTCGCGAAAATAAGAAACCGGGTCAGAACTAAATCAGTTGCCATATTTCTTCCTCTGTATGTGAAGTTCAACTCCAATAACGATTGTAAAGACAGTGTAGGACCCTTGAGTGCAGCGTAGAAGGTGGAATATTATCTAAGGATTAAGGAGTCCAGTGCTGACACATAGGGGAAGAAGCAACTCTGGGATAAAGTATAGCCTTGTTATATATATATATATATATATATTTGCTTCCAACTTTAACACTTTAACTCTTAATTGTGTAACAAGCTTAACAGCACTGTTTTGATTCAACTGATATTCTTATTTTTAAATTTGTAAATCATTATATCTCGGTGACACTGAATGATTCTGTAACTGGGTACTGTTCTTTAGTGAGTTTTCTGTCACTTTTATATCTTTAGCTAGCATGTTTCAAGAGCCAAAATACAGATGATCAAAAGCTAGGGCTCCACCTGAGCTACACCCCATGAAAGTTTCAGACAGATAACTAAGTTATTGTGACCAAATGCACTGGAGAATATTCATGTAACTAACTGGGTAGAGGTGTACAAATGATAGAAAAGATTTCATTTAAACTATGTTAGGCCCATAACTGGAGTTAAGTCTAATAGCTGGGCACTGTCCCAGCAAGGTCACACTTACAATACATATCTCACATCACATTGAGGGACTGATATAAATCAAAATAATGTAAATCCAAATCATGTAAATTCAAATAATGTAAATCCGATATAAACAATGACCCACAATCTTATCTATAGTATGTGTGAGTATGTATTCTATCTTCTTCAGTATCCACGTGTTGTCCGCAGTCTAGTTAGTCATGTATAATTCTTTACCAGTTGTTGAAGATGGTTAGCCTACTTGTTAAGGGTTTAGTTCCCAATCAAATAGCAACACTACTTTTGCACCTATCCTCCGGAAGGGAGAAATTATTATGCATCACCAGCAACTTATCTTAAGATTTTTTTATAAGACCAACAGAATGGAATGACAGAGGTTTTGAAATGGTGACCATAAGTGCCTAAAAATTATTTGCTGCTTATACCATGATTAATATAGATACATTTTTTTAAACTGAAACAAATTTATTATATTGTAATTAATATGGAAGGAGATTTTGGGTATAGACCTCATTGGCCCATTTATGGTCACAGACAATGGCCGCAGATGTGTCTGCACTCCAACAAAGTCTGCTGGTGATTTTGCAAATGTTCTACTCAAGCTAATTGACACTGTAAAGAGAGAGGGAGAGAAGATAACAAAACAACAAACAAATTAGATTGAGTTGTACAGTACAACTATTGGTCACTATATATTTTTGCTGTCTTCTCCTGATTTCAAAAGATTTTGCTAGAGCTATGTATATAGTTACGCTTCACTTTTATATCAAAACTATCAACTGAGCATGTGCAAATCACAAAACAGATATGAGATTAATGATTTCTCAAGTGGGTAAATGGCAATTGAATCAACAATAATGATAGTTGGAGCATCAACACTATCTGTATTCAAAACATGAGCAGTGAAAATTAATTGTAGAAACTGAGTGATTTGATTAGTTTACAAGAAAGTAAAGTGAATTATCCCTTAATATTTATCTTCGATTCTCAAAAATATTTCAGCCTGCTTCCTCTTAATGAATATCCATGCAGCGTATCACTATTTTTGTGTGAATTAACAACATTTATTTTACATTTTAAGGGCAAGCTGGCCACATACATACAGAGCAACAATGAGCCTAGGTTGAGCATGTGTTTTACAATGCTATCTACTCTTGTATAATAATTTAATAATGGTGATCATTAAAATAATTGTTTATGTGTTTGTGTGCGTGTGTGTGTGTGTGTGTGTGCATGTGTGCATGCACACTTCTTACTTGTTCTTCTATTTTTTATATTTACTTATGCACTTCTAAAAATATTCATTTATTAATTTTTACTGTAGAACTGGATACTCTGGAAACCATTGCATAGATGAAATAATCTGATAGTAAAGAGCTGACCATCCAGGAGCCACACATGCAGCAACAGAGTGGAGGTGATGACTATGGGTTTTATATCTCTGTTGCAACCACCCTCTGCAATGGTGTTCACTCCACAAGCATGACATTGGAGCAGAGCAAGATAAGATGAGCCCACACCTTGTAAGATCATTCAAAACATCAAACATGAAGTTACTCCCCAATCAGGTCACTCAGATGGGAATCATCAAGAAAGGAGCTAAAAACTGTTGTCACAGAGCCACTTGTCTGTGTTTGTATGAGCAGCCCTATGTTTGTGACCACAGAGTGGCACAGTACAGAAGTACAAGAAAGGTTCCATGAGACATGTGCAATCACAAACCCACCATAGGCCATCATCAACCGGGGGGAGGAGTCAACCTGTAGCAGCTGTGCAGACAGTGGCAGTGACCCTTAAAAATGATCAAGATTCTATCCATTTATTATAGTTGTTGTTTTTCTGTATAATTATCAATGTCATGTCTTCACATAAAATGATCTATATATTAATAAATTGTTATAGTTCATTGTCTAACTTTTGGTTAACTGGGAGACCTTAAACTTTCAGATGGCTTTCCTATGATACAAGTAGGTGACCTAAAATGATGATTAAAATTTCATTTATATATATTTTTTTAGCAGGACTATCATTTAAGGTTAATTATTAGGATGTTATTGTGGAACCCTGTCCCTAAATCTCTCCATCATTGAAGGAAACAGGGTACTCTGCAACAAAAACAAAAATAATAGCTATAATTAGTATAGTATTGGAGTTTAAGTTTCAATGATACTGAGAAATTTATTAGTAGCTATATGGTTGGTGTACTAGCTACTAACTTGCCATATTACTCCTCCCTGAATGGTTTGTAGGGGGGAAAATCCAAAATGTCATCACTGCACTTAAAGGGAAAAAAAGAGAGAGATATATAAAATTTTATTCTCAGTGTTCTCATTTGCCATATTACTACTCTAATGATGGACTTCTAACAAAAGATGTTGGTTTGGCTTTCATTGCACACTTTTTTTCTTTCTTTTTTTCCTTTTTTTTTAATTAATTAATTGTTTTATTACCATTTTGCTATTCGTTTCTGAGAATTACAAAGACTGTTATTTTTCAGAGCTGTCACCTGTGCAAAAAAAAAATTTTTTTAAAAGAAAACAACCTATCCTTGTGTTACTAATCTGCATGAAGTTTTCATGGCAGAGATTTGGCAGGAGAAGTAATATGCAACCATACCATGCCATATTACTTCCGCTTCACGGGAACATTTTTTCTGGTGAAGTAATATGGCAAGGGAAGTAATATGGCACCAAGACACCGGCAAAATGGGATTCTGTGAGTAGTTCCCTTTAAAAGAAACATTTGTGTTGTCTTATAAATTATTGTATATATCCTACAAAATGTATCTGGTAATCCTACAAAAAGTTTTACAAGGTTACCATCCTCCATCATATGAGAGAAAGCAACAACATGCCTAAGTATTGTTATGGTTGAAAGTTCCATGTTTGTATTCACTTTAACTCCATGGGTAAGTAGTATTGGAGTAAGGTTTTATACCGTCTCACTATGCCCTCCCTGTAATCAACTTTGACCAATCAATATCAACTATACCTAGGCAACTCAAGGAATTTATGTGGTCAAACTTTAAAAATCATTTTGACTCAAGTAATCCATGTTTGTTTTATTTTATGTGTCCACACCATAACTGTTCGAACACACCATCTCCCTCTAGCACCTACATTCATCTTTAATATATATGCTATCTTTACACTATAATTAGCTTAAATTTTTGCTACTGGCTCTTTGTCTGTAGACCATCAGGTCATTACGTAAAATGTCACCTTCTCCATCACTGATCATATATACATGTATTTTCATGGCCTGTAAAGCATTAATAAAGGGGGGGGGGGGGGGGGGGGTTAACTTACTTGTATAAGACAGGATTGTGCATGGTGGAATTGTAGGAAGATGTCTGCACCCATTCCTTCTGCCTTTCAGTCAAAATAGTTCCTTGTTCACTTGGTCTTGATAAGTCATTCAATTTGATAAGAACAATTCCTCTGTCTCTCGCATGCTTTGCAACCCGTTCTTGCAGGGAAGTCTTCAAAAAGAAAAATATTTGAAAATAAATATAGCTAACACCATGGAGGTAGTAAGATGAATAAGCAAGTCCCCTCACCTTCTCTTTCCTTCTATTAACGAGAATAGATTCAGGAGGTGCTAATGTTACTCGAGCCATTATTAGCCGAGATACTTCCGAGATGGTTTACAGGCTGATCACCGTTTCCATGGTTTCATTAAAGCTTCAAAGCACTAGGCAAGAATAAGAAGTTGTCACACTAGATCATAGACGGCTTTTATCTAGGACATTGTAAACGCTCCCCAATAATTTGTTTACAAGTTTTTCTGTTTCCCTGGTTCCCAGGTTTCCATGGCTTAACCGCACCCCATTCTAGGAGGGGGAAGGGTAGAGAGAGAAAAATGGGGTTTGTCGATCCTGTACCATAATTTCTGTACTCCTTACTTCCCTCGGGACCGTTCTCCTGGGATCGGAGCATTGGTTAAGTTTGTTTTGTTTTTTTCCATCTAGATTCAACCTAAGTTTGATTCTCTTGTTAACCCGAACATTCCCTGACCTTAACCTGAAAGAGAGAGAGAGAGAGAGATGGAGGTAAATTCTGTATCAATATGCAATCTTTGGTGAATTTTAGTATAGGATGCAATCTTAAAAATCAGTATTCCAAAATTCTGAAGTGCCTGAACTACACTGCACAGAAATGTGCAATAATGAATAAGCGTATTTCATATTCCATCATAAAAATTTCATTCTCATTCATGAGCTTTGTTACTGTGCTGCACCACAGTAGAAAAATGGGACCATTATTTGTTTGTGCTGTGGGCTTCTGCAGTTCACTCCACACTGGGAGTAATGCAATGGCCCTCTTCTGTTCTTCAAATAAGTAGTGTAATATTATTAGCATGTTCTAAAGGACAATATTCAGGATGTTTTGTAAAAATGCCATATTATATACATGCACACACTGCAGTCAGTCTGCAGACACAGACTTGTTAGTATGTTATGTGAGTGGTAATGTTGGACAGGCTTTAGCACTATTTTATATAAGGTCATTATGGATCAATTCTTTATTTCTCATGAATGCCCATGTGCCAGTAGATTGGTTGGTTGGTCAGTTGGGTTGTGTCACATGACCTGTATCTCCTGACCCTACAAACAGCTGGGTTGTGTCACATGACCTGTGTCACACGACCTGTATCTCCTTACCCTACCATGGTCAGTTGGGTTATGTCGCATGACCTGTATCTCCTGACCCTACAAACAGTTGGGTTGTGTTACATGACCTGTATCTCCTGACCCCAGCCTACCATCTGATAGCTATAGCCTTCACCAGAGACAGTGCTCTCAGTGTGGAGAAGCACAGTGTGAATATCAGTTCTGGAGGTGGCTCTAGCTATCAGTTTGACAGCCATGCTGACCTGTTCGTTACTCTCTTTTTTTTGTTCAAAAAAAAAAAAAAAAAAAAAAAAAAAAAAAAAAAAAAAAAAAAAAAAAAGAAGAAAAAAAAGAGGAAATATTGTCTTTCTGGTTTCTTGTAGTGGGTCAATATGGTTGAAGGAAACAATCAATGAATTCATAGTGGCCAAAAATATATAGCCATATATCTCTTTATATTTCTCATTTGTTTTTCAATGCTCTGTGGATTTTATAAGTACAATTTATTTATTTATTTTTTTTTTTTTTATTATTTTTTTTTTTTTTTTTTTTTTTTTTTTTTAATTCCTCCCCAAAATTAATGAATTTGTAAGTCAGAAAGTTCAGAGAAGGCACATTATGGTGGATCCCCCCCAAGGGCACAACAGATGGAACAATGAAATATACTCACTTTTGGCCAGAGACAGAAAAAAGATTTCTTTTTAAATATATTTAGTCTTTTAATATATTTAGTGTATATTCTATAAAATCATCTTATATTTAATCAAATTTGACTCACGAGTGTACAATAAAGCAGTGAATAAGCAAACGCCTTGAATAAATAAAATAAACAATAAATTAATGAAACATTTCAGTACAGAAGCATATGAATAAATGTCCATTACTGTCCAAATGGTAACTGCAGAACTAGTTCTTTCATAACACAAACTAGTAGTCACTTTGCAACCTTCACTAGGATGTGTTCTGAACAATGAATTGTACATATGACAGGTAATCAAGAAGTGAGAGAGGGAGAGGAAAGGCACAGACAAATGAACAATATGCAGTGTTCTTGCAGGGAAGGAATGAACTACCAATAAGGCTCATATGAAGAAAACAACAAGGGTTACAAACAGCCAACAATATTTTATTCCATCACTTGATGGTCGTGACTCCAAGCAAAAGCTTGATTTGTTCATATACAACATAGCCCGTACTAACAGCAGGTATCACTTTAAGAAAGTTTGGTAGGAGTCCACGATACAGTCCTTTCATGCCTTCATCCCGCACAATGCCCTCAAATACGTCCACCATCCCTTGAGGTGCTCTACTTCCCACTGACGTACGTTCTGCATGCAGAGGATTCACTGCAGTGGGCAGTGGGGTGGGGAGGAGAGGACCACCATGAGGATATTCAATATAAATTTGTATTGCAAATGTAAGGACACACACACCATTCCCCCTCCCCACACACACACCATTCCCCCTCCCCACACACACACACTCTTACACACACATTCTCTCTGTCTCTCTCACACACACATTCTCTCTGTCTCTCTCACACACACATTCTCACACACACATTCTCTCACACACATTCTCTCACACACATTCTCTCACACACACTATTTTGCTGACTTACCTTGAGCTTGTAATCGTGTGCGCAGCAGAGAGAAGGGGTAGCTGGCCAGCTGGCCACAAGTACTTGAGATGGTGCCACACACAAGGGGGACTAAAACCCCGGGAGTGTACGTGGCACAATCATGCCGTGACAAATACAGGTTTTTGATCGTCTATAAGTTGAAAAGTGCAGAGAGAGAGAGGGTGTGGCATGGGGAGAGGAGGGAGGAGTTAAAGGAATGACCGACAACTACTAGTTACTGCATACACATTAATTGGAAAGGAGGGAGTGGGGAAACACCATCACATGTGGTCTTCAACATCTTACAAATGTAACACCAACAAACGTATATCTTTAGTAACACTGAAACATGACGTGTGGTTACTCCTTCCCTGTTCACCTCTGTACTTTAGCTCAGGAAGAAAGATTTAATATGATGTGATGAGCACTCGGGACAGCCACAGAGAGAATGGAACACACCAGACCACACACAGGATCATGAATCTATGGTGGTCCACTAGGAGAGGCATCCATGCATGTACTCACTGTCATCATGGATTTCAACTCCACAAGATACTGACCCCAAGTCAATGCCAACCATTAAGATGAAAGGAAACACACCCGCCCCATCCCATTGTAGAGAGGTGGAGGAGCATGTGGGAATGTTCCTTAAGGAGGTGTGTGTGCATGTGTGTATACATGTGTGCATGTGTGTATACATGTGTGCATGTGTGTATACGTGTGTGCATGTGTGTATACGTGTGTGCATGTGTGTATATGTGTGTGCATGTGTGTGCTTGTGAACCAGCTCTTTCAACTTCAGACATTACCATTTTAATAATCTGACAAATCATCAATCTTTTTAATGGTTTTCAGAATTTCATGCAGAATTATTTATTGGTGGTGGTGGGTGGGGGGAATGAGAGATGGAGGGAAAGGGATAACTATTCCACTTCAAAATTCACACTAATAAATCGGTGTCATGAAAAGATTGAGCTGAGCACAAGCGCACAACCAAAGAGCATGATCCTGATTGTAATTCAATTTATTTCCTAGGATTCCATTGAAATGGTTTCATTGTGAGTTTCCTAGAAATATGGTCTCTGTTTGGCTGCTTGGACCTCCATTTCACTCCTTATTGGGTTACACACCCAACCCTCCAGTGATGGGTGGGCAAGATAGTGCAGAGGGTATGTCCTGATGCTATATATAAACTTGGAGGTAACCAACCGAGGGCTACCAGCCAGCAGTATTCCAAACGGCCTCTGCAACAAACACTCCAACACTATATACCAGTGCATTGTGTGTGCTCACTACAGCATTCAGACCTTCTGCAGAAAGGTAAGGATCGTTAACATCGTTTAATTGACGAGTTGTTTTTTTTTGTTTTTTTTATTTGTTGTGGAGCTTGGAATTAACATGGAACAGAGCAAAGTTTACTAGATCAGCCAGCCAAGATTACTAGACCACCACCCAGCCAAGATTACTAGACCACCCCACTAACCTCCAATACCACTTATATATATATATGTATATATAGGGCATATATAGTGCACGCACGCACGCACCCACCCACCCACCCACCCACCCACACACACACACACACCCACTTAGAACTTAGAAGCTGCCCATGGTACGAAGTACCATGATGGCAGTGTCCTGGATGAATCCAGGACCAATAGCAATAAACTTAGCTTATGATGGCATCACAAAGAAATGTTGGTGTCTGGTCAGATCTCCTTGTCTTCGAAATTTTCTTCCACAGGCACAACTTAGTGTTCTTAATTCAGATTGCTTGTTAGCTGAACAGGTGTTCCATCGGCTGGATGTTGAAATTTTCTCTACACCATCTAAACACAGATGAAACCACCCCTTCCTGTCCTGGCACAACTCATACCATCTGTCATACGCACCAATTGCCTGCAAATCCACTTTCAAAACATCCCTCCACCTCTTCTTTGCCCTGTGGCATGGTCTCTTCATGTTAAGCTCCCCAAACAACAATCTATTTGGAAGCCTTTCTTCATCCATGCGACCCACATGACCCAGCCATCTTAAACGCTGCTCCAGAATGATATCAGAGATGGAGTGCTGCAAGCCAAACCTATGTGATAGGCTTTGAGATGTTAATCTTTCATTCCATTGTTGGTACCTCGTCACACCCAGGATTGTCCGAATACAACGGTTATGAAAAGAATTCAAACGTCTTGTATGCACAGCCTTCATCATCCAAGTTTCAGCTCCATACAGTAATACAGCTAGAACAACTGCCCTATACACTGCTCTCTTTGTGGCCAATGAGAGGTCTTTGTTCTTAAATACTGGCACCTTCAAACATCCAAATGCTCTAGCTGCTCTAGCAATTCTTCTAGTCACCTCACTAGTGATCTCCCCATCTCTTGAGATGTTAGCACCCAAGTATGTGAAGTCCTGGACTACATCCACAGAGCCACCCTCCACCTGCACTGGTCTGACATCACTCTCATTCAATCCCTCACCAACAACCATCCCTTTTGTCTTCTCAGTACTCACAGTCAGCCCCCATTCACTTGCCACTTTCACAAACTCTGCTGCTACTGACTCAAAACTATCCCAAGAGGTTGCTTACAATGCCACATCATCAGCAAACTGGGACTCAGTTACTCTCATCTCACTCAATCTAGACTTAGCTGTGCGGTCCCCAACCAACTTCCTACCATGCTTATATAACACACTCACTCCTGCACCACTACTCCTATTGCGCCAATCAGCCACCATAGCACTAAAGTAGATATTAAATAATGTGGGTGCCAGGGTACAGTCCCTGCCGTAAGCAATCCGGACCTCAAACCTATCAGTTACAGTCGAACCCACTCTAACCTCAGCATGCATCCCCTCATGGAAAGACTTCACAATATTCAACATTTTTTCTGGCACACCATACTTCTCTAGGACCTTCCATAAGGCTTGCCTGGGCACTGAATCATAAGCCTTCCTCAAGTCTACAAACAACACATACATTGATTCACCATGTTCCCTCGCTTTCTCCACAAGCTGTCTAGCAACAAAAATCATGTCTGCACAACCACGTCCTTTCCTGAACCCACTCTGTGATCTGGCAGAATTTTTTCAGCAATCACTTGCAATCTTCCCTGTACAATTCTGCCTAGTACCTTCCCTACCACATCCAACAAATTTATTCCATGCCAATGGTCACACTGCTTCAGGTCACCTTTCTTTGGGATTGGAACAACCACTGCGTCCTGCCTGTCTCTCACCACTTTACCTTCTTCCCACACCTTCTGCATCACCTCCAGCATTCTATCCCACAGATCTACACCACCATGGAGGATTAGTTCAGGAAGGACACCAGACTTTCCTCCTGCCTTTCTCATCTTCAATTTGGTTAGAGCCTGCATCAATTCCTCTTCAGTTGGTGGCATATCCAAATCCAAGTGTGGTGGGAGTAGTGGCAGAGTGTCAACCACTTCGTCATTGAATGCACAGGGTATGTTAAGTATCTTTACAAAATGCTGATGCCATCTGGCTCTTACCTCCTCGGGACCCTGAGTCAAACTTCCATTTTCTTTCATGACAGCAGTGGGTCTTGTTGGTCTTCTTCCAGCATGAGCCAGCTGCAACTTCCTGATACTCTTCCACCTTGTGCAACCATCCTTTTTTGCAGCTTCCCCCTCCTTGGCAACCCTGCATATCCATTCTTCCTTAGCATTGTCCACTGCAACCTTTACCTTTCTCTGATGTCTCCTAAACTCCTTCCAGTTGGCTGAAGTATTGCACTGTATCATCCTCAGGTGAGCATCATACTTGGCTTTGATCAGAGGTGACAACAACTCCTCACTATCTTCAAACCAGTCTGGTTGCTTCCTCTTCCCTCTACCAACTACTTCCTCTGCAGCTGACACAATACAAGACTTCAGAGCATCCCAGTTGCACTCAGTGGAATCTCCAGCTCTGAGTGGTCTAGCCAGCAAATGTTGCTCCAACACTTCACGGTATTCATTCCTCTTGGCAGGGGTTTTCAGTTTATGGATGGCAAAAGGCAAAGAAATCGTCTCTTTTCTTTTGGCAGAACGAGGAACAGTAACCTTTAGCTTAGCTCTTACAAGCTTATGGTCAGTCCAGCAGTTTGCTCCCCTCATCGCCTGCACATTCTGCAAACAACTCTCTGTTCAGCCCTCATCACGACAAAGTCTATCATGTGACATTTCTTTGTTGCTGGGTGCGTCCAAGTTCCTTGATAGATTTTCTTATTTTGGAACCAGGTATTCATGATTGAGAACTGATATAATGCACAGAATTCCAAAAATTCCTCGCCCACAAAATTACGCTCACTCACACTCTACTAAAGTACGGACATTCCAGGTAGCTACTACTAAACTATTTCTATTTTTCTTTGATTTCTGCTTCATGTTCTGATCTTTTGTCACAAAGCTATTCTTTATTACCATTCTCTTGTGCTGAACTTTCTTAACTTTGGTTGCAACACCAAAGAAAGTGAACTGCTATCAAAATCTGGACTACTCCATACTATTATAGACAGCTGCTTGTCAAGACTAGCCACAAATGTTTATAACAAATGAGGTACTTGACTAGTTGGTAGGGTTTGTAGATAATACAGGTAAAACAAATGCAGTGGTAAATGAAATTAACACACACACACACACACACACACACACACACACACACACACACACACACACACACACACACACACACACACACACACACACACACACACACACACACACACACACACACACACACACACACACACACACACACACACACACACACACACACACACACACACAATAATAATACCTCATAGACTGCCAGATCAATGCCAGCATAAGGGATGATGCCTATCAGGCTAGGGGTCAGTCCTCGATAGAATGCCATTCCTCCTTCCAAACGCAATATCTGCCTCAGGCAATCATACATCCCCCTGTACTGTCCCGTTGTCCCCAAGGCAAGTCTGGTCTTCAGCACCTGGTCGAGTGAATTAATTAGTGCATATAATCATTTAATACACGACAGAAAATAGTATGCATAACTCCAACCTCTGGCTATCCCAACCACAAACAAAACAACATAAAAAAGTAACAACAACAACAAAAAAAACAACAACAGACAACTTAGATTAACAACACCTAAAGTCATTATAGGTCCTTCAGGAAGTAACCTATTGCCCATGCTCAGAACGAGTGCTCCAGATTAACTCTAGGTAAAGGGTCAACTGCAGACAGAGCATTACTCAGCCACAGAGTGTGCACAACTCCTGTAGCCTTGAATGGAGCTCCGAGATGCACGCACATCCACCAACCCCCTTGTCCCTGAATACAGTCCTGTCTCTTACTAGAGTGGACATGCTATCATACTGTAGGCAACACCAAACATGACTAAACGAGATGGCATTCACTGTCACAATTCAAACAAACTGGACACCTGTTTTGCCTATCTTCAGCTTGTTCTAGCAGCACCAATACATGAAATACGTCCTCTACTAACAGAAGACAGTCATTCTCTCCTCCATAGCAAGCATCCCCCATCAATAGCACCAAAATCAGCTACAGGCAGTCAATCATCAGAGGTTAACTGTGACTAGTTTTGATTATATACTTGAGCATGCTCACATGAGAGTCAAAAATGGTTTGTAGTAGAGACTGTACCAGACCACAAGTTTGGTGATGAAAGTTGAACTAGCTGAGGCAAACACTCAGCTAAGATGTGTGACAATTTTATGAAGGCATGCTTCATCATTTGACCTTGGAATATGCATAATTCAGGTAATGTGAAAGTCACGTGACAATGTAGTTGAACTTCAAGAAATCAAGTGACTACCAGACTACACAAAAAGAAAACATGTGACTACACATGAATGATCCTGACCAAACAGAGATTACTATTGCTAATGCCAGAAGGGTCAT
This sequence comes from Lycopodina hypogea, assembly GCA_963969325.1. Classification (NCBI taxonomy): domain Eukaryota; kingdom Metazoa; phylum Porifera; class Demospongiae; order Poecilosclerida; family Cladorhizidae; genus Lycopodina; species Lycopodina hypogea. The sequence continues at coordinate 4,299,488 of OZ017784.1, read as the reverse complement.
CTCCAGTCACCTCCATGGGATAGACTGAGGTCTGTGCGATGACCCCCGCACAGGACCCAGCCAACAGACGCTGATAGACTTGCAGAGGCTGTCCGTCATCACGATACAGGAGTTTCTTTACCTGGAGGGAGAGGAGGAGGGAGAAAGAGTAGAGAAGAGACGGAGAGAGTAGAGAGAAGAGAGGGAGAAAATAGGAGGGAAAATAAATTAGAAAATACTATCCTATTATCAAGAGAATGAGTCTTAGATAATCAAGAAGGTGAGAGATTTTGAGCTCAGGAAATCTTAGGATAACTTGTATCATAAGGATGAGATATGTGCCATGTATCACGTGCATTATACATGTGTCATACAGACACGTTAGCTGCCATGTTGTGTCTGTATAACCATACATATTTCATGTACAGGGATTGGAATTGCCAATAAAGACCAACAGAGTGACATCACATCTGCTTATACCCTCCCTCGGCTCCAAAATGGAGGAAAACCTCAGCTTTTCTCTGAAGCATTCACTCGGTTATTAACCCTTTTCTAGTCCCTAGAAAGGCAAGGGTTAATATGGGATCCCCTTCAATTAGTAACATCTTTACACACACGCAGTTAAAAACACGTGACAGTTCTTGGAGCAGCATTTCTGGTATTTGTATCCTGGGTTGGTTTGTGCCCCTAAGCTTTGTGTAGTTCTTTGTTGTTACTTTTAGAAAGATTTGGATACTGTGTTTTATTCATTGTGGCTACAATTGTCCTAGTTCAATGCGTAATGTAGTAAAGAAGTAACAAAAAGTTTATTTTCTTTAGGTAGCTACAACCAAATAAGGTCAAAATTATCTGGCCTTTTTGGTAGGCTTTTCTTCTCCAAGCCAACTTGCTGCTCAGTAACAGGAAGTTTTGATCCCTATATATATATATATATATATATGTCTGAATAATTGTCCAAATAATTGTTTATTACTTGACTTTATACTAGAAACTCATTTATTATCAGTGTCACACTCAGACACTTACCGACTGCACTACCTACCAACTTCACCTACGTCACTGTCACCTCTCAATATACAGAAATATTCGTATATTATTTTTTATAGAGAAACACAGATGTTTTACGTAATGTTTTCTGCTTCCTATCCCTGTGCATGGACTATCTACAGTGTAGCACAGGTGCATACGCATTGCCCAGTATTAGGTACAAGATATGTAGCAGTTAAGGGGAATACTTGCATGTTCATAAGCAAAGAACCTCAGGGCAGACTCTGGTGCTATCTTGACCACGTTGATTCCATTCCCCCTCCACAGCGACCTGACTCCACCCTCTTGCATCATGTGACGGAAACAAGAGACGAGTGTGAACCTCTGGTTCTGCATCGAAGACACCTAATAACACAGACAGTAAACAAATATGAAAACAGTAAACAAATATGATAACTCAGCCCAAACAACAAATAAACAAACATTCTTTTGGGACACATCTCAGATATGCTCTTAACTTGATTATTTTTTCTTTCTAAAATTTAATAAATATATTTTTGTTTAAAAAAAATAAATAATTTAAAAAAAGGTGAAAATTGCATCTGGCTTGTATATCATACAAAATGGACAACCCTCCGGCCTGCTCAATGGTCTCCCTGTCACACACCACCAGTGCACATGTTGACTTACTGCCCACAGATACTAACCTCAGTGTGATACCCACTCTGCACACACTCGTGCAGCACTAACACATACCACAACAACACAGTGCCATACTCGAAGAATATTTTTTTCCTTCTTTGATTCTAGGACAATTTCTGTTTGACGATACATATAGTTCAAGATTTTGTGCACACACACCACCTCTCACTAACTTCATGCTGAATTCAAGGAGATAGAAAGACCAAACTTCTTTTAACAACTTCAAAGAGCTGTGCAATCTATTTCATCACTTTGCATGGTGGTCGTAGCCGGCAGAGGGGGTTTCCATAGTTTAAGAAGTCATGAATACTGTGTAAAAAATTACGTTGAACACAAACATTGAAATTGTTGATAAGAGCAAATGCCCTTGAGCAACACTGGAGCAGAGGGAAGGTGGGGGACTAAAGATCAAACCCAATCCATTTTTTTTCTTCTTTTTTTAAAGATCTATAGCTTTTTTCCATTAACTATGCAGGTGCTTATCACTGTACTGGGTAGGAACTAGTGAAAAAAAGTGGAGGTCTCTGAACAGCTCCAGTCAAGACTATACGGACAATGAACACTTCAGTCAAGAAGATCTCTACAAGGAACACTTCAGTCAACCTCAAACAGCTGTTGTGGGTAGCCTGTGTTCATAACTTTGGGAGATGAAGGTGAGAAATATTAACTGCAAGTCCAATTAGCAAGTTACATGCTTTTTTGAAGTGGAAGAGCTACTTTCTTAAACCACTCCACTTCTAAGCAATGAAACCATTCTGCTGATTGGATTAATCTAAATGTGAACACTCATTTTCAAGAGCAAAGAAAAGGTTTCCATATGGCATAAGAAGTTCATAAATATAAGGGGAAATGAAGAATTATCTCTACCCAGAGGGGGAAAGAAAAAAAAAAAATTTTTTTTTAATTAGAAGAGGTCAAATTTTAAACAATAAATAACAAGAAGAATTCTTGTCCTATTTCAATAGAATATAAACAAGTGAAAGTAAAAAATATTTCTTTAAAATAAAACTGGTAAGTAAGGATGACATGTCAGCAAAAAGTGCAGAAACAAGAATTTTGTGACAGTGCACGTTACAAAATTCCCTACTTCACTGATTCCTGTGACCTTAGAATTCTACACGATAGTGTGACAGTTTGTGTTGCGAAATTCCTGTGAACTAAGAGTAATTATTGTACATGAGCTAGCTAGGAGCAAAATGAAGAGGTGGCAGTCTTTCGGCATCACACCTTACACATTACGTGAGAATGTGGAATCAGTGAAGTAGGAAATTTTGTAACATGCACTGTCACAGATTTCTTGTTTCTGCACTTTTTGCTGACATGTCATCCCTACTTACCAGTTTTTTTTCAAAGAAATATTTTTTACTTTCACTTGTTTCCTTCAGTTTTTGTACACTGTCAGATATATATATATATATATATATATATATATATATATATATATATATATATATATATATATATATATAATGTGGCTCTAATAGTAGTAGTAGCAGTAGTAGAAGCTGCTGTTGGTAGTGTAGAGCTTCAGAGAGGTCACTGCTAAATGCAGAAAGAAGTAAGTTAGCTAGCTATAACAATGCTGTCTAGCTGTTACCAATTTAGCTAAAGAATTTGACTTACATTCAAGATTTAGAAGTGTAGTTCTGGTGTTGGTAGTAGTAGAGAGACTCGCTGGAGTTTCTTTTAAATATCTGAACGTTGGGACTGCACCCACTTTTATAATTTTATTTAATAGTATCATAGCCTTGCATGAACTTGTTTTAAATTGTGCGCATAGACGAATTGGTGGTCAAAATGGCAGCTTCAACTTAACATTGCAGCTATTAGTCTGGGATATACTTCAGTAGTTTGTTAGCATGGCGAAGCAAATGAAGAGATTGTGGACCTAGTCCAAAGAAATAATAAGCTGTTAGTATAACTATTGCATGATTTGCTGTAGCCAGTTAGGCTCTAGACCTGGAAATTAAGAAAAGAAATAATAAGAAGAAAGATGGAGAACATTTAGTGATTTTGATGAGTCTACGCTCGTTACTTTAGCAGTTGATTTGGAGGACAGAAACTATCTTGGTAGTTTGTGTTGCAGCTTATATGGACTGCAGGTGTAGCCTAGGTTTGAGCCATAGCAGAGAAAGTGAAGCTTTCATGTTGTATTAGTCAGTGAGGCCACCATTTTTGTGGTGATCATCCCTACTTAGAGAGTACTACCGTATTCTATGATAAAGTGCTTCTCCTTTTCTTTCTTTGTTTTAGCCAATCACATCACAACTGCCCCCCACTCCTCCCGTCTCTCTACAACACAGGATAAGTTCACACTTTATTCCTCCACTCGTACTTGGAAGAATATTTTGAGTCTGTCCAGTGGAGCAGTGATGGTCCGTGACACCATCCCGGCTCCAGCCCCTGCAAGAAGCTGCCTCCACCACATCCCTGTCACCAGCTCACTAGGCATGAGGATGTTGTCACTGGCTTCTCCTCCAATATTGGTCACCTTTTGGGGGGGGGGGGGGGGGGGGGGTGGAGGAACAGGTGGGAGGGAGGGGAGGAGGAGGTGGGAGCAAGAAGCAGGTGGAGGAGAAATGTAAAGGATAATGACAGAATTGAGAGAAAGAATGCTGAGTAAGGATGATGAGGAGAGAAAGGAGGAAGAGAAGTGAATTAACAGGAAAGAGGAGAAAAGAAGACTAATGAAGTAATGAAGGGGGCAGGAGGTCCCTTACAGTGGCGTGGTTCTCAAAGATGGACTGCAAGCTGGTGTAAGGTTGGAGAATGAGGTACTCCCTCCATTCCTCCCACGAGATGAGGACATTACCATTTTTATCCATCCTGAGAGAGAGACACACACACATGCACACACACACACACCATATTAAAAAAACATGATCTATCATTCCTATTACTGATGCACAGCAACCCCAACAATGTCCACTCCCCTACCCTCACCTGCTCACATGATGTGGTGTGGTGGTGTACTATTGGACGTCATGCTCTCCATGAGGAGGGGCTCAACTAGTGACATACAGCTATCAATAAAGTCACTCTTTCTCAGCCAACACTGCCATTAACCCCTGACCCTGGAAATAAACCAAGCACTGTTTCTACCCCAATATTCAGTTCCTGAATGGCCTGGGAGAAGTACTGGCCACACCCACTTCACCTTTTACATGACCTCTATTTACATATCCACCTTTACCAACTACTGCCTCTCTCGTATGTCACACTTCCTCCCCACCACCATCATTGCTCCTGTAGAAAGTAATTACTCCCTCTCTCACTTCTGCAGAAGTACTTTCACTTGGTCATCTGTGACCTCAAGTCCAAGACTCTGCAGAGTTCCTTTGATCTCCTCCTCATCCAGCATTCCTGAGCAACAGGATAATCACAATCATCACCCAATTACTCAATACTGCCACCATCACTGATTTCATCACTAGCACTGGTCTGCTACTTGGAAGTGAATGGTGGAATTTATGATACAACTCATCAGATTTTCATGCTCATAGGATTTAGTGGGTGTATACAGGACATGAGTGGGTGTGGTCACAATAGCCATTGGGTGAGTTGGACATAAATTCAACAGAATTGGAAGAGCTGGAATAGAATGATGATCAAAGTTTGTGATGGTCACATTGCACAGGATGGGAGAGAGGAAGAGACAAGATTAATGTGGCTCAACTGACAGGAATGGAAATATTCAGTTAGTCTTTAAGTGGGGGTGTAAGTATAAAATTATATATATTTTTTAATTATCAATATATTTACAGGTTTGTGTGTGTGTGTGTTGGTGTGTGTGCGTACGTGTGTGTGTGTCCAGAATGGCCATTTCAGGCTGCCTAATGGAGCAGCAGTATTGAAGAGATGAAAGGGGTAAATGGGTTGCTATTGATTGTGGTAGTTCAGTGCCCCACCCACTTTCAGTTTAATACATAACAAAAACTAACTACAGAAATAAAGAGAAAGGAAAGTTCAGTTCCTTATACACAACATTCCACTCCATACCGGAAAATTGCTATGGAGTAAGGGAGTTCACTTCAGAAGGGAATTTGTTTAAAGTGAACTGTTTTGCTTTTAGGTACAGGAAATACATGTTATCAGGTTTTCTCAATCGGACAGGTGGCTAGGTGTTGGTGGGCCCAGTCATAAAGGATATTTTTAGAGAATATAAAGTGTTTACTAAATGCAATTAGCAAAATGAACCCAGGAGTAGGGAGGGAGGGAGGGACCTTGGCTGTGCTAGGTCCAATGAGGAAGTATTGTACACAGAAAAGGAGGGAGGGAGAGAGAAGGAAGGGAGATGGTCAGACTGTGGAGACAGCATGAGTTGGGTTAGAAGAATCAGTGTTCACCCATTGGGTAACTCTTTGTGGCTGCATCTTGAATTGCTATCCCTTCTTATCTCCACATAGCCATCAACAAATGATCAAAAGACAAAAAACATTGTGTATCGTGAAACTCTTGCTTAACAATTGATCAATCTATAATGTTTGAGGTGTGCGAAATAGAGGGTCAAAAACAATCTAGACAAATATTCCCACCTTGCATGTGAAGCTGTAGTGGATATCCTAGTGCTCATAATTCCCCCCCCCCCCCCCCCCCTCCTCCCTGTTCACTCCATGCAGGTATATTGAGTGCCCATTACAGCGGCCATTACATGTGTGATCAGGTGACACCATATGTTTGCATGCCACCATTCCTAAAGTTATGCACCATGAAAGTATCTTACATAACACACATTTCCTTGGGTCACTTCAAATAGCAGGTAGAGTAACCACAGAGACTGAGAGGTTTTGACTGAATATAGGAAAAGATAGTTTTAAATTCAAGTGGAATTTCTAAATACTCCCTTGTATTTTTTTAAATATCCTCCACTCAATTGCATAAAGATCAGGAAAAGAGCTTTCCAATTATACCTTGAAGTTAGTTTCTTAAGATCTGAAAGCAAGATAAATGCAATTTAAGTTATAGGGAAAGAAAGAACTAAATAAAATGTCTTAATTTGGGGGGGGGGGGGGGTGGGGGAACGGTTACAGCTCCTCCTTAATGGTATATTATATTACAGCTGCCGTCTTTATAGGAGCTGTGACCTCATGCTAAGTACCACTTATACTCCACTCAGAAATGACCACAAGGAATGCTTGCTAATCAACATGCAAACAATGGAAGAAAAGAAGGTGGCTAGAAGAAAAGGAATACAAATTAATCTCATTTTACATTTGTGTTTTTGAGTGTGTGGTCCACATTGGCGGGGCCAAGAAATCTTGTGGACAGAAGCAAACTATTCACCATAAATGAGTGACAAGGGTAGATAGACCCTACCTCTTGGGAGAGGGGGTGTGGTCGATCTAGAAGAACACCAGTTGATGTAGTGATGCAAAAGGTACTATGTACAAGCAATACTGACTCACAGTGAAGTAACCTCATCATTGACACCCACTAGATGACAATGTGAAGGAATGTGTATACTGGTAACCACTCCCTTTCCATATCAAATACCCCCCTCCCACCTCTCCCCTCCTCTACTGTCTCTACCTCCTGCTAGAGCTGGTGACACAGTGCCAACCATTGACACAATCTGCCAAAGTTGTCCACCCCATTTCAAGAACATCTGTATCATCAATGGAGATAGGTCCAGACACCATTCCTGATGAAGTGCAAGGTGGATTACACCCCACATACTATGACCACACAGCTTCTGTTAGGAGTACATCATACAACAGGTGGCAGCTGTGACTGAACGAACAAGGATAAGATTGTCTGTCCAGGCTGCCTGTCTGAAATGACATAGCTGTGCTGTGCCTGTAGCAGGCAGTGTTGTGTGCCCAGCACTTGATCTTCAGCACAAAAGAGCTCCTCCCCAAGCTCATGCTGTGAGAGGGACTCACTTGCTGGCAGCAACAGCAGCTCACAACATACACAAAACCAAACACTCTCCTAACCAATAGTTCACTTTAACCTTTAACATTAACAAATAAAAACCTTAAATGGTAACTGAAATTCTATATTAAAAAAAAAAATAAAAAAAAAAAAAAAAAAAAAAAAAAAAAAATTTGTTGCAGTTTTAGGTTGTCATTGGTGCACAGAAGCATAGGGAAAAAAATTTTTACTTTGAAAAAGTAATTATATTGACATTTTGTCACAATTAGTCATGCCCCAAAACGGAAGTACATTGAAATATGCAAATATAGCTGCATATATCTCCACGAATAATTACTTTTCTAGGGTAAAACTTTTTCAAGAAATAGTATTTCAGTTACCCCTTAAGAACAGCAAGGTTGGAATTTTATATTTTTTAAGTGCAACTTGAGTATAAACTGGTTAATAAAACATAGAAAGTTGAATGTCCACAACTGATTTAACAAAAACAACACCCAAATTGACAAGAGGTTGATGTTGGCAGGGATATTGCTACCACAGCACATGGCCTTGAGAGAGGTGAACAGGTACAGTCACAAATGGTAAGTAGAGAGACATGAGGTGTATGTTTGTCCTACACCAGCAGCTGCATAGTGGGACAGTCAGGGCCATGTAGTCGAGACACATTACTATGTCCTACAACTCACCATCCTTGTTGGTGTCCATTGCCTGGAAGACAAGACGAAGTTTCTTCTCGTGTTCCAGGCAATAGTCGAGGAACTCCCTGAAGTTGATTGTACCATCCTTATCC
>OZ017784.1:4258288-4290956 GCA_963969325.1 Lycopodina hypogea | reverse complement strand
TCTCCATTTAAAACAGTAAAACCTATATTTTAATTTGTGATGGACACCTTGACTCAGCTGGCCCTCTATATCTCCAAACAACTAACCCAAACAAACCACAGAACCATTATAAATGCACGCACTTGCGCAGTTCCGGAGGAGCTTGGCAGGCCTAGCCTCTCGATACCTTCCCTGAGTTCCTGTAGGTCAATCTTCCCATCTTTGTTCTTATCTAGCTGTTCAAACAACGAACTAAACCTCTCCTCGTCTTCTTTGCTGTGTTTTGAGGAGCCACCCTCTAAATTCATGATATCGGTCAGTCGTACCAGCTAGCCCACCTTCCACGTTATCTCAACAACATGATGTCGGCCTTTCTTTTAAAGATTTATTTTTTCAAAATTACTTCTGGAAAATTGGTACTGATCAGTTGTTTTTTTTTTTAATTACACTGGAAATACGGAGACAATTTACCAGTTCTCAGGAATCAGAACTGCAAGGGTGCAGTGACCTTTGGTGGGGAAATACCACCAATTTCGGAATACCACCGATTTCATGGAATACCACCTATTTCATGGAATACTGGAAGGATCCGCTAACTTGTTCGATTTTCTCTCTCCCTCTCACTCTCTTTTTAAATTTTGATTATAAGTGGGGTGGTCCAGAAAAAGGTACTACGGTGGAAACTGAAGCTTGGTTGTACTAAGACCTGTTACTTTGTCTTTGTAGCTGTTTTCTTAAATCAGATTGTATTCAATTTACTCCAAGAATAAATGAGATGTCAGAGAACTAGAGCATATTTAATGTTACTCTCAACTTCTCAGTAAGGGACCCAACACCAGTTGTAGCTAAGGCTTCAAAATATCTGATCATGGAGGTTGGTACTTTACTGGGCATTCTGACTGAGGTGAGGGGCCAGGTCTGCCTTCTTTCTAATACAATTGTATTTGACAAATAAAAATTGTCATTAACCACAACAGTCCAAAGGTTGCAAGGTGAAAGTGACTAACTTCTCAAGATTGTGCTGTCAAACATGTCACTAGGATTTCATCTGACCTGACAATTGGCTTTTATGAGAGTTACTAGCCACCTGTCAATGGAAGATAGTTTCAATATTACACTCTAAAACTTTTTTTACAGAGTATTTGGTGGAATTCTGTAAAAGTTTTGTCCTTTTTGACCTGACAGGTACCAAGTATATACCACTTGACTTCACTGAAGAAAGAACGTCATTTTTTAAATGAAGTTCCTAACAAAGTAAAACACATGTGTTTGTAATAGAAGTGACATTTCTGCCATTAGTGCTTCAGTAAATCGAGCAAATGATGTGAAACAACGTTTGAAGGTTGCAACAAAAAAAATTTTAGAGACAGATATTCAAGATAAAGTGCATAATGATACAACCTTTAAATGTACTAGTGTAAGACCCATCCTATGGGCAATTTTATTGCCCACCTTTGATGAACTGTAGTCACAAAAAAAGTGTCTGCTTTGAAGACATCTTGTAGGCTTAAAACTTAAGTGAATATGTGATTAAGTTAAAATATTTCCAAGAAGTACCACTTTTAACATTATTTGCCTTACACACACACACACACACACACACACACACACACACACACACACACACACACACACACACACACAGAGGAAGAGGTGTGGCCAGAGGGGACCCACCCCATGTTATTCACAGAGTCAGGTTGTGTCTGCATGCCAAAGTTTTAGGCCTGTGGCTCCATTCTTTTTTTTTCTGGCTAAAGTACCATTTGGGACCCTTTTTTTCATTATACAGAAAGGGGTGTGGCTATATTGACATGCTTATGATGTTCCCCTAGTGACGCTGATTCTAAATATATATGGGTTTGTGGGTCTAACTTGCAAGTCTGAATATTGGACACACCAACGAACAGGCAGACAGACTATTCACCCTTTATAGTATAAATAATTGGTTAAATTGAGGGAGGGAATTTTGGTCAAATTAAAATATACACTTATTGAACTGTTCTATCAATTGTGCATACATAAGAGTGTTATGATGTAAAGGATGACAGTCAGTGTACTTTATGTAGTACTGCCTGACTAAGGAGAGGCATCATGTTATGATTTGTACAGCACTCTGTGTCCAGAAAGCTCAACAGACCTTCTCAGATTTGTGGATAGCATGTGAGGCATATCTATTTACTCCTATTTGCTAGGACTCATCTTACTCAATTTGGATATTTCTTGGGAAAAAAACAAAACAACCAGATGTATCAATTAGGAAGTATTTTCAAAATTATGAAACATTACATGTTCTACCTAAAAGTTACAATCGATTTTGTCCAAAGAATCAATTAACTCATAAAGACTTGTGGCTGAAATATATTACCATAATTCATTGAAGACATCTTTTTTTCCTGTCATTAAAAAAATAATAATAATAATAAAAATTTAAAAAAATTTTTTTAAATTAAAAAATTTAAAAAAAACAGCAACTATTGCTCTTTATTATGAGTGAAGCAGATAGAAATTTTCTGCCAGTTATGTTGTAATGGTGCATATTTGAGCGGAGAAAGGGAGGGGCTAGAGTTTGTTGTAGTTTCAGTTTGTTTAACTGTAGCATCCAGCAGTGAAGTGCTTTATTAGAGAACAGCAAACCAATTATGTTTTTGAGCTCCCAGTCAAAGATAGACGTGGTTCAGGAGGACGGGCTCTATCTTCTTAGAAAATGTAACTCCAGTGATATTCAACATATCATCTGAAAGCAAACAAAAAAAAGCAACAATCTGATATTAATAAGACTTGCATGTGGAAGTGGAAAGTGTTACAATATTTAAAATCTCTTGAAAAAATTTTGTACACGTAAAAATATCCCATCTTCCTATTAACTGAGAAAGATGCAATGCTATTTTAACACTTCAAAGAATAATTTCATCTTCTTCTTGTTATCGCACCATTCACACCAACAATCACGATCATTTAGATATGCTTTCCTTGCATTTATTATTTTTGTTATATATCGGTTTCACAACTGCATACATGTGCGTGATGGAACTATGATTGCTACAGTTTTTGTCCCCCCACCCCGGCAACCCTCCACCCCACCTCCCAGAACAAGACCAATGCATTCACTCACCACACCTCTGTCAGCAGTGGCAGTTATGCCATTGATCTTTGATCCACATTTCATATATACTAAAATTAAACTAGATACACATTAATATTGTAAAATACATGTTACACTGAGAATCCAACCTATCAGGGAATAGTTCTAACATTAAAACAAGAAAACACAATAAATAGTACAATAATGTGTGTGTGTGTGTGTGTGTGTGTGTGTGTGTGTGTGTGTGTGCGCGCGCGCGTGTGTAAAGTAGATAGAAGCCTATAGATAAAGGGGATTATTGTATTTGTATTTTTCACTTTTTTTGGTACAACAGAAAATTACTTTGTGAAATTCAAAAAAGATCTCAAATACATTATGCAGTAATATCATCCACAATCTCTCTTTATATGAATCAGGTGACCCCTAGGTCCTTCAAATGAACATGTCCATTCAGTGATCATGTGTGTCCCACGAGGAATATCAAAGGACAGACACTTGCACTAAACAAAGTCATATGTAAAACATGTATACAATATTATTGTAGCATTACTAGCTATATATGCAGCAGGTGTTGTGAATTCAAAAGTTCACTGATAATAGAGTTCAAGGTTCATCCCGTCATGAATTTCATCTAATGTTTGCTTCAGTCAAGGACAATCTTCTCCTACTAGAAATAAGACAATGAGTTCAATGTTACCATGCCAACAGTCACATGGCAACAGAGTGAGTGGCTGGTTGCCAGAGCTTCTGTAAGGTGGTGATACACAAGAGTCCTCACAATTCTCTCTACTGTACCATTGGCTATGTCAGCTCTTAGCATATACAAACTTTCCTGAATAGGCAAGTTTCTAGAAACAATGGATGCCAAAAACAAAAAAAAAATGAAAGAAAATGCAAACTTTCACTAATCATGAGTAGGTGAAGAAGTTGTGTGAGCGTGCGTGTGTATATGACGTATGTGTACATGTATGTATGTGTGTATGTATGTGCACATGTATGTACATATGAAACTCTTAAGGATACAGTCTTCCAGAGAGATATGATCCTTGAATATTGTGTACCTACATACAGAGACACACACATTTGGGGGAAGAGATGAAAGAGATTCAGAAATACTAAACCATTGCCTTGTGCAAAAGCCTCTCTATACACAGGTAGCCATTACTACATTGTGCTGAGAACTAGCAGTTCTCATCATATATGGGAGGGGGGGGGGGGGGGGGGGGGAGAACAACAACAGATATTTTTGATCAATGTATACCATAAGGTGTGTCATTGTTTTCTATTTTTACATTGTGTTACACAAAGATGAAATCATTTAATTTATGTCAGGGACAGTAAAATTATTGTGGCATGTTCTAAAAGGAAAAAAAAAAGAAGAGATCACTGGAACTAAATCATTGGAAGGTGAACAAGATCCTCCAGTGATCAGACCAGAAATCATCAAGAGGGAAGGCAAATCTAACCAGACAAGCCATCATTGTAGTGCATACAGTCGGCAAACAACTGGAATAACTCAGACTTAAAATGGTAAAGGGTCATCTAACTTGTGATCTAAACGCAAGGTTTTACCTGGGGGAAGGAGGGAATCTTCCCTCCCCCTCCCTTCAGATATGTCTTCCCCCTCTTCAGATAGGCAGAAATATAAACGGTCATTAGCAAATATAATGTATTCAAGTGCCTGTAAATTTTATATAATTAAAAATACTTAATTTTATAAATGACAGTATGCTCAACATCATATTCTGCAAGTGAGATATCTACTTCCATGTCAATAACGAACAGAAGTTGACATTGTTCACATGAACAGAAGATGTCTTATAGACCTCAGAGCATAGGAAAGCTCACTGGTGGGTTAAAAAGGTATGATGAACAGCTGGTGCTGAAGGAATGCTTGGTTGTGTGTGCATGTGGAGTGGCCTGAAATAACAAAGGGAAATCATGTACACTAATTATGGACCACACCCCTTTCAAGACTCGAAAAAAGGGTAACTGAGTATTATGTGAGCATGAAAAATCACACACTCAAAAAGGTTGCTACAGCAGTGACCATTTACCCATTATTCGCACAAGGCTGAAGAACAAAGTTGTCAGTGAATCGGCCTAGGTGGTTTTTCATTCTCACATAATTATACAGTTTCCCTTTCCCAGGACTTTTTTTTTTGGAAGGTGAAGGGGGGGGAGGGGGGATACCATCATGTGTTTTTAAAATCAACCACAAATTAGTAGTCTGGGAGTAGATAGCAAACAAACAAACAAAGAACAAATCTGAATTAAAGTAAGATATACATATACTTGTCTCCATCCATAGAAGGCATACTTCGCTAATAAATCTAGTTGAGGATGGTTAAATACGGTGCACACATCAAGACTCAGGAACAAACCTCTCCCATCCTTCTCCTCCTACCCCCTTTGTGAAGTTAATCAAAGAACTGGTCAATTACTTAAAGAATTACTTGAGATTATATGTTAGCTTATTGAATGTGATCAATAAATGACAAAACAATGCTTGATATATGTATTTTTCATATCTATTAGGTAAAGTATGGAATCAACCCACAGAAAACTATGCATTGAAATGAACTGGGGGATCCTTGGTAGAGAACTGTCTGATACCCAAGAAGAAATGTGTAGTATCTTATGTGATATCTTAATACTGGCTTTATTGATAGCCAGTTAATAAATGCACACGCTTAATACTCACTTATAAAAGTTAACAGAACCTTTCATTGCAAGACGACAACAAGTATTGCAGACGGATGAAGTGCAAGAACACGTGGAAGAACAAAGACAAAGACAAAGACAATTGCAATGTTTTATATACATACAATATACTGGTAATGAATGCATAATCAATGACGTCATTAAGCATCATCCTTGAGTGGCATAATCATTATACTGGAGTGGTATAGTTTACCACAAAATGCTTTATAAACTACTAACTGCTATAGTGCACACATTTCATCTCATTCCAAACATTTGAATGTCATCCCCGTTAACTTGTTTGAAATTAGGAAGTATGGAACTTATAAATACTATATCCAACAAGCATCAATTTTACCCTTCATCAAAGGATAATCCCGTATACATGCATGCAAGCCTCCTAATGTAAAAATTCTCACCATTTCTTGAGCACTATCTTATCTGGCCGGGTCCCAGTCTGAGCAGCCACTAGCTTTTTCAGGTCTCCAATGGTGTCATCTGAACTATGTCATAGTGCTGTTAAAGAAATACAGTTGGTTGCATGTTTGGGTAGCTATGAAGTGCCTTGTAGATTAGTGCTAGCTTGGGTGAAACTGGGCACTGACATAGAATGTCCACTATGATTTTTTCTGACAGAATTTGCTTCATAGTTTACAATACAAGCGAAGGGGTATGTAAGAAACAAGTTTGGTTAAACTCTGTAACCCAACCACGTATATATATTTTTTTAAAAAGCACCTACACAAATTTTAAGGATACTTGCACTTAACCCGCACTTTTTTCCCCAGTCTGTCGTTGCAAGTGATCTCTATCATCCTCCTTCCCCCTCCGGACACCTCCACAAATCCACAAATCGAATGTATTTAATGGTATGTGGTCGTCAAATCTTGCGCGATGACACTCAATCTTCAACGCTGTGACTGGTAATGGGTCTTGCATTGGTAAAGGGTTTGTGATTGCAAAGTGGAACCAGCCAGGAGCCCAGAGCCCAGAAATAGGAAAGGTACGGTCACACGAGGTAAATGAATTATGGATGATAGGGGAGAGAGATTGAAGGCTCATTCTGCCTTATTTGCGGCTATGGAAGAACTAATTCCACACCAGGCGAAGGGAGAAAATGAAAAACTAAGTCCAAATGAATGTGTGGTCAATGGATTCAGTGTAGAACGTGTGCAGAGTATCAGTCTGAGTGCTCTCCAGGAAAGACTTAAAGATAAGATAGAGGGATTCCACAAGAAAAGGAAAGTAGGGAAGGCTAGCGCAGAAGGATCCAAAAGAGCAAATGAGGTGATAACTCAGAAGAAGCTAAAAAGAGTGGAAAACCACAAGAAAAAGAAAGGCCACAGACAGAAGGAGAAATTAACCAACAAGGCAATGCAGAAACGGAAAGATATTTTAACAAGACCTTCAGTTATTGATGAAACTGGTCGCATGGTATTCAGCAAGTTTGACTTTAGCACAACTACTCGTGAAAAATCTAAGCTTGATCAAAATCCATCAAATACGAAAGACTTGAAGAAGTTGTTGGCAAAAGCCGAATCAGCTCAGAAAAAGTTGGAAGAGATCAAAAAGCTGGATGAGCGAAAGGGGGAAGAGTTAGAAAAGAAACTAATTTGGCAAAAAGCATTGGACATGGCAAGAGGAACAAAACTCAAGGATGATCCGAAACTTTTGAAGAAGTCTGCCAAGAGGATTGAGATGAGGAAGAAAAAAAGCTCCAAAGAATGGGACAAGAGGAAGAAACAAGAATTAGAGGCCAGAGAAAAACGCCAGTCAAAGAGGAAGCGCAATATTGATGAACGCAAGGAGCAGGTGAGATCAAAGAAGATGAAAAAGAGAGGAAGAGGAGGGCTGAGGCGGACTCCTGGTTTCTAGAGCGTTCTGCACTGGGCACTAGTTTCTTCTCTTAATTTTTTGTTTGTTTTGTTGTTTTTGTTTTTATTTTTGTTTTTGTTTTTCAAAATTTTTTAATTATTAGGTCGTGTAGGTGGGTGTGGGTGTGATCAAGTGCCAATGAGTGGGATCTATCAGGGGAAGGCTGTAATTATATCAGATTTTCCTTGAGTGTAGATGTACAAGATTACCATTTTTTGTATGGTTGAAGGGTGCTCTATCTTTCCAGAACCTTGACTTGGATGGAATGCACAGTTAAACTTCAGCCATGTATTGATGACATCATCTATAGCTACAACTGGAAAGCTTTCTCACTATCACCAAGGTGTTGAGTTAGTAGAAAAATGAGGGACTGAAAATGAAGTTCAAGAAATGCCCAAGAATGAGAACTTGTACCTTTAGGCTATGTTGTGAATGGATATGAAAAATAGCACTTTGGGTTATTTTGTTGGAAATGGGAATATAGCATTGCAGTTAGTTAATGTGTTTGCTGTCCATGAATTTGAGAAACTCAAATCTAAATATCTTAAGTGACAACTCCTCTTGATCTGTCAAGATCTGCTCTGTTAACTCTATGACCTGGTCTCCAGCATGTGAGAAGATTTTTTTTTAAAAAACTAGAAATTGTAGTACTATTGACCAGCCTTGACTATGGGTAGGACTTCATTTTACAGGCATGACCGCCTCTGAACTGGGAACAATGTGACCCTGGATGGAGTTTAAAGGCCATTGGCATTTTCCCCCCAAATATTGTCTCAAGAAAGCTGGTATTGCTGTGCTGGCAATGCTCAAGTATATCCATATTTATTTCTTAAGGAAATTTTTCTTGTTCAGACTATCATGGGGCATTTCAATAGATGTAGACTATAAACTCTGCTATTTTGCATCTAATGAAGGGAGAGGAACAACATCATTACGACATTTTTAATATAGGAAGACCAGCTCTTATTCAAAACTTCCTAATCAGTCACACAAAGGGGATGTAAGATGTTTTGGGGTGAGAGTTCCTCTGAATAATTCCACATTTGCCAGGAGAAATAATCAGCATGTTATTGTTTTTTGTTTTTGTTGTTCCCATAAAAAGGAGAAGGAAGTGTTAGGGAATGAACCTTAACCCACCAGCTATATATAGCATTGGGGCTGGCAAGGAAATACAGGACATTTCTGCACTATTCATACCATCAGATTTTTAACATATTTATTATTAACCAAATAGATTGCTATTTGTAGATTTATATAATTTATTTCTATTTTTTTGGTTGTTTTTGTTGTTGTTTTTTGGAGAGAGGCTTTCCTACTAAAGGAGTGTTTATCTCTGCTTGAAAAGGGTTTTATAGCCTTATTTTTTTGTTGTTGTTCTGTGATTATAAATGCATTGACTACAATCTTGAAGCAAAACAGTTTATAATGACTTTATAGTGTAAAAATGAAATATGTAGGTGAAGGTGAACAGTATATGGTTGGTAGTTACCCGAAAGCAAACAGATGAAGGAGAAAATAAAAAAGAAGAAGAAAAAAAAAAAAAAAAATATATATATATATATATATATATATATATATATATATATACATATGTATAAGAGAGAGAGAAATCAGATGGATGACATTATTATCATTTGGATACAACAGTTTGGTTCTCGAAACTTTCAGTAAATTTATGTTTTGTTTCGATATATAGCTTTGCATAACTTAAAATAATTTAAAATATCCTGAATGATAAACAGTTTTTCTAGTTTAAATTGATGGATTGCAGGAAGAAAAAAAAACAATTTTGAAACTTATTTAAATGAAACCGAAGTGTTAAAATGTCTCCAAATCTGAATATTTCCTCAGCCTCACTTCTCTATAAAAGTTTTTAATTAAGTGGGACTCTAGGTATTTGAATATGAAAGTATAGATCTTGAATTGGCTATTATGTGTGGTTATATATAAAAGAAAAAAGAAGAAAAGTTTGACCTCCAATAAAGTGTAGCTGATGTAATTCTCTGTTGCCTCCCACTTAAAATCTTATGACATCTCAATCTGTCTACTAATGGGCCTGGATATTGTTAGGCCAGAAATGAGGTCATGATCAGAACATTTATTAATAGTTTAACTAAGGGCAAGCACACAAAAACAAAACCCCGTTCTATGGGCGGTTTTTATGATGGCCACCTGCAGTAATAAACATGTTTAGTTTGCTTATGTAAGACGTAGGGATTATTGACACTAATCTCATTAGTCAAACAAACATTATACGATTAATGCACATGCCAAATATCATGAACTTGGTTATTCGTTTATGTTCCATGTATTCAAACCACACCCATTGCAAAACCATACCTATAGCCACCCGATCTGAATGAAATTTTATGAAGACATACAGATTGGTGCCCTAATAAATCGCTTAAAGTTTCTTGAAGATCCCTGCAGCAATTTGGAAGGAGTTAGTCCTCACACAGACAGACAGACAGACAGACAGACAGACAGACAGACAGACAGACAGACAGACAGACAGACAGACAGACAAACCAATTGTGAATTATATTAAGATTATTTTTTGGATCCCATTCAAGTAGTCTGCACAGTTCTTTCAGTTGTCAATCTGTTGATAAATTGTGATAAACTGAAGTTTGCTCTTAATAACAATGTTATATTAAAGAATATCTAAACTTATAAGTGATCCCAGAATGATTTGTATGCGTATTCACTTTGAGAGTAAACTGGATAATACGTGTGTGCTACAGAATGAAATCAACATTCAATCCAAAAATTGCTTATTTATTGCTGGTTGTATTATATAATGTGTTTGCCACAGAGCACATGAGTTCAATAACCTGCTAATATCTGCATCAGTGCCAGGTTACCATTAATAGTTGTCCACTAAGGCTTCCATTTCACTACACAAAGAAGAGCACAGTAATCTAAAGCTGAATATCTGATATAGATTTGTATAGCACTTTTTTTTTTCTTTTTTTCTTTTTTAATTTAAATGCACTAGTTGAAGTAAATGAACAGTTATCACAAGATTCTTTTTTTTTAATATTTCTATTTCACACGACTAAAGGTAATCCCAATATATAGCAGAATCCTGGAAGGTTGGTTATAGGAAGTACAGGCACACAAAAGGATGGTCAAACTCTTAAGAGACCAGTGTCAGATGGTTACGAAGGTTTCAAAAGACAGGGCAACATGTGTATAGCTATTTAGGAAATTGGACAAGGGTCAGATTTTACCTGCATAGCTAATATCCCAATGAAAAAAATGACCTACACATTCTTTTGGACTGATCTTTTATTATAGTGTAATTTTGCAAAACATTGATATGTGCCGAAACTTCCCAAACTTATTCTGCTCTTCATTATATGATATTTGAGTGTTAGGAAGATATAAAACTGTGACTTGAACTTGATGAAATAAATAATATTGGTGTGATGAATTAATTATGCACTATCCCAGTTACAAAATTAAGTAATGAAATGTTCAGATATATTTTAATAAGTTAATTATAAATGCTGTTTGAAAAGGCAAACAAAAACTCCTAGCAGCACTGTAGTTATGCCTGAAGCTGTGTGTCTCAGAGCCCCTGAAACTTCTGGCTTATGGAGCTGTCTTGGAAGGTTGGTAGTCTCCACAACACCTGCATAGATGAAAACATTATTAAACATATCTGGTTGTATTAATTTTATACCTTCATTGCAATAGCTTACCAATAATCCTGTCCTGTCCAGGTATTTCTCCCATAATTCCCTGTTTTGCCTGTTTCTCCCTCATGGCATGGTGTCGACTAGTTTGTGAAAAACACTTCCGTGTCGAACAGGTTTGGAATTGGAAGAAAGATGCAGAGCAGCCTAGACTACGATTTAAACACTGACGGGATCTGGACTGGTACCCACGACAATTTGAGGGACAAACAGACCACAGTGACCACTCCCCCATTCCACTGTCAGATTTGCAGATAGTAGTACTGCACTGCTTTGTTTGGGAGGAGTTTCCTACACATTCACCATCTCCCATGCACACTCTTTTTCTCTCACTCCTCCGGTTGCTCCCACAAGATGGCGAGCAGGAGGACCACTGTCCCCAGCTGCTCCAAGAATTAGGACATGCTTGTCGATTACATAATCTGGTTTCTGTACTTTGCCCAGAAGGACATGATGAATCCCCTGGTGTAGTGCAAGATCTACTTCTTCTCTGTTGACCACTCCCACAGGATTGTGAGCACTGATTCCAGGATGACCACTTTGTCCATGTGGCAGTCACTGAGGAAGTTAATAAAGTAATAATGACTCATTTATGTTGACTAATATTACAACCTTAACAAAACAAATGACTTGTTAACCTACAGTGGTTTTCTGTACAGTAGACTCTCTCGATGTGCTTCAAATCATTTTCTGTTAAAGTTCTCCTCTGCCCAAGCTCATTGACATTTATATTTTTGTCTATGGGAGTTATTGTGGGTTGGCCATTTCGTGAGAAGGCATAGGCATTGTAGTGCATGATGGAATAATAATCATAGTCAATCCCATTTGTGGTAACATCTTGAGTGGATAAACGTGAAAACTGATCCTCAAACCCTATTACATAGAACAAGAACATAGGCATAATTTATTCAATTTTGTTGGAAATTCTGTGTGAAATTATATTCGCCTTAAGAATGTCAGTTTGCATATAAGAAAACACTGTAATAGTGTGTCCAAATGGAATATTTATCTATACTTTCTTGCACATACCATTCAGAATATTTTGTTCCTGAATATTGATATACTCATCACGGTCTGGTCTACTCTGCTCATGCCAGCGTCCCAAAACGTGAAACATTTCATGTAAGACAGTCCCTAGACGCTGGCAACCTTCACCAATAGACACCTGTTGGACTTTTCCCACACGACCCACGAAGGAGTAACAGCTGCAAAATCATATTTAATATAATAGATATTAAGGTATAAAACTATATAATGAAGATATATTATAACAGTCCTACCAATTGATCCATTCAATACAGGTTATATATAATATTTACATACACATTAAAACACCATCAGCATCACTTTAAAAATTCTGTCTTCATACTAAACTTAAAATTTTTATCTGAATATGTAATTTATAAATATTGATAAGCATATGTAAATATAATTATTGCATGATTTCTAATTAATTGCATACCCATTTCCTCTGATAAATCGAACGTAATCTCTTTCTCCATTCCTTGGCACAAATCTTACACACGTTCGGTTTGCAATCAATTGAATAGCTTCATCAATCACAGCTACATGGGATTGTGCTGTTCAAAGAGAATGAACAATAATATTCATCATAATTATGAACCTGGCAAAAATACTTCCAACTAGATAATAATATTGGGCGATTTGTTTATATTTTAGTAAAAATTCATTTAAAAATATTTAAAAAAATTTTTTTTAATTGAAATTTATTTTAAGGACCAACAATTATTCGTACTAAATCAACGCTCTTCAATCACACAAATACCATGATTTACACTGCCAACTGAATACTGTACAAGCTTAACTCACGTATTTCAGAAGATATGGTGTAAGGTACAACTCCACCAGGCCACCTGGTTGTGAGATCCCTTAAAACTGCTCTTTCATGGATGCCATGCATATTTTCCTTCTCTTTAATATGTACAGCATGAGAAATCTGAAGCCTCTGTGCTTGGCCAGGGGTAAGTTGAATATCTCCCTCCAAGAGACCCATACTATGTATGAGGTCATGTGGCCTTCCTAATATCATATAATAATGTTATACAATATAAATAGAGCATGTAAACCACAAATTACTAAAATATAATATACCCATGTAAACTTAAAAAATTACTAAAACCATAAAAAAATTTTTTTTTAATTATCATAATAAAAATTAAAATAAATAAATAAATAAATTGAAAAAAAACTCACCAAAATTAACTTCCTCTTCATTTTCCACTACTTCTATCCACTTATCCTCCTCGATATTCATGTCAGTTTCTCTTATCCCCATACCATCATCTCTTTTTTCTCCATGGATGTCAAAATTATTGCAATCTACCACTTGAAAAGATTTCAGAAACAAATAGAGGACTAGAAGAAGTGAAGTAGCCAAATATCCCTGACAGGCACAGGATATCATCTTAGGTTAATTAAAACTGGAAATTAGCAGCAGTGAAAGTATTATAACAGCTGTTCTGTGTAATCAAAATTGGCTGTTATATACAATCAGGTATATATATATATATATTTTGGAATTCTTGTAGGCAGTTCTATTTCAGGTGAAAATTCTGAAGTTTGCAGGTGTTGAAATGATTTCTGGAAGTTCTATGCTTGGCTATTTATAGTGAGAATACTGAGGTGTCAACAAATGATTACTACACTTTGGTATGTAAACAAACATGATGATGTGACAGCACAGCCAATTAAATATAATCTTTAATAGTAAATCCCTGCAGCAATATGAAGCTGACAAACCATATCAACACCCTTTATTTACACCAAAACTAAAGCAGTGCACTGCAGACTGAAAAGTACATTATCATGACTTTGTATTTAAGAATATACACTGTCATGTAAAACATTGTCCAGAGCAGTGAGAGTGTGGTATAACAAAACTACTCTCTAAAACACCAGATCTTATTTTTTGTGGTCTATTTGTCAGGGCCATAGCATCCAATTTTGAAGTGGTCAGGTTGATTTTTTATCATTGAAATTTGCTGGTAGCATATTTGAGACCTAACAACAGATTCACCCATATCTGCTCTCTTGTAATTGTTCCAGTGATAAAATAATATTCTTCATGCAAACCAAGAACTCAAATTGAGAAAGCTCAGGTTAAAACTCTTCTTTTTTCCTCAATTTGGATAATTATGGACAAAAATGTCAGTAAATTCAAAACAGCTTGTCCAAATGATTTCAGATTGAAGGATAAGTAGATCATATTGCAATAAACTTGGGGGAAAAGAAGAAAAATGATAATGAACAAAATTTATGGTTACTTCCCCTAGCCCCAAAATAATATTTCCCTAATATTCAGGGGTAGGGGGTGATTCTCCTCTATCCTGTAGACAATTAAACATTTTAGGAATATCATATATTCCTGATCATTTATCACTTATGGCAGTGTGTTTCATCTACACTGCTGTATGTACTGTGTTTCTACACACACCTACAGAAGTGTTTTTATGAATTTATTTATCTATTGTCCAGAATTGTTTACTAAAATACACTATTAAATCACTGTGGCATACTTATAAAAATGATACAATAAGTTGTTTATGAGTTAAGTAGTAGTTGTTTATTTAAATGGATCATTAATTTACTGCTACAAATTTATAATTCTAATATTATATTCACCAATCCATTTTAGTTTACTTATTCAGAGTCCAAGAAAGGGCAAACACACAAAACAATTGTATTTTTGCAGAGGTGCTCTCTTAACAATCAATCTACCAGCAAATTTAGACAAATCAAAATTTAATACCACAATAACAAATGCTAAACTAAAGTTGCTAGCACATAATACAGCTCCAGGGTTAATGATTAATCATTAGGAAAGAAAAACCATTAGTGGGTGAAATTGATGGATAAAATTAGTGGAGTAATTTAAATGTTAATACTTTAATAATTTCTCTAATTTTAACCTGGAAAGCATTATACTTGGCTGTTACTGTTATTTGGGGGCTGTTAGTAACAGCAGGAGGCCAAGTGTAATGAAACTAAAAATAAAATAATAATAAAAAAATTTTTTAAATAATAAAATAATAGTAATAGCTAATAGCTGAATACAACAATTTTCTTCTTAAATTAAAAATATAACAGCAACAAACTGCCCCATAGAAATGAAGGTAATGTACTTTATATTTTTCTTTATTGTTGTAAACCAAAGTATGACAAATCATCAATCCTGTCCTCAGTTATGTAGAAAGAAGCCAACATTTTAACCAGCAAACGTGTATGCACAAGATCAGCCTGAACATTCAAAAGCCTCATTTAGGGAAGGAAAATCCCACGTGGTGGTGAGGGTCTCAGAAGGATTGCAGCACTCCTAACTTCAGGAATGCTACATTCTAATCTTTGCAGCTGAAGAGGCTACACAGGCAGGGGGCAAAACAACAAATCAACAGGTACTGGTCGTGTCAAGTTAGGATCTAAAGTGGTCAGGTTTCAATTTGAACAACCGAAGGGGTGGCTATGGCCCTGTTTGTACAGATACTATTATGGGTGTCAATGTGCAGGGTAGTCAGAATTCAATAGTCTTTTGATCCTGGAGGGATGATAGCAAGAAGTTGACAGTTTCGCCACAGTCAACCAATAGACTTGTGCCACAATGCCTGTATGGTTGAGGAGAGGTATAACCATATTTCCATTGTTGATCCATAAATGGAATGGTCTAACAGTATCTGCCTGTCACCAGATTGGTTGACAGGTTGAGAATTCTTTGTAGGATAGCCAGCCACAGGAGCTACTGGTGGCTGGCGAGGTCGTTTCCCACCATCTTAAACTTGCATGGAGCCCTGCACTTTTATGCCTTGTTACCAAATTGTGTGTGATAGAAGCACAACCCATAGGTGCCCATCTTGGATGGATGGCTGACTATATATACATTGGTACACTTTTGGTTGGTCTCAGCCACATCGTCAGCTACCTTTGCATACCCCTCGATGTTCTTGAACTTCATGTCAGCCAATGTGTTTTGATTGCAGGTGGCATATTGCTTTAGAAGTGGTAGAGGAACTCCTCTGAGGTAGAACGGGATGAAAGCGGGGCATATGCATCAGCAGCCTCATGGGTGTCATGCTTAGATCCAGAGTTGTAAATGAGGCCAGATTTTGGGATTTTTGTGCCTTTGTGAGGCCAAACTGTTTGATGAGGGGCAGCCTTGAGTGAGCTGTACTTGTCACCCTCTGTGGCATTTTCCACAATAAACTCCATAATTACAGCAATGTTAGCTAGAAGAGCAGAAGGATGTAAGAAAACTTGGTATTATCTCTAATGGCAGGATTTCAGATGGTACACAGAACCACATGGCATGGTTGTGGATGGTACACAGAACCACATGGCATGGTTGCGGATGGTACACAGAACCACATGGCATGGTTGCGGATGGTACACAGAACCACATGGCATGGTTGCTGATGGCACACAGAACCACATGGCAGGTTGGACTTGTAGAAAAAGGTAGTTTGAGAAATACTGTGTTAGTCTCTGCCATACTAACTTCTTCCATGCTGAAGAAATGGGAGATCAAATCATGCTGGCTTGTGATGGGGAGCTTTATTTCAGCACCAAGTGTTCTCTAACATACAGTCTTTTGGTGTGAAAATTTCTTAAGAAGTGGTTGTAGAGCTCTAAAATGCTGTTGTGGGTATTGTATAATATCTTTTGCTGCTCATCATTGGGGTCACCATTGACATTTTCCCAAAACCCGAAACAGAAAAATAAAGAACTGTCAAACTTCTTTTATTATCTTGAACAGGTAACAAGCAACAGAGACAAAAACAAAACAAAACAAGAGAATATTTACAAAATGATGTCAATAGGGCAGTTAAAGCATATTTCAAGTGTACACTTATGAATCAAAGGGAGGAGGATGGTGAAGAATAAAGGAGTAATATCTTTCACACAATGTTCATGAATGATTAGCTCCTCTGACATGCTGAAGATCCTCCTCAACCTGTTGCTTCCCTTTCTCCCACTTTACCACTTCTCCCTTCTCTTCTATTCCCTGTAACTGTTACATCTTATTTACCTTCTGATCTTCCCCTGTACTTTATTCCTTTTTCCTATTATCCTCCTCCCCCTTCCATATCATACCCTCCCACTCAATATCATTAAGCACATCAGGAATTACAAATTTGAGCCACTAAGTTTGGTACTCTGATCCTTGATGAAATTGTAATTAAGAAAGAACCAAATAATACACTCAAATACTTCAAAGGTGACCTTAACGCCCTTTACTAAATTACATATTTCATACATAACAAATATAATTCCCTCTGAAGTGATTGTACTTCCTACAGTGTGACCTTAATTTCTTTTGAGGTGACTTCAATTTCATGAGGGGGTTCCTTGATTTATTTATGGGTGGCACCCACCAGGAAGTGATCCATGGATTCAAATCAACCTTATTTCATGTGTTACTTCAATTTCCTCTGAGGTGACTTAACTTCCTGAGGAGGATGGGGGACGGGGGTAGGATTCCTTAATTCAACTTATGAGTGACTTCCACCAGGAAATGTTCCATTTATTAAAATTTAACAACATAATTTGGCCCACAATTTGACACAAGGTGAACTTTTTTCTAATTCAAAAGAGTTTTCTATTTTAAATTTTGTAATCATTAAATTATAAGGAGACACTGTGATAATATAAATATGTTTTGCTTGTTCATCACTCTAATGATAATGATTCCTGTTCCTGCAGTATATGTTTTTATCCTGGACATCAGATAATAAAACACAATTTAAATATATATCATTAATGAAGCATATTTATTTAATTACAGCATTGAAGGATAATATGTCATAGCTCCTACCTGATGATTGTGCTGGTTATGAATTAAATTCTTTGTGTAAAATGAAATAAGTAAACAGAAAGTGATACTTCATCTGATTTCATTTCCAGTTCATCAAGTATTCCAATTTCTAACCTAATGTTATTTCCTCTATAATGATACTCAAAGAAGTTAAAAAAAAAATTATATTAGCTGCTTATTAAAGCTAATACAACAACAAAACTTCCTTGAAGTCCCTAGAAGGTTCAGAGTCAGCCTGAGGTGGGCACATCAGGTCAAATTTAACTGGCTTCATTTCCTCTCCTTAAAAATTTTTTTTAATTTTTTCCAAAAAAATAAAATTGAACTCTAATAATTTTATGACTACTTACTTGATTAAATTGAAAGCAAGAGGAAAAAATCTAGAAAGGTATCACCAAAGATAAAATTTTTTGTGAGTTTATGTCAGGAAGAAGCAAGTTCTTTATAAAGGTGCTGGTGGAACGAGGAAAATTGATATATTTCATGGTATAGCTATATTATGCAGGCATCAAGAAAAGGCTTTTAAAATTCACTTTTTAAAAATGACTATAAAAGCTAAGATAGAATCCTAAATTATCGTCTAGCATTGAAGCCTCAAACATTTCCCAGTAGCTTTCAGCGTCCATTTAAAACATTAGCTATATGGATGTATAACAACTTATGGGTTTACATTAAAGTTACCATATATAGTGCATTCTAGTCAGGGTACCTGTTATGAGAAATATATCCTAGTTAAATAGCACAGGAAATGTGATCAGTGAAAAGTTCACAGGAGGTCAACTACAGTCACTTGGAACGAAAGAAAATTCAATTCTGACGACCATTTTTTTAGTTTTTATTTTTGCTCTATATATTTCCTCTTCCATATGGTGAGATCATATCCTTCTCATCTATGAAACAGAATACAGCATGGAAAAGGTTCTGCCAACTTGGCACTTAGGGCCAATGATGTAATTATTCATCATAAACAAATAATATTGATGATAATACTGTTAATAATGATAATTGTTATGATGGTAATCATAAACAAATAATATTGATGATAATACTGTTAATAATGATAATTGTTATGATGGTAATGGGGACAATGACATGATGACACCTTCCATATTCCTCCTATAGAAACATGTATTGAGTTTCTACCATCTTTTCTTTTGCATTTGGCCTCAGGTAGCCAGGTGTCTCTTCCACAACATCTCCACATGGCTTAAAAAAATTTAATACAAAAAGCTGCAAGCTTGAGGTTTATGGCAACAGGGATGATGATATTATATTATTGAACGAATTCAAACACAAACAAGGGACAGGTAAGTTATTTAGCTAAGTATGAGCATCAGAAAATTCTGTGATTGGGTTATTTTTACTTGCTGTAGCCACTATTGAGTGATCCCCTACTTTCTAACCATGCTGTGGAAGAAGAGGTTATTTATCACAATCAACATGCTACACAATTAAAGTATTATTGAAATAATTTGAAGAGAATGTGTAACAAGTAATTCAATGGATCAATAAATCTTTAGAATGAAGCTAGAAATAGTACTATCTTTGTCCCAAGCTTACCCTTCTTCACTTTCAGATATCTCTCTACTACAAAATATAACACCTTCGTTTTCTCATTGGAGATATTATGATGCTGAAATAAAGAATGTTATTCCACTCTGCAATTCCAGACATGTACTTGTAAAGCAAGATCTGTCCTGAGGGTTTGCACCATCTTGGAGGAACCAAGGATTCAAATAATAGAGGGCATCATGACAGTGCTGGTAATTATTTTGTATCATCATCTTCAGATCATTCCTTCTATCACTGTGGATCCCCTGAGTGGCTATTGAGGAGCATCAATACTTCACTGTGTCTTTGAGATTTTCTTGAGACCTGTAAGTCTTATAACGATGGCAGCTATTTCAAGAACTGAAAGAGCATTGTAATGTCAGGATCTTGTCAGACAGGAATTCTCTCTGCACAGGTTACTTTATCAAACTCTTGGAATGGGGCATATTCAAGGACACACTTGAATTCTTGAACTATCTAGCATCACTTGCAATTTCTATACATTGAATGTAGAGGCATGTCTCTGCTCCCGAACACTCTACAGTTAACACTAAATTATATTATTCATAGAGCTGCATTATAGCCACAAAAAAAAGTTGTTATTTAAAAAGCTGCATTATACTTACCAATCTTGGATCAGAAGTGGCAACATCAAAGAGGGTATTGATATGTTAAACAGAGTTGCTAGTGTTTTAACAACCCTGCCATTTAAGCAACAGATACCTGGAGCTTTGTCATGCTATTTCTTTTCAAAGAATTTAGGGTATGTGCCAGATAATAAGCCAATGTTGACAAGGATGGAATAGTCAATATTGGAGATGTAATTTGAAGGAGTGCCTGGCAGTTGAAAGAATAATTAGCTAGCTATTCAGGTGTCAATTGACCAGATGAATGGGAATAATTTATTGCAAAGGTGACTGTTGTGAAGTTTACTGTAGATTAGCTGCTGGCAAACCGGCAATAGTGTTATGCAATAATATGTTATATCCATTACATTTTGGGAATGCCTAACCTTGTTCAAATATTACTATTTCATTTAAATGCATACAGCAATTTACCCTGTCCATCATGAAATATGAGTCTGTGACACTGCACTAGAACTCATTAAGGTCATGAACTGGCTTTTGGAAAGGCTGTCCGAAAGGCTGGATATAACCTGATTGATTGTTTTACTGAACATTAGTATGGTGATAAAAACAATGACAATTTTAAATCAGATTTGCTGTAGTTGCTCTGAATTGATAATGGCATACACCCTCAAAAATACATACCTTAATTAATAGATTTTAAAAATTTATAAATAAATTTTTTTAAATACAGTAGCAAAAAATGCTCAGAAGCCAATTAAGTCTTGGAACCAGGCATGAATAAAATACACACTGTATTAATGGATTTTTTTTTATATAGCATTATGATGTTTACTTCAATATAAACCTATTATTACAGTGTTAATAATAATTAATATCACACAAAACAGAGTTCATTAATAATTAAAATTGAAAAGTCTAGTGTTATATAAATTAACAACTAACCTGCATAAGGGTTCCTATATCTAAAGTATATTGTTTGTCCAAACCAATGAAAGTGCATAGATGCAGATATCTTTTTAAAACGTCTGCTCCATTACATATGACAATTACTGAATTCCAATTGGTTTCAACTGACTCAGACAGACTACATCACACTCAGCATATTCAAAGACTTTGAAGTGATCCATACATATCAGTACACGTTCCATGTGTTGATAGCTCCTGACAAACAAGGTACTATATCACTTTACAAGTTGCATGGAGAGACCATGTAAAAGAAGGATCAGAAAATGTTTATTGGCACCCATCCCAGATCTAATTAAAGTGATTCAAACATGTCAAAGTCATTAATAGAATTTCCTTACAAAAACTATTTGAAGTTCATTGAAGTGGAAATAGTAGCTAGACAACTTGACGTGGTCAAATGCATATTTCACTATTCAACAAATAATGCTGCATCAGCTCCACAATTTATAACTTTTTTTGGAATATATATATTTTTTAATATTCTTTGTGTTTGTTTCCTTTTAATATAAAATATTATGATAGAATCATCTTTTTGAACATATTATTCATAAAGTTGCATTTCTATGATAGCTTCTAAAACTTTAAGAGTTTGGGTGATCTCAGACAAATTCAGCAAATTCCAGAAGAGGTTTCCATATAATTGTATTATAAGTCCATTGAGAGTGAGAGAAAGCTCATATAAGAGATCAAATATTTAGCCATGTTGAACCTGATATCCATAGCAGGCACTTCTCCACATGCTTCCCTTGCAGTTTTCACTTTCATGGACCTATTTTTTGAATTAAAAAATATCTTATGACATCTTTTGGGTGGGTGGGGGAGATTTAAATATTCATATTCACCCACCCTCCACCTTCCCCTTTCTGATGTATATTAAAGATATTTGTCTTTGTTGTGTTGGACTTCTACTCCAGTTGATGAGGTCAATCATATGCTTCCTGAACTTAACAAGACTGGAAATTTCCAGCTAAAATCCAGCTCACTTATGATGTAATGTTTTGACTTAATAATGACTTAATCGTGGATAAAAAAAAAATAAAGATAAAAAAAAAGGGGGGGAGGGGGGAAAGGGAAAAAAAAACAAACTCAACCATGACCAGGAGTTGGACCTGAGACCTTAGCACCGGTTATCAAAGAGGTTTCCAACAAGAAGTACAAGATCAATAAGAAAGTAACATTTAGGCTCCACAAAAACAAGTGTGTGAGTAAAAAATGACACAGCAACTTCAGTCCACCAGTAACAACACTCATTGTGTTACATGTTGGTTTGTAGTTTAGCACCAACACAACTGACAGAGAGATGCCCCCAAATGGAAGGTTCAAGCCACAAACCACAATGGACTGGATTTAGATTCCACTTCACACACTACTAATGACTCCTTTGGGGGTAGGGATGTACTTCTTTCATTTTTTTTTCAAGCTTCTCAATCTTGAAATACAGCAAACAAACTCATAGCAATCTATCTGTATTATATTAAATTACAAGTAAAAACTGGATGTAAAAAAACAACAACAAACTTTCAGTTATTGCAGTTTTAATAATGTTAATAATGTTCAGTTATTGCAGTTTTAATAATGTTAATAATGTATGCCATTTTCATATTATGCTGAATTCTATAGCTCTTAATTGATTTTTTTTTTCTGCCTTCCACCAAATTCATTTGCTCCAAAATTTAGCAATTAATTGTCTGTTATGAGGGAGGTGGAATGGTAAATATCCAAGTTTTGTGATAGATATCTACTCATTGCTTTTAACACTGATCATCATAAAGAGGAAGCTTATCAGAACACAATGTTGTGGTTATATTTTGCCCCTCAAACAAAGATGGAGAGTTCGATTCCAACTAGAGCATTTCTTTTTAATTTCATTATTTATTTTCTTTTACATCAAATAAAGGCACAGAAATTAGATTTTGTTTGAAATAAGTGAAACTTGTTCTACTTACTTGGACAAAGAAATCAGAATAATAAAATGAATTGTCAAATATTCTCTTGGCAATCAAATGCCATGACTACTTCCTGAGTGTTTTCAACGTCCCTATAGATCCATACCATGTGTAAATGTGATGCTATAATCATGCTACATATATGTAGTCCTTCTTATGGACAAATGAGACTGACTATTGAGCACTTTCCGATTTAAGTCAAAATAATTTTAAATAGTGATTTAAAAAAAAAAATTTTTAAAAATCATTTCTGTACTCCCTGCAAATATGGCAATTCACAATAGTAGGGATGAAATTTCACTTCCGCCTTTACCTTCTCAAATGTACTTGGCAGCTGCAGTGCTGAAAATGTTCATATGAGGCAGATTACCAGAGGACAAAGTACAGTAATTTAGGGGAAATATTCATTCACTTTTATAGGATTTTTTGAGAGTTTGGATCAAATAATATTTCCTTTTTATTTAAAAAAAAACAAAACATTTCCAACATATGGGACATTTGGGGATTTTGAATCAGATGACATTTCCATTTATTATAATTTTTTTATTATATTCACTGCATGTGGGACATTCGGGGACATTCAATCAAATGGCATTTCCTTTTTAATTGATAAGTTCTAAATAATGAGCCTAAGGTCATTTCCACCCTTGGAGCGGAGTGTATAGAGCATGGGAAACAATGCAGTAGTCATGCATTCCTACAGAAATTATTAATAGCTAGGGGAAAACCTGCTCTATGGGTGGTTTTTCCAATAGAGTTACAAAATTGTCAAAATTGCTTGATATATTATGTAGGGATTTATTATTTTATATATTATTTTAGCATATATTTATTATTTTATAAGTTATAATGATAGTTTATTTATACATACATATATATATTGATTGAAAGAAGAAATGGAAATGAAAAAAGGAGGGTGAAATGGAAAAATAGAGAGGACGATTTTTCTGGCATTTTTTAGAAGAGGTTGGCTTCTTTAAAAATGATAAAAAGCCAAACTGAATTTTTCTTCTTATTTTTTTGGCTTTTTTTATAAAGTGTTTCTTTAAAAAAAAAATTATAAAAATACAAAGTGAATTTGTCTTAAAGGAATTGAATGCTCCATTTTAAAGTTATTGTTAATTTTGTCCAAGGAATTTAATTAACTTATATTAGCTAATCTGATCAATTTTCTTTCTTTCTTTCTTTTTAATTTGGATTTTTTGTGATATTAAGGAATCATAACTTTACCACAGTTCATTCTAAATAAATTTATATTGTCATAGTCACTTGTTTAAATACTAATATAAGAAATTAAATCTAAATTCCCAATGTTAGAAGCTGTGACAGACTTTGAAGAGCTGGTAGTAATAAAAATTTACAATGTAACAAGATATATATTGAAACTTTTCAATACCAAAAATGTTTTGAGAATGATGGAGCAGATGAGCATGGCTGTAAGTTGCTCCAGGACTAAGGATCAACTAGTCAGAAATTGTCTACAGTGATAGAGTTTCTTCAGGAGTTATAAAATATTTTCTTGACATAAGGTTTCAGAATGATTAATGTGTGCTTGCTGTAATTCATGCATCACAAAAAAATTAATTAGGACCTGGCATGGCATCTATTTTGGAACCAAACAATTCACTTCCTCTTGAACTGTAGTGACTCGTTTAAGGTGTTGCTTAATAATTTTTAACAGATTATAATCCTTGAACTATTTGCACTATTTGCAGGGTTGATAGACCAGAATGTATACCGAGCCACTTGGGTATGCTGTCTTTTTTAAAATTTTTATTATTGTTCTTTTTACCCTAGAACTTGTTTTTTAGGAGTCTAAATGTTACCTTTTTTTATTGATCTTGTTCTTGTTGTGATCATAGTTGGGAGTCTTTTCCTTTTTTTTCCCTTTTTTTTTAAACCATGATTAATTCATTATTAAGTCTAAACATTAAATCATAAGTAAGCAGGGTACTAGGAGGAAATTTTCAGTTTTTCTTTCTTCTTTTTTTTAGATATTGTCATTGAATACCACATTGAAATGAAAGTAGCTGTAATGAACATGATCATTCTAATTAGTTAAGCCATGCTTCTAAAAAATAATTCTGAAAAATGTTTGGTACACAGTTTAGGGTTGTAAAATTCAGGTTTTGTATTTCAGTGGCTTTATATTGTGTTAGTACATGAATTACAAGTGCCCTCTATTTAAAAATTGGATTTTTTCCCAGAAATAGTTGGCTTTTATTGGCTTCATATTTGTCCAATTTGGCCCGATTTTTCTTCCTTTTTTTTTCCTATGCCACTACCTGGCAACCCTGCTAAGGCCCAATCCATGATACAAACCTCCAACTTTAAGTTTGGGAAATCAGCGCCTAAATTGATTGGCCATGGTTTCTTAGGTTATTTTTAATTAAGTGGCACAATTCCACCTGACACCTGGATCTTTCTTCACCCAAGCCAAGCTCAGTTTTGTACCCAAACTGGCTTCCCTCGAACAACACTAGAGTTGATATAATGAAATAACTGTTCAAATAGTATAGATATTATAAATATACAGATAGCAACCTATAGCTAATTAATATATAAGTTCATTGCAATAACTCAATTACTCAACTAATAAAGTACACAATAATCACCAAACTAAATATGCAGTTCTCCTCTACCTAAATAACACATGCACGCACGCATGCATGCATGCACGCACGCACGCACGCACGCACGCACGCACGCACGCACGCACGCACGCATGCACGCACGCACGCGCGCATGCACGCACGCACGCACACACATGCACACATGCACGTGCACACACACACACACACCAGGGTTGCCATGTTTGGAGTATCTCTCACAGCCAGAAATGAAAATAGAAAAGGACAGTTTTAGGACAGAAATTTTAAATCACAAAAATTAGTAATTAAAAAAATTTTAAATCACAAAACGTGTAATAAAAAAAAATTTTATATCACAAAAAGGTATAATCACATATTATTGTCTTGACAAGAGTTACCAACTCATGTGTTGAGGAGGGAGAGGCTGACCACTCCCTAATTAGTTGAATATCCAGCCAAATCTGTTTTTCCTTAGTTTGTTTATCGAAAATATCAAACCTGTCTACCAATGTAGTTTTTTCAGTCAAATTGGTGATAAAAATTGAACAGTTTTATACTGGCTAAAATGACTAGTATACTACTGCCTCTTCATTCAGTACTCATTCTGACCCAGTCAGTACTTTGTGAAGGCACTTTAGTAATAGCATTCTGTGTGGTTTTGCAAGCCCTCAGTGTGTGTTTCAAACATTTATCAAATTTGCACTAGAAGCTGGATTATGGCTAAGGCTAAGAATTACTTGAGTAGGTGTGGCAATTGTCACTCTAAACCTCATCGTGAAATAAGTGTACAATGTTGGAATATGCAGACTCTGGTTGAGGCACAAGGTAGGATAGAGACAAGTGTGGTGAGGAAAATTGGAAGAAGTGTGGTGGTAGACAGGAAGGCAGCATTGATGGTGCATGAGTTGAAGAAGTATGGAGTGAGCATAGCTGGCATTAGTGAGACCAAGTGGTTTGGGAAGGATCTGTATGATGTTGAGGGGAACATGATTCTGCACTCTGGTCACCCACTCCCAGATGATGACTCACCAATGGTTCGGGAAGAAGGGGTTGGTATTGTGCTTGACTGTGAGATGACAGCAGCATGGAGAGAAGCTGGGGAAGTCTGGGAGGCAGTAAGCTCGAGAATTGTGTGTGCCAGGTTGAAGCTAGCTGGTTAGGGTGTAGGGGGATCCTTGGACAGGAGAAGGGCTAGGCCAGTGTATGTCACTGTGGTGAGTATGTATGCACTAACATTCAGAGCATCAGTGGAACAGAAGGAGCAGTTCTTCAGTGATCTACAGGCAAGATGGATGGTGTGAATGAACATGATGTGCTACTGCTAGTTGGTGACTTCAATGCCAGAGTAGGCAGCAGTGTTAGATGTGAAGAAGCCACACACACACACACACACACACACACACACACACACACACACACACACACACACACACACACACACACACACACACACACACACACACACACACACACACACACACACACACACGCACACACACCACCTAACAATAAATTTGTAGCCCACCCTAAAATGGAGAATTTGTTGCAGCATAGATATCAATACATAAAAGTCAGTTAATATAGAAAATGGGCTGTGCCAGCCAAGTTGGCAGAGCTTCAACTTTGTTTTATAATTGATTTTTTTTTGGTGAAGAAAGAACTGCTGTTCAATACATGCCTGGGTAGGTGTAGCCAACATTAGGTAGACAATTTTGCTCTCCCAGTCACTTGGCAGTGGTGTCCAGCCAGGGGTGCAGCTGCCACTTAACACTGCAGCTGCCACTTAACACTGCAGCTGCCACTTAACACTGCAGCTGCCACCAGTGCAGCTGTGGGGTCTTGCTCTCCTACTTCTTATTAATTAGGTATAGAAATTCAAATTTGGTAAATAGGTTATGTGAAGTTCTTTCAAAGTCTTGCAATATACTAATTATATTAATATTACTAAATAGTAATCTTGACCTACTAGCCCCAGAGCCTTTCCTTCCTGGTGGGCTGGTATGCAGCCACCTGGTGGTGACCTGTGGCTGTGGAATGAGGGAGTACCACCTTGTGACACA
This sequence comes from Lycopodina hypogea, assembly GCA_963969325.1. Lineage (NCBI taxonomy): Eukaryota > Metazoa > Porifera > Demospongiae > Poecilosclerida > Cladorhizidae > Lycopodina > Lycopodina hypogea. The sequence goes on along the minus strand of OZ017784.1, from coordinate 4,263,089 downwards.
GCTATGCCATGGGTTCCATGGAGTCAGTCCAAGATGCTATTCATTTAGCCACACTGTTACTAGGCATTCTGGTTCCAATAGCTTTCAGCCCCAGATGATGATTTTCTCAGCCAGGTTCTAGAAGAAGCAGATCTGTATGCATGAAGCAAGTATATCCCTCAGCAGGTGACAGGCTTCCACACAGGTGGTACACCTGATCTGAAATCGCCTTGGAAGCTGGGGTTCCACCCTGGCTAATGAAGCTGTTCTTATGGCCAAAGGACATCCTTGTAGCCATAGAATATTATGACAAAGGAGTTGTACTCTTGAACTTTTGAAGGAAGTGCTGTCTTTTTATAGCATCTGTGCCTGAGAATTATTGCTGCAGGAACTCAGGCAGAGGTGAGGATGCTTGAAGCTGGACATGAGGACTGGCAGCATGTATGCCACTATCTCACCAGAAAACTTCTAATTTCTTGGCACTAGAGTTGAACTTGCACATGAGAATCAACATGTTTGTTCTCTGGTGCTCCATCTCCCTGGCAGTTGTTTGCACTTATCATGGGCCCCTGTCTTCAGTTCCTTTGTTGCTTGTTGAAGCTGCAATTCAATACATGCATGTTGAATTAACCTTGCTTAGATTCCACAGCAATAATTATCATTACATTGTTAAGTTGGGTTTCACTTGAAAAACTGCACAATTGGTCTGATAGACACTCAGCTGAGGTTGGCAATTGTGCAGGGCCATAGCCACCAGTCAACCTGACCACTTTTAGTCCAAACCTGAGACAACCAATAACTGTTGATTTATGGTGTGTTGTTGTTTTTTTTCTCACTGTGCTGAGCCTTCTCAATTTGATTTCCCTGCAAGTAATTCTAGCATTCCCGAAGTTAAAAGAGTGCTACAGTTTTTCTGAGACACCTCACCACCTGGTGGGATTTTGCCTCCCTAAATAAAGCTTTGCATGTTCAGAATATCTTGAGCAAACAAGTTTGTTGGTTAAATTGATAGTGCTTTGTACACAACCAGGACAGAATGGGTCGTTTTATCATTCTTGGATTTACAACATTAAAATCAAAATATATAAAGTACTAGCAGCATATACCTGGCGTTGCCCGGCCAATATAGGCTAAAATCCAGTAGTTGGCCAGGCTCTGGAAGTGGCAGAGGTTGTCTCAGTGATGGTGGTCATGGTGGTGGGTGTTTGGTCGTGGTAGTAGTGGTGGTGGCTCCTGTTTCTCAGTGGTGGTGGTCTGTTAGTCCTAGAGTTTTTCTGGCCAAAATACATTTTTGGCTTTTTTTTGTTAACATGGTAACCATTTTGCAGAATTTTTTTGCCCAAGTTTTAAGTTGGGTCAAAACCTATCATCATGCTGAGTTTCAGAGAAATCCACATACTGGTTTGGCCGGAATGATGGTGCAGACAGACAGACAGACAGACAGACAGACAGACAGACAGACAGACAGACAGACAGACAGACAGACAGACAGACAGACAGACAGACAGACAGACAGATTCTGTATTTTCCCAGACATACCACCTGGCATAAAACCATCTCAGGGTGGGTCTCCTCCATCCTTAAAAGTTTGGTCAAAATCTAACAGAGGGATTTTGAGAAACGGACGAACATAGTTACATAGTTACATAGTTACATAGGTCTTCTTATATATATAGACAATGTAGTCATTTTAATGGCATTTCCTTGGTCTGTTTGTTGTTCTTTTTAATTTACAAAAACAAATTTGTTTTTATTTGTTATTATAATTTTAGTTGTTTTTTTTTTAAAGGTTTTTAATACACTTTGGCCTCCTGCTGTTATTGACTTGTGCTTAACCCTTCCCCATTCTCAAGCATTATGCTAATGGCCAAGTCTTGGGTTAAATTTTTATTATTATTACAGTATTGATGTTTAAGGTCCACCACTAATTTTATCCATTAATTTTATCCACTTATTTTATCCACTTATTTTATCCACTAATTTTATCCACTAGTTTCATCCACTAATTCATGCACCAATTGTTTTTTCTTTCTGTAATGATTAGTCACTAACCACCAAGCTGTGTATCTGCAGGCAACTTTAATTCAGCATTGATATTACATAATATATTAGGCTTGCCTAAATTTGATAGTAGATTGACTGTAAGGGAATACCTCTGGAAAAACACTTTTTTTTGGTGCCTGTTATCCTTTCTTGGGCTCTTAAAAAGTAAACTAAAATGGATAGGTGACTATAATTTTAGCATTATAACTCTGCCACAGTAAATTGATAATACTTTTAATTAATTAACTACTTAACTGATAAACAATTTTCATTATAATATTTTTATAAGCATGTTACAGTGAATTAATGATATATTTTAGAACATACTTCAGGACAATAGATAAACCATAGAAACGCACCATAGCAAGGACGTAAGTAGAAGTTTATTTGATTGGTGTGATTTATGGGAGCATAGCACCACCTCCTTTATTCTGATAGAATGACCCCAACCACATTTCTTGGCTTGGCATGTAAAATATTTTTCCGGCATATTTTATTCACTTCATGAAAATAGGTCTGCTTTAAAATTTAAAAAAATAATTTTAATTTTTATTTTAATGACAGGTGTGATCACATAGACACCCCACCTTGGCTGTGCCCCTTACATACTATAGGTGTGTATAGAAACACCTGTAGAAACAGAGAATAGGGTAAAGCATCTGTTAGGCCTCAAACACAAGACCACCACCTTCACCACTTGCATTTGGACCATTGACTTATGGATAGACAATCAATATTGCTACCACCAGGTCCCCACCTTCTTTGCTTTGCATAAAGGTGGAACTAATGAAATCCCATCTCAGTTATGCAAGTAGCCCTTAAAGAAGTTATCACTCATAGCAGAGTCCAGACTGAGAGATGTTATGAAGTACGGACCCTGTCCCAAAATCACTTACACTGTGAGAATCTGAAGGTCAGAGGAATTGGATAATGAGCATCAATTGTGTGTGTGCCTGTGTGTGTTTGTGTGCGTGTATGTGTGTATGCATGTACGTGTGTGTGTGTGTGTATGTTCGTGTGTGTGCATGTGTGTGTGTGTGTGTGTGGTGAGGGTTTACTACTAGGATTTTTGTTCCAATCTCTATAATATGATAACTTTCTTATCAGGTTAGTATGAATTCTATTTTATCAGGTTCTTTAGTAAAAGGAAGTCCTAACAAACCTGGTTGCAAGTTAACTTATAAGGTAGTATAGCATGCTGTAATGGTAACATTAATTCAGAATAAAGGTAGTGGTAGTGTCTGATGTTCATGTTCCAGAACAGATTAATCTCCTCACTAGATCTTGTAATCTTGGAGTTTTGTAGAGTGAAATAGTTAACCAACTCGGTTATTCCTCCTCCCATCTAATACAAAAAAAAAAAGATTTAATTTTGTTATATACATTATTTGCATACAGCGCATGAGTTATGGAGATAAAATTTTCAAGTAAAATTTTTAAAAAAATTAAAAAATTTTAAAATTTTTTAAAAAATTTATATATATATATATATATATATATATATATATATATATATATATATATTTTTTTTTTTTTTTTTTTATTTATTTTTTTTTTTTTTTTTTTTTTTTTTTTTTTTTAATGGTGTGTCATTAGTCATGTGGTGATTCAGCTCTTTTTTAAAAATATATATTGGGTCCAAGAGGTTTCCCCATGGTACACCAATCACAGAGGGCTTCTTTTTTTTTTTTTTTTTTCTTTTTTTCTTTTTTTTTTTTTTTTTTTTTTTTCTCTCTCTCTTTAGAATATATTTGTAGTTTCAATGGCCAGTCATATGCAAGTGTGATTGCATTGGGGGGGAGTGGGAAGGTTTTGGATTGGTGGGTGAATCAAGAGGTGATCAGAAGTCTCTCTGGATGCAGATAGGCAACAACAACAACAACCACAACAACAATAACAGCCACAACAACAACCACAACAACAACAACAACAAAAGAGTCACTTTTAGACTATGTATGCACCATTGGTTGTGTGTTCCATACAAATGGATTGCAATTAGTTTATAATCTAAAATATTCCCAATGAGTAAAGCCAATGACTTTTCCTTTATTCCTTTGGGTTTGTAATGAACAATATCATACATGAGTCGACTCTGCACTAGGTCTGTTCAGAAGGGAGCAAGAGTGGTGGCACTGAGAGTTGTGGTAAAAACAATTAAATGAGGTTCAAGTTGTGGTATGATTTACATATTTTAGGTTTAACTCCCATTCAGTAAAACCAGTTAGATGCAACTGCAGACAAAAAAAAACAACTCCATTTTATGTCCCCATCCAGTGGATGTCCCCACCCAGTGGATGTCCCCACCTAGTGGCTGTCCCCGCCCCCACCATTCACAGTGCTACTAGATTTGCGTGCCACAGGTATAGAAAAAAGTGACTATTATAGGCAGCCAATGGACATGGATTTGAGAACATAAATTTTCTTATCAAACATGTCATAATGGTATCATCAATTTCAATCTAAATTAAAAATGCATGATGTAATATATCATCAATTTTGATCTAATTTAAAACTGTATGATGTTACGATTATTTTCTTTGTTATAATTTAAAACTGGTGACAGTGTTATGATGTCCCATGCTCATATACCTGCCATATAAGGTAATCCTGGGTAACAAATGATACCTTTGGTAGTGTGTCATATAACAATTGTGTAACCACCTTGTTGCATATAGTACATAAGGTGTGAACTATTTTTGAGACTCTAGGTGTCTTCTTTACATTGAGATGTCCCATATCTTTCACTTCAAATAGAATTCCTCAGGCCACACAAATGAAT
>OZ017784.1:4233882-4258088 GCA_963969325.1 Lycopodina hypogea | reverse complement strand
ATTTTTTTTTAATCAAAGAGTTCAATGGCATTGTCTTGGTCCATGTAAGGCAAATGTTGGGGTTGAGATGAATGTTGGGAAAATTACTGTTGATTTTACTGAACATACAGATCCCCCAATAGAGTGCTAGCTGCCAATCTCCTGGCATACCGAAAACAACATCCAACAATTTTAAGTGGTAACCTTCAAAGGGAAATTGGTTGGCTGGTTCAGATAATTTACTTTACTCTGTTTACTTTTAATCAATAACTATATCAATTTTTTTTTAAATATTAAAATTTATTTAAAGAAAAAACACTTTGATAAAGTGCTAATGGAGAAAGGTGGCTGGTTATGTTGTTGATTCTGGGGAACAGGATTATATTATATAGTGTATGGATGTTCATTGCTTACTTAGGCCAAGTTATGCTAAGGAAATAATTGCCTAAGTTTATCTATAACTGATCTAAAGCAGACTTTGAATGTCTCTGCTCACATATAATGGATTTTGATTTGATTTTTGCCTAAAATTCTAATATGATTCAAGTTGTATGGCACTCTTCCAAGACATTTTAGTTTATGGTGTGTACTTTCTATTCCAAAAGTTAAATATATTAGCTATACCAACTCCCAAGAGGATAATCACAAGAGAAAATGCTCCCTCACCCTCTGGACTTGGACATAAAGGTCTAGAATGTGACTTTTGTTACACTGGAAATTGGCATCCTTGGTCACTGCATTAAGGATACACCAAGAAATATCAATCTACTCTTGGGGTACATCTCCCAACTACAATGCAAGAATATTCTGCTCTAACTCAATTATTGCTACTAAAACTGTTCCAAATTCATCTTCCAGCCCTATCCACTCAATGATCCACCCAATCCTGGAATACCTCAGACTCTATGAGTCTCTATAGCTTGTAATGTACAGAACCTAGTTCTTTATCATACTTGCCATTCTCAATACAGCTACAAACTGGTGTCCGAAGTCTCTATAGTGTTTATATGTTTTAAACTTGTGTATTGCTTTCTGCATTATAATCAAGTGTTTCTTTTTTTTCTCTCTCTCTCTCCATTATTAAAACATAGCTCAAGTAAATTAATAATTATGGGAGAAAAGTTCTAAATCTCCATTTATGGCTTTTTCCCTTCTCTTTTTTGTGCCAGTGCTGCTAACAGGAAGGGGTGTGGCCAGTGTGACTGCCAAAATGTTCGGTCCACAGAGTTTCCCCTGAAAATTAAAGCTCATTCTGTCCACCTGCAATTCCGAGTTTTACCCTGGACAAACACACATCATACTGTTGAAACAGATAATAAAGAAAATTAAAAAAATTAAAAATAAAAAAAAAAATTTTAAAACTCCATTTGAATAGGATTCTAATTTAGAAATGCATTATTTTTGTTTATATACATCTTCTCTCTTCCACAGCCATTCTAATAGCTATGGAGTGTCCAAATGTAACCTCCCGATTTTTTCAAAGACTGGACAGACACTGGAACGAGAACCGAGATATCTGCATTTCTAAAATATTTTCTTTCAGTCTACCAGCACCACACAAGTGCATGCACGTTGCGGCTCATAACGCTTCCCTTCGTGTTTGCTCCCAAAAGTTGCATTAGTTTTGAACTTTTCCTTCGCATTTCAGATCAAAACTGAGCGGTTAAGAGGCATCAGCGAAGCTAAACCCAAAGCGACCCTTTACCCCACCTAGGAGAAAGGTTCCTAAGGAAAATGGCGTCATTGATCAGGGGTTTTTTGGGTACTGCTGCTCCGGAGGACGAACCTTCAGGGACAGAAATAATAGAGAAACTGAAGAATAGGTAGGTGGAACTTAATTTGGTGCGGTTATAGTTCCTAAATGCAGGAGTATGTTCAAAATTGGTATAGGAAATTGCTGAGAAGCAGTGTTAGAATATGATATTATCTTTGGGGAGAATGTGTGAGTAGCCAATAGTAATTTTTTAACTGTTGGTAGAAAATTACTAACACTCTTTCGTTTTATCATGGATACCTGTGCTATAAACACATTGCCATGCAGTGACAGTCACATGTGAATGTAGCTTATGCACACACTGCTGTGCTACTGAAGCATAACATGAGGTCCATAGTCTCACGTGCCAACAGACCCTTTACCTACTGCACATTGCTGGAAGCAGCTGGTTGCAGTCCAGCACTGATCTTGTTGCACTGCCCAGTGGTACAGCACTACCAACCTAAGGGACTTATTCACACACAACCGAATGCCCCAGATACCCAACCTACAGCTATATGGAGGTCAACTCAGAGAGACATCTGACTATTTGGCTGCCACCAGAAGCTGCACAACCTCCAACCTTTTTATTTAGAGTGATTCGAGTTAATTTGGTTAAAGTGAGTACAGACTTAATCACACGGTCTCAGGCTGAACTTTTCAAGGCTCAGCCAAGCCTCACAGAAGCATGACAATCTCACTAAACGAATAATTACATAGAAATGTTCCGCCATATTATCTGTTGTACTGCCTTGTTGTTTGTTAGGTCTGGGGCCTAACAACCACAGCAATGTGGACAATAATACTTTGTATTTACTTTTTATGGAGGTGGTCTGTACAATGAACCAACATGTAATGATTTTATAAAGTCTGCGACTGCAATTCAATCTTCCTGCATTTGACGCACACAAATTAAACATGCCAGTAATTCTTGTGAGTTTCAAATGAGATAATTACACTGTTGCAAGATAAATACTGGACTGCAACCAGATCCTTCCTACAGTGTGTGGTAGGTAAAGGGTCTGTTGGTGTACAAGACTAGAGTTCCAACATTACTTCCTGTTAATACGAGCTTCCATTAAACAGTTGCTATCACCAGAAGGCATAAAGAGGGTGGAGCTACGGGCTGGGAGCAAGGCTGAGCTCTTCAAGAGAATTGGTTCTCTTAGAGAGATGATGAAGCAGTCTTAGAGACTCCTGTCCTCCCAAGGGTGGTAGTGGGTGTGGCTACACAGCAGTAGCACTTGTTCTGACAGAGCGGATCATAGGAGAGTGCTGAGCTTGCAACATGATAGAGAATATGGTTATTTATGAGAGAGAGGAAAGCCCAAACAAGGGATTATGCAACTTGTGGGAGCAAAATAGGGGGAGAGCAAAATATCACAAAAGGAAACTTTTATCAGTAAATTAATTATTTTACCCTGGGAACTAGCTGTGGTGGGATTGGGTGAGGTAATTCATATAGAAGAAGCATTTCCAAGCATTTTCTTCTTCTTCTTTTTTTTTTTTTTTTTTTTTTTTTTTTTTTTTTTTTTTTTTTTTTCTGGTTTCTGTCCTGTACTACAGCTAAAAGGCTAGTTCTCTTTATAAGTAACTGAAAAATAGAATTCATAGTCTCTTTTACAGACCTCATGTGGGAGCTGGTGATATCATCATGGCCTGCACTAACAAATTCACTAAAGAAAACGTTAAAGGATTTGCAGCTGTATACAGATGATGATGTTTGCACTGACTAGCTGTCTCTCTTAACCAGATAGCAGAGAGCTTCCCACACAATGGCCCAGAGCTCTTGGAGGTGGCACCTTACCCTCTAGTCTCTGAGGCAGAGGCTACCATAGTGAGTATCAAGCCAGTTCACTGCTGCACCAGCTGAGTTCATCTGACATTGTGTATTCTTGTTAAGTGTGTTTGTTTTGTTGTTGCTTTTTGATGAACACGTCACGTGCTCTCTATGTAGTTCATTTCTCACTTGTTGAACTTCAGTTGTTTATTATAGAGCTGCCAAATGCCTTTTTAAACATTTAAATAGAGTGCAGCAGATAGACTCTCTCCGATTGGCCTGTGGTGTTCATCAGCGTGCCAAGCCATTGTGGACCTACTGATGATGCTTGTTATGGGGCAATCCCTGCCACTGCTCAACACCCCGCCATTGCAGCCATCCCTTTGTGCCTCCATTTCTTCTAAGGTCATCCTTTCCTCTGAAGGACAAGGGGGCATTGCCCATGAGTGTCACTGGTGCCTGCCAGACTGCCTGTATATCTGTCCATCTATCCTGCTGTGTCAGCTAAACTAAGTGGGCTGGAGAGAGAGAGAAGAGGGGGAGGCGTGAGTGGGTGGATGGGTGGGAGTGTTAGCTGTGGTGGTCACCCGACAACCTCTCCTGCCTGCCCACTAAGCCGTGGTATGCAGTGTTGTGACAACTGATTGGAGAGTACCCTTCCAGTCATTACAATGAGAGAAATACAGACACTGCACACATGCTGACAAGGCACTAGAGACTCCAATGACTTCTGTGGGACAGTAAGTGTCTGCCCAGTGACATCTGTCATCAGCAAGCTCTCCTTCACAGTGTGACTGAGTGTTGCATAAAAGTTGGGGGGGTGGGATTTAGGTGGGGGCAGGGGGCGAATTAAACTCCCCCCCCCCCCCCCCATCCTTGGATTTTTTTTTATTTTTAAGACGACTGTAAGGTCAAATTTGAGCTTCAACTTCAGACACTCATAAATTCTGAACCACACCCCCTGTAGGGACCACACACCCCAGTAGTGGTGGTTTAATGCTCTAAAGTTTAATTTCTCTGTGTCCTAAATAACTAAAAGTAGTTGGGGGGTGGGTAAGGGGGGGAGGGTTTGCAAGTTGGAAGATGTTTTGCCAACACTTAAAATTCAACTATCCATGCTTCAATCAGCCACAAAGTGCTTATATACAATATAATTCTGCATGGTGGAGATAAAATGTATTTTTTTATTTCTTTTTTGTCTTTTTTTGGCTTTATTTTAGGAAATAACCTTTATGGTAATTTGAAAATTTTCTAAACAATGTTTATTTTGTTGTACTAGATGTCCCTTTGCAGCTTTTCCTGTCAAGTTAAAATATTTATCTAAATTAAATTTATCCTCAATTCAGTCAACAACTAATCATAACTTATCAATTAAAAAAAAAAGTTAATGTGCACAACATTTCTTGTCTTCTGGCCAGTGCATGTAATCCTTGAGTCAACAACCTAATTGTCCATCTTCCTTCTCTCTCCCCCTATACTGCTTACAATAATTCCCCATTTAACCTTGCAAAGTGAGGATCTATTCCAAGTACTGATTCATTGGTTGTGGTTATGCCACTAAAACTCAACCTCCTATCCACAGATGGTCGCTGTTTACCAGGGAATTCTGTAGTTAATTTTTGTTATCATGTATTAAACTGAATGTGCACTGAACTGCCAAGAGCATGCAACTTCCCTTAGGGCTTTTCAATACAGCTGCTCCGATTAATTAGACTGAAATAGCCCTTTTTTGGGCCCCTTTTGTCTATTAGGATTTGAATAAGTCTTAGCTCATGGGTATAGCTACCTTGGTCCAAGTGTTTTTAGAAGTACCATTTTTGGCCTTAAAACTTGGCATGCAGACACACAAGTTGATTTTTTAAATATCATGGGGTGGATCCCATCTAGCCACACCTCTTTCTCTTTGTGATCACAGTCAGCATTACAACAGGAAGTGCTTGTCTCAAAGTTGATTGTGAGTTGTTAATGTTTTCTTTCTTCCTTGATGTAATAGATAATAGGTCACTTTACAAGTTGTACAGTTGATAAAGGGTATCTAATTAATCTGTTAGAAACTGACAGAGAAAGAGATGGTCAGATCAAGCAGCATGCAGGCATGACATGCACAGTTGACTACAGATTCTCCCTCTTCTAATTCCTACAATAGGGAGAAGGTATGATGGGAATGTTTCCATGTGAAGCACACCCTTGTTCGGAGACTCAGGAGAGACACTCTACTAAGGTGCTCTGAGGTGAATTCTGTTGAGTTTCTGGAACCTTCCTGACTGTGCAAGAGTGTGCTTCTGCTCACTGTGCTATTGGAATGACCCAGATTTTAAAATGGTGCCAGAAAAAAAAAATTTTTTTAAAGCTTATAATCTCAGCAAAAATCACTATGAGAGCTTTTTAGCTCCTTCCATGACTGCTTCAGTAGAATGTTCCTCCCCAATTCACTCTCAAGTCTGCCTTGTCATCTTAACTAATGTAGTTTAACAAGCTGTGTGTAAGTCCATTGATGTATAGAATATACTCTGTTGACCCTACAATCACTGGCCCCTCCCATTCAACTGTACTCAATCTCTTTGTAAGGATACCCACTTCTTTCAAAGAACTTTATCGTGTTCCAAGAATGGGTTGAGAGAGAGAAAGAAATTAATCCTGTTTGAAGTTTGGCATAAGCAACTTGTTTGTTGTTTTCTTCTTGAATTGGCTTGTAAAAACTAGCTTTTGGTTGTCCAAATAGAAGGGTTATTACTGTCTTGATCGTCAGAAGTAATAACCCATTTACACTTCACAGGTGTTTTTATTCTAAGGGTTTGCTTGAAGTATGCTATTAGGCTAATTGCTAATTACATATCCCTACTTACGAACCCATTTACACTTCACAGGTATTGCTATTCTAAGGGTTTGCTTGAAGTATGCTATTAGGCTAATTGCTAATTACATATCCCTACTTACGAACCCATTTACACTTCACAGGTATTGCTATTTCAAGGGTTTGCTTGAAGTATGCTATTAGGCTAATTGCTAATTATACTTTCCTACTTGGCATAAATGGTGACCACATAGCTAATTAGCAAATATTTCAAAAATGAAAAGGCTGCCAAAATTGTGGTCTTTGTGAGCTAAAGAAGTATTTTGCAGTCACCACAAAGCTCTGCAGCTGTCCTTTCCAGCTTGTGACTTGAACACAACTTGCTGAGACATATATATATATATATATATATATATATATTAATTTTCACTTGTGTATATATATATATATATATATACAAGTGGAAATTAAAAAAAAAAATTTGAAATAAAAACAGTAAGTAGGGATGATGTGTCAGCAAAAAGTGCAGAAACAAGAATTCTGTGACAGTGTGTTATAAAATTTCCTACTTCACTGATTCCATATTCTCACATAATGTGTAAGATGTGATGTCAAAATACTGCCACCTCTTCAATTAGCTTGTAGCCAGCTCATGTAGATAATTATTCTAAGTTCACAGGAATTTTGCAACACTGACTGTCACACTATCATGTAAAATTCTAAATTCACAGGAATCAGTGAAGTAGGGAATTTTGTATCACACACTGTTACAGAATTTTTGTTTCTGCACTTTTTGCTGACACATCATCCCTACTTACTGATTTTATTTCAAAAAAATATTTTTATTTTCACTTGCTTCATTTAGTGTTTGCACACTGTCAGATAGCTGGCTACAGTACTGGATTGGCATCTTGTATACATCTGATTGGCATCCACAAGTGCACACTCTACCTGCACCTCTCCAGAGGGAGAGCATTTTCCCAGTGCAGTACTCAATTACTCCTAATTATTATCAGGAAGTAACAGTTAGCTAGCTATAACAATTCTATGGCTAGCTGTAACAAATTTAGCTACTGAATTTGACGTACATTCTTTGGAAGCGTAGCTCTGGTAATGATATTCATAGCCTCATGCACAAACCCGTTTTTAATTGTGCGCGTAGAATTGGTAGTGTAAAATGGTGGTTACAACTTAACACTGCAGCTTTTAGTCTGAGATATACTTCAGTAGTTAGTTAGCATGGCGAAGCAAATAAAGAGGTCATGGATCTGGTCCGAGGAAATAGTAAGCTGTTAGTATAACTATTGTAAGATTTGCTGTAGCCAGCTAGGCTCTAGCTGTAGCCCTGGAAATTAAGAATAAAAAGAATAAGATGAAAGATGGTGAACATTTGGTGATTTTGATGAGTCTCCGCTCGCTATTTTAGCTATTGATTTGGAGGACAGAAACTATCCTAGTAGTTTGTGTTGCAGCTTGTATGGACTGCAGATGAGTTTTGTGGCCTAGGTTTGAGCCATAGCAGAGAAAGTAAAACTTATTTTGTATTAGTCTATGAGACCGGCATTTTTTTTTTTTGGTGATCATCCCTATTTAGAGAGTACTACCATATTCTCTGATATATATATATATAGACTCAGGTTTAAAATACCTGATCATTAATTTTATGCTTGTATTTCAACGTGGACAACAACCACTACCCTCCCCCCCCCCCCCCCCCCCCAAGGTTGTTTTTTTTCTTCTTTTTTTTTCTTTCTTTTTTTTTCTTTTTTTTCCTTTTTTTTAATGGTAAATAGAAAAGGAGAAATAAAATTTCATGATTTACCACCAAGAAGAGTAATGAAGGAACTATGAAGACAACTATTTCATCATCATAAAATAATTACCATGGAATAATTACTGTGAAATAATTACAGTGGTGGATCCACAAAGTAGCATGGGATAGCTTTGCAAATTTCAGGGAGCCTGGGGTGAGCTACCACTTAGCTTGATATATTCTGCTTAACAATGAAGTTTTCAAAAGCTTATCGTTGAATTCTATGCATAAATATTTTTCCAAATCATTCACTGCAAGCAACTCTTGGGTAACCAGTTCTCTCTCTGCTTTAGAGTGATTGCTGAGGTTTCTTCCCCTTAAAAAATACAGTTATTTCCGAGCCTTCAGCTGCACAAGAAAAGTTGGCTGTTTGGTTAGTAATGGTAATAGGATTTGCTACAGTGTGGAATTTCTTGACTATTTCTGTGCTTTCTGGGATGTGCTTGTCCTTTTTAATTTTGACTTAGAAATACTACTGATAAAGGAGTATTTTATAAAGTTGGCTGTCTGGCTAGTAGTGTTGGTAGGAATTGCTGTGGCTATGGAATTTTTTTTGGCCTGCTTTAGTGCTTTCCGGGATTTGCTTGTTTATTTTTTAGTTTGGGAGAAACATGGAAGTGGTGGGGGGGGGGGGGGAGTTATAATGAAGTTTGGTGAAAATCGGTTTGTTCGCTAATTCATCCCAGACGATTGGGCCTAAAGGGCTCAAATTTTTAAGGTTTGATGGGGATCACCCGGGGGTGGTTATGAGGAAGTTGGTGAAGATCGGATAAAACCCTTCCTATGGAGCTATTTCCTCCCCCCCCCCCCCCCCCCCAAATTTTCTGGTTGGGGTCACAACTCTATGCCTGAGTAAACCACCCCACTTACTAAAAACCACAATTATTTTAACACACATAGGTCAGCAAAACTATGCCAAAACCATTTCCTGCTTTTCTTTTTGAGCCCTGTAGGCCCAAGTATCTGGGACGAGATAGCAAACAACAGATCTAGAATTATTCATGCCAGGGGAAAATTTGATTTGTCATGGTAATGGCCCTGGCCATATTGTAGCTGATGGGGATACCTAACGAATTCTAAGGGGCGTGGTTTCAGGGTGAGTCCATCACACTGGTGCTAATCACGGTTCAGTAATTATATCGTGTAATAGTGACTATTAATTAGTGTTTAGTAATTATTATATTGTGTAATAGTGACTCTATTAATTAGTATTCAGTAATTGTATTGTGTAGCAAGATTGATGTGTTCTATGATTGTATTCTGTTGTGATATATTAATTTCTATGATTTTGCTAATTGCCAGCTGACCGATTGTAGACGGACAGACTGTGAGTGCACATATATAGTACAATAAATGTCAATTGTCTGGGGAGACTGGCTCCAGTGCATCAACTAGTCCTGTCACTGTATACTCAACTGTCTAATTACTGACACAACTTTGCAAACAGTGAATGTTGTCAGTGATTTTAGTTACTTTGGTAAAGCCACAGTTCTCACCCTTTCCTTTAGATTGGCATTCACCGCCACTGTGGTGGGTGTTTGTGGGAACATTAGGTTGTTGCTAGAGGTAGTCCTGTTCTGTTCCAAGGGGATTACAAACTCTCTGGCCCCTATTTGAATTGTCTTCAGAAGTAAGAACTTTTTGTTTTGTTTTGCTTTCCAGTTGCAGAGACAGATAGACTGGCCATTTCAAATAGATATTTTTAAAAATTGCAATTACAAGGAATATCTTCCATGGTTGTTGTTAACAATTATGTTAATAAATAGGGGTGTGGCTTTGTGAAGCGTTGATTGGCCAATCGGATAAGAGAAATAGAGATAATTGACTTCCAATTAGTATATACAGTAGTTGGTCTACTTTCTAGTGAAATACTGTCGATATGGCATGTGATTGGTAAAGGGTCTCTCTGTAGGGACCATGAACAGTAATAGTTTTCTTTACCAGGTTCATAATTAAAAAAGGCTTCTGATAAGCACAAAATATCCCTTAATTTGGTAAAGGGTCTTTAACTTGGTTCACAGTATCATGCTAGAATTTGTGAAAAGTAACGCTACACAACTTTTATATCCCTTTCCAGAAAAATTTTAATTGAAATCTCTATTCCAGATTTGGGTGGTGGGATGTCATATCTACCTCTTAATGTACACTGCTGTTTAGTCACATGTTAGTATTATAAATTCTCTATATGACTGTGCTTTACCAGTTATGGGTGTATGCTCAGTAGACAGGAGGTAAACCTCGGTGTATGCTCTAAGCCTTTTTGCATGCTCTGATTTGATTTTATATAATTTTAATGTGTTTTGGTACAGGGTCGTCACTTCCACCCAGCTAGAAGACAGAAGGGATGCAGTGCGTGCCATCAAGGCCCTGGCCAAGAAGTACAAGACAGAGGTCGGCGACCTCTGCACGCTCACTCTCCTTGACATCCTGAACAAGGACAAGTCTGACTCAGAGATAGTGGGCTACGCCCTGGAGTCCTTGTGGTATATCATGGAGATCGAGCGACTGGAGGAAGGGGAGGAGAGGGAGTCCAGGAGTGAGGTGGGCTTTAGTGAAACTCTCATCCGGTCCGAGGGAAGTGTCCCCTTCTTGCTGGAGCTTCTAGGAGAATTTGATTTCCAGGTACGTCGACCAGCCACAGTTCTGCTGTGGACGCTGCTACAGAATTGTCGTGCAGAGATGCAAGATACTGTACTGCTGAGCCCCATGGGCATATCTCGGATGATGGACTTGCTCGTGGATAGCCGTGAAGTGATTCGTAACGATGCTATATTGGTGTTGCTTGAGTTGACCAAGTCTAACAAGCAGATCCAAAAGATTGTTGCTTTTGAGAATGCGTTTGATCGCCTGCTGGCCATTGTCCAAGTGGAGGGCTACAGTGAAGGTGGGATTGTAGTGCTGGACTGCATTAACGTGCTGCAGAACCTTCTGCACGAGAACAACTCTAACCAGTCGTTCTTCAGAGAAGCTAGTCTCATCTCTCACCTCCTTCCGTTCTTCAACTTCAAGCCATCTTCACCCGGCGGTAGCACATGGAATCAGCAGGAGAAAGTGCTGAACGTTCTGCAGATGTTGAAACTCATTCGTATGCTTGTGTCTCCCAAGAACCCGCACCAGTCAACAGCCTCTTCCCAGAAGCTGATGCTGCAGTGCGGGCTTCTCCCAGCACTGTGTGTCTTCATGTTTGCTGGAGGCGTCCCTTCGGAGATCCTCAGAGAGACAATCAGCACCGTTGCTGAAGTCATCAGAGGATCTGAGGCCAATCAGCAGTACTTGGAGTCTGTGTCTACCCCATCCAACCCGCCACGTTCGGCCATTTTGGCTATCCTGATGTCAATGGTGACAGAGAAACAACCTCTCCCACTGCGCCTCTCAGCTCTCTACTGCTTCCAGTGCTATGTCTACAAGAACGAGAGTAGCCAGCAGCATATCATCGACACTCTCCTTCCCTCCTCAACTGCCCAACAGTCCTCCATATCTCCCGGGCAGATCCTCATCGCCGGTCTGTTCGGACCTGATCCTCTGTCAAACTGGTGTACGGCAATCGCTGTCTCCGACGCTCTAAATGACACCTTGAAGCCACAGTTGCTAAGAGTGCAATTGTCCATGCAAGGCGGGGCCCAAGTGACGCTCCTTCAACAGCTAACCATGTTCCTCTCCCAGCACTCTGACCTGCGTGTCCAGACCAGAGTGGGACTGCTTATCCTCCTCTGCACCTGGCTGGCCAACTGTAACCTCTGTGTGACACAGTTCCTAAACGATACCAACAACATCCCATTCCTGATTGGCCAACTCGATCAAAACTACTCGAATGAGCTCGGTCAGTTGTCTCGCTGCCTCTGTGCGGTCGTACTGGGCATTGTGCTGGCCTACTGCAGTGGGACAAGTACTGAGTACAGCCAGGCCACTCTCCGACAGGTCATTGAGCACCGAGTCGGTAAAGATGCTTTCGTGGAGTGCATACGACACGTTTCCAACTCGGAACTCTTCACTAGTGCGGCTAAGAACCCGCACAACCGGGCTACCTCTCTGCAAGAGGTCTGCTTTGACCACAACTTCACTGTGTTCTTCAAGCAAATCTCAGAAGTGATTGTGCAAGCTTTGGAGTCCGACTACGTCGCTCCTGTGTCGGGGGTTGCCTCCCACTCCAATGGCAACATGGTCACTCCGAACACAAGCGTTGAAGAGCATGACTCCATCATCAACCAATACAAGGAGCTGATACGAGACCAGGACGAAGAACTCACCTCCCTCCGGGGCAAGCACACCTTGCTGGAGAAGGTGCGGTCTGAAGACGCTCGGCTGCTTCTGGATCAGGCGACAACCATCAAGACACTAGAGGAACAGATTTCCTACTTTGCTTCTCTAAAGAGTGAGATGTCTGGTGGAGAGCGGGAGGAGGTGGATGGAGGGGGTGGACAGGCTGTGGCTGGACAGGGTGTTCCACTTGAGATAGAGCACCTCCAGGGTAAGATCATGTCTCTGCAACGCGTCCAGGACTCTCACAGACACGAGCTAGCTGGCAAGGAGGTGGAGATTGGGAGACTGCAACAGCAGCTGGATCATCTCGGGGGAACACACAAGAAGCTTCTAGAAGATTCTATCATCAGTAAAAACGAAATGGCTTTCATCAAAGATGAATTAAACCAAGTGAAGTCAGAGAATGAAGCTCTTTTGACAGACAGGAAATCCATGGAAGAAGAAATGGCATCACTCGAGGAGAAATTTAGGAGTGCCACCGTCTCTGCTTCACAGCAGCCGCAGCAACAGGAAGTTGATACACCGGACACACAGGAAGTGGAGAGATTGAGAAAGGAGGTGGAAAAACTAAAACAGGATTTGAGAAAGCTCCAAGCTTCGTTTGCTGAGTTGTCAAAAAGTAAGGAGATGTTAGAGTCAGAACAAGAGGACCTTCTCGTGTTGCTATCCGAAAACGATATGGCAATTAAAAGGTACAAAGGTCTCCTGGTGGAGAAAGGCATTGACCTTCCTGAGAGCGAAGAGGAGGAGGAGGAGGAGGAAGAGGACAGGGATGTGGACTAGATATGGCATTTCTGTGCTATTTTTTGTACAAGTGATCGTAAATACCAGAAATATATAAACTATGATACAGGTGCACACTTCTTATCAATGTGATTCTGGCGTACATGCTCAGGCTCCACCCACTTCTATGAGATTACTCACACCCACTAATGGCCTGTAAATGTGTGTGGTTTTCTGTGTCTGTCAGCCTGCCTGGTTGACCTGCTGGATTGGGAGACTGCTGGGCTAGGGAGTTGGGATGACATCAGGTATGACACTTGGTGGGGCCTAGGTTTTTACATAATCTAGTTTGAAATTTTGGTATTATTTTTCTTCTTTTAGTTTGTGCATTCATTCATTTAGAACACTCGTGGTTGGGCTAGCTCTTGTTTAAAAGTCAAAGTCCAATTCTGGGTCAGACTTTTCGTCTTCATTTTCTCTCTGCCCCTTTTATTATATATATATTTTTTATTCTCTCAACCTTTTGAACCTTCAAAGGGGTGGTTCAACTTTACACAGTGGTTAAGGTCATGACATTTTTTCGCCCTATTTTTTATCCTTCCCTTTTCCACTGCAATGGTGGCCTGTGCTTCTAAAGTCCTGGGTTCAATGCTGAACAACAGCCCCCCCCCCCCCCCCCTCTCTTCCACTTATGTGCATGGCCAAATAGACATGGAGATGACATGCTAGGGAAAGGAAAATATCTTCAAATTATTTGCATGGGAAAAGCTACATTAATTATTTACGTGTTACCAGAACACGGTGGTCCCCCCCCCCCCCCCCCCCCCCCTTGAGATTTAAGGAGGACTTCCAACCAAAGGTCTTATTTATTTATTTTTATTATTTTTTTTTTTTTTGGTTAGTTTATTCAGATCGCATACCAGACACTTTCGCCTATTGGGCTCAGGAAGAAAAAATTTGGAAAGGGATTTGGGCATGGTTTTGCTGAGCTCACTAGACTGTGTAGTTTGTAACATCCACAATGTAGCTCAATTGCTGGTTCTCATGCATAAAATTGATCACCCCCTCCTGATGGGTATTTTAGCATAGCACTCAACCTATGGCCAGAGACAACAAAGATCTCTTAATATAATTGTAGATCTGTTGTTTGCTATTTCATCCAAGCTGCTTGGGTGTACAGGGCTCGAAAAGAAAGAAGGGAAAATAGCAGGAAATGGTTTTGGCACAGTTTTGCTGATGTGTTTACACGATTGCAATTTGTATTAAAGTGGGATGGTTTCGTCGGGCATAGAGTTGATACTCCAACCAGGCTATTTTAAAGAAAAAATATTTGCCCCACCAGCATGGTTTTACTAGAATTTTCACTGAACAGGGTGACCTACATCAAACCCTGAAAAATTGTGCCCCTTAAACCTGGTTCACAGTGTGTGCAAGTGTGACAAAATTTTGTGCTCACAGTGCACACAAACTCACAGTGAACTAGCAAAAGATTTTTTTTTTTGAAAAGAATTATATAAAGATTATGGGGAAGGAGGCGAAGTAAGGTATTATGATGGTGACCTGGAAGTGTTTTCAGTGGGAAACCACAACTCTTATCTCATCTATTAATATATTAATCAACTGAAAGTGCCTTTATATATATTAAAAAAAAAATTTTTTTTTCAATATTACAGATTGTTAAAATGGGAAGGGGAAAGACTAACCTTTTAATCTACTTGAGAATTTTCTATTTGACGATAGTTGTGATGTATAACAAAAGCACTCAAGGTTGATTTTGGTATTTATATATAGTGGAATTGGAATTGGAAAACCACCTTCCCATTACAGCAACACTTTATGGATCAAACCACTCATTTGGATGATATGATAAAGAAATTATGAGATTCAAAATTGAAGCTCAATTGTGACCTTGCATGGCAGCCTTAAAATAACTTGGTTTCAGTGGTCAAATCAAGTAAATATATGAATAATAAATATTAATGTTTAAATTATATACCAGTTTTATGCATTAATCCATCGTGGCTTTCTGTTCCACACTTCTATGACCTGTTCCAAGTCTGAATAAATCAGATGTTTTCTGTGGAGACAATGAATATGTCATCAGTATTGATAGACTCATTCACCCCAAAATTTCTGAGTCGTATTTTAATTTCACCCCCACACACTCATATTCTTATCACCTCTACCACATGTAGTATGAATTATCTACACACACACCACACCCATATTGTAGTCAACAGGAATTGTTGGAATGAGGATAAATAAGTCATTATTGGAGAGCAAATGATGAATACATACAGAAGTGATGGTATGGATGAAAAGAAATGTTTGTTTGTTTGTTTTGCCTTAATGTTATGCAGTCGGAGAAAAGGAATCAAAAGGTTCTGTGTGTGGATAAGATTCTTGTGATCATCATGTCCCTAGTAGTGAAATTATTCTAGACCAGTAGTGCAGCAAGGAGGCCATGTACACCTCCACTTGATTCATAGTTTCGAGTGTGGCTGTGTGTCACAACTTGATCAAGGATCGCTCCGCCTATGATAACAAACACATTGTAGCGTAGCATTGATTACATTAAAATAAGTCTCATTTAATAATACATCAGCTATAATGGAACTCAAAGTAATATGCTTAAATGGAAATCACTCACACACTAACCCATTACACTGTATAATTAAGGTGTGTGTGTGTGTGTGTGTGTGTGTGTGTGTGTGTGTGTGTGTGTGTGTGTGTGTGTGTGTGTGTGTGTGTGTGTGTGTGTGTGTGTGTGTTCATTCTTGTGCAATCATGGGAGTGTGGATAGAGAGGAAGTGCTTTCATCATTGACAATAATTATTTTACATCAATGTTGGTAGAAGTTCTACAAATGCCTGGTTCAAGAAAACCAAAATTAGATTGCATTGTACCACACACACACATGCACACACGCACACACACAGTGTTTACTAGACACTCTGCAGGTCAACCAGCAAGTCTATCACACATCTCAAGGGCACCACCACAATCATGACTCTTGGTGGGTCTCACCTCCTCCCTGGCCTTCTCTTCCTGCACGCGAATGGCTTCCTTGATGGCCACGACCCATTCCATGGCTCCGGTCACTGACTTGGCAGTGAACTTGGTGCTGTTCCCTGAATATGTGGGTGGATAGACACAGGTCATCACTATGGCAACATTCATCACTAAACATGATGGCACACGTTATTTTAAGCACACAATTTAGTTAGTGAATTAGTCAGACAAGAGAGAACTTCTGCCCCTATCAACAATCCTCATCAACAAAGAGAGCTATATCTCTGTTGCC
The DNA here is from genome assembly GCA_963969325.1 of Lycopodina hypogea. NCBI lineage: Eukaryota > Metazoa > Porifera > Demospongiae > Poecilosclerida > Cladorhizidae > Lycopodina > Lycopodina hypogea. Next base: position 4,241,682 of record OZ017784.1, on the reverse strand, counting down.
CTCACATTGCGACAGAGTGATGCCATCATGTGTGTATGAGAGAGTAGAGACAGACAGACAGACAGACAGACAGATTCCACTCCCTCTCATCCACACATGATGACATCAATTTCTTGAAAAAGTTCTCTAGTGTTACATTGAGAATTATAAACGTCTATCTTTTATGACTCCATTTATATCCGGGGCATTAAGGCAAAAACATCTCTCCTTCCCCCCTCCCCTTCCTCCCTCTAACATAATGTTCACCAGCCACCACCCCCCCCCCCTCCTCCCAATACACACAACCTACCATCATCGTCATTGATGATGAACTGTTCTTCAGAGATCTTCTCATTGGCATCACGATGTTTCAGTTGACACTCGGACAGCAATACACTCGTCACATGTTTTCTCTGCACATGACAACAAGAACAAGGGTAGTCATATATATATATATATCTATCTATCTTATCAAATCACATCTTAAAGAGTGTGTGTGTGTGTGCACGTGATCCAGAGTGTATAGGGGGAGGGGTTGAGGTTTACCTTCTCCTACAACAATAAATCGTTTGTGGCCGGAGTGTGTACAGATTGTGGTGGGTGTGGTTTCGTCTAGGCCGACTTCTCCACCCATTAAACTAGATATGGTTGAATATCTCTGCACTGTGTGTGCCATAGCCTCAAGTTAGAATGGGACTGTACACACACACACCACCTCCTCATAAATACAGTAATAAGGTAACAACTAAAAGGGAAAGATTGTTTTGTTCTAAATGATGCCCCATCGGTCCATGACCTGACCTGTGTGCATACAATAGCTCCAAACAACACAAACACACCAACAATGATATGATCTTGTTTTCTTGCTGTTCTTTATTGTTGTTGTTTTGGTACTACCTAAAAAGAATAGGCTCAAAATGGAAATACCAGCCCTGTTTAACTTATGCAAGGGCTAGTGTTGGAATAGATATGTTCCTATGGACCCAACATGGACCAGGGCATCAACACAGTCTCCCACCTATCAACACACTCCATCCCAGAGTTTCCCACCCCAGATAGGCACAGAGATGGGGGGGGGAAGGGTGGGACCAGAAAGTATGTCCATATGAAGAACTACCTAAGTATTACTTGTGACTCTTTGAACTCAACACACCTGCTTCTTGCTGTGCTTGATGTCGGTGAAATAGAGAGAGTCGGAGGTCAGCTGGACCAAGCACTTGGAGCGACCCCACAGTTGCTAAATAACAATGCAGAAAAATAAAAAAACAACAACCAAGTTTGAAGGAATCATTCAAATATTACCAAACACATGTTTAATCAAGTATATCAATACAGTACTAACACCAATATATACGATTACCTTCAAGTACTCATAAACTTTAAAGATCTTGACCCCCCCCCCCCCCCCCAAAAGACTAGGAAGAAAGCCTTCACTGGCTGTTCTTCAGGGTCAAGTATGAACAGGTGGCATGGAGCAGGTTAATGGCCCCAAGGATACGTGTATGTAATGTGTGACTATGGGAGGAGTCATATATTTATTCAGCAATCTCTTATGAACACAGTGCAGGACTTGTCAATGTGTCCAGAAGTCCAGGAAAGCTGTCCCCTTTGCTCCATTTCTGTGTCCAGGGAGAAGCCAGACATTTGCAACATTTTGTTTACACTTGCAAAGAACAGTGGTCAGCTGTTCTGTGGTTTCATTGGCTACCAACCACCAACCACCAGGTCGGCATGACCATACATGTCAATGTCAGCTATGACTGCTTGAAGTTTTGCACCAGTGAATTACTTTTTACAAAACTCAGGAAAGCCACATGCTGAGCTGTCTAGGACTCACAGAGGCCTACTATTGATCACTATGACAACGTCGAAGATGAGCAACTTAAAGGTAAACAGTTATATACTGCAGCGCACTTAGCTAGCTACTGGTCACTGTATTGTTTGTTACTAATTTTAGCATATCATTAAAAACGATATCATTTGTGGTGTGGCTATTGGGTCTGGTTTGGTTGGCTATGTGCACCCCCTTTTATCAATTCAAATACTTGGTTTGTTTTACTGTTTTGAAATGTTCACACTGATCCAAATCTGTCATGCCCTATGAGGGATGAGTAAAAGAGATTGAGAAGGGAGATGGGAAGGGAGGGAGGGAGGGAGGAAGGAAATGGGGAGAAAAAAAAGGAGAGGGAAAGGAAAGGGAAGGAGGAAGGGGAAAGAGGAAAGGAGAGGGAAGAGCATGTCCAAAGAGAAACAGGTCAACGTACAGACACAGGGTTCCCATTATGCCTCAACGCCTTTCTCTTGAGGACGCCTTCCTTGAAGAAGCCGCCTCCCTGTGCATAGCCCGAGGCCTCGTCCTCCTCCATCGGTCCCCCCACCAGCTTGCTGTACTGCTCTCCCTCCACTGTGTCCTCCATGCTGGTGTGGCTGCTGCTACCACTGATGGAAGCTGCAGCGAGAGAGAGAGAGAGATGTGGGGGAGACACCATCTCATCCATAAGGTGCACACATACAGTGCCTCGGAGGTTACACTCACTCACACAGTATTATTTCATATTTACAGGTCCACACCACCGAAATAATTATATAAATAAACAAACTAATAAATAAAAAGGATTAGTAATAATAATAATAATAGCTAATAACGATAAAAATTGTTATAAAAAAAAAAAAAAAATTAAAAAAAAAATAAATAAATAAATAAATTAAAAAAATTAAAGGACACAGCCAGTAACAAACAACAAATTCACTCTGGTTCCCCTGTATTCTGCACATATCCATCCATAATAGCAATTAACCCTTGACCTCACTTAACTCCCTATCTACATAAGGTGGGAAGACCATGGAATATGGTCAGGGCCGACTATTCAGAGTTCCCTTTTCAATGTTTTCATTTCCTCACCTTATCAGGGGGCTAATTGGATTAGTGTAACATGATACCATGTCAGCTGTTGTTATTTCTTACCATTTCCCATGGAGTCTGTGGGTGTGATGGGTAAGGTGTCATCCAAGAAACTGTCTTCAAGCAAACTGAGAGAGTTTGGATGAGCATCAGGGGAGAATTCCTTTCTGTGGATGAAGAGGGAGAGGGGGAGAAGAGGAGGAAGGTAAGGAAAGAGAGAGGAAGGTGGGAGGGTAAGAAGAAAGGTAATGAAATGGAGGATGAAAAGTGGTGGAGGGAAAACTGGGGAAGTAATCATGTGCGTAGCGACAGTGTTAGGGAGAGACTGACCTCAACATTGTAGGTGACAACCTGGACACACCAAACTTGGCCAGGACACTGTCAAAAGAGAATAAGACAAATAAAAAGACAACCATTGAAATAATTGCCTATACATGCTATGAAACCAATGAACTTCCCCTGCCTCCTTCCCAGGCAAATTTAGAGCTTACAATGGTTGCTGGGTACAGAGGTGTTCCTTTAGACAGACCCTTTATTCATTACCAAGGTAACAAAAATAAGAATATCAGCAGGAGATTTTCACAGGTGCACACACAAGACAAAGTCCTTGGGGGGGGGGGGGGTCATGGGTGCATATATCATACACTAGGTTAACATACTTGCTGCCGAGACTGTGGGACTTCTTGTGCCCTCTGACCCAAGAGGTCAGCAGAGGAGAGTGTGTGGATGAAGAAGCACTAGCGAGTGAAGGATGTGGAATGGAAGGACTACTAAGTGAGGAGGCAGGATGAGCAGAAGATGGTGGACCACTGGTCAGACTCAGGTAGTCGGTCCATTTCTTCTCCCCCACCATCTTGACAGAGGAGAAGTGTGACCTCCTGTGAACCATGAAGGGAGTTGATGAAGGAGTAATACTCACAGATCCTCCTTTCATGATGTCCGGGACAGTTCTCCATTTCTTCTTGTCACCAACCGAAGTGACACCATCGTCCTTGGAGGGCAGCACCAGGCATGGGATGGAGTGCTTGTCCGAGGAGCTAACCTCCCCCTTGGAGTTGTAGTCGAGACTTCGTCTAGTGAAAGAGTTGCGTTGACTGGCAGAGAAAGGTGACTTTGTGTCGGCCATGGGTGTGCTATCATCTTCAATGCTAACATCCTCGTAGCTCCTGGATCGCCGAAGGTTGGAGGGTTTTCGCACACGTGTTGGTGTGGTAGTGGTTGACGACGAAAGACGACCAGTAGCTATGGAGAGCTGCGCAGTGGCCCTGGGGGTCTCTGGAGGCTCGTACTTCAGAGACAGTCTGTGAGAGAGACCAACAAGTGATGGATATATGATCATATATATATGGGAATAGGCTGGAATAGAGACTTGGGCAGGCTGGAACAGATACTATTGAGCTGAACACTGAATTTGTAGCTAATGAGATAAGGCAAAAACTCTTGTGTATTGTTTGGGGAGGGGGTGGTAGTGTGTGTGTGTGTGTGTGTGTGTGTGTGTGTGTGTGCGTGTGTGTGTGTGTGTGTGTGTGTGTGTGTGTGTGTGTGTGCGCGTGCAAAGCTTACAACTAATGCCAGAGCCATGAGATCACCCTGCCACACACACACACACACACACACACACAGCTATAGTGAGTGTCTATGAACCAATAAACCTTATAGCTCACTCACTTGTAGTTATCATCTTCGTAGAACTTCTGCAGCTCATCAATATATCGGGCACGTGTGAGGTACTTCTGTAGGGGAGGCTCCACAGTGTATGCCTCTGTACACACACACACACACACATGTAAAAACACAAAAGAGAGAACATGTAAACAGCCTGACAATGCACATAAAATGAGAATGTGCTATTCATGAGACATGCATGTGCACATATAACCCTCACACACACGCACTCAGCACAGACTTTACCATAATGTCTAGCTCTTTAGTAATTACATATACAGTGTGTGAACTCAACACATCTTCATACATCAAGTAATTAGAACCATTGGAAACTATGACCCTCCCCCTCCTCCCTTCCCCATCTCTCCTCACCCCACCCCTCCCCTCCCCCCAGAGTTGGTAAGAGTTAATATTAACTGCATTACACAAAGCTGAGGAGAGAGAGAGAGAGCGTAGGGCAGCTCACCATAGGAAGAGTTCTGGAAGTAGGCGATGAGGTTGACAACACTCTCTATCTGAGACTCCTTGTTGGGCAGTTCATGGAGGAAGCACAGGTCTGTCAGGTACATCCCTGTGAGGGGGGGGGGGGGGGGGGAGGGAGGAGAGGAGGCCAAGGAAGGAAGAAAGAAGGTGACAAGAGAAAAGACAAATGGGAGAAGTGTATCAGATGAAAGAAATGGAAGCAAAATGAATGTTGGAAACCAAAGTGAGATTGAAAAGATAGAGACAAATGAACTCCTTGCAGTGCATAGAATGTAGAGAGAAACACCTTCCCTCCCTTGAACTCAGGGGCTTCCCCACATTCTAGCCTCACAATATCTCATCCATAATTAACACTAATTGCACTCATCCAATTACCAACACTTTCTACCCATAGAAGTGGCAATATCCCACAAACCGGTGTACATGGCATGCACCCATGCATTGGTTGTCATGCCAACAGAAGAGTCCCAGCCTGCCTGAATTCTTCTGCAGTATAGAGTTAGGGTGTTGTTCGTTTAGGAATGGTGTTTGATCAAGACATTAGTATCTGACTTGACTTCCACTGCCTCAGCATCTTGTAGCAACAAACACACTTCAAATCTTAATGACCAACACATTCAGCTAGATGTGCGTGATAGTTTGGTAAGTGGCTCACTCTCTCTCTCCCTCACTATCTACAAACATGGCGAGGACTCACCGAGATGTGGGATGCTGGGGAGTTTGGCTCCATTCATATGATCCCTCAGCACCTTCCTATTAGTCACATGACAACAACATATATATATATATACACAATAAGTCACATGACAACACCACAACCACACAATATTACATCACATGGTAATCAACATGTAAATTAGATCCCTTTATCACACACACTATATTTGTACCAATTATCTTTGTCGGAGAGAAAGTCTTCCATCTTCTCGAAGCTGGCCCTGTCCTTCTTGGCCGCATGCCGCCATGTCTGAGAGAGCCTGTGGATGGGCGTGCTCTGCAGAGCTGACATGACGGCCTTCATACTGTGCATGTTGTCCATCTCAAACAGTTTCTACACAAGCAGAGGGCAAGCAAGCAAGCAAGGGAGGGGTTGGGGTGTGTGGATAGAGAGGTACAGCAGTGGTGGTGGGATCAAAGGTGTGGCATGTGAGTGAGTGAGTGAGTGAGTGAGTGAGTGAGTGAGTGAGTGAGTGAGTGAGTGAGTGAGTGAGTGAGTGAGTGAGTGAGTGAGTGAGTGAGTGAGTGAGTGAGTGAGTGAGTGAGTGAGTGAGTGAGTGAGTGAGTGTGGGATATGTGAGGGTGTGAGAGGTCTAGTGAAGCATTGGACTGAAAGGAGGGTGGGGTGGGGTGGGGGTTGAGAGAAGGAATCTTGGGAGGGTGGGAGAGAGGTATGAGAAGCCATTGACTACTAAACAATGTGATTGGATGGCGTTGTGCTAACTGATTGACTGGAGAACATACAGCTTACAGTATTACATACAGCCATCCATAATTACGACACAAAAATGTGCAATCCACAGTCATTCAACAAATTCCAAAGGCCGTGTAGAACAACAGGGCCATGTCTGTGTTTTCACTAGTGTGCAATGTAACATGCTACAGAACACAGGACCACAATGCTAAGCAATCCAGCATGTGCATTCCTGTGCCCAGCATTACCTTGGCAATCTTGATGAACTGCACCAAGATATCCGCCCTTGCCTTCTCATTCTCCTCGTTCAAAATCTCTCTCATCACCAGAAATGCTGTCTGCATTTTGAGAGAAAGACATGTTTTGGTCAGAACATATCTGGACACTAAATGAAATCTAATCACATGACATACTAGGCATGTAATTCAGGAAGTTTGCTGTCATTAGCAAAGGCACAGATTACCATGGAAACACAACCATTGTGAATTGTTCACAACTCTGCAGCTAATGAACACACGCCTATTGGTCCAGTTCATAAAAAATCACTCCAACACCAAAATTGTTATTAAATTGGAGGGCAGGTATAGTATGATTCTTTCTAACCAGTTTCAGAGATAGCTAGAATATATGAAATGAACTGATTACTTCAAGAAGAGGCACAAAGTGGTCTAGTGCCATTTCTATATCAGTAATGCATGCCGACAGAGTCCACCTTAATAGATACCATCCTTTCCTGCTAACATGGCTCAGTTTTGTTTGCATATACAGGTTCACTGGTAGGCCACATGGTTGGACTGATTGGTTGTACCATTGTGGGCAGGGGGTGACTTAAATCAGAGTGGAGGGGGGGGGGGGTAGTTTAGGATAAGTGGGGCGGACTTCCAGACATAACCAGAGGTGTCCCAAGGACAAACAAAACAATTACCTACAGTGTACATGTATGTGTACTGTACAATGGACTCTAATTAATTGTGTGTTCAAGAACATTCCCAGTCATTAGGCTAATGATATTCTACACGATGCCCTTGGGTGTATAATAGACTGTAGTCATGAATGCCCTGGGCTTGTTCCAACAGTAAGACCACTGATGTAGCCAGGATGCATTGAAGTTATCAGCCATATGGTAGCACTACACTTTACCAACCAGCCAGAACAGAGTGATACCACCAATGTCAGTCTATAGCAATGCACAGCTGTTTGTTACTGTGATGCATAATGTTCATTTGTTATTATTGAAATAAAATAGCACTGGGCAATGGTGGATACAGCTGCCAGTATGCAGAGTTCATTTATGGTGCTGAATTACATACTGGATGACATGAAGACTGGCTGTGAATCTGCTGAACCCTATATTCTCTCT
>OZ017784.1:4183782-4233682 GCA_963969325.1 Lycopodina hypogea | reverse complement strand
GTGCATACCTCAATTCTTATGGCCTTGAACTTGCCCAGGTCCAGCAGAGTAATCTGAGCCTACATGCAGCACATGAACAACACCTTAAAGCATGCCACAGCCACACCCACACCTCCTGCAGTGATGTGGCTGCAACTCAACCTACCGCTATGCGTTCAGGTGGGACCTTCCTTATGTCAAACACAGTCATGTCCTCGAAGCTTTGTGACCGGTTAAGTCCCAATGATAAGCCTGGCTCTTCCAAGCTGGTCTCCACAGAATCACTCATCTGTGGACAATAAAATGTTGTGTGTGTGTGTGTGTGTGTGTGTGTGTGTGTGTGTGTGTGTGTGTGTGTGTGTGTGTGTGTGAACAATGAATTATGTCAGCGTCCATTTTTATGCACAAACACATCATTGAGCATCTCTATCAGTGCATGTGAAGTGTGTGTATTAGTAGGAACTATCACCAGCACCATAGAAAGGTGAACCGTCATGCTCCACCAGCCCCATCAATGGTTGCCTCAGTACTAGCAGTTCCACAATGCTGGCTGGCCACAATAAACTTTCTACCTTTCTCTATATACCACATTCAATTCCATTCACACCCCAGGCAGTATTAAACCTTTCTTCCCCAAACTAAATGAAAATTTTCACCTTCTTCCTCCCATTCCTTCTTCTTCGTATAGACATATTTCAACAGTAGACACAGCCAATTAACACTTCCACAATGGCTTCACAGGACTGCCACACAGGACTGCCACACAGGACTTCCACGGCTTCACAGGACGGCCACAACTTCCACAAAACGTGGTCAGTTTGTTGGTATTACTCCTTGGAAAACGTGGCAGTCTGAAAGTGGAATTCCCCCTTAGAAACTGCACGTGCTAGCTAAACCAACTTATTGCAGCTGACATCACCAGTGGCCCAGGGGGGGGGGGGGGAGCGATTAAAAAAAAAGTGGGGAGGGGAAAGAGGATAGAAAGAATTTAATTAACAGATACCGATGGGCAGAGGTCCTTTCCTCAATCATGCAGGCGATCTACCATACCAGTAGCTATTGTTGCAGCTGCAGATCATGAGAAGCAAGCAGTTCCCAAATGACCTGTACACAGGTGGTGGTGTCTTATTCTGCAAGTTCACTTACCACAGCGAAGGTTTGGTGAGAGCTGGACACTGTCAAAGACTGCCTGAACTACCACACACACAAGTAGAGGAAGGACAGCAAGGAGGATCCATTCCCAGCATCACTGGATCATTGAATCAGCTGACTATCCAGACCATGGTCAAATCCATGGGGCATGAGGAAAGAGTTCATCTTGGACTACATCAAGATGTGCAGTATAGCACACATCCCACTTGATAAAGTAGAGAACATAATGTCTTTGCTGAGTATATACTGAACACACGTTAATGCTCTACTTCAACTTCAAGCCAGTGCCATGAGGGCAGACTGGAGTCCCTACAGCCTATTGGCTGCACTTCAGTGGGGGGGGGGGGGGGGGGGGAAGGAACTGTTCAAGATATTCACAACTCCAGTCCACGTCACTGCTGATGAAACTAGAGCTGGTAGAGACCACTAGGATCCTCTCTGTTCTGGCCACACCCAGAGGCAACTGCTATTACCTTATTTGAGCCTGTGTGATGGATGCATGTAAGGCCACTCTACCCTAAGGCAAGCACTGCTGAAATTTGTTTCTGATGGTGATCTACCCTATGGCAGATTCACTCCACAGTGACTAATAGCTCATGCATACTGTAAGAAAGCTTACTGGGATATTCTGCCAGTAATTTATCCTAACTCAGTTCACGTGCTATGCCTAACACGTGGTGTACTTGGCAGCTGATTGGCTCCAGAAGAACAGTCTACCACCACATGATCATTCTCAACATTATGATCAAGTTCTCTCTTTTTCTGAAACCTGAGAGAGAGGCATGCTTTATTGCTCCTGTGGAGGATGTTAGATGGCCCCCTGTGCTCAAGTCCCCAAGGTGGAGTTCATGGTTCCAAGCAGGGGTCTATCATGCCACCAGAATTCACACCTATAAAGGCTTCTATAAATGGAGAGAAGTAAATTGCTGCACAATATCTCATGTCACAATCCTGTGTATCAATAGAGTAAATCACAAACATGCTAGCATATTAATATTGTATCCCAGACATAGCACAGATGACAATATAGCTGTGACACAGGTGTGGTGCTCATAGGATAACATTTTGAATTTTTAGCTCAAAGAATGCACAGTGGAGCAAGTTCTTGACTTAGTTTCCCACAGAACAGTCTACCCAGAGATTCACTTGCAGGCTCTAATACATCAAGGAGAACTGTCAGTGGTTGATGCATGTCCTGGCTCCCCTCGCTGCAAAGAAAAATCCTCTAGTAACTTCAGTCTTCAACATTCTCGAAGATATTCAGTTGCACTTGTGACCAGGTAGTACTAAAACTGCATTTGGGGAGGAAACAGACAAATTACCTGCTGAGCTAAGAGAGTGTATCAAATGTTCCATCTGTATTTTTGCGTGCATCTGCGAAGCTTAACGGACATTTGAACAGCCATCCAGCTTATGCATACTATAAGGCAATTTGATTATTTCATCCGAGGCAACTTCCTTGCTGTTGAGTATGGCATTGATGAATACCTCAAGATAAAAAAACTGCAAAGCCCTTCTTCTCCACTGGATGAAATGGCTCATATATATATATATACACACACTTTAGGGACGTTGATTGCTGAGTTATTGGAGTGAGTTGGCATTGTTTGGTATGTACGAAAAGATTTTCACTCATTTCGTAAATAGCCCTAGAAACGCTAGCTTCCTCAGTGGATGTCGAACGCAGCTTTTCCCAATACAAACATTTTTTTGAATGACAGAAGGGAGAGCTTGACAGGTGAACACACAATGGCTGATGATTTACTACAATGGAAATGTCGAACATCGCTTTCAAACAATTTACAAGTAGTTCATTCTATTAGCAACTTATGACTTATCTAATATCTGAATATATGTATAGCTAGGGTAGTTAATAATGACATAAATTAGTCATGAAACTGGTAAGAAAAAAAAATTGATTTAAAAAAAATAAATAAAAAAAAAGACTTCTGAAACGGCATGTGGTCTATTTGGGAATGGAAATCACTGGCTCTACACTATCGTTCATTAACCCTTTCCACTGTAACCAAATTGTATTTGCCCTTTCCTCTCTAACTTCCTTTAATTAACCTACATCACCTCACCGCACACAGGGGGGGGGGGAGGCAGGCACTCACATTAAACATGGGGAGTGGAGACATCGGGTGTCCATTAGCAATCACACACTCATCGCCAAAGTCTCCCGACAGATCAACACCCTTGAGTGGATTGACCAACACAGTACGTTTCCACATAGCATTACTACCAGGGGTCTCCCCCATGCCAACCCCTCCAGTGGAACTTGTGAAGACTCCCTGCATCTGCTGCTGCTGCTGCTGCTGATGGTGGTGAGAGGGGGGTTTGAGGAGAGACACCCTGGCAAAGTGAGTCGTGGTCATGTCATTTAGAGGATCTCCGACGGAAATGTCTTAGAGGGATGGCATAGAGGGAGTGCGTCTCCTGTACAGAGCGGAGGAACCATATTTAACAGCCAAACACAATAAAATGTACTAATAATTGATGTTTTTAAAGAGATCAAGTGGACTTGAATAAATAAAACTGATTTTATTTTAATCCAGTTTTGTAATTACCCCATCAATCAAGGTCAATGCAGTTCAGGCATTATTTTTGAAGCCACAGTTTAAAAAAATCTAAGCCTAACATGCTTGACCAAGGTTGCTAGGTAACCAACTTCTAACACAGTTGCAATAGCTAGAATTTTCACTGCTAATTGATATCCTGCAGAGAGGAACTGATCTAATCACAATTACTGCCCTTGGGGGGGAAAGAGAGAGATATGCATGAGATAATCTAATCTCTGGACAGAAGTAAACAAAGACAACCTCAAGTCCTATCACATTGCTGAAGTGCAAAAACACGTGGGCCACCACATCAAAAAATATTTTAATTAGTCAGGCACGGGCAGTGACTAGATGTATACAATAGAAGTGTCAGGTATCTCCAGTGTCTGCAGGCAATGCAATGATGACTACAAGCTGTATCAAAAGGACTAGCCACTTAGTGTTGCCACAACAAACAGAATGTCCTGAATGGAACAAATTTCACATGAACTCGTATCTGAGTTCCTACCATAAAGTCACCATACATTCAAAATTGTGTGTGTGTGTGTGTGTGTGTGTGTGTGTGTGTGTGTGTGTGTGTGTGTGTGTGTGTGTGTGTGTGTGTGTGTGTGTGTGTGTGTGTGTGTGTGTGTGTTGCATATGCAAGTTTGCAGTCTCCACTGCATCCACATTGCCTTATAAACATACAACTGAAGTCAACTGACAAGCATCTGCCAGGAAGGCATGGAGTAAGATAGGGCCACCCACCCACCACATAGGCTTGGACTATGCTCTAGACCTGACACTCACAACAGTTACGGATATACTGAGATATGCTGGGATATACTGAGATATGCTGAAATATACTGAGATATACAGAGATATGCGGGATATACTAAGATATGCTGGGGATATACTGGGGTATACTGACATATGCTGAGATATACTAAGATATGCTGGGATATACTAAGATATGCTGAATTGTGCTGGAATATACTGAGATATACTGAGAAATGCTGGGATATACAGAGATATGCGGGGATATACTAAGATATACTGGGATATACTGGGATATACTGAGATATACTGGGATATACTGAGATATGCTGGGATATACTGAGATATGCTGGGATATACTGAAACATGCTGGGATATACTCAGATATGTGAGGTATGTAAGAAATATTCAGGTATCTGGAGTGGGACATGTGGGGCAAGATGGACCAGAGGATCTGAAGGGCGGGTGCCTCTTTCCCACTTGAAGGTCTACAGACCACGAATGGTGTCCTATGTAGATTCTCACACCCACCAAGTAAGCTTCCTACAAGGTGATTACATCAGAGTGGACATCCAGGTTGTGTCGACTGTCACTTGGCTTGAGTGAAAACCTGTGTTCACACTATGTTACTATGTACCCATACAGAGTGTGGAAATGCTAATAATAGATATACACTATTTTTAGAAATCAGTGGAGAGAGGAAAAGAGGGCCTGGGAGAGGGAGGGAGAACGGAGGAGAAGAGGGTGATGGAGGAATATGGAAGTGTGTTTTGAAGGAGAGTAAAGGGTGAGATTATGGAAAGAGGTGAGATGTGATAGATAATGGATTATTAGAGAGAAAATTCAACACCTGGATCTGTCATTAGTTGTACGTTCTGATTATAATGAGCACATTCTATTAGCAGAAATCATAAGAAGACTGTTGCATACACACCTCTGAGCATCAACCCTTGAGAGACACAGCACTGCCATATTTGCAAGGTGCCATCATAAATGTATTACGTTGATTATTGATATCTTCAGGTCTATCTTGATTGCCTCTAGAACTGGATTCTTTCCAAATTGTTAGTGGTTTACACTACATATAATCCAGATGCTTCTTGGACAAAGTTCTAGACAGACACAGTCAACGGCAGAATATGGTCTCTTCAGCTAGCTGGGATATATACATCCTGACTTCGGAGTGGTCTGAAGTTTGCAAGAAGAACTCTATACCAAACTGCTTCTAATAAATCGCATATTATATAATCCAGGATATTTTAGTTTGGTCAGGATGGAGTGATCTGCCATGCTTGACACTTGTCCAACACACCCACACACCAATGGCTGCCCAGGCTGATGGAATCCGCATGTGTCCTGATAGTGATGCTGTTTGCTACATTCTCTCTTCTTGCTTTACTGAGCAAGTGGTATATACAAGCTTCCTTTACCAAAATGTCCACAGAATATGGCTACGATGGGTAAGCTAAGACCAATAACAGAGAGAAACATGGCTACCTTCTAAGATGGCAGCCATGCTAAAAAAAAAACAACCCCTGCTAATCTCTTTCTGTGCACTGACAAATATCATAACAGTTTTACTTGTTAAAATAAAAGCTGCCACTTCGAAAGGAAATGAAGAGATTCACTTGTCCATGGTTTGTGACCATCATCATGATCATTTACTTCTATACTTCATTAAAAAAATCCCCTAACCCTCAGGGCTTCAGTTTTACGATTAAATATTGCAATTAGCAGTTGTTACTCAAAGCTTTTGCTAGACTTTTGCTAGATATTATGCTGACCAGATCATGTTATAGAAATTATTCTATCATTACTGGTTAGGGAACAATTAAAATTATGGTAATCCCTTCTTTAGTATTTCAATGAAGAGTGAAGTACTGGCCAAGTCTAGTAGCCACAACTTGCAACCAGGACAACTCAGAACTAGCCATAAATATGCATAAAATCTAATTAAAACTCTTCACAGTAGTTGTCAATAGTGACATTAACTGACATTTGAAAAAATAAATAACCATAACACATAATTACTAATAAAGTCCAGCTCTCCCAGGCTTACCCCCTCAGGAATGTCAAGTGATAACCGCTCTCAAACTACAGTGAGGACTCGTCCAACCCAGACAGAATGGGGCAGCTGCTTTATAAACAATATTTAATTAGCACTTTCAAAGAGGGAGTTCTGAAATTTAGCATTTGGAGTTGGACCGTCACTAGCACCTGCGGTGAATATCCCAGTCCAGTGAACAGCGAGCATAGGGGGAGAGAGTGGACGGGAGTACCAGCAGTGGTTCAGAATCACTTAGCGTTCAATTTCATTTTGAAGTGTAATAATTATATTACCGATAATCCTGAGGGAAAGAACGAGTGGTCACGTGACCACAACCACTCCCTCTTCCGGGGAGTGGGAGGGTCAGCCATCGCCATCCTGCCCCCTCCCAGCTTGGGTGGTCGGTCATGTGTGCTGGTTCCTGTTTGCACTGGCAATGAATGGCCTCTCATAATTACACAATCCTGCCAACCCGTAATTCTTTTCAGAGGAAACAATCGGAACCTGGAGTGAATAGTAAGTTAAAAGTGAGAACACCTGTTGAAGTGGGTCATTTGAATGAGGTTTATGTATGTTACTAGCAAACATAGACTGAACTATTTATACCAATTCTTTAATGAATTTCTTACTGAGTTGGGCAATGTCTACAGCTTGTGAGTGCCTAGAGCAGTACCAGGACTTTAGTTCTGGCCTGATTTCCAAGGATTTCTATAGCTTGGTTTGTGCCTGGTTCTGTATAGCTAGGTCATTAGGAGGCTGTGTAGTGGGCTAGGTCAGTTGGTCAAGGACCCTCTGCAGCTGCTGTGGGGGACATGGAAAGAGAAGACATATTAAACAAGTACAGACTAGAAAGTGCCACATATTCTGGCAGCTATGGCTCCTTTGGTAAGCTGAGTGTATTTGCAGGTGAAACTGTTAGCTAGCAAATATATGCAGACAACCCAAAAGTGGAATTTACTGTGTGTGCGTATATATGTGCGTGTGTCCGTGTGCTTGGATTTACTGATTTGTATTGTAATAATCATTCTCTCTGTCATTTTATATTTCATTTCTCTTCCGTTCATTATGCCGCCTCTCTTGTTCTCCTCCCTTTCCCTCTTTATCTACTGCAGTGGATCTCTATGCTGACCTCAAATGTGGGGAGCAGGAACAGACTATCAGTCAGAACACAACTGCAACAAGCGTTAGAATTAACTCAGTCATTAACATCAATGACATCCCTATGCCCACCGACATCTCCGAAACAGTCATCTTCCAGAGTGCTGTCTTCATTGAGGATGGCATCAACTACCATTCCATCCACCATCGCATAGACCCCGCCTCTCTCAAGCTATATCGCATCTACTATTCAAAATATGTCCGATGGTGTCTTGGATTTGTTATATTTATCAACCTCATGTTGGCCTTCGTGGAGTATCCCACTTCTCTCACATTGTCCTCTGACAAACATTTCCGAGATGTGTGGCATGCGGCTGATCCCCTCTGTGGGATCACAGAATCCATAGAACTTTTGTGTCTCACAGTTTTCCTGGTTGATTGCAGTCTGAAGTTTTTTCTGTTGGGCTGGCGTAGGTTTGTAAGGAAGCCATGGCTGATTGTATATTCCATCATGATTGCCCTGTCCTTCGTGGATGTGGGTGTGTCCCTCTCATTCTGTGGATCAAGGGAAGATTCCTCTAGCAGGAGCCTCTTATACACTGTCAGAGTGCGACGTTACTGTAGACCTATTTTCTTCCTCCTCTCTTCCACCATCATGAAGAAGTTTATCAAGGCGGTTGTCCTCACTTTGCCTCAGATCTTCTCCGTGCTATCTCTTCTGGTCCTCCACTTGTACGTCTTCGCCATGATCGGTCTCCTCGTGTTCCCGCGTCCCACTTCCTACTATAACCTAACCAATGCCTCCCACCCTTTACCAAATGCCACCCAGTCAGATTATGTTCCTTTGCTAAGTTCCATAACTCCAAATGTGACGCAAAGTAATTTATCATACTCACACTACGCCCAGTTGGAGGGGAAAAAATACTTCAGCAGCGTGACTCAAGCCTTCATCTCTCTGCTCGTCCTCCTGACAACGGCTAACCATCCGGACGTGATGATGCCTATTTACCAGTACAACAGGTTTTCGTCCATCTATTTCATCTTATTCCTTGGCATTGGTGCCTACTTGATCCTCAACCTACTGATTGCTGCCACATACAATCAGTTTAAAGGTTTCTTCCAGAACTCTCTCCAGAGCAGCTTCTTCAGGCGTAGGGTCGCTTTCCGAGCTGCCTTCTCTCTCCTGGCCAAGAAGACACAACAGCTGCAGCAAAAAGGAGGCTCCCGCATGAACTACGTGCAGGAGGTGGTCAACAAGGACTTTGTACGTCGTCTCCTGCAGAAGGCTCGTATCCCTCAGAAACAGATTCCCCAGATGTATACCAAGTTGGAGACCATGACGTCCTCCCAGTGCCTCAACTGGCAGCAGTTCAAGGATGTGTTTGATCTTGTCTCCAAAGAGCCGACCAAGGTACGTCGGGAACGGTTGCCATTCTACGGGCACTACCGTTGGCTCCAATGGATTCAGCTGGTCATCCGCCACAATTTCTTTTCCTACTTTACTTACATCTTGTCCATCGTGAACGTCCTCCTCATAACAATTGAACTTCAGATAAGTTACGAGAACGCACTGGAGAGATCTGATTCCCGATTGGCGTACTACAACCTCGTCTTTGTCTTTTACTATATCCTGGAGCAAATCCTGAAGTTGATCGGGTATGGGTTCAAAGGCTACTTCAAGAGCTTCGGGAATGTGTACGAAGGATCTCTGACCATTATTCTTGTGGTCATAGAGATCCTGATCATTGCGTGTTCCAGGGGAGCGCTTGCATCTCATCGTAGCCAGAGTGAAATCTTCCATTATGACACAGCCATTCGGATCATGAATATCGTCATCGTCTTGCGGCTGCTGCGGATAGTGGCTCACATTCAGCGTCTCCGTATCCTCATCAGTATCATCATAGATCTCTTCAGGAACCTGAGTGGCTTTGCGGGCCTCATGGTGATCATCTACTACATCTTTGCTCTCCTCGGCATGAGCTTGTTCTCGGATGTCGATGGGGAGTCACAGAAGCTTGACGAAGACACGGGAAGCAGCTGGAGCGAAACCTGCGGCACGTACGATAATCTTAACTATTACGCTAACAACTTCCATGATTTCGCCTCTTCTCTTGTGACTCTTTGGGACGTTATGGTAGTTAATAACTGGTATGTGTTCCTTGAGAAGTTTGATCGTGATTCTTCTCTTGGGACGTGGTCTAGTATCTTCTTTATCATGTGGTGGCTCGTGGCTACCATTGTTGGTACAAACCTGTTTGTCTCGCTTGTTCTGGACACGTTCCTCATCAGGTGGGATGCGGCTCATGGGGCCCGAGATGAAGATGATGATGGCGCCGTGGATACTGGCAGGGAAGTGATGACTGATTCAAATAACTGGGACGTCTCTTCCTCCAGGGAGCATCTGGTAAACAATTGTTGTTTTCTTGTTGTTGTTGTTCGTAACTAATATCATTGCCAACTGACTAGGTAACTCATATTTTAGCATGAGTAAGAGAATTATCTTCCCTTCCTAGTTCATTGCTATGAAAACCTGAATGTGTTAGTCCATTTAGTGTCTCATATACTGTGATTTTTAAAATTTTGTCTAGTTGTGTACGATGTGGATTGCCACATGACCTTGATCAGGTGCTGTCTGTATGTGCCATCATGAACCATGTGGTTGTCACGTGATACCCATCTGCTGTGGTGTCTGATCAAGAAATTTGCAGTTCTAATGTTTGGCGTTCATTGAGAGGAGAGTATATCAGATTTGTTTATTGTCATGGTAGACCTTTCGTCTGGTCAACATGTGATGTATTTGGACTTGGTGTTCCACCCCAAGGTCCTACTCACCCTTTACCCACCTCTCAATTAGTGCTGGACCTCTATTTACAAACACAGCTATCTGTTTAGGGGTGAAGTTCTGGCCAAATTATGAGGAAAACTTTTTTTTTAAAGGAATAGTTAACTATTCTTTATACTAGCTCTCTCCAAAATTTCTGAGTCATTGGAGTTCCACTTCAAAGTTAAAATTGATTTTGTTCCTGAGGAATTTAATCAAATGTTTATTAATTTTTCTGATATATTTCTCTTTCTTCTTTTTTTTTTAACCAAAAATAAAATTGCAAAGTCACAATTGGTTTTGTCAAAGGAATTTAGTTAACTTCTGATATTTCCTGCTTATTTTAATTTCACTGTTGAGTAAAATAATTTTATCCATAGTGCATTCAAAACAGTGTTTCCTAAATCTCTTCCTACCCAGAGGGAGAAGATCAATTTTCAGCCAGCAGTGTGTAGTTTGGTGACTTTAAGTGGATCACCCTCAAGAGCTTTTTTTTTGTGGTTTGGTTTGAATACTCATAATGAAAACACTTAACAGCAGCTGCCAATTCTGTCCACTTACTTAGCTAAGTGCTTCAGGAAGCTGCAAACCAATTATGCGTAGTGTTCTGTGGAAGACATTCAAAAGCACACAGACAAGCAACAATCTGGTATTGAAATGGTTTCTAAATTTCAACCCAAAAAATCTACCCTCCACCAACAACTCCTTACTTTTGTACTTACTTTTGTACTCCAAATGTTTGCATACCCTCACCTTCCAAGAGGTGAGGTAGTCCCACCAATGTAAGAGCTATTTCAGCTAAAGAGCAGGAGAAACAGATGAGCTTAGTGACCACAAAGCCTAGTTCACAGTGCTCTGAATCATGTAGACGTTAGAACATGTAATGTGTGTTTTGTGCACTTTGAACACAAATTTTTGTCAAAATGCTCAGAAAAGACTCTTTTTTTTTTTAATGACTTGAGAATAGAACCAAGTTCTAATTTTACACAAGGCGAAGTAGGTGTCTGTTAGGCTCACCAGCTGACTTTGTGAAGCAGCTGCTTGTAGTGTGGATAAGCTTTAGTTTTAGGCATTTAATTGTAGGCTCTCTTCGAATAAAGCCACTCCCCTCAACAACAAGAGACAGATAGATGGTTGAGTTGCTTTGAAGCTGGTAAGAACACAGGCACTCCCAATGTTCAGGCAATGCCTCCCTCCTGGTTGGCCTTAGAGTGATCATCTCTTCTAGACAGGGTATTGGCCACAATTGGTTTGTGCCTGTGGTTGTCACATGAGGATATGCCTACTGTGCACAATTTATCATGTGATAATTAATGCTGGGAATAGAATGATGCCAAGTGTGGAATACGATTGTTCTAGCAGATAAGACTGCACCTCTCACACCAGTGACAATTCTAAGGGCCAGTTGATCCTTGCTGTGGTTGATGGCATTACATCAACTGGAGCTTCAACTACTTTATTAGCTTCCACACACTCACACCACCCACTCATGGACACCTACACAAATGCATGCACACACTTCCTGTATAGAGTGAGAGATACAAAGTAGTTTGTTGTTTATTGTAAGCTGAATAAATGCTTGTTTTGTTTATTGTTTCCTAATTACCATGTAATTGTTCTTTGTCCTTATTCCTTTTTCCCTATTGTGAGCATGTTTCCTAATAAGGCACACCTGGCATGTCAGGTGGCCACTGGAAGTGTGAGAGATCTTATGTGCTGTGCTATACCTCCCATATGACCCCTTACCCTATACTAGACTGGAATGTTATTTTAAAAAAAGAAGAAAGAATCTGACAGGTCAGCCTTTCGGGGGCTTGGGTCAACAAGGCTAGGGTCAACAGGCTTGACCTTTCATGGTAGACATAGTAACTACTTGTGTGTGTTTTGACACAAGTGGTGATATTTGACATCAACTGCGTCCTCATTCAAGTGTAGTTCAACCTCCAATAACTTCAGGAGTTCAATTTCTCTACCCTCTCAGCCCACGCTGGTCAGCTGTTTCATGGTCAGCATAGGTGATGCCACTATGATCCCAGAGATTGAGGTTCAGGACTCCGGCTGTCTCATGAGATCACGCTGGTCAATTTTAGTTTAGATCATCTCAGAGATGATCTCCCACCCAAACTACCCAGCTGGTTAACCAGCTCAGCCAAAGTAAATCACCCTCAATGATAGACCTCAATTACTGTTACCTTCTCAGAGTCCCACAATGCTTGCAAGAAAAAACACATGCTATTTGAACTACTAGTAAACCTTGTTTCACAAGAAATTTATGAGTGAAATAAGTACATGCATGCATGCCTCCTACAAATCCAAACTCTCTCTCATCCTGAATTTCCTCCTGATTTACTGCTCTTGATTGATCCCCCCTCCCCCTCATTTGATTGATCCCCCCTCCCTCATTTCGTTTATTGTAGAAATCGGACATCCACGAGTTGTTACGAGCCCAGCTGATTGAACCCGAGGACCATGCTATCATGCATAACCTACACAAACACAGGGACCTCATGTTGCCCTAGCAATGCAGCCAACTATCTTCATTGTCACTTCTTTATCATAATGGATGTCTATCTTTGATATCTCCAACTGTTTGTATATAATATTTTTTTTTCCAATTTGAAACCAAATTTGTATATCATGTGTTCGTAATGTAATTTCTAATTATAAAAACGTACCAACACTCGTATGAGCAACTTCAAATATTTATTTATTACCACAGGAATATTTTGTATTTGGATTTAATCACCACAAGTATTTTATATTGCACAGGTACGTATGTACAATACATCAAGATATTACGTTACATGTTTATATTATAAAAAAAAGAAGAGAGGAATGTTTGTTTTAATGAAGAATTGTCCGGTCACAGAAATACAAATATTTTAAAAAAAGAGAAACACAAGAGATGGTAAAGGGTGATTCTAGCAAGCACAGCCTCTGTTGTCAGTCCCACTGGCTGTGTTGAGACGGATACTCTCTGGAGGGAAAAAAAAAAAAAAAAAAAGTTCGGTAAAGATGATCAACCAAGTGTTACTTTTGATAAGAGCATTGCACCAGATAAGGAATGGGTGGGTGTGGCTTCATAGACCTGATTTAATCTAATGCTGACATGATGCATATCAAACGAACTGGTAATTATTAGGAGTTAAAACAATTTTGAATTCCTGATAATAAAATTTCCTTTTATTTTAAACCAAACAGGAAGGACAGCCCACAAAGACCGAGTTAGAGCAGGAGCCCGGAAGATTTATTTGTGAACAACATCAATGAGTGGACCATATCCCCAATATCACAAAAATGCATTACTGGCAGGTTGGGGGTGTGGCTTTCTAACCCAAATCACTTAATTAGTGACATAGGATTGCCGTAAATTCACAATGTTATTGTATGTGTGCATTCTAACTCCTACACTGCTGGAGGGACCCTCTAAAAACTTTCAAGGATTGATCAAGACACCTCACTCTATGTCCTAGTGAAGGTTTTTAACTATCTATCTATATATACATTTTATTTGTACGTTAAGGCTGGGCTATCACGATAAAATTTGGCATGAGTATTTAGGGATGGTGAAAGATGCTTCAAAATAATCAAATTTGGATTAAAATATTTTTCCTATATCTCTATCTGTTATTTGGTAACTCCCGTAGGTCAGATCTTCAGCTAGTGAGGCACTTGATCTTCACATTCTTGGCAACCCAGCCACAATGGCCCTCTCTCTTGCCTGTAGTGATGGGGCTCCCCTTATGGCAGACGAAGCACCTTTTACAAAAACACTTAAAGTAGCCAGGAAGCTATTCTCACAGACTTGAATCTTCCCCCAATCACAACCACTGTGGTACTGAGATAGATGGTGGCATCATCCTTCATTAAACAATTATGCAGCACAGCAAATCCACATCATGGCAAGGGATCTTCTAGAAAAACTTTGTTCTTATCACGGAGACAAGATCCACCTAGCATCGGACAAATACCAATCAACTATCAATCAAAGAGGCAGAGCAGAGCCTACATCGTTCACACACCTCCCCAAGTATTCATAATCACTGGGACTGATCACGCTAAGGACAAAATGGTATGGAGCTCCCAAAAATGTATTATTTAAAGAGGAATTTTCTGGCTTCCTCATGAAGGAATGGAATAGATTCACTATAGGCCAACCATTGGAAGGAAGGTGGTATTTGTTTCACATGGTGGTGCATGCATGTAACATGTGAGCAGGTGTAATGGTAACTGCACATTGCAAGCGCTTGAGGTACTTCTCATGGTTGGTGTGTGTAATTGGAGATCTGTGGAGAGTGCAATGGTTCAGAGTGACAGCTCCAGGACACAGGGAGTGGCTTGTTGCCATGGAAGAGTTGATAGGAAGTGGTGGACCACAACGCACTGTTTGGAAACAACAATTCATCCACTGAACTCCCTCCTGTGAGGCAAGCCTTTGTGTGCTGAAGGTCACTGACCTGCCTAAGGTCACCCACAACATGAGACTGCAAGCAAGCCTGCATCCTCAACACAACCAACTACACAAGCACTCAGAAAAAATGAAGGCTGAAATACGGCCACAGAATTGATTGCTTTGTTTGCTCTGCACATAAAAAGAAGATGGGCCACACTGAGCATGCTCACACTATTATGTCAGAGGATGGCTATACTGAGCATGCTCATGCCATTATGTCAGGGGATGTCCACACTGAGCATGCTCAGACTGTTCTGCTTGCTATTGATGAGTACCTGTTATTTTGAGCAGTTATTAAAATGGCTACTGATGCTTTACTGAAGGACAAGCCCCTCAGCAGAGATGGGAAACTACCTCACCCCCACACACAGCCATGTCATAGGCCTGTGATCTCCGCACCCACAGACTTTACAAATGCCCATACGGTGTGAAGTGTGAGGCCACGACCATCAACAAGTAAAGATATGGAGGGAAGGAGAGAGGAGGGAGAGGGATCATAAGTCAAACAACACACCAAAATCTCACCCACCACCCACACAGAGAGACAACCACTGCCAATGGCTGCAGGAGGTGACACAGTGTGGGAATTTGTCCTGGCATCCAGTTGACATGGTGTGTCATCTTGTTGATAGATCATAAGGTCATCTCACACACTAGTCAACAAGAAATAAAAAAGTGCTATTTTGGAAAGTAGTTGATTTGTTCATGTGTAGAGCCAATGCTTTTCCCCAATCACAAAAACAGGGATGGAATTAGTGTTCTGAAACGGAATTAGTGTTCTGAAACGGAATTTGTAGTTTTCATGTATGAACTCACTTTGTACCCCATGAGCCAATATAATTGTAGTAGGCTTGTAGTCATGGCCAATATTATATTATAATGGCTTTGTACAAGTCAGCTGCTATGCCATTTTTATACCAGCAGTACACCACACAGATCAGTACACCACACAGATCTGGTAAAACTCAGCTGTATACATACTGAGGTCTACCTCCTGCTTTGTGGTTTTCTACCTCCTGCTGTGTGCAAAGCCTTAATGGAAGGAGGAAAGATATGAAAGAGAGAAGAAAAACAGAAAACTTAAGATTGCAATAAATAATTGCAATTTTTCCAAATGTCTGTATTTGTGACTTGGGTTGATAGTGACCAGAATTTCAGAGTTAGTAGTAGAGCTACTTCCAAGGGTGGTCTTCCAGGAACTGAATCCCTCCCCCCCCCAAATGGCATATATGAAAAAGTCAATCCTGGGCCAAAAATACCAAAAATGATATCTGACCAATGCTGATATGTTTATTAATTGTACTGTGTTTGTGTGACTGCATCAATCCATGTTAAGTGATTGTACTGTGTTTGTTTGATTGCAGTAATCCGTGTTAAGTGATTGTACTGTGTTTGTTTGATTGCAGTAATCCGTGTTAAGTGATTGTACTGTGTTTGTGTGACTGCATTAATCCGTGTTAAGTGATTGTATTGCGTCTGTGCATGAATCTTGAGATGGAAAAACCATTAGTGTGGTGTACAAACTGTGTGCTCTAAACAATTATATAAATAAACTCAACTATACTGATTGAGAACAAAACATATGTCCCCCCAAATATCAATGTCGTTACTGTATACCCTCTATAAACCTTGACCCTGGAGTGAAGCCAGCTACTCATACTAGCATATAACACATTAGAATGACCTGCAGAATAGGTACAGGGAACAGAGCAACACTCACACAGACCACCAGTTAGGTCACCCTTTACCAAACCAAAATCACCAATCATTCTACACCATGAAATTAGTAAATAAATGGAGCAAACAATTATATTTGGTAAGTGTCATTAAAGTCATATTCATGTGGAGAGAGCTACTATTGGCACAATAATGGGGAAAAAAAGGAAAAATTTTTTTTTCATTCTTAGAGAATGAACTGGTGACTGTGGGTGGAGTTTTCATTGATGTATTTGTATTAAAGGATCTGGCCTAAGAGTGCTGGCAGGTAACAATAGCAGTATAAAAAATATAAAATAAAGGGGGGAAATTAATTGGTAAAGGATCATCACAACTTGTGGACCACGATGATGGACAATGTAGCATTATTTTCTCCACCCCCAACTCCATTTGGCCACGCCCATTGCAGTGGAAAGGAAGGGGAAAAAAGGGGGGGGGGGGGGGGGGGGTCTTCCTCCAGCAAAAAGGATCCATATAATAATAATCTCCCATTCTCCAAAGGTCTCCATTTGCCCTTTAAACTCCGTGACCTTAACCTACTGCACATCAACCTTGTCCTTCCACCACCTCCCTCACTCCCAGCACTCACGAGACATCGAGAAACATCGCCCCAGGATATGTCACTCACACGTGAGTAGCTACTAGAGTTTGGTTTACCTTAATCGGAAACAAACTGTCCTATAGACTATTATGGGAGTGTCTGGGAGTCGTCCGGTACTAAACTAGTGTGAGGGAATAACCTGGACCACAATCACGCTGGGAAAGAACAGAGATAGATGATAGATTGGTCATTGAAGGTCACCGTCTATTTCACACCCACTCGCAGTGACCATGTTTGTTACTAATTTTTTGGGCAGATTTTTTTTGTTTGTTTTTCTCACCACACACACACACACACACACACACACAGCTAACACACACAAAGGTGAGCTTTAATCAAGATAGTAGACATTGAATTTTAGGCTATTTTGACAACTATTTTAAAATCTGGTTCATTCCACTATGGGGAATACTGTATGGTAGAAGCAAGGGCTCAACATAACGAACACACCACAGGACCAATTCATTGGCCTTGGTGTGCACCACAGGACCAATTCATTAGCCTTGTTGTGCACCACAAGGAATAGCGTCACATAGAGAATGAAGAAGTGCATGCCTGACAACATATCCATTCACCATTGATGCTGTCTTCCCAGCTGCCCAGGACATTCTTGATGAGGGTTAGAAATGTGTTGTCCACCTGTTGCTGTACGTCAACGTCACACACTATCAATTCCAGCTGCTTCTCCTTTGCAAACTGTCTCGCAATCTCCAGATTCACTGAAGACCCATCACAGTTGACGTCTGTGGCAACCAGGATCACCTGGAACTTCTGAGGAGCATTCTGAACAATTGCAGGGACAGCACCACATCATATTATGTCGGGAATACCACTAAATAAATATATCATGTGATTACCATGTGATCAATGTGTAATATATATTTTTAATATGACAACATCTGAAATATTCACAATTTGATAGTTTTGAGGAAGTATACAGGCAGTTTTACAGTCTGCCCTAGCTCTACCTCAGCGATCCAAATGACCCTTTACTAGAATTGCCCAAAATGCTAAAAGTGAAAAAGCTTGCTCTATAGTACCCCAAGCCGAATCCGAATGAAAGCTTTGAGAGAACGTGCAGTGAGGTGCCTTATGAATCCGTAAAAATTTCATGAGATCTCTCCAGCAGTTTGGAAGGAAATAGAATTCAGACATACAAAACATACAAATTTTGAATAGAGTAAGATGTAATTTATTACCCAAAGATGTAGGAGAACCTTATCATCACCACATAGCAACAGCCTAACATATTGTGAACTGCCAATAATTATAATCACAGGATCATCACTGATGTGTGAGCATCATATGATGCCATCAATTTGATCACATGACCCCATCAACACACTTACTCACGTTTTTGATTTCCTCTAGCCAATAGTTGAGCCCAACAAAGGAAGTTTCTTTGGAGAGAGTGAAGACCAGCAAAGCACCCTAAACAAACAAACAGAATAGTCAATGGGAGGGGCACTTTTACTTGTAACCACAAGTCTGGAAGGGTAAAGTACAGTCAAGGAATTATGCATATCTACAAACGACACCAACACGGATAAATGTTACATTATTTATTAAAAGTAACCAAACAATAATTAACATAAATAATAACACCAATATAAATACATAAATAACAGAAATAATAATAATTTTAAAAAATAAACTATAACATGACTTTTGTCTGTGTGTCTGAGCGTGTGAATTCACTATCTCCTCTAAAACTGTTTGGTAGATTTATTATGAAACTTTCAGGGTAGACCTTTGGGATCACAGGAAGGTTAAAAAATAAACAAATAAATTAAAAAAATAAACAAAAAACAAGCAAACAAAATCTAAATTCTATCACCATTCATGTTTGCCATTAAGTTTTCTCATGAAATTAAGGATGGCAACCACAAGCTAAACTTCAGCCTGAAGGCATTGGACAACTGTTGCAATGAAGACCTGTCAGCGTATGTGCTCTGTGGAAGAGTTGGTAGAATGCCAGAAGTAGTGTGCTTACATGAAGTTCTGCCAGTGTTGACACAGAGGACACACATAACAACATGAGGTGCCAGTTGTGTACACTTGTAAGACGTCAAGTCACCACAAACAGTGGTTAGAACAAAATGTCATTCAATGTTTCACTTAGGGGCCAAGGGGGGGGGGGGGGGGTTTGGGGAACAGCTGCCATCCCCCCCCCCCCAACTCCTTTTGGACCTCCCTTTGGAAATTGTACTGTAAAAAAATCACGTCGTTGTCATGTTGATAAGAGCTTCTGGTTCATACTTTTAAAAAAAAGAGAAGTAACAGACATTTACTGCTTTAACACAACACTCATGTACAATCCAGTGTGAGTCCAATGGTTTCTCACTCTTGAGCTCTGGAAGATCTTTCTGAATATCCACAAAAAACTTCTCACATTTTGGGAAGGAAATCCTTCCAAAACAGCTAGATTTTAATTTTATAATAATAATAAAAAAAAATAAATAAACAAATAAAATAATAATAATAATAATAATAATAATAATAATAATAATAAATAAATAAATAAATTTTAAAAAATAATAAATAAATAATATAAAAGTTTTTTTTTTTTTTGGTTTTGTTTTTTGGCCAAGAAGATCACAAAGAATGTCTACTAAACACAAAGAATAACATGCATTTTTTCCTCTGAACTTGGAGAACTAATGGTGATTGAAGAAGCAGTGTCCGATCATTACCAATCACGAACTACTTCAATACCTGAATTCCTGGACAACACGGCATTGAACATTGCACTGTAGGAGCTCTCCTTGTCACAAACAACAGTGTCCAGTTTCTCTTTAAGAGGGAAAGACTGTAAATATCAGACATCTGGTCTCCTGTTTCTTCAACAACCAAGGAAGTGTAAAATAACGTCAGTAAAGAAATATAGAAGGCCACAAACAAAGAAGTAAGGGCATTCTTGGACCCATTGCTCAATAGTGGCAGTTTATTGCCTCCTCTACCTTAGCTAGTCTTTCAACCAAACTAACCAGGAAAAGCAAAGGGGGGGGGGGGGGGGGAAGTCAAATAGAGTGAGACACGTGAGTGTGTCTTTCTCATTGAAGGATGCACACACTTGATCGATAAAGGTCCTTCTCCAGAGGGATGCCTCAGTCACTGGATCAGGGTATGCACTTAGTCAGAGGAATGATAAAGATGAAGAACACGACACTTAAGGTTCCAAGAAGCTCTTACCAAGAGAGCAAAGATGTTCGGCCATAGAGTGTGAAGTGTTAGCCATTGTGCAAGGAATTAAACACTTTAGAACATAATTAAAGGGTGCACTACATTTCAAGTGGAGAGAGAGAGAGACCATAACTGTCTTACCCACCTCAGGTGTATGGAAGATTCCCACGAAAGATTGGCCAGATGGGTTCTGGTATTTCAGCATACCGATTTACAGTGTCCCACTGGGTGGGGGTTGAGGAGGGGGGGGGGGGGCAACCAATGCAAATGCTGCGGGGCTATCTCGGGACCAGGGCTCATGATCTAAGGACGAGGAATCTCTAACAAGTCATGGAAATAAGGAATAAAAGACAGAAATGAAACCTGGGAGCATGTATAAAGGGGAACCAACTTACAGGACATGCATATGTCCCATTTTATCACTAGAAGCTCTGGAGGAGGAGGAGGAGGAGGAGGGGGGGAGGAGGAGGCTTGAGTATGATTGCTTCCACAGCAAGATGCATGACGGGGCCTTGGAGCAGGACTTTGATTTTCATAGTTACTTTGTGAAGGATTCACCAATGTGTTCACAGACCCTGTGACTCACCAATATATGCACAGACCCTGTCCAAGGCATGGGCAATGCAGGTCAAGTGCAGCAGAGACAAGCAGTAGATCTTAACATTTCCACCATGTGGCTAAATGATTTCCATGTGTTTCTATCCTACTGCCTGCACCTAGACGTGCAGGCAGTGATAAACAACAACTTAATCAGCAGACATCACATTTTCTTGAGTTATTCTTCCCCATTTGGCAAGGGACAATCTTCTGTGTGGTCTGAAGAATGCCTGTACTCTCTCCTTATGAATATATGGCTTAATCCTGGCTTCTTTATCAAAGGACTAGCAGCATAACCCGGCGCTGCCTGGCCAATATAGGCTAAAATTCAGTACTTGAACATGTCTTGCCAGTAAGAAAGGTGATGGTGGAGAAGATGTATTATTAAGAGAGAAGTGGCCAAAACACCATTTTTGGGTTTTTCTCATTACCATGGTAACCATTTTGTGAAATTTTTAGCCCATGTTTTAAGTTGGGTCAAAACCTATCATCATGCCGAGTTTCAGAGAAATCCACCTACCGGTTTGGCCTGAATGATGGTACAAACATAGAGATAGACAAATTCTGTATTTTTCCAGACATGCCATCTGGCATAAAACCATCTCAAAGTGGGTCTCCTCCATCCCTAAAAGTTTGGTCAAAATCTAACAGAGGGATTTTGAGAAACGGACGAACATAGTTACATAGTTAGTTACACAGTTACATAGGTCTTCTAATATATCAAAGGATTCCAGGAATTACATAAGGAGCACAGTGATTTTTGAGATTTTTATTTTGATTTTTTCTACCTGCAAGTGGAGCTCAAACAGAGTACAGTTCTCGATATCTGTGTTATTTAAAGAAGATGTAAATGCCAACTCCCCTCCCCCCTCCCCGTTAAGTACAGATGTGATGTAATGCATGCTTTAGCTTATTAACTTAGACAAAATTGATTTGCAGAGTCAGCTGGATGGAGTGTCTTGGAATAAGTCAGTGCAACAAAAAAATGAGCAACTTCTCTAGCTGCCTCTGGTTTTGAACAAACATGGCAGCAGTTGCAACAATAAAATTGAAAAATCTCACACAGGCATACAGGAAGGTATATTCATTTGCATGTTAAAATTTTTTTAAAATTATTATAGAGAAAACTATACTTCAGATATATTACAAGAGCAAGCACTAGTCATGAAGGAAAATCCATGGCAACAAAACCAGAAATGTATTACATAGTTCATTTTAAAAAATCATAGTTTTGACAGGATTTATATTGATCGGATGAGGATCCCAGTTATCAGGATCTGATCAAGATAAATCTCTACTCTAGTGTGGACAGGGCTTTAGATATGAGAGAAAGATACTTTGACAGAGAGATCAGCTGCTTGGGAGGATGTGACAAACTAAAGCAGAAGAGAAAAAAAATACACAAAAGAGCACCAGACTTCTACTATGTCATATATATAAACAAAGCAAAACAAAACTATTCTGTTGTGTTTTGGGGTGCTGAAGTGTTGGATGGACCAATATTGCAATGTCTAACTTCTATTTGGTTCTTACATGAGCTCCTCTGTAGTAAGAGGCAGTGACAGACCTGAACCTCTCCTGCCCAGCTGTGTCCCTGCAGCAGCAGCAATGCAAAAATTAAAAAAAAGGAAATAAAGAAGGAAATAAAGCAGGAAATAAAGCAGGAAATAAAGCAGGAAATAAAGCAGGAAATAAAGCAAAACAATTTTTAATGCAAAACAATTTTTAAGTCAAACAAATAGCCCACATGGTTAGGGGAATAATACAAGAATACAAGGTAATTTGGACCAGAATTAAAATCATACACACATAACCTTTCCCCACTCTCTCCTAAACCACCAGCCCAAATACAGCTGAGAAAATAAAGGGCTAGAAGTGTCAGTTCCCATTATCTAGCCAGCCTTTCCCAGGACATAGCTCAAACTCCAGCTGGAATTCTTACTTAGGACAGCTGGCCACTCCAACTTGCCCAAGCCAGACCACCCGATAAGAATACAGGGGGGGGGGGGGGGTGTTATTCAGAATGTCAAGAACATCTGTAGGTACCCATTAAGTACATGTAACTATTCCAGCTTACCTTAAGTGGTTGGATTGTTATGTAATTAACCATACAATAAACTACTTTAGTGGTAAGCAATTGCTCAGAGAACAACACATCCAGAACACCACTTTACCCTATCAATAAGAATAGTGTTTCCATTAAAAGGTCAAGTATTTGATACTGTTCTGAGTACATGTAGTGAACACTTAGCAGCTGGTAATAAGTACTTAACACTACAGGGCTCTCCAATGACACTCACTATAAATGCTGGTGTTGAGCTGCTCATAATGGGATTAAGCAAGAAAACAGCTAATATGATCACAGTGTTTCCACCTGTTCACCTACTAGAACTATGACAAAACCTCCCTCATTTATCCATGTTTCCCAAGGGTTGATGGCTGGACAGTTGGCCCTGAGTGAGCACACTAATGTCTTCCACAGAGGAGCTAGTGAGAGTGCCTTCCCCAAAGCAAAAAAAAAAAAAAAAAAATTTTTTTTTTTTTTTTCATTATTTTTTTTTTTTTTTCATTATTATTTTTTTTAAAAGAAAATTCTTGATAAATTAAATAAGCTGGATGAGAGAGAGAAAAAAAAGAAACAGACCACCCACCCACCCCATTCACTGACAACTTATAGAACTGTCCAAAGGCGAAACTCTTATACATTTCACTCTACCACTGTGATACTTACCAGAGCTGGAGTTTTATGGATTTTCCTTGATGATGTACGTCTTTCAGTTTGTAATCCAGACCTGCATGAACAGTGTTAGAGGTGAGCAACTATTACACAAGACATACACTTCATTACTCCCTCCCTGCACTCTAAAGCACAAATACTTCTACAGTAATAGGCATTGCCCACCTACAAATTACTCCAAGCCATGACAATCAACCCAGACCATGGCACCATAGTCTTGGCTCTGATCCTTATCATGGCACAGACCATAATCGTAGCACATACCCAACCATGGCACAGACCCTAACCATGACACAGACCCTAACCATGGCACTGACCCTAATCATGAACCTAACAATAATTATGGAACTAAACGTAGACATTTCATACAATGAGTATGATCGTTTGTTTTGACATGTCATGATTGGAGAGTAAATGAACAGGTAGTGTTTCTGCTGCTTCATGACATAATACTTCCTAATATTATACAATATTGAAACAGAGTAATCACAAGGGGTACTACTGGTCAAGTCTAGAGTAGTCACTAATAATGGCATGGTCTAGGTCATACAACCTCAGGGAGGGAGGGAGGGAGATGCTATTTTTGTTCTCTGACATAAACAAGCAGTCTTGTCCAGAGCAGAAGTGACAATGAACAGCATTCAACTGTTCTAATGAGACCTGTCGCTATTCCTGAGATTCTCCATACCAATGTTCCAACCACTTGATAGTTCGGAGTAGAGATGTTGAAACAATTATGGCTAAGTTAAATTTTTAAATCATGCAGCAAGTTAATCACTGGCTTCAGCTAGGCTTTCCATTGTGATTTCATTAAACCAAGAACAATGAATTTACACACACTAGATAATTCCAACTTGTTATTATTAAATATGTTTAAAATACCCTTCTGTTATGATTAATCAACTCTGTGACTTTACAGCGAGATTTTCTGTAAAAATAAATTCTTAAATGCAGGAATATATACATACATACATACATACATATAAATATATTTTTTTTACACCTCAATGTAAGAAATTGCAGATGGAATGTGCATATCATTAAACTCCAAACAGTCTTAGTGACCTTGATCTAATTGTTTGAGCCCCATCCTTGCTAAAGTGGGTTAGCTTCCTCTTCAAATAAAAAAAAATAATAAAAATAAAAAATAAAAATAACACGCTACACACCACTAATTTAATAACAATAATAATCAATTGAATTATGATAAGCCAGCATCAAGTTTAGAATAGTCAAGATGTTATTTCATTGGTTGCCAACATATTTCGCTATTTGCAGTAGCTACAGAGCAGTGGGTCAACTTGCAGCAAATTAGGAAGTACATTTGTTGACACAGCACAGCACAGCTGTTGCAGTCGTGTCCATGGCTGTTCAGCCAGGTGAATGAAACTGGCTGACATCTCACTTAGCAGCCTAACATCTGATCCATCTTACTAATTTTCAGCTCAATAGACCTAGAAAAATATTGTTAGTGATGTGGATGATGCATTCAAGCAACAGGAGCAACTCCATATCTATTCTTTCTCCTAGCATTTTCTCTCCTGCCCAGAGTTTCCTTCCATTACATCCACAACCCCCCACCCACCCACCTCTTTCTGCTCACCTAGAGTGGTGGTGTCTGTTAAATCTTTGTCCCTCAGATATACTCCAAGAAGCTTCCGCTTGCTGGAGCCGGTATCCCCGATGATGAGGATCTTCATCAGGTGGTCATAAGCAGTGACGCCCTCCATTTACTTCCCGCTGCACCAGCAAAATAATGGCGTAATGTTCTCCTACCACCAACCCAGCTGGGCTGCAAACAGTTAGCTACTGAGATTTCAAGTCTATTGTTAGCACTGCAGAAGGTTCAGATCTCCAGTCTGCTGGCTGCAGACATCACATGGCATGTAACCCCGCCCCAGTGCATAGAAGAAACACTGAAGGAGTGTAAACAAATCACGTGTGCCCTTGTGGCTTAGCTTAGTACATTCCTGTGGACCTTTCCACAAATGGGAAATTTCAACATAACCACACCATATCATGCCTGATTATTTACTATGCATTGACTCTGTAGAGACTGGATTCATTAATTAATCAGCTCCTCAGAGTCATTTGCTCCTGTGGTGGTCCTGGGTGGGAGAGTGTTCTAAAAAAATGGGGGGGGGGGGGGGGTGTGTGTGAAGGTGAAGGTGAAGAGGCCAGTTTCCACATGTAAGGTCCACCAATTGGCTCCATTAAAAAAAAAAAAAATTTTCTTTTGGGCTCCTATAGTTACAAAACTTGTTAAGTTTGCTCATGTAATAGGAAGGTTAAACTGTGGATGTGCCTCTAATAATTAGTGACCTTTTCAAACTCATGGTTATAATCTTTGTGCATAGTCAATTTACAGTTTGGTTTATAAATAAAACTTCCTCCAATAATTAGTGTCCCTTTATACTAGTTATATTTTCTTTGTGTTTGATCAAGTTACAGTGTGGTTTGTAAACAACTTTTCTGTTATCATGAATGAGGTTTACTTAGTGATCCTAGCTCTAGCAAATAAGGGCACTTACTGAATATTTCAGGATGATTGGTCCAGTTGGTTGGGACGAGATAGGACACACATAGACATGAAAGCATGATCGGCTGTAGCATCTTACTATACAATTCATATAGTGTGTCTGTCTGTTTGTCCATGCGTAACTTATCTCCCAGATACCTGGATCAATCTTACTGAAATTATCGAGGGTTGCTCACAGGCCCTGGCCATGTTTGGGGTGATGTGGTTAGGGCTAGGGCATAGGGTCATTAAAAAAAATTTCAGTTCATGAGTAACTGCAGTTGTAAATTGAAACTGTGTCCAAGAGGACATTCTAGAGGAAGCTGTGTTAACAAACCACACAGGAAGTTCAAATGACACTAATTCCTAGAGGTAATTCATAAAATTATTTACTTTAGAAATGGGGCAATGTCCCACCAAAAATTCACCACCCCCTTAGATAAAACATTAAGATAATCAAACAAATAAGTTAATAACTACAGGAGACCAAAGGTTAACAAAAAAATTCCCCCTTAGGGGGGCGGGGGTGAGATATAATAATTACTGGCATCATTCAATTATTATTCCCTCTGTCCTCCATGTCTATTGACTCAGGTTTAAAGGGCAGGTTTTCTGCTAGTGGGTGTGATACAAGAAATTTAAAAATAGGGGGCTTTTTTTTTTTTTTTTTTTTTTTTTTTTTTTTTTTTTTTTTTTTTTTGGCAATTTGCTTGGGAAAGCTTTTTTTCACCTTATGTGTGTGTGCACATTTATTTCTGTCCAGAATTCTCTCAATAGCAGAGGGTCATAGGATCTTTTTTCTTTATTTCTTCTCCTTTTTTTTTTTTTGTTCTCCACCCCCTTTTATTTTACAAGCTGAGTATTGAATGCTTGTTTTATTTTCACCCTGTGTGTATGTGCATTTCTGTCTGTCCAGCAGACAAATATCTCATTTCAATTAAAATTGTTAACTGAAGTACAGATAACAGAAATGATAAAACTGTGAACCACATGAACCCTGTACAACATCAAAAGATGAAAGTATGGTGAGGCTTCTGGGATTCCATCCTCAGATGGCTTTAGGTTTTGATATAGATGTTATTCTTCTCAGTATCATATACATTATGAAGTACAATAAAGTGGATAAAATTTGCTGAAGGTCAGCGAGGTGATAAAATATCTGTACTTCACCAATCAAAGTATTATAGGGGAAAGATATGATGGGGGAAAAAAAGATTCTCCATTATCTGTTGGCCAGACTACCTCTCTGTGTTTATAGGGGGTGCAGCTAAGCCAGACTACCTCTGTGCTCATAGGAGGTGTGGCCAAGTCAGACTACCTATCTGCATTCATAGGGGTGTGGCCAAGTCAGACTACTTCTGTGTTCATATGGGGCGTGGCTAAGCCAGCCCACTTCACGAGTGCTCTGCTACACATTCCCAGAGTTCAACAAGCCCACATAAGTTTTCTGCCCAAAAGGGGAGAGTCAAACCCTCTGCACCTAGTGCCACACACTCCATGTAGTAAACAATCCTATAAAACTTAATGCAGCTGGTTACATTTTTTTTTTTTTTTTTTTTTTTTTTTGATAGACAAAATTTGTTTGATAAAAAAAAGAAGTGGTTCATGATGAAATTAAAGAAAGTAAAAAACACATACACACACATATCCCTTCTCCCACTATCCCTCTACTATCCCTCTACTATTCCACCCCCTGGTGTTTCCTGATGATTTTCTTTACCCTCTGGGGGATTCCTGGTATGGACTCATAATCCATGCCTATGCAGAGGACTTTGATGCATGCCAGACAGGTGAGGGGGAATGGTTGGCTTGGCTTCAACAGCCTGATCGTGTCTTCAGTCACACAAAGATCCATCGCCATTTTCCCTTCCTTGTTGAAGTAATCTAGGTGAGCCCCATAGTGCAGGAGAGGTACAATGACATTTTGTTTCATCGCACGGTTAGATATGTTATGCTCTGTCAGAGTCACCGCCAGGTGAAGTGGGCGTTGGCCATTCAAATCTAACATATCTATGGATGCATCCGCCCCCCATCGAAGCAAAGCATAAAGCAATAGCCCAAGGTCAATTTGCGGATCATCGCAGCCAAGAGCATTTCTCCAGTAATTGCATTTTTTCTGACTAGCCATCAACAAGCTGTCATCCGTGAGGGCCATATGAAGCAGTGTCGTGCCTTCAAGAGAATTGAGGTGGTTTGTCACTAGTCTCTTACCTAGATTCTCACACTCTGTGGTTCCAGTGTACATGGCCGTTGTACATAAATGTTGGTAAAGGGATTCTTGGTAGGTGGATTGCAGCCAATAAGAGAAGAAAAAGATGATAGCAGAGACTATGCCCTCAATACCTTGTCTTTCACATGTGTGTCTGTTGTTTACCTTCACCAGCACATCCAGCATGCACAAGGCCAGTTCCATGTAAGAGGGATAATCACTTAGGGCCGGATTTTTCATGGTGTAAAATGACGTTCCAAAAAGCCATCTTTTAAGGAAATTATCAAGCGTGGAATGGATGTACACTGGATGACGATAAAATAACTGTGTCATCTCCTTGTTCCATTGCATGAGCGTGTTGTGAAGGACCCTCTGTGTGCCTTTGTAAAGGGACTTCTCCATGCAAGAATTGTCGCTATTGGTACAGTAGTCGATTATAAGGTGATGTCTGGCACCAAGACAGCGTTCCATTATCAGCAAGATCTGGTGTATGCTTGTCGTAGTAGTCGCACATGTGTGTCGTACTTCCTCTGCAGTATTCATCTCGGACATATTCCCATAAAGGTTCACTGTGGGGAGGTGAACGTCGAGACTGTGCTTTGCTCGTAACTCTACTCCACTAATCCAACAGTATTCAATCATATCAAGATGGCGCTCCGGTTTTCTCTTGATATAATTATTATTTTGGGGCAGCTGTACCTCCAAGCCCCAACGGAGCTTCTCCAGAATCCCAAGGCCAAGAAGCATGTACATATCCGACATCACATGTGGAGGGATGTCATTGCCATCAACCAGCAGACACACAACCTCAGAATGGCCCTTTGCTGCAGCCAGGAATAGTGGACACGGAATATAGTGTCTGTCCATGGAAGAAGAAGAGTCCTTGTGAAGAGGGGACAAACCATATTCAAGAAGGAGCTTTAACACAGAGAGGCGGCCATGAAGTGCTGCTAAGTGTACGAGAGTATAGCCTTCCATGTTAACGATGCTTGTGTCTGCTTGTTTCAGCAGAAGGTAATGAACAGCCTTCAAGTGACCCCGCTTCACAGCCGTCATCACAGGGGTGCAGTTAAAGATATCTTTAGCATCAATATCAGCATGCTTGCTGATCAAATACTCCATGACAGCTAGGTGTTCATTACATGCTGCTGCATGGAGGGGTGAGGACATGGTACAGTTGGGCAGGTCCACAGCAGCTTTGGCTGATATTAAGACTTTTACAACATCTAAATGACCATTGAGGCAAGCTCCAAAAAGTGGTAAACTGTGGCGTTCCTCTTTCTGAAATAGTGGGTTTTCCCTGAAGTTGTGTATTCCAGGATTGATTTCAAGGTACTTTCCATATTTCTTCAAAAGAAACTTCACTGTGCCCACTGCACCTCCTGTAGAAGCGTAATAGAGAGGTGTACACCTCGTCTTCACGTTTGTGGGGGAAGGAGTGAATGTCAAGTATCCCACTTTCTTTTTGCTCAAGGCATTGGACAAAAAAACTTTCAGCAGTTCAGTCCTGCCTTCCCACGCTAGGTTACAAAGGAGGGAGTACTCCTTATCGGCTAGGGCGTATCCTCCCTCCATGGGGTACGCTAACTACGAGGCTGGGAGAAACCAAAAGAGGACTAGAGAATTCGCTAAACCAGGGACCCTTTACTATCAAATAGAGTCGGTGCTTCTTTCCTTCTTGAGGGGTAACAATAATGTAGGAAAACCCACTCTAGGGGGGGGGGGTGGTGTGTGTGTGTGTGTGTGTGTGTTTTTTTTTTTTTTTTTTTTTTTTTTTTTTTTTTTTTTTTTTTTTTTTTTTTTTTGCTTGTGTAATCATCAATACAGTGTGGATTGTAAACATCGACTTCCTCTAGTAATTAGATCTGGGTGAAGTGTGGTTTGTAAAACACTACTTTATACAACTTCCCCCCCCCCCCCCCCCCCCCCCCCCCGCAATCATTATGAAGAAGGAAGTTACTTTATGGACCTAGCCCTAGCCAAACTCTTCACAATATACATGCCTCCATGAGAGACACATGATCTAACAGACATAAAAATATATATCATAGTAATATTAATCAGCTAATGAAATAATATTTTCAGATCATAATTTCAGTGGTATTGGGGGGAGGGGGGGGGGGGCAGTGGGGATCAAAGAGGGCAAAATTAAATTGTTGACAATATGTCATTACGTTGACTAGCTCAGTAGACCTCTCTATGTGGAAAAAGAGGATATCCAGCTGATGCATGCTTTGGGCTAGGACTCCTATGCATGAGGTGATCTCTATGTGCTAATCATTTCATGGTAAAGAAGGAAATTTGACTAACCAACATCATTGCATGCATCAGGAATGGTGCTCCAGCAATGTGTGGCTGATGTCAAGGCTTCAGTGACACTTGAAGAAGGAGCTGCCATGTGTATTGACACCATATTCATTGTGTTCATCACCAACCACATATCATTAGCACAAGGTGTGAGTGCCCCTCCCCCCTCAGCTTCATGTTACACTGTCTGCAGTTAGTCAGGCAGGGGAGTGAACACTATCAAAGGGGATTCACTCAAAAATCACCTTCTTTTCTAATTGTGCTAGGTGATTGATGAGCCCTTTGAGGACTACTCTTCTTTACTGGGGTGAGATTCTTATCTAAAACAAACTGACACTAATCTTATTGATGCCCTGAAGTTGATCAAGTGTGATCTTTTTTTCTCTCCATTGACTGACATCTACCCAAAGCTCAACACAGATTATCTGCAGTGCAAGGAGCTGGTGCGAGTATCATCAAGTCAAGAAGAGAACTTTCATGTCTCATACTATACCTGGTCTATTTCAAGTCCAATGTTGGCTGGAGAGAATTCACATTCCCTGGACTATGTGGAAAATGGCCCACTTCATGACCACTGTCATCATCTTCAGGCACTCCGAGATAACATTGTGTGACATTTCGAAGAACTAAGCAAACTAATTATCCTAGAGTGGAAAATAGATCCCTTCAGAGTACTAGCAGCTATGCATATATTGAGATACGGAATAGGAGAGAGTCTCTTTG
The DNA here is from genome assembly GCA_963969325.1 of Lycopodina hypogea. Lineage (NCBI taxonomy): Eukaryota > Metazoa > Porifera > Demospongiae > Poecilosclerida > Cladorhizidae > Lycopodina > Lycopodina hypogea. Next base: position 4,202,224 of record OZ017784.1, on the reverse strand, counting down.
ATCCTCTAATAGATGAAGAGATGAAAGAAAATTTCAGAATGATGAGAAAATCAGTAACAGCAGATTTTTCTGGGAGTAAGTGAAGCAGTTGTTAGTTGGTATTCCTTCTTCTTACTTGGTGGTAAGGGAATTCAGTACTGCAGTACTCCCTTTGAAGACCAACTGGAGGAACAAAGTGAATACAGAAAGTCAGAGGAGATTTGAGGCCATATCTGTCCTCAGATATAAAATGGAAATAGGGACATGAATTTGTGTGTCAAATCGTGCCCTTTGCAGTAAAGTAACTTTTTATACATGCTTTCTAAAATATTAATTTATATTACACAAATTCAAGATTGCTTCATGCATTTTGGATTGAAGATTCTAAACCAGTCACCACTTAATTTTCTTCCAAAACGATGAAGATTTTCCACTTCATAAATTTGACGAACTATTTTCTAACAAGGTTTTTCAACAGAATAAATTAAAATTCGAGTCAGTTCTTGTCAACTAAGAACATTATACACCAAGAGCTCTAGCTGCTGCACTGGCTGTGGGTCCAGCTGATGGTGTAGTGGCTGAGCTGAGTAAGGTAAACAAAAATGCACACCTAATCCACAGCGGCAAAATTTGAATGATGAACATGCACACTACATTAAATAGGTTCCCAATGCAGCAAAATTCAAATCATGAACACATTGCTCCAAATTGGTTTCAGGATTCGAGAACTACACAGAGCACACTACTTTAAATTGATCTCTAAATGCCAGTTAGCAGAAGCCAGAATTTAGAAAATCATGTGAGAATGAGCGAACCATTGTTGGACAATGTTAAGTGACCAAGTCCAATATCCATGTCCACAGACACTGGCAATGGGCAATGTCCTAAATTAGTGTCCAAATAAAGTAGAGTTGACTGAACATGGACTCTGGTCTTGTGCAAGATATTAGAGTTTCACCCCAAAATTGTGGATTCTATATATGTATACAGCATATATACCACAAATGTATACTGCACAATATGAGAAAGAGAGTTTAACCCCAAAATTGTCTGCAAATTTGATCAATGGTGGATTCTACATATGTATATTTCATGTATACTGTACAGTATGAGAAAGAGAGGTTAACCCCAAAATTGTCTGCAGATTTGAGCAACTGAGAATTCTATAGATGTGTATTGCATATACAATGTACAGTATGAGAAATAGAGTTTAACCCCAAAATTATCCGAAGATGTATACTGAACAGTAAAAAAAAAAAGAGAGTTTAACCACAAAATTGTCTGAAAATTTGAGCAACTGGGAGTTTTTGGTGGAATTTTTGCAAATAGAATTAAAGAAATGAAATAAAATGGAATATAACAAAATTAAGGAGGGAAAATACAAAAAAGAAGCCAGTTACTTTGAAGATATGTGGCTTGCTTGTACACACCCTTCAGACTCTGGAAAGTTTAAACATACCAGTCAACCTCAAGATATCTGAGGATCTACTAAACTTTCTACCTGCAGCTGAATGTTTGGAGCACCAGTTTATAATATTCTGGGAAATGCCTGAGTGTGGAAACTTCTGCTTGAATATTCTCACACAGAATCACCTCAGGAAAGAAAGGACCTGAGTGAGTTCAATGGATATTACCGTAAGTAAATACACCAAAAGTATAGCAGGCTCACTCTTGCATTTTGAAGCAGTAACAATGCTTTTAAAAGTCACTCACTATTAATTTTTTGGTTTCAACTTTTACAAGCATTGAGTCTAAAAAAAAACACGTTACCATAGGAACTAAATCTAAAGTCAAAGTGTCTGTAAAATCTTTGTGAATATATAGAAGCACTCAATAATTCATCTCTGTCATTGTAGAGTGCATAGAAGTTAGGATACTTTTTCCCAGAGAAGGACTTATTTTTGGTGTTGCAGAGGTAACAAGGATTGTTAAATATAAATGAGAGAGCTGGTGTATGGTTGGTAGCATTTATTTGACAATGTTTCATTGCTACACAGAATTTTTTTTATTGAATTCATTTTCTTTATTTCAAAGTACACTGCTAGATTTTATTTTGTAAAATTGAAGGTATTTTTCTAATGCTGGTATGTTAACATCTTCATAGCAGGATTTATGCAACTTCTATTCGTGAACATTTGCTGCATTTATCAGGATGTTTTTCAATTGAAATGATAAAGAGAATGTGCTCATTAAATCAGTCTTTTAGCTCACAATGGAGTAGATCACATGCTTTAAGTAAAATGGCCAGGAAGTATGCTTTTGTAGATGTAAATACATTTGGCTAACTCCCATCTTCAATCTGAAGTCTTAGGTAACAGGCAATACTGGAAGGTCAATAGTGTGCTCCTCAGCAGTGGTCACAGTCTATCATAAAATCTGTTGAAGTTATTTTCGGACCATATTATTTTTTGAATTGTTTGGCAGCATCAACAGCAGAAAGAGCATCTTGCAAAACCATATTGTAAAATCATATTGTTTTTTGTTTGTTTTTTGTAATAGATGGAAATCTACTCGGTTGCACTAAAATAAAGGTAACAAGTCTTTTTCCAAACAAGAAGACCAACTTCTCCAATGATTGCAATAAACCACCTGCTTTAAAATCTATTCACCATTCTGTTAAATGATTCCTTCCAAAGCCTTTAAAAGAATATCTTCCATGGAAACAATTCTTAGAGTCCATCTGGTGGGACATAATGATTCCAGTTTAGTTATACCTCTACCAACCTCTAGCTACTTGATTGAAAAAAGGTGCGTATTTTGGAGGGGGAAAAAATTAGCTTACTTATTTCTTCAACTATTTCAAGAGCATCCTGAATACACGGAAGCTATCTTCTAACATCTTAAAGCAAAGATTAAATCAATGTGCACAAAAATGCACAGCTGTTATAACAAATCATCTTTTCAAAATCTTGCTGCCACACCAGATCTTCTTCCCTTCATATTTGCAGCCTCATCATAAGCCTGTCCTTGACATAATGATGCTGGGAGGTTGCTCTTGTGTCAGGAAGCTTAAGCCAACAAACAGAATCCATTTAACACTCTAAATTGAATTCACCCAATGGATGGACAAATTTAACTGTTCACTGTTGATTGCTGTAGATTACATCCATTGTTTCATCAGCAATGATTGAAAACCAAGAATGTAAAGTTGTCTTCAATGAATAACATGTTACAACTGCAAAGTTACCAAACTTGGTTTACTTCTGCAAGCTGTAGGGCTATAAGTTTACTATTTGTGTGATGCTCAATGTATGAATGAATGGATAGTACATCTGTAACTGAAAGTGTACACTATTTTCTAAGCTAACAAGGGATTTTCCTAGTAATTGATCTTGGACACCAACAATACATGTGATGTACACCATCTGTGCTAATGTAAAGCATTCAGAAAAAAAAAAGTGCTTTAAATTGGGGGGGAGGGGGGGGGGGGGCTCAGCCTCCCTCTGTGATAAATTTGGGGGGGCTGAAGCCCCCTCTCCCCTGCCCTACCTCCTGTTTTCTCCTCTGTTTAGTCAACAACATAATTGCTGATCTTCCCTTTCTCTTCCCCTTTTCTGTTTACAATAATTCCCCATTTAACCTTGCAAAGTGAGGCTCTATTCATGATCTTGGATCATTGGTTATTAGGTTATGCCACCAAAACTCAACCACCTATCCACAGAGGGCTGCTGTTTATCAGGGAATTCTATAGTTATCATGTATTAAACTGAGTGTGCACTGAACTGCCAAGAGTATGCAACTTCCCTTAGGGCTTTTCAATACACCTGCTCCCATTAATTAGCCTGAAATGGTCACTTTTTTGGACCACTTTTGTCTTTTAGAATCTGAATAAGTCTTAGCTCATGGGTATAGCTACCTTGCTACAAACTTTTTTTAGAGGTATCATTTTTAACATTTTCAGCCATACACACAGAGGAAGAGGTGTGGGTAGATGGGATCCACCCCATGTCATTTGAAGAGGCAAGTTGTGTGTGTATGCCAAGTTTTAGGCCTGTAGCTCCATTCCTTTTTCTGGCCGAAGTACTAGGTGTCATCATATAGACATTTAAAATCACATGAGTGGGTGCATTACTTGATTTCCATTCTTTTGATACCCCTCTTGACTCTGTAGCTTCAAAAATGATGGAATGTATAGCGAACACACACACACAGATTAAGAGCTATGTATAAGTGGGTGGAGGCCAATTCTAATTGCTAGGATAATGAACTGCTTTAAAGTGTAATCATCATGATGAATGATGGGCCATGGATGAAGAATCAGCCTACAATTTGACTTCTTTCCCTCCCCCCCCCCCCCAATTAAATTCATAATTTTTTAGAGATAAAAAACAACAACAGCAAACAATTGAATACATAAACCAACATGCAAACATTACCTGCAACATACTGAATGAGATGAAAATATGTTCATTTAAAAACAATACAAGTATAAAAGAGAAAGTGAATGGTCCATATTTGATCAACGGATTTAAAACTGCGACCACAGCAGAAATGAAAGAGATGATAGTGTTGCTAATAAGTGATGTTTAGGGATGGTCCCAGCAGAACAAAACATGCTCTGGTCTCCAGTCAGATGGCAGAAGTTGGAGCCACAGCTGTCGTGTGCTGTGATAGAGAGCTCGAAACTGTCCTCGTCCACAATCTGGTAGACATTCATAGCTGTCTCCCCACCAGAGTCAGGCAGTGGACCATCTTCCTTGCACATGTGAGAGGCACCTCCGGCAATAAAAGTTGATTGTTCTGAAGAGCCAAAGATGCACAAATTGTCTCTGAGCCCAAAGTTGAAGTAGTTCTCCCTCTGGGCCACCTCCCCACATGCTTTGAGAGTATCATCCAGTGAGACTGCTCCAGCACCATTCTTGTAGAACTGCCCTGGAGTGTTTTCTACCATCAGGTTAGAGATGTCAACAAGTTGTAGAGATTTGAGGTGATCTTGTGACAGCAAATAGCAACCGATATGCTGAATGCCTACATTGTGTGTGTGTGTGTGTGTGTGTGTGTGTGTGTGTGTGTGTGTGTGTGTGTGTGTGTGTGTGTGTGTGTGTGTGTTGTGCGTGAGGGAGGGGGGGGGGGGGAGGAGAAAAGACATCAAAGACATACATTAATAATAGCAAATGTTCTCATGGGCTCTGCCTTTGGTCTCTAATTAGATGCATCCACATTTAAAAAATATAAAATGCAAAACCACCCAGCAACAGATCTCAATAGTAACCCTCCAGTAGTTAGTTATATGATAACTTTTACAAATATTGTTAGTGACAGACAGTTTTAATGCATTGTAAATGGTATACACTTTTTTTTTTATTTTTACAAAATAGTTCAGTTTCCAGCAAGTCTTACCAGATAGACAGGTGTCTTTTGGATTGAGGCAAATGTTGCTGCGATCACACATAGGATCCGAAGCATTCTTAGATGAGTTCCCTGCAATAGGGATGCACTATGGTTACTATGGATCAGTCACTATGACTGCAATATTAAAGTGAGAACAGCATAACAGTTATGGCTATTGAATGCATGGGGACAGACAATATATTTTATATTCGGCAAGTTTTCAGACATAAATGAGTCATGTTCAGTCCGAAAACTGTTGGGGATAGGAAAAAGAATAAAAAATTAAATTGCAAAGTCAGCAACTCTTCTATACTTTGTTCATCTGATCTTTGCCCATATTCTGCTTTAATTCTGTTGAAAATAAATTAAAGTCCAGGGAAATGAGTAGAGCTGATTCCTGAGAACTATGCAACTGCATGTTTCAAGTAGATAACTTGCTCACCACATGTGCGGTTCAGGTAACACGGCTTCCTCTCTGTGCTGACGCCAAGACATTGCGTGTCCGGCAACAAAGCTTGACTGTCTTTCACCAGGCACCTACGAGTTCTTTGCTGAACCTCGCCCTCCACACATTGCAAGTTACAGCTGCTCCAAGAGGTCCACGAACTCCACTCCAAAACTACAACAAATGGGGAATGATATTTGGTGAATATTTTATACGATTAGTGATACAAAACCTCTCGGCAGCATTTCCCTACTAGTGTATCCAGAAGTTTTTGGGATCTCTCATTGCTCACTATTAGGAACATTTCCCACTTGGGTTACTATGAAGGAACATGACAAGGCACAAGCATTGTTGGGCATTGACACACATGCTTGTTGCAAACAGTTGTAGCATATACTGCTGACCTCAGCACTACGCCTCCGGGGGGGTCTTTGGTGGCAATGTAAAAAGTAAAAGTATTGCATGTTTGATTGACAAAAAACTGTTTAAATGACAAACTTTAATGTGTTGAGAAGGAACAAGTGCAGCAGTTTTCTAAGTTCTCTATTTGCAAACAAGGAAGTGATCATTTCTACGCGCAAGAATGTGGGGGTTGGATAATTGGTTTAAACTATTCTTTATCAAAATATATACCAACATGTTTGAATATCAGAATGGTGATATAAACAGTGTGTTTAGTGATTCAATTGTGTGTGTGTGTGTGTGTGTGTGTGTGTGTGTGTGTGTGTGTGTGTGTGTGTGTGTGTGTGTGTGTGAGAGAGAGAGAGAGTGTGTGTGTGTGTGTGTGTGTGTGTGTGTGTGTGTGTGTGTGTGTGTGTGTGTGTGCGTGCGTGTGTGTTCATAGAATGGCATGTAATCCCATTCATTGGCTTGCTATAGGCACAGCAGAACACATATGCAACACTTCCAATATGGCTGGGGAAAGTGATTCGACCACAGCCAATGTATTTTTCAATCTCAAATCTTCCTACTTGCAGATTATTCATCACTGGTGGAGATGCAGCTGTTCCATCTCAGCCACTCACTCCACCACATATCAACAGTCATGCTGTGACTGTTTACAAACTAGACTGCTATATATGGCAGGAGAGAGCCCACCTCTGGGGAAGCAACATGGTTCACCTGAGGCACATGGTTGTCACCAGACCAAGCCACTTTGGATACTTAGTCATGACTTTGCTGGCTTTCATCATAGCTAGCAGAAGTGTATGGTGCTAACTTGCTTAACTTTTTGTTTCACCAATTCACTCTAAGTTGGCAAACATTCACTTTCTTTTTTAAAGTGCAGAAATGAACAGTTTGTATCATTCGAGTATAAAGTCTAAAATCAATGTGCTAAAAGTTCATCGGTTGTCTGAAGTGAATACTAACTTTTCTTATAAATATATAGTGGTTGTCTTGAAATGAGAAATAGCCACATTGGCTGAAGCAGCCGGCCATTTAAATACCACCACATGCATCAATTACCAGGAGGCATACGTAAACAACAACAAAAACAACATGGGCGATGTGATCAGATGAGGAGGACAAGTAGTGAGAGGAATGGAAACAGATGCAGAATGGCTTGGAAAAGAGAGAGAGAGGGGAGGGGGGATCTGAGAAGGGAGGGGACACACGAGATGGAACACAGTGGAGTTGCCTGAGCTTAATAGTGTGAGGTAAGGGAAGACCACACAGATGTGGAACATTGAGGCAAGTGCCTGGAGTGAAATGGTGGCAACGGTATGAGAGGAGGAAGTTGATGGTGGTAAAACAGAAGCCAGAGGTCGAGCATCAGTCAGAACATGGCTTGTAAGTGGCTATCATCTCATCCTTCATATCTCAGAGGAGACAGAATACTGTGAGGCTTGCAATTAGTTATCCAGTGCAGGACACACTTTATTTAATAGTTATTTACTCGCAGAAAGTAACCTTTGGATGATTTCAAGAATCAAAGGTTCAATGCGTGAAGGTTCAAACTTTAGCTAAAATTTAGATTTAGATTTTTAATGAGGCCATGAGCTAAGCAATCTTCATTTGCATAAGTTGCTATACGTATCTGGAGTGAAAGGTTTTGCAGCATTATACAGGAGTTGTGGCTTGTCTGACCATCAGTATTGCCCATTATTCCTATGATTGCAAGTTATGTGTGTGATCTGTTCCTAAGCAACCAAAACATTTTCAATTCCTAACCTAATACATGTTTGTTGATGTCTAGTAAATTAGTCAAGCCTAAACGCTGGTAAACACACCACCACACACTAGTAAACACTGGTCAGTGGTCTAAGGGAAAGCTATCGTATAGTAAAGTAATAATGCTGTCACTAGCAGATTATAGCTATATGCGCAACACGGCTGCAGTCTCCCTCCCCCTCCCACACACCCACTCACACCCACATAACACAGACACACCCACACACACCCAACCTATGTGTATTCAATATGGAATGGAAATACCCCCCTCCCCTTCAGCGTCACGATAAAGATATCCATGCAAGAGTAAGACTCAGCATGAGAGGTGGGAAACAGCTGGGATAAACAGGAAGGATGTTATCTATCCCTGAACCTAGTCATGGCTGAGCTCTAACCTCATACGCCACCAAAGGGTTAATTAAGGTCGTGTTTGCACTGCCGGAAAAGGTAGAAATATGCAAGTTTTCAAAACTTGCACTTTTATTGTCGCTAGCTATATGAATTGGTGTGATGATGCTAATGCCTGTAGAATAATGCCATTGGGTGCATGTTTAATAACTGCATATCTATTTAAAGGTAAAAAGCAGGACAGGTTTTGGTACACTAACATTGTTACTGCACATTACAATACAGTGCTATCCAATTATTTTAATAAATATACAATTAGTCAATTACTATTAATTAGCAACAAACATTAAAGTTTTAAAATTTAATGTCAACCAGGTATTATTAGTGAAGTGCCTTCAAATGTGAACCATCATGTTTCTATGGCAACAGACACCATGAACAGGTGCAAAAGTGGTGTGATCAGGGAAGGGTACCTAGGGGTGTGTATGCTCACCTTCCCTGCATGGCTCAATGTTGCACAGTTCTGCTGCAGTCTGCAGCAACTCTCCATCGCAAGTCTGCCCCACCAGGAGGCAGTTGCGGATACGAATCTTCTGGCCCTGCCCACAGCTCTGACTGCAGCCAGACCACTCAGACCATTCACCCCACAGCTCCACCACTGGAAGGAAGGGAGGGAGGGGAGGGGGGGGGGGAGAGAGAGGAGGGTTAGTCAGGAAGAACTATAGGGGTGGCAGAAAGAAAAGGGGAGGATACATTTTTTCCTTCAAAGGATGAAAGTGGGACAGTCGAGAGGAATAGACAAAAGTGAAACTTCCAGGAGTAGAATAATCCCATGCATTACAACAAGAGGGTGTCCAGTACAGAACACACACACACCCGCCAGCCCGCCCACAACGCACACACACTCATGCACACTGACACACACTCATGCACACTGACACACACTCACGCATACACACCACACACACACGCACTTACATACACATACATACCAGGTGGACATTCTGCTTCAGTGCAGTCTCTTTGTCCTGTGCTACTTCCTGGACAGGCTTTTGGGTCAGCACCTTCACAGGTCCTTGTCCGTCCTTGATAGCCACGCCCACAGGAAGTGGAGCACTCATTCCAGGCACTCCATCTGCTCCACACTGCACTGCTGCTTGGCTCTGCACACACCAAATACAAACACACAGACAACTCTCTAATTAATTGTTCTAATTAAAACAATTACATTTTCAGAATATTTCCCATCAGATGCCCTAGAAGTGAGTAGGGCTATGCCACCACTGTGAGTTCTTTTATTGAGAGAAAGGCTCTGAGGATGGCAATGGGAATAAAGGTATAATTGTTGAAGGTCACCTGGGGCTATCTTCACCTAGTCACTTCCCCTTCCACACAAGTCTTATAAAAGTATGCCAAGAATGGCCATTTTCATACTATGAATAGAGAATATAGTTTATAAGTTCATCTGTGGGGATTACAGTAAGATTAAAGAGATTTTCAATACCCCCTGTGAACCTTCCCTCCCTCCCCTCGCCCTAGTAATCCCTTCAAACATTGGAAATAAGTTTCTTTATCTAAGTTGAAAAGTTAAATTATGAAAGTATTTGCCTTGACCATGCATGAGTCACAGAGTGGCACCAGGAAGTTTCACAAGGATTTCCCCAATAAACCCAAAGATAAGTGGATAGAGACAGGATTGACAGACAGAAACAAAAAAAAATTTCTCTTTTTCTTTCTTTGAAACTTTTAAATATTTTATAATATAGATAACAGGAGTCTGAAACCAGCTGCTAAATAATATTGGAAATCAAATCCATTTCTGCTAGATAGCAAACTGTTATGAAAATGATTATTGAGGGGAGTTAGGATTGGCCTGTCACCAGTCAGTTGTAGAGACTCAAGCATAGGAAGGAACGAGCATCTGGACTACAGTACATCTGTTGGACACTTATCTCTACATCTCCGATGCTGGAAATAGTTGAGTCATTGGGGGAAGGAGTTCAGAGAAGATGTTTAGTTATATGCCATACTAATGCCCAAGACAGTACCTGTGCAGTGAACTACTGATCCTCATCCATTATGGAGCAGTGGGTGGGTGAGTGAGTGGGTGAGTGGGTGGGTGAGTGGGTGAGTGGGTGGGTGAGTGAGTGGGTGAGTGGGTGGGTGAGTGAGTGAGTGAGTGAGTGAGTGAGTGAGTGAGTGAGTGAGTGAGTGAGTGAGTGAGTGAGTGAGTGAGTGAGTGAGTGAGTGAGTGAGTGAGTGAGTGAGTGAGTGAGGTTCACTGACCTTCAGAGCAGTAGAGACTTTGGATATGTCGGGTGTCGATGGGTGAGAGTTGGGATCTCTGACCCAGCCTAAGTAGTGACACACCTCCATCAACAGGTGAGATGGTGGGTCTGCTATTGGCAGTGAAGGCGTAGGCGTCATAGTGCATAATGGAGTCAAAGTCATAGGGCAATTCCTGGGTGGACGACACACCATCTTCAACTCTTTGGAAGTTGTACTGGAAGCCTAGAATAGAATAGAACATTGAAGTCAACAACAGCATCTACATTTTCTTAGAAATTACAACTTAATGATACTGGAGTTTAGGGTGGTTAGCTATTCCGATAATGAGAAGCATAAGTCGCACTGATTATACATAGCTGCTACACCAGATCTTCCTTTCCCTTATTAAAAGTTTTAAAATAAAATTATCTATTAAAAAAGAAAATGTCAAAGTACAGTTAATAAATAAACTGAACTTGGAGGCAGAGTTTGAATGGTAATGGCAGAGTCAAAGGTCGCTTTATTATAATATACGTTTTTTATTTAATTATTCAGGTGCACTTAGCAATCCAGTGTGTCTCCTGTGAGAGAGTTCAGTGAATTCCCTGTCAGACAGGAATTAATATCTTATTTATGCCTCTGCCATGATGCCTGGAAATTGAAACATTTGTTAAATTCTGACATCAGTTGTATTACATTTTCAGTGCCCAGTGAAACAGGATTGGAAATTCCCCCAGCCATGGCACACACTGTCTGCCCTCACTAGTTCTGTGCAATGGCAAAAACCCCCAACAAGCTGGGAAGGGAGGAGGAAGGTCATGGGTGGCAGTCCTTCAACAACCAACAACACATTCTAGTTTCTATAGTGCACCGACCGACCGACCGACCGACCGACCGACCGACCGACCGACCGACCGACCGACCGACCAACCAACCAACCAACGTACCATCCTTTATGTTCCCATCGTTGATGACAACATAGTCATTTCTATCTGGTCGACTTTGCTCATGCCATCTGCCGAGGGCATGGATGATCTCGTGCATGATGATCCCTTTCGTCTCACACGACGTTCCTATGGAGATGTTCTGCTGGCCACCCTGACGGCCGACGTGTGAGTAACACCTAATGTTAAACAAACAGAAATAATAAATATTATTAGGACCTGAACTGCCTCGAGCTTACGTGAGCAAGAGATAGGCTAGACAGATAGACTGGCCTAGCAATGGGTACAGATGGGGTCAGGTTTCGAACTATCAATTAAGGAGGTTACACTTCCAGGGACTACGATTGAGATGTAAAGGTTGAATGTTTGGTATGGCTTGGGTTAAAGCTTAGGATGTGGTCGGACTTGGAATGTGTGATCTGTTTGAAAGTGGCAGAGTTGAGGCTGGGGTGAAAGTAATTGAGTTATGTGTATGTGGTACAAGGTTGTTTCCTGTTTGTATACATGGGTGCAACTAAGACAGGATATGATATGGGTGAGGGGAGGGGCCAGACAGCACAGCTAGGACTGGGGCAAGCAGCTGGATCAAGTGCTCAGGTTGGAGCTCTGTATGACTGCAGAATGGTGAATGAGTTTATATGGTGAATGCCAATCATTATGGTGGGGCCATACTACAGTCCAGGAAGGACTTGAAGTGCAGCTGACCACAATTGAAGCCAACAAGCCACCAGTTGCCTTTTAAATAAATATCATCTGTAACTATTACCTTTAGAATGTACAGAAACTTTCACTTCCATGAGCTCATACCCAAAACAGATCTATCCCATTCCATGCTTACTGTGATAATGAATTTGTCATTGAAACAGATCAAGTTGGGAAAAGGATATATATTAGATCAGTTGACATACATGAAGCTACGTGTTCTAGGTGTTCTAGTGCCAACCCTTAGCCACAAGTATGCAAACATGTCACAATGGCAGTATTTGCCAAGCTGGTGAGAGTCAAGGTGTGTGTGTTCTGCTGTGATGAGGAGGTAACCCACACATGCTAAAATGCAATTCAATGATCTGCACATAGTTCGAGAGAAATTAGAAATTTTCTACTGTGGGACCCAGCTGATATCTTGCTGGTCAGATAGCTACTCACTCTCATATTACTTAATAGCCATGTTGTTATTCATTTTTGAGATTTTAGGTACAGAGTTCACAAGTATTCTGGTAAAGCTGTCTGTGATAGGCTTCTCTGTCTTCACAGATACACCAAATTCCTTTCCAAGAAGCAATTGGAAGCTACTTAAGAACCAGATACTCAAATTACTAAGAGACAGTCAAAATATCTATGATACATCTCTAGAAATTACTGACTGAACTCCAAGAATCAATGGCAGAACATTTTTGCACACTTAATACAGATATCCTCTTCAGGCATATGCTCAGAACACTTAAATACATTTGAATTGAGCTCAGCAATCATCACAGCACACCACATTACACAAGCTTTCGTAATAAATAGTGTTGTGTGTCTGAGTGATGGGGTAAAGAGTGTGGTGTGTCTGTGTGTTGGGGGTAAAGAGTGTGGTGTGTCTGTGTGCTGGGGTAAAGAGTGTGGTGTGTAATTAAGCTTGGGTAAATACACGCATGTGCTATTTTTCTTACCCTTGTCCAGGGAAGAAATGGATAAAGTCTTGGTCAGAGTTGTCTTTAGGTCTGAAGGTAACACAGTTGGAGTCCAGCTTAATCTGCTCCATGGCTATTCGAATAGACACTCTGACACTCTCATCTGCAAAGGAATGAAAGCATCTGAAATATGCAACTTTTAAAAAATTCTTTATCAAGTTCTCCTTTTTCCTTCTTTCTCAAATAAATCAATTAACTCAACATAATTATGATGAACCAAATTTTCATATATTTTACAAACATATAGAATTATATGTTATGAGGTAACATTTTGGTGCTGTTTACCACACCAAGTTATTACCAAAATTAATTTAAAAAAACAACTTTATACCTGCCATAAATGTGTACATATGTGCACACACATGCACATAAGTCTAGAGGGTCCACTACATCAAAAGACCTGCACATCACGTCCTCAGGCACCTTAAAGTGCCAACAACAGGATGATCAAACTATTTCTCTACACTTTATGGAAATACTATTTGAGAATCCTGCCATGTGCAACATGTATCATGGACCAATATGGAGGGCAGCGAAAGGAAAATGCCACTCTAGAACTCCAAACACATCTGCAAGTGTCTCCATCAACAATGACTATGTTACTACGTTACGTTAGTCCAGCAGATATAGTGCTCGTAACATGTAGTATTGATAGACTGCTAGACATGGGGAGATGGAGGGATGTCAAGTGCCATGTGGAGTTTGATGATCAAGGAGAGAGAGAAAAGAATAAAATCAATGAGTACGACAAAAAAAAGAGAAGGAAAGATAAAAGGAAAGGAAGAAGAAGGGAAAAGTTGAAAAAAGAATAAGAAAAATACACTGACATCATGTCAGCTTTCTACTGCTGGATAAAATCACGTGAATATACTGTGAATTGATTTTTCAGAGAAAAAAAATTCTTACTCATAATTAAAAATGATCACACAAAATAGTTCCTATTTCGGGTTATAGGTGAAGTGCTTTCACAATGTCATTGAGTTGACACATGTGAGGTCCATTCATATTGTCTGCATTAGATAGAGGATACAGAAGTCAGCCGCTTGCAGTTATAATTCAATTAACTAGCTATTCACATGGTTTACTCTTTTTATAATGGAAGAGACAGTCGTACCTTCCCAGTCCATTAGCAAGTGGTCTTCCTTGGACATTACCATTCAAAAAATAGAAAAAAAAAGAAAGAGAAAGCAGCTTTTCATTATCATGACTTTAAAAGAGTAAGCAACTATAGTTACTTCTTTTGAAGGTATAGTTTGAAAACTGAACGCATTTCAAATTACAAGAAACTCTTAATTTTGTCTGAAGGCAATTATGAGACAATTACTAGGATTTCCCAATTATATGGGCCACTCTTGTTTCGGCCTATTATTGTACAACATCAGATATGCAAGACCTACATAATTATGATATATTGAAGTTTACAGTGCTATCTTCTGATGCTGTTACTTAATTTTATAATACATGAAACGCACAACTTAAATATAGCTATATCAGCCTTGACCTCATTAATAGCATACCATCATTGCTAGATCCCATAGCATAAGCTATGTATAAAATTGTTAATACCAGGTTGATGATAGAAGCAAAAGCCTAATTCATTGCGTAAGAACACACTTCTTGTTGTTTCTTTTTAAAGTGAGAAAAACATTGTCATATACATTCCATAATACACATATGACATCTAAATTAAAATTAATAAAAAAAAACAAAAACATCAATTGAAATGTAACTGTGGAGACTCATGACCATGTCCATTGGTTTACTGCTACACCACACGTTATTATTTTGCTGCGACAGTGAGGCTACCAAAGTTCACTGAATTTATTTAATCACAGCTGAAATATTCATGAACACAATGCAAAGTTCATGTTCTGATCAAGTAATTTGACACACCACAAAATACACAAGATATTTGGAGAAACACGATAGTGATATTATGAAATCCTTTGTCTCTCCAGCTATATTACTGTAACTATTAAATTCAGTTTTGCTGCTACCACACTCACTGAAATCACTGGAGAATTCATAAGGAACTACACCATTTGTCCACTTGTTGCTCTCAATGGTCACCACACCTCTGTGATGTCTAGCTCCAGTAACTTCAGCAGAACTTTCAGCTAACTCATTAACTTGCTCTTGTGAAAGAACTATATCACCTCCAAAGAGGTTCAAATTCAAATTGGATTCAACTGCATTGAGAAGTAGAGATACAAATTGTTGCAAGTTAGACATCACTGGAACGTTTTATCTTAGTATATGCAGCTGATAGCTTGAAGTAGTCAGCAAAATGACTGGTATTTCCAAGCTGAACAATAATCTTCTCTCAAACACACATTGAACTACAGCTACCTGTCGGTTAGTGGGGTAAGTGAGGTAATCAAAACTGTGCCTAAACCCCTTTCCTTCACTAGTCCTTTAGCTAATACATAAATATTTGGGAAGAACTAAACATGATTAACCCCACAGCTAGCTTGTCTTGAGCTAATTCTTACCATTTTCGTTGTTGTCTGGGGTGGTGGCCTCGCCAAATATTAACAACCCCGTTAAGAACAAAAACCTCAAATCACACCTGAAGATCTTGAGAAGCACCATTCTCTATGGAGACTGCAAAGCAGGAATGGCTAGGGGGCATACTGCAGCTGGACTATCAACCACTTTGCTTTTATACCAGATTCCCTTCTAAAATGAGTCCATTAAGAGGGGGGGGGGGGGGGGGGGGGAAAGGAGAGCCACGCCTCCTTAGGCATGGGTCCTAGAGTATCATCGCATATTTTAGTCAGGGACGTTGTGTCACATTTTTCAGGCCTGTGTGTAATTTCGGGTACAATCTTAGAAAATTTCAGAAAATGAAGTCAGAATATATATTCATCCAAAACCACTTGTTCCTAATTTTTGAAACCCCTAAATTTTTTGTTATTTGATCAAGGAAATAGACACCATATATTGTATAGTATGTGATTACCAAGTCTTAAACAAATTAAGTTTAAGTCCAATACTGACTATAGCAATCAGAATGGACTGGGGACAATCTCTATTTAAAATGGTATAATCTTAACTTCAAAATGGTGACCATCTTTAACCCTCCCATCATCTTAGCCTTCTCATCAGATTACTGCGAGAGATTTTCAAATGATTAAACCAGCTACAGTTAGTCCCACATTGAAGTAGAAATGTACTGAAGTTTCTAGCAACCTTTGAAATATGTAATAGTTTTTTTGTTGAGAAATTTTGTTACATTTTATTGACCACAAATTAACAACAAAAAAAAAACAGAATTTAGAATATATCTC
This sequence comes from Lycopodina hypogea, assembly GCA_963969325.1. Lineage (NCBI taxonomy): Eukaryota > Metazoa > Porifera > Demospongiae > Poecilosclerida > Cladorhizidae > Lycopodina > Lycopodina hypogea. Next base: position 4,185,771 of record OZ017784.1, on the reverse strand, counting down.
ACATGAAGACTATAAAAGCTAATTAATGTTAGAAATAGACATATGATATAGATGTAATATAGCCTAATCACTGCATCACCCCATAGAGAGTTTCATGTAATTTTAATGGAAATTTCTACATGGGATTTCTCTGAAGAGTGCTACTGCTTAGTTCCTGACAATTTTAAGATCGGGATGATCGCTTAATTCTATTTTTTCCTGATTTGGTAATCCCCATCAAACCTGAAAATTTGATTCCTTTAGGCCCAATTGTCTGGAGGAGTTAACGAACAAACAGATCTTCACTAAACTACATCATAACAGTGCTCATGGTGACCCCATCAAAACCTGAGCCCTTTAGGCCCAACCCGCTTGGAGTAGTTAATGAACAAACAAATGACAAACAAGCAAACAGAGAATTATAGAAGATTGACTTTTGACCAACTTCACTTTAATATATCTAGAACCACTGCAAGAGCCGTTAAAAAGTAGCAAAAATAATCTCAAAAAAAATGATTTGAAGTAGCCCTATTTCCATTAATAACTATATATATTTCCCAGCTCTATTTCAACAATATTGACACCACTCAAGTTGAATTAATAACAAGAAAACTTCCAATTTCCATTAGTTGGTAGTATTTTTCCCTATTTTCTTAAAATCACATGTATGATGAGCATTAACTGTGGAAATCACTAAATACGTGAATGACATGAAGAAATAGGAGAGTGCACAAATATATGGAACAGAAGTCCAGAGATATTTTTTAACCACTCCACATAAGTTTTGTATCCCATTATTTAGTTCTGCATCACCTATTCCTCATCCTTAACAAAATAGCCATATTAGGATAAATATCCTGTGGAATCTAACTCGTCATCAAGTTTGACTGATGTTGCCATACTGGAATTCTCATCATTACCAAGTAGTACCTTTAAGTACCATATCACCAATTCTCTCCCATTTGAAGCCAAAGTCTTTTCCTGTTAGTAACACTGAAGATGACCTACTTTCTTCATCGCATAAATCTGGTATTGTTCATTTTCGGCCGGTTGACGGTCGCTCACCAGGGCATTGTCCTCTGGCGAGGCAAGTGACGAACTATATCAGCCGGCCACTGCTTCAAGGCATTGCACTTATTATCCGAATCCGCGTAAGAAATACATTGAGCAATAGGCCAAATAAAAATATAACAAGTTGCTCAACATCGCCCCGGGGTAAAAAAGCTGCACCTCCACTGGACTGCCTGCACTGCGCTTTGATAACCGACAATGAGTATTGTCTTTGTGAGGCTACGACGCTTCGCGCTCCGTCTAGCAAAGACAATCAGCGGAAAATTTTTAAATGACCTTACAGGTGATCTCATGTTAAAAAATCCCGTTATTGTCGGCTGCCGTTAGGCGGAGTTATAACTGAATATGGTGTTTGAACATTTGAAAAAAGGCGGCGTATCGATTGGCAACAAGCGGGTGCCTCCAATCGCTCCTGTGGACACGATCACAAAGATTAATCGGTCGTCATGACTCCGCGAGAGGATACCGAAGACTATCGGCAAATTTTTCTTGATCAAGTGCCTCTTCTGGATACCCGTGCGCCAATAGAATTTTTCCAGGGCGCTTTTCCTACAGCGGTAAATCTGCCGTTGATGAATGATGAAGAGCGACACCTGGTAGGTATTCGCTACAAGGAGTCTGGCCAAGCCTCGGCGATTGAATTGGGTCATAGCCTGGTGTGTGGTGAGCTGAAACAACAACGTATCAATGCGTGGAAAGCGTTTGCCGCTGAAAACCCGCATGGATATCTGTATTGTTTTCGAGGCGGGTTGCGGTCACAAATTGTGCAGGGCTGGTTGCAGGAAGCAGGGCTAAACTACCCACTGGTAAAGGGTGGCTATAAGGCGTTGCGCCGCTTCCTGATTGAGGAGCTGTCCACTAGTCTGTCCAGGGCGGAATTGGTCTTGATCTCCGGTAAAACAGGGACTGGTAAAACCCGAGTGATTCAAGCCCTGGAGG
>OZ017784.1:3996791-4183582 GCA_963969325.1 Lycopodina hypogea | reverse complement strand
CTGAAAAGTTCCTATTGGGCCGATTCTGACCACACCATCTCCTAGTTCTTACTTATGTGATGTACGTTTGTGGGCATCCATTTTCCCACCAAAACATCAAACTAAACCCGCTCTTTAAGATGGATAAAACGCCAAAAATAGTGCTTGGACCATTTTTAAACATGGGCTGGGTCCGACCTGACCACACCCCTTCTTCTGGACATGTCAAGATAATGTCAAAATAGTACTGAGGCAAAACCCTTGGGTATGGTCTGGACCATTTTTGGCCACACCTCTTCCTGTGGCATATCATTATATCCAAGGCAACACTGGCTGTATCTTCTTTTTCTGTCTGAGAATTTCTTCTCAGACCATGAGGTAGTCAACATGAGCTGGGTGGACTGGTGTGAAAAGATGTTGAAGGACAGGAAAATCTTCCTGTCAGTGCTGTCAAGAGCATAACTACTCAGCCACCACACACAGCCACCACACACAGCCACCACACACAGCCACCACACACAGCCACCACACACAGCCACCACACACAGCCACCACACACAGCCCAAGCTATACCTGATAACATATAATAATTTAACAAGTATTAAATTGCATAAATATTTGACCTAACACATTGTTCATTATGTGGCAGCACAGTTCTGTGAAGAGCTCACTTGTAAATGCTTTACCAATACACGTAAAAGACTGTCTCTGTATTAAAGAAACTAATATAAATTTAAAGAAAAATTAAATTAAAAAAAGAAGGAAAAAAAAAGGAGAAAAGAAATAGGCGAAAGTGAAGCTATTGAGGTTCAATAAAGTAGGAAGACAGGATTTGAGTAAATCTAACAGCTTAAGGTCCTGTTAAATATCATTAAAGATCACACAATCCTTCCAATATAAGTTGCCCTGGGGTACTGCTTCTTCATCTTGGACCACTGCACATACACAATGTCTGCCACACACAAATAGTAGAGAAGTGATCCTGACAAAGAAAATTGCTTGACTCGACACAAGCTCTCTACATATACAATCCTTGGAGACCTCCAGCCAATAAATTTGAAGATGTATGCCCAGAAACATACAGGCAGGCATGTCCCAGGTCCATTGCAAAGCAGCAATTCAGGAGAAAAAGAAAGTACAAGACTGAATGAGTAAGCTATGGCAATTAGAGTTGTGAAGATACTAGTGAAATATGACTGCATGACTTTTCGTGCTCGAGGGATAGTCTTAATGTGGAATGTGGAGGGCATTGTGCCCTGGCTATCCATTTCCTTTTTCCAAGATAATTCCATAAACCTGACCTTATCTTGACTCATCTCATCACCATGGGCAGCAACATACAGCCTGGGGTTGTAATTCTTAAGCTTGAGTCCACTAATAATTCTTAACATTTCAGAGGTGTGACCTCCTGAACCCATCACAACTAAAGTTCTACAAGGTTCTGTCCTCTTTCCCACGTATCCATTTCCTTTCGTTATTCTATTCGCCAGGAAGCAGAATCTTGACACGGCAAGCAACACCACCGTTGTAACAATCAAAGCTAAACTTTCTAAGAACATTCTGAGTTCTTCAGAGAAATTAGGTAAGGGATGATTTAAGTAAGGGATGATTTAAGTAAGGGATGATTTAAGTAAGGGATGATTTAGGTAAGAGTTAAATTAGGTAAGGTTTAGGTATACTGTCTCCAGGCGGATGCATAGTATGACCCTTTACCTTCTCCTGTGTACTTGTTTGTGCATTGTCACACGTTTGGTAAATTGGTAGCTTATCAAGTTCAATGTTTCATGATTGGGTCCTGCACTCAGTTGCGCAAAGCAACAGATCACAGCAGTATGAAGACGTTAAAGAGCACCTTTTTTTAAAAATAAATTCCTCCAGTCATCAGCCTCAATTTAATGAAGGATTCTTGTAAAAGTCTTGTGCAGCTAACCAAGAGGGAAAAAAGTGAATAAAGTTACCTAAGCATACTTCTGGAATGATACATGTAATTAAAAGCACTCTGTCCATAATAAATATTAATCATTATTTTAGACTACTGTATTCACCCATGAAAATGGACAATCACTTACTGTTCAAAATATTTTATAAATTTAACAACTTTGCTTCACTGATTTGTAGTCAATTTCTAATAAAACTTTGTCCATCAGCACCCTGATATTTACAACTTCAAGGACAACTTTGCAAGCCTAACTCTGTTGACATCTGTAGCTCCAAGGGTTTTTCTAGTAATATTTTCGGGTCTTTTTTCTCTTGTTACCATGGTAACTATTATCCGGCTTTTTAGCCCTTGTTTTAATTTGGGTCAAAATTTATCATCATGCCAGAGTTTCAGAGAAATCCACCCAAATGTTTGGCCAAAATGATGGTACAAATGTACAGACAGTCACCTCCTTTCATATATAGGAGCTCGAGACTAGCAGTATATACCCCACATTGCCAGGCCAATATCAACATGAAACATTATAGTAGCCACTTAAACTTTGGCCTGGTTGGTCCTTCAATTACCTTTTGACAGCCTAAAGAACTCCAGTGGGTGTGGCTAATAAAAACCACACCCACTGTCACACCTGCATGCCGTTAATAATGCTCACCCAATTACTTAGATTCCATACACTAAATTTTGGCCTGATTGGTCCATAAATAAGTGTTTGGCAGGCATAATGATGTCCTATGGGTGTGGCAATGATCAGATCACACCCACTGATACACGTGATTAGTAATGCTCACCTAGTTGCTTGAAAACCTAATTCCAAATTTCAGTCTGGTTGGTCGTTGGATTAGCTTTTAATAGCCAAAACAACTTCCAGTGTGTGTGTGGTTATGGCCAAACCACACCCATATTAAGTCAATAATGCTTTCCAGTGTACTTGGAGACCTCACACTAACTTTTTGCCTGATTGGTCTCTGATTAACTTTTCAGACAAAATAACTTCCTGTGTGTGGTTATTTCAAAACCACATCATTACCATGCCCACATGTGTTTAACAACGCTCACCAAGTTGTCAAATTTCGGCCTTTTTGGTCTAAGTGTTTGGCTGTGATGCCTAGGCACACATATATACAAGCATACATACATACCTACGAACCAAAATATATATTTAAGTGTGTTTGTGGATCTAACTCCTTTAGGTCCAAGCTTTACTCAAAAGTTCTTTTTTTTGTGGCACTTTTTCTCTTTATACACCAATGGGAAGAGGTGTAACTAGGAAGAATCCCACCATGTTACTCCCAAAGTCAAGTTGTGTATGCATACCGTGTTGTTAGTCCGTCACCCCAATGGTTTGTTGGCCAAAGAAACATTTTGGGCATATTTTGGGCCTGAAATGAACACAGAAATGGGTGTGGTCATATAGATGTACTTGAAACATTCCCCAGATTATATTCATTTCAAATATATGAGTTAACTCCCTAGATTCAAGTGTTTTTGCTGGTATACCATTTTTTGGCATTTTTAGCCTTACACAGAAAAAGGAAAAGGTGTGGCCAGGTGGGACCCAGCCCATGTTAAATTCAGAGTGAAGTTATATATGCATACCAAGTTTCAGATCTGTAGCTCCAAGGGTTTTTCTGGCAAAAGTACCATTTTGGGCTCTTTTTCTCTTATTACCATTGTAACCATTTCCCGGATTTTTTAAGCCATGTTTTTTTTTTTTAACCTGTAGAAGAATGTTTTACTTGGTATGGTTCTTTGGTGATTAACTGGGTATGCACAAACATGCATACATATGTAGAAACCATTTTTAGCCTGAAGAGGTGTGGCCTGGTGAAACCCAACCCATGTTGCTGCCAAGACTCTTGCTCTGTGAGTGTGCCAAGTTTAGGGCCGTAGCAAAAGTTTGAATGTGATCTACACCCAACCAATCTACAGAAGAAAGCAATATGTATGGATGACATGACCACTTAGTTCAATTCCACCAACATCAAAAACTTGTTCCAGATGTTGCAGGGGCAAGTGTCCTGTAGGTCAAATTTATGCTCACTATTGAAGTTACCTGGTGTAAAATTTAAGATTTATATGATGGTAACTAGTGGTGAGGTTAAAACATAATCTTTTAATGTGTTGGGGGGAGGGGGGGGGTTTAGTTCAATAGAAATGGTGGTTGGAATAGGGATGGAACAGAGATTGTATTTTAAGGAGTTAGTCGGAGAAATGAAGGCCTTGATGTCTCCTATACCCCACCACCAGTCTCTGGAGACAGTGCAGTGCTTCCTATGGAGATAAACTTGTTGAGTTGTAAAGCCAAAACTTAATTAAAGTTAAATTAAGTATCTCAGCCTTGCTTAAAGAACAGGCACATTAATGCAACAACAAAAATTTTTTTTTTGCCTTTGGAACTTAACGCAGTTTCACTCGGCCTTTTCCATTCTTACCAATGGTAACATTCTGAAATTCATCCTGTGATCTAAACAGCAGCTAAGGTTGGGGGAGTGTCAGAGCCACCTGGACTCCACCCAGGGACTCTGCATCTGCCTCAGTCTTGGCAACCTGCGAAAGAAATGAATAACAAAGTTAATAAAGTTAAGGTAGCTAATTGTGTGAATGAGGGTTATGAGTTTCCAGTGGAGGAAGTTGATTATGAGAACACAGTTTGGAATGAAGACAAAGAAGTGCTTACAAAAAACAAGGACTTACCTAATGAACAATTAGCTGGCCAGGCTGAGGCCCAAATGGCCAGATCCAGAGAACATATAAAAGACACAGCTAACTATTATTAGCTTGGTCTCCAAATTGTAAGTGTGTGAATATTGTGCATATTGTATTGTGCAAAGATTTGAAGAATATTGTTGTTGCTGCTGGTACAGAGAGTCTCTGACCAGCATGATACTTATTCTATTTTAAGGGAGACTCAGTGAGTGGACCTACCATTGGCTAATAGTAACAACGGTAGGTAGCCTTAGTTAGTACTATAAGAACGGGTGATTAACTAGGGAGCGGGGCAGCTGGCCTAGTTGTCAGAATAAGGACTGAGACTGAAGCGAGGCCATAGCTCACTCACACCAAGTGACGTAAAAATGTGTTCATAATCAACCTTCATACTTTATGAACTGCCATTTGAATATTTTTCATTGTCTCACATTACATAGCTTATTGAACATCATGAATAACATAGATTCTTAATCTATCACTTTTCCAAATGAAATAAGTTCCCCACATTCATCATTGAAGTTGAAATTGATGGAAAACGGTAGAGTATATCATAGTTTTAAAAGAACTTAATTATCAACAGATCTCTAACACATTCGCAATAACACTACCAAAGTAACAACAATAGTGACAACAAAGCTTGAGTGGAATGATTACTTATGAATAATATAAACACCTCTAGGGCCAACTTGCCTTCTGCGAAATTGGCTATTTAGTGGGAACCCCTCGAACACCTCCCCCCCAAAGAAATGTTTGTGCACTACATGATTGAGTACAGGTGTGTTGCAGTTCATCTCTGGATTAGCCTTGTCAAGGTATGAAACTATCATCATCAAGGCCGAAAGAAGTGTCTCCCTGGATCCTCCAATGATTCCTGCATTATAGATTACTTCCATCTCCATGAGGTGGCCTAACTTATCTCGCTCTTGGACAGAGAAGCAATTGTCTACCCCTTCCTTAATCCAGGGCATGCTCTGCACATTTGGAAAGGTGTCATCATCTGACCCCACGTAGAGCAGGTCCCCAAGAACCGACATGAGCTGGAAGGGATTCCTCTGGAACACCACATCGGCCATATCAGTAAGTATGACCTTGGTCATGTTGCTGTGTTTGCGAAGGTATTCATAATAAGCATAAAATCTGGCATCGTTTGTGCTTCTTCCATGAAGCGAGTCTACCTTAAAGAACGTTGCATTTGGATAATGTGAATGAACTCTATCTTGGAAGCTCTGGTCCAGTCCATCATGGAAGATAATAGCTTTCATCTTCATCTCCTTCAAACTCCAGTAGAAATTCTCCATGTACCGGAAACTGTTTGAAGATTTCCGTTCCTTCCTTTGAGGGTCCTCACTACTAGTAAAGTAGGATGTAAAAATGATGTCATTTTCACCATCACTTTTTCTGGTGTTAATACTCTTTACATACGACTTAACCCATTGCCAAGATTTCAATAAACCATCTTTTCTATCTTCCATATGCTCTCTCACACCCAGTTCCACTAGCTGGCATTCTTTGTCCAATTTCATAGCTTTCACTAGTAGCTCTACCACTCTGTCAATGTACCAGAAACAGCCATACCAATCCTGTACCTTCAGCCCACCACACAGGTGTTGTTGAAGCACAACTGGACTCCCAGGGCCATACACTCCATGAACCCTGAACACACTGACCGAAGTTCCATAGAGATTATGATAGGTCGATAGGACCAGCTCCAATGTCTCCATCCATGCCATAAGGGGTGAGTCTCTGCTGCTAACAGCTTCTTCTTCAACTTTTCTGGATCGTGTTGCCAACAATACTTGCGTGCAAGGAGACTTCCTTTGTAGCACTTCCAGAATAGTCACTAACTGTGTCAAAGCGTCTGCCAACAACTCATCAGCATCCCAGTAACGTTCTCCACCAGGTTTACTTAAATCTGCCACCGTAATGTCTAGTCCAGGGGGCACATAAACCACCTTGGAAAAATTCCCCTCTAATCTTAAAATATGCTCCACTTGAGTCTGGTTGGTGAGATCTGCCAAGTGTACGTACACTCCATGTTGATCTTGCAGCATTGCATCCCTGTACCACATCAGACCATGCCTATCGTGAATGATGTCATTATAGTCAGCAACTGCCATAACTTTGGTTCTAATTGAAGCCAGATGAGAGACCAGGCCTGCTCCAAGGAAGTGAAGGGCTCCAACTACAAGAATTGATTCCTTGCGACAATCCACATGGTTACTGCTACATAGAGACACTTTCTTATTTGCACTTGCAGAATGGTGTGTGGACTGGCATAAGTGACTCTCTTCTTCATGGGGAGATATCATTTGAGGAAAGGCTATGAAATGAAATATATGATGGGTTACATGATGCAGCAGATGTTGCTGCTGTATTCAAACCTTGTTGACCTCACCTGGTGGTTGCTGCTGGTTACTAAATTCATGACGCTGCTGACTCTCCTGCGGTTTGGAATCTGCACAATTTATAAGATATCTTTAATTCAGCTAGCATCTAGCCAACTTCAGTTAAAGCTACCAGATTATTTACCGAAGACAATGAAATTACTAAAGTAGAAAAGGATTAGTAGTACCAACAAGCAATTGAGGATCCTCAAATTTTTTCTGCCATCCAAAAACACACTCATATTGTGGAACGAAATAGACACCCTCATCCCAGCTGCGGGATAATGCCAACGTCTCCCAGCATAAGTCACGTGGGCACACTTGTTCACGATTATTTGCGACTAAATAATCGTTTTGTTGACTAGCCAGACCCTTTACCCAGCGGAGTGTTTGAGTAAAGGGTCTGGCTATAAATTATTTTTAATCCAACGTATGTAATGCCCCAGGTGTTGTTAATGTTGGATCTTAGGGTACTACTGGAGATGCCCTGAACACAAAAAAGGTGAAGCAAGCATCAGAGATGAATCTTACTTTTTTTGTGGTCAAGATAAATATTTCCTGAGCTCACAGATAATGGTGGAAATGCACCAAGGCATAATAGCATGATTTGTTAAAAATCTATGTATAATAAATGGTACATATGTGTATTCATCAAACTTTAAAGTTCCCAGAAGACAAACCTTTACTGCAAACATGTTGGTAATGGAAACTTCATGAACCACTGGGATAGAAATTCAACTGGTAGTCAAGTGGGCCCAGAGAAGTGTACTCTGGGTCTAATTTAATACAGTAGTGTGGACAGTGTGAATAAATTGAAGGAAGAGAATTCCAAAATCAGGAGAATATGGAAAGAATAAAGTGTCTAAATAAAGCAGTTGAATCTGCATTTATAATCTTGTAAGAGAAGAATATCTTGCGCTAAAGTTGGAAAGTTAACCTACTCCTGATAGGGAAGTGGTCAGCACTCTGCAGGCTGTTCTAACTATTAATGAAGAAAATAATGTTATTTAGTTTAAGTAGTACTATAGAGGAAGTATATGCAGAGATGCAGATTGACTCTGTTGCACTTCATGAGGTCTCCAAATTGGGGAACAATACATCAGCGTGCCAGAGTGGACAAGTGATGGACAAAGCTCTTTGTTATTGCGGGCACCTGTCAAATTTTTAGGAAAAAATCTCAATATATCGAGATTTATACTCCTTGGAGACAATGTGGCCATAATGCTTTGACCAAGAGAGGTTGTTGTTGGACATAATCACACCAAGATTTCTGTCATGATAAGAAGATAACTTTTAAAATTATTAATTAGTGCAATAGATGTTTGGATTGAGTGTTTAGGGAGAAACCTGATGGGAATAGATTTCCCTTGAGGCTTCATTAAAAAGATATTTCTATTTATAACCTATGTCCCAATGGCAGTGATGCCTTCTTGTAGATTTGCTGTGTCAGACGGAGATATTATGCAACTCAAACATTTGGTACCATCAGTGAAAAGAAGAATTTGGGAAGATAGAACCGAAACCAAAAGAGGCAGATCATTGATCATTATAAATGATGGATTTGCATTACATGTGGTCTGAACAAATGCAGGTGCATACTGCAAGTGAAGCAATCTGGTTCTGACCAGAAAACACAGTCACACTGCATTGGCCCCCACAAGTGACACAAACTGAGAGCTAAGCAAGATCCTTCAAGGGAGAAACATCTATCTCCAGACCTCCTACCTTGGATCCATTGGGTGCATAGAATCTCCAAACACTGCACTAGCAACATGCAGCCAAGATTATGAGGTGGCCTTAGACTATTTGATTGCATTCCAACAGAGGCAGATCCTCCAACACTCACTGCACAATGTTACATCATTTCATCCAATTCCTTCTTATGACATTTTTAAATTTTTAAAAATATAATCTAGTTAATTAAAACAAAACAAAACAAAAAAAAACAATTTTCTTTCTCTTTCGTAAACTGGACTTTTTTTTGGTGCTTCCCCCATCCCCCCCCCCCCCAATATATTTTTAATTCTATGAAACTGACTGATTAAAACAAACTGCCTTTTAAATGTAATAAAACAATATTCATTATGCCAATGAACAAGTCAGTCACATGATTATTTGCATGAGATTATTTAGTAGACTACACCCACTATAATGTTGTGCCTGGTCTGGCTAATTTCTATGTACCTTTGTCAAGCCAGCCAACTCCTTGTGTCCCTCTATCACACACATATACAATGGATACTTTAGTGGGTAAGGTCACACTGTCCATATCTTGCATACTGTCAACTGAAATAGTTGTTCCTCATTAATGCTTCATAATGGCCACAATGAGTGAATGGGGCAACATCATTCAAGACTATATCAACCTTGTGACCCAAACAAAGGAGGTGAACTCTTCCAGAGAACATCAAGGTGGGTGAGTAAGTTCAGAGAACATCCAGATGGGTGATTAAGTCCAGAGAACATCCAGATGGGTGATTAAGTCCAGAGAACATCAAGGTGAGTGATTAAGTCCAGAGAATATCAAAATGGGTGATTAAGTCCTGTTCGAAATTGTCATAAAGAATTTGGATACTGGTAAACTATAATATACTGCACATGTGAACACATAATATTTAATGGAAGAATACATAAAATATTCTTTGCTGATTCAGCTGAAGCCTCTGCACCCCCCCCCCCCCCCCCCCCCCCTTGCAAGTTGAATTCAAGAAGAAGAAGAAGAAGAAGAAGAAGAAGAAGAAGAAGAAGAAGAAGAAGAAGAAGAAGAAGAGGAAGAAGAAGAATCCACTAGCAAGTGAATTAGGTCTGGACCTGAATTTGAGGAAGTGTGAAGTCTAAGTCATGACCACTATTGTCCCATTGGTGGAACTCTATGTAGCATTCTCCTGCATTCAATCATGAGCCAGTCACACTCCTTGGGTGCCCACTCGGTGGAGTTGAGGGTGTCATAAAAACAATAACCCACAAGACCGAAAGTTGCATTTGAGGGAAGGGGGGGGGGGGGGGGGGGGGGGGAAGGAGTAGATTACATCATCTTCATTCCCACAAGGCCATATGTCATCTACCCCACCATGCATCCGTAATATCCAAACTACTATTCTTGCTTCAGTTAACACATTTTCTCAATTCCTTTTAAACATCTTTGGCTCTCTTCAATGTACAATTCCCAGCGATATCACGACTGACGATATCACGACTGACGATATCACGACTGACGATATCACGACCGACTTAACTACAGCTGGATATGAATTACCGATCTGGCTTGGTTACAAGCTTCAGGGGTGGCTTCCTACTCTCTCTGAACTTTTTTTTTTCTTTTCTCTTCTATGGAAAATTCATGCACTGTCTAAATTGACTTGGTAAATCATCACCCTTAGAAGCGGTTGTAGAAGAATTTTCTAGGCAGTAACCACAGAGAATATTGTTATAAACATCATTCAACATGTTCAAACACTTAAAAATAATACAAAAAATTTCATTATTGTTACAATGCCTCCCTCCCCCCACACCTTAAAGAATACTATTCCACTCCCATATGAATCCCTGATATGAAGAACAGCATCAGATCTGCTATTATTTTTCTTGTAATCTTACAGGAAATATCTGGTGAATGGGTCCAAAGAGCAAGGGATAGAAAAATGAAATACAGATGCTGCCAACATGGCTGCACTCTTTATCCCAAGGCCACCGAACTGGGTTCTCATATGATTTCTGCCTTTAATAAGTTACTTAATTTAGTATCTGATGACATGTTTCCAGCTCAGGGTCAAGGTTGCCGCTAAGAAGGATTCTGGGGCGCACACCCTTACCCCACATACATCACACATATATATATATAGCCGCATGATGCCCCTCCTCCCCATACCCAATGAGAAAGCAATGTGAAATTGCAATCCCCGAATTATGTAATAATATTCTCAAATTTCCATCAAGTGGACTTTATTTCCAAGAGAATCCCAAACCACATACCTCTTTCTCCCACTCAGTCAATCCTTATATAGTACCCATCCACTCGTTCTTTCATCTTTCAACAATCACCAACACAACAGATAGTGTTGATTATAACCTCTAATTACACAATAACAGTTAACAGTACATAGCTAGTGTGTCTTCTCTCAAACATCCATGGACTCCGCACGGCTGGTGCTCTGTGAAATGACTTCAAACTTTCGCTCAGACTTCTCCAGCACAGCTGTGGCACCTTGTCGGTACCGATACACGCCACTCCTGTAGAAACCAATCAACACCACTTACAAGATCTCATAAAACATGGAGATGAAAACACAATGTCCTCCAATACTCTATGTTGACAATCCATGCAGCCTGGAAGTCTAGACAGTCTATTAATTGAACAGAAACTGGATAATTGTGTTAACATAAGTATAGGGTTCTAATTCACTGAGATAAATTGTAGTTTCTAATTTATGATCTTTACCTTGGCCCCTTGGCTGCCACTTGGTCGAAGGAGCGAATACTCTCGGTGGACTCGGCAGTGATCACGCAGAGATCTACGTTGCTGCCAGAACCCTGCAACAGAGCAATGCCATGCCGTGTTATATCTAATGACTGTGTATGAACCACTCTTGTTGCACCTCTTACACACCCCACACTGTCCTAGTCATCACCCACACACACACAAGCACACACACACACGAGCACACACACACGAGCACACACACATGAGCACACACACACACAAGCACACACACAAACGTACATTATGTGCACACACGCATGCACACTAAATAGTGTTGTTTCTAGGAATGTGCTCCACTATAATACAGATTGAACATGACACTTCAAAATATCTTTACTCACTTTAAATTGAGATAATCAGAACTATTTAACAAAGAATACCAAGCCTCAAGCTGGCCTCAACCTAATGAGGGCCCTAATATACTGCGTATCCAAATGATTAGGGCAGTTACAAACCTAAGGGACTTATTCACACACGACCGGATACCCCAGATACCCAACCTATAGCTATATGGAGGTCAACTCAGAGAGACATTTGACTATTTGGCTGCTGCCAGAAGCAGCACAAACCCCAACCTTAAAATTGATCTAGAGTGGATCCAAGTAAATTTGGTTAAAGTGGGTACAATCCGGGTGTGAAACGGGACAGGTCATTTACGTACCACCGACACCTTAAGTCAGTGCGTGGAAAACTATTTTCACACGTATCCCTTATGAGGCAGCTTGCCGGATCGGGATGGGGTGCTAGGGTAGCTGTTCTTTGAACAAGCCACCCCATAAGGGATATGCACGGAGTTAGTTTTCCACACAGTGACTCAAGGTATCAGTGGTACGTAAGCGACCTGTCCACTTTCACACCCAGTTATGTTGGTATCTGGGTGGAGGACAGGCATTTCCCGTCAAGCGTGACGTTGAGCTTACAACCTGCTTTGTCCAACAAACATTATCCTAAACATTATTGAAAAGGGCATAGACTAGTTTCAAGTCAATTCTTCTGCTTGAAGGACATATCTTGCCGCGGTTTTAGGAATGCATAGAACAGTGGGACTTATCCAAACAAATATTTAGAAGAAAGTTAATGTGGTTTGGGCACAGGGTTGCTGAACTCAGTTAGAGTGTGTTTACATAAATGTGGTTGGTAGTACTCACACATTACTCATGTAGTCCCTCCCATCCTCCTCCTCCTCCTCCCCCCCCCCCCCCCCCCCCCCCCCCCCGAAAACTACACAAAAACAGCCCTAATAAGCCAAGGGGGGGCAAATTTTGAAAAGTGAAATAAATAGCAATGACCCCCTGACCATAAGATCCCACACAAAAAGTTTTGTGGCTTAAGGCCTTTTCCTCTGGGAGGAGTTCACACGCACATATATATATATATATACACAAATGCATGAGCTCCATTACAGTAAGATATGTGGTGGGCAATAAAAAGAAACATATACTTCAGTGGGGGAGAGGTTTACCAGGTCATTGAGGATTCCTGCAGCAATGGCGTCCCTCACTAGCTTCATAGCCTCATCACGCTAGTCACCATGGCAACATAGACAGGTAGGGAAGGATGACATCACACACATAAAAGTGGACACAGCTGTGCACTGGGTCAATCAAATGTGGTAGACGTACCTCTAGATTGGGAACATATCTATCCTCAAACACAGCCATGGCAGCCAGAGAACCCGACCCTGGAAGAACACACACACACACACACACAAGATAAGAATAAACATGGTAAGGGGGCAAAGAGACATACACTCTGAGAGGAGAATCTTCAAGTTTGACTTTATACATTCACAACCAACATAGAATGTGTAA
Organism: Lycopodina hypogea; assembly: GCA_963969325.1. Taxonomy (NCBI): domain Eukaryota; kingdom Metazoa; phylum Porifera; class Demospongiae; order Poecilosclerida; family Cladorhizidae; genus Lycopodina; species Lycopodina hypogea. Next base: position 4,170,280 of record OZ017784.1, on the reverse strand, counting down.
GTTGAAGTCACAAGCAATGTTGTTTCTCAATAAACCACAGCATGGTCATAACCGACCTAACTAACTAGCTCCAGAGAAGAAAAAAAACACACAGACACACACACTTCGTTCTCACTCCAGGATCTTCAGAGGAATACCTTCACAAGATTACTACCACAGTTATGCACATATCCCAGGGGAGGTCAGGGGGATGGACTTATAATAGGCCCAACCCTAGCCTGCTAGTCTATCCCAGGGGAGGTCAGGGGGATGGACTTATAATAGGCCCAACCCTAGCCTGCTAGTCTATCCCAGGGGAGGTCAGGGGGATGGACTTATAATAGGCCCAACCCTAGCCTGCTAGTCTATCCCAGAGGAGGTCAGGGGGATGGACTTATAATAGGCCCAACCCTAGCCTGCTAGTCTATCCCAGGGGAGGTCAGGAGAATGCTCTTTAAAGAGAATACTTAAAAAAAAAAAGGAAAAGATTTTTGAAAAAAAAAAAAGGAGGAAAAACAAACAACTTCAAATGCAAACTTGTATCATAGAGCCCTACTCAGAGCTTGTTCTAGCACACTACTTTTACCCATTGAGACGTAAGGAAGCTTTTCCACACTTCCATGAGGATGGACGGTGTAGAGATGGGGACCACAGTAGTCAACACCTCCCAATATCAGTGCAGCTCCGATATGGCCCTCATATCTAAACAACAAGGTGGTGCATGGTAATGGGTCTTCATACACATGTGTTTTAATTGTTGGTCACATACGTGGTAAAGGGATTTTCACTTATGGTAATGTTTTTTTGCTGCTGTTGTTTTCAATTAAGGAGCGTTATATGTATGGTAAGGAGCGTTATATGTATGGTAAGGAGCGTCATGTGTATGGTAAGGAATAAAATGTGTGTAAGGGGTCATCACATGTTTTGCTGGTTGCTGTTTGTGTGGTAAGGGGTCATCACACATGCTAAGGGATTGTCACAAGTATGGTATAGGTGCAACATATGTGTGGTAAGGAGTTGTACCACATGTAAACCAATACTGCCTACATCAGCACATTCTGTCCACTTGCCTGTGAAGATATTGTTTCAGGAGACGCACTGCCATGACAACTCGTGGCTGCGCAGAAGTAATATGACAGTAACATCGTTAAGGATATTAAAAACAACACGTCCACTTATGTATTCAATGGAATCCTTGCACCTATCACATTAAACCACACCCACCACATCTACCCAAACAACCGCCTTCTTCATCAGATGGCTCTAATCCAGGATGGCTCTAACCCAGGACAGCTCTAACCCAGGATGGCTCTAACCCAGGACAGCTCTAACCCAGGATGGCTCTAACCCAGGACAGCTCTAATCCAGGACGGCTCTAACCCAGGACAGCTCTAACCCAGGATGGCTCTAACCCAGGACAGCTCTAATCCAGGACAGCTCTAACCCAGGACAGCTCTAACCCAGGACGGTTCTAACCCAGGACACTTTAACCTAAGACGGCTTCTAACCCAGGGCTGCTCTAACCCAGGACGGCTCTAACCCAGGACGGCTCTAACCCAGGACACTTTAACCCAAGACGGCTTATAACCCAGGACAGCTCTAACCCAGGACGGTTCTAACCCAGGACACTTTAACCCAAGACGGCTTCTAACCCAGGACAGCTCTAACCCAAGACGGCTTCTAACCCAGGACAGCTCTAATCCAGGACTGCTCTAACCCAGGGCTGCTCTAACCCAGGACGGCTCTAACCCAGGACACTTTAACCCAAGACGGCTTCTAACCCAGGACGGTTCTAACCCAGGACACTTTAACCCAAGACGGCTTCTAACCCAGGACAGCTCTAATCCAGGACGGCTCTAACCCAGGACGGCTCTCCTGGACCTGGTGAATGTGCAGGAAAGAGCAGTAGTGAGGTAGATGTGGTCAATGGTCAGTTGTGTTGAGGAAACTCAAGTTTGAGGATTAGAGCAATGGACATTATCATACTATAATGGAGCTAAAGTGTATGTGTGTATATATGTGCGCGAACACTTCCCAGAAAAAAAGAAGACCAAAGACCACCAAACTTTTTGTGGGGGATCTTGGGGTCCAGGGGGTCATTGACTTCTATTTCATTTTTCAAAATTGGCCCCCTTGGCCTATTAGGGCTTTTTTTTTTTTTTGTTCTGTTTTTTTTGTTTGTTTCTAGGGGAAGGACTACATGTAATGTGCGAATACTACCAACCACATTTATGTACACACACTCTAACTGAGGTCATCAACACTGTGCCCAAACACTGAAATAAGAAAGAAATAAATAAAAAAAGCCATGCCCCACTGTTCCCAGTTATGACTATAAAATTAAACATGTCCTTCTAGCAGACAATCCTGTGCCCACAGCCCACATAAGGTGGGTGGGTCTAGCTGGAGGTGCAGCATAGTGATCATAATAATTCTACTAAGGATTTGTACTTGCTGGTAAGGGTCATCAGGTAATTAAGGAAGATGATAGCAATGTGTGTGCATGTGCAGGCAGCAGTTTTTCATTATCAGCTGCTTGGACTGAGGCCAACAAGTCCTAGCGCTGTCATAGAACTGGTTGACATTGAGCCCCAAGAATAAAAGAAGCTGGAAGAGTCCTACATATAGTGGCAACTGCCATCTATACCAAGAAATGAATTATACATTGTGAGGAATTAAACAAAATGACAACCCCAACTCATCAACTAATACAGTTCTACTTTGGTGGTGGGTCAATCTGGGCTACCCTTGGTCATACACCAGCACTGAACATTTGTGTGGCAGTTATAGTACATGGTGTGTGGGGTTTCATGGGGTTCGTGGGGAACGGTTCCAGTAGTCCACCAGATGAAACCTACTGGACAGTGGCCGGCCATTCACAACCCCTGGGGATATGCTGGGACATTCTCTAGGAGGTTTCAATCTGGTCAACTCATAAGCTTATCTGACTTAATTTTGTGGTCTCTGTTTACCCGGCACTCACTACATGAGCATGCGACATGGATCAATACCACACACATGTACATGGAAACTGGTTTACCCTCCAACTAGGCTAGCCACACCTCCTCCAGGCACTGGTTCAATGATGGGAAAATGATTACAATTGGTTAGCGACATATGATTTTTGATCAATATGAGAACAAATACAATTCTCCTTGCTTCTTCACTGGTTAATTCAAGTGTTGAGTTAGAATGTTACTCTAATTATCTTCACTATGTTAGTAATAGTATAGAATAGGTGTTCCCCACTCTTTCTTTAAAATGTTACTTTCACAGCTCATGGAGACAGAGCAAGAAGAAACCAACCTAAACAACCATTTCCAAGCCTCCCAACAATGGTGGATTATGGAACCCGAGGCCAGCAAACTCCACCCACTCAAAGAGAGGAGAGTGCACAAGGGACAACCATTAAAAACCTGACCACCCACACAACCACCCACACAACCACATCCACCCACACAACCACATCCACCCACACAACCACATCCACCCACACAGTGTAAATATTGCAATTTGCAGTGCCAAGCACACCCACACACAAACACTCCGGAGTGGTGGTCTGTATACAGACACTGAGGACAGCTGGTATATGCCCTGGTGCTAGCCTTGCTCGTTCTCTGAGCACATAGAGGTGACCTACCTTCCTTCCGGTGAAGAGGCGGTGCAACTCCACGTTGGAGGAGATGAAACTGGTGGTGAACTCAGTGTCTGCTGCAGTGCCTGCCCCACAGCAGCTGGGGTGTGCAACATTTAGGGTGGCACTAAAACATTCAATATACTATCAGTCATGTTGAACTCACCGTATGTTGGGAGAGATGTAATGGATTTTATCGCAGTTTTTATCTGCCACTATAGATCCTTCCGTTGCACGAGTATCTGCCCCCAACACGACTCCATCCTAATGCAATTGAGATAAATAGGCAGGACTATCATACCAGACGCTCAACCACAAACACAAGAATAGAGTGAAACACAAGAATAGAGTGGAACCCAAACAAGAGCAACATCCAATCACGTTACACTGTTTCCAAGTCAGTACTCTCACTCTCTGGCTGTTTCTGATTCCAGTAATTTCTTTCCCCTTATAGGGGGGCACATTTCCATGGTTCCATTCTTCAGCACATTTTTGGTCCACTGTCTAGATTACCTGGTATTTCCCCCCTTCCCATTGATGTAAGAAAAGTCATGTGGATCAAATTTTGCCTCAAAATAAAGGAAAGAAGTTGTTCATAAAATAATCCCCCACCCCCACTAAAAAAAATGGTAATGACCTATTAAATATTTGTTATTTGGATAAGTGGTTTCCAGGGCAATATCTGCATCACTGCTAATTACAGGTCATGGCTGCACATACCTTATGGAGTGCAACCTTACCTTCAGTCTAATTGATCCAGTTCCACAACAAATCTATTGGTAATCTCAGTGGGGCAACTTGACAACATGAACCACACCCCTTCTTTATAAACCACACCCACTGAAGGTCAGCCTTGGGAGGAAACTTCTACTCATTGTCCCAATTGCAAACCTTAAATAGAACTCCAACAATGGTGGTGCCAGTTTTCACAGGAGTGGGGAACTTGAGGCCAGACTTCTTCAACATTTCATTCCTGAAAGGAGAACTGGTCACACTTAGGGTTCTTCTTCATTCTCATCTCTTACCTTAGGCACAAGTCGAAGGAAAAACCTCCTCCAGCTATTTCTTGCTCTCCAGCCATGACGTAAAATTATGGAGGGACCGACTCAGTAAACCTTCCCTATCTGCTCGAACTTGAATCTGGGACGACCATTTCCAAGTATTATGAAACTTGGGAGTTGGGTGGGGGTTAAGTCTTGCTCTCGAGTGGGGGGGGGGGGGGGGGGGGTCGGTGTACACGGGTTGCAATTACTCTCGCTAGCCGACCCTTTACCTTAACCGGTGGAAGTAAAGGGTTGGCTAGTGTGACAAGGTGTTAGGGTTGGCTAGTGTGACAAGGTGTTAGGGTTGGCTAGTGTGACAAGGTGTTTCACGGTTGGTATTTTGGGGGGGGGGGGGGGGGGAAGTGGCGGTAACAAGACTGGAAATTTCTAGTCAAAACTTAATAATGACCTTAGCACTGGTTGTCCAGAAGAAGTTTCCTAAGAAGAAGAACAGGATCCCCAGGAAAATAACGTTTAGACTCCCCATCACAGGTAAAAATAAGGGGAAAGAAAAAAGGAAGGAAGGAAAGAAAAAAAGAAGAAAAGGAAGGAAAGAAGAACAAAAAATGAAAAAAGAAAAAAGAGAGAGTGGAGGGAGAAAAAAAGCTCAGGCCTGGGATTGAACCATAGATTTAAAACCCAGATTTTAAATCTATGGTTGAATACCCTCATTACACCCTAAGATAAGTATTAGTTCATAAACTGAGATGAAATCTTCAAGACTGCTCAGAAAAAGATAACTGTTCAACTATCAATAAGTCATTTCACTCTCTAGAATGTCTTCCATCTCCATAGAGAAGAAAATAACTTTTCAGCTGTCTACACAAATATATAGAGATGATTAAAACTTATTCATTCATTCATGCATTCATTCATTCATGCATTCATTCATTCATGCATTCATTCATTCATTCATTAATGCTTTACAGGGCATGAAAGTACATGTATATTTGATTGGTGATGAAGAAGGTGACATTTTACATAATGACCTGATGGTCTACTGACAAGGAGCCAGTAGCCAAAATTTAAGCTAATTATAGTGTAAAGATAGCATATATATATAAAAGATGAATGTAGGTGTTAGAGGGTGATAGTATGTTTGAACATTTATGGCATGAACACAAAATGAAATGAACATGGATTACTTGAGTCAAAATGATTTTTAAAGTGCGACCACATAAATTCCTTGAGTTGCCTAGTTATAGTTGATATTGATTGGTCAAAGTTAATTACAGGGAGGGCATTCCACAAATGAGGAAATCTTCTGTAAGTAATTTGGGATTGAACTAGGGTTTGATAAGCTTTCTTGCTAATGGTATTGAGATGTTCATCCCAAGACAGATCGCAAGATGTAATTACTACCAGATCTCGGTGGTTATCCTGAACAGTGATTATCTTGTCATTCAGTGTGTAATTAAATTGTGGATAAATATTCTCTTTGTTAAATTGAATGAGTATTGTCTTGGGTTCATTGAAAGATAGATTCCAATCCTTACTGCAGGCATGGAGAGCATTGAGGTCACACTGGGGATGTAGACTGTCCACAGGAGAGTTGATCTGTTTTAGGCAAATGGTAGCATCAGCAAGGAGCAGTACCATAGAGTGAGATGTATGTAGAGGCAGATCATTGATGCATATGAGGAAGAGCAAGGTCCAAGAGTACTTCCTTGAGGCATGCCAGATAACACCTGGGAGAAACTGTGAAGTTGTTCCAGAGATGGCAACACACTGTTTCTGCTGAGTTAGGTATGCAAGAAACCACTTCCAAAGATTACCTGTAATGCCAGCCCTCCACAGCTTTATCAGAAGTGCAATGTGAGGGACACTGTCAAATGCCTTCTTCAGATCTAAGTATAGACAATCCACTTAATTGTAGCTGTCTTGACTGCTTCAATGATGGGATTTAGCATAGCAGCAAGCTGCTGTATCTAGAGAACAGCAACATTGTATATCACGTGGATTGTGTTGATTTTCTCTCACATTATTATTATAGCTATTAGTATTAATAGAAAAATTATTGTTATTATTTTACCATCACTTTTCATCATCCTACAATTCATATTCAAACTTATCTTAAATATTTGTTGTTTTATTTCAAACTTAATTTTTTTGTCTGTGGTTGTAGTGTTGCTATAACTACCGTCTGGAGGTCAGCAGTCTCAATACTTACCCTGTAGGTCAGCAGCAACTAAGTTATAGTAATCAATAGAACGAGGAAGGATGGCCCGGGTATCACCGAGGTGTGCTCTGTACTTGCTGGGGATTTCTTTTTGTCTGGTTTTACTGGTTCTCTGGATTTCTACTCACCAAAATTGCCACGAGTGGGGAGTAAAAGCTGGTAAGACTTGTACATTGGCTGGTTCATTTCTAATGATCAGGTCGGAAGTGACTGTGGGTGAAGGAAAATTTTGTCTTTAGGTAATTGTTTTCACTAAGTGGAACTGCTCACCAGTTCTTCTCAGCACAGTTCCTCAATGGAGAAGGCATGTAGTTGGGATGTAGTTGGGATGTAGCTTGATGGAGGAGGTTTGAAAATAGAATCAGGTTACTGGATCTTGTAGTCAAATCTGATTAATCAAATCTGATTGGTCAAAATTACAAAGCATCAAGTATTATATAGTATATAGTTAGCTGTGAATAAATTTCACATATTTCACAGGCTGTTGATTGCAGGTATCAGTGGTGCAAGCTGGCTTTTCACATATTTCGTAATTACTATCTGCAACTGAAACTACATCTTTAGCATGTGTTCATGTGTGTGTTCCCCTAGTGCTGTGTGTGCTACCCGGTTGGATCTATCAGCTCTATATACCATATAGTAGATAATATATAAATGGGGCATCACCTACAACCTATACAATAGGTGCATAGATGGACATTTACACAAACTCATAGGTAGGTAGACGTATGAATGAATAATTCATTAAAAAATTCCTCCAGTAAGACATGTCCTCCAGAATGAAGTGTCTTACAGTAAGATATTTGATCTAGTAATACATGTCCTCCAGTAAAACATGTACTACAATAACGCATGTCCTCCAGTAAGACACATCCTCCAGTGGTATGTGTTCTCCTGTAAGATATGTCCTCCAGAAAGGTATATCCTCCCTGTAATACTTGTCTTCCAGAAAGGCATTCTTCTGTAAGACATGTCCTCCTATAGGACATGTCTCCAGTAAGACATGTTCTCCTGTAAGACATTCTTCTGTAAGACATATCTTCCCATAAGACATATGCTCCTATAAGACATATCCTCCAGTAAGACATATCCTCCAGTAAGACATATCCTCCCATAGGATATGTTCTCCAACAATAGATGTCCTCCCATGAGAAAGGTTCTTCAGTAAGACATGTTTTCCCATAAGAATGTCATCCCATAAGGTATGTCCTCCATAAGACATGTCCTCCCATAAGATAATTTTGTGACCACAGCCCACCAAAGGTAGGCCTAGCAAGCAACACTGCTGAAGCAGCGATTGTGTGCTTGTGTTACAAAAAAGAATTGCTTTTCAGACAACTTGTGTGGTTTTCTGGTTTGCTCTAAGTTTCAAACTAGCCACACTCAGCACCACAATTTTTTTGGCTTTTCCAGTAGGAACTGCACTAGTAGAGAGGTCCTTCAGTTAAGTGAAGTTGATTAAGACTCACCTGAGAAACAGGATCTGTGTCATTAACCTGGCTGAACTAATGAGAATTTGAGGGACCTGAACTTAAACCAGTGGATTATCAGCAAATACTAGACATTTTTAAAGAACAAAATCAGCTGACTTTTCTTGCTACTCATTCATAAAGGCATAAAATGTTAATATTTTCTTGAAAAATTCTGGGGTTGCAGAGTTGGGGGGGGGGAGGGGGGGGGGTGGAGAAGCTTTGGCTTGGTGGGTGGAAATCCCAGGGCTACACTACCTCTGTATGATACCATGGTGTGTATATTTGTTTGTACATACATATGTAAATGTAATATGTTTGTGCAACTCTTACTATCAAGTGGGATGATAGTGAAGGTACTGGAAGGGTTAAGTATTTATGACATCCTCCAGACATTACATAGAGCCATTTCTTGTTCTGTTTTTAACTATCACTGTTAAATGATATTCATTGCTTTATCGAAAAATTTGAAGTAAAAATGAAGTTTCTAGTCTGAAGCTCCAAGGGTTTGTCTGTTCAAAGTACCACTTTTGGCTTTCTTTGGCCTCACACAAGCACACAGGAAGGGGTGTGCCCATATAGATGTACTTAAAACGTTCCCCAGCCGACACTGATTCCAAGTATATATATGGGTTAGTGGGTCTAACTCCCTAGGTCTAAGTGTTTTCTGAAGTACCGATGTATGTGCTATTTTTACGATGTATATACTATTTTTACGATGTATATGCTATTTTTACGATGTATATGCTATTTTTATGATGTATGTGCTATTTTTATGATTTATGTGCTAGTTTTACGATGTATGTGCTAGTTTTACGATGTATGTGCTAGTTTTACTAGTTGCATGTGTCATGTTAGTTTATCTCTCACTCTCCCCTGTTTCTCTCAGGCTGCTGGGTAGAACCAAGTGCTGCCTCTAAAGGTGGTGAATCTGTTGCTACGGGGAAGAAGGTTGTGTTGGTGACAGGAGCAGCTGGTTTTATTGGCCTCCATGTGTGCCTCGCCCTGCAGAAAGAATGGGGGGCAGAGGTCATTGCTGTTGACAACTTAGCAGTGAGTTCTGACCCACAGTTGAAGATTGACAGAGCAAAGGAGCTGGTGAAGTCTGGGGTCCAGATCTACCCTGGAGATGTGGGTGACAGACAGTTCCTGAAGTTTCTGTTTGATAGGTTTGATATTTCTGCTGTGGTGCACCTTGCTGCTCTTGCTGGAGTGAGACACTCCATGGAAGTGCCAGTTAGCTACGTGAAGAACAATGTGGAGGGATTCCTTGCTGTCTTGCGCATAGTCAAGGATCGTCAGGTAATGTAACAGCTGCATGCGTCATAGGAGCATCATTTTACTGTGATTAGTGATGTGCTCTAGTTTGGACTTTATGTTGTGACACAGATATTGAGGTATAGTGATTAGTGAAATGTCAATCACTCAATTCCTTGCCGGCCTGTTTGCCTGCGTGTTTGCCTGCGTGTTTGTCAGACTGTCTGTCAGACTGTCTGTGTTTAGTGTATATTTGAATGTTTCTGTGCAGGTGCCTCTGGTGTATGCTTCATCTTCCAGTGTCTATGGTCACCATTCGCCCCTCCCCTTTGACCCTGCTCAAACACTTGCTCCATTCTCTTCCTCCAACATCTATGCAGCCACAAAAGTGTCCAATGAAATCTTTGCAGCCACTTTCTGTCGCCATCACAATCTGAAGACCATTGGTCTTCGATTCTTCACTGTGTACGGGCCTTGGGGGCGGCCGGATATGGCTGTCTACAAGTTTACCCAGAAAATTACAGAGAAAAGGAATGTCACAGTTTATGAATCTTTTGAATCAGTCAGCAGGGATTTCACGTTTGTGTCTGATGTTGTGAGTGGGCTTTTATTGGCTCTTGACCACACCCCCTCTCGCTGTGGAGAGGTGTACAATATTGGGACTGGACAGTCTGTGGAGCTCGGAGATCTCCTGAGATTACTTGAGACTGAACTCAACCAAACAGCCCGCGTAGTGAGTTTGCCGATAGTGCATGATGACGATGATGATCTTGGTCAAATTTAACATTAGAGAGATAAGGATGTGTATTATTATTTTTATCTATGACTTTTCATAGTGATATTGCCTTTGTGAGTACACACATTGAAACTAAAGAATTGAGGATATTGAATAATTCCCTTAATGCCCATGAATGAGAGTGTCGCTATCTTGGAATAACTGTGTGCTCTGTACCGCAGGACTACCAGCCCCTCCCTGCCTCGGACATACCTCACACTCTGGCTGAACTCTCCGAGTCAAGGCAGGTGCTCGGGTACTCACCTAAGGTCAAAGTTCATGAGGGTGTGCATCAATTTGTGAAGTGGTTTGTCAAGTACATGAGGAAGAGGCATGGTGGGATGAAGGGGGCAGAGAACAACACAATCTTCGAGTGAGTGTATCGTGGTTAAAAATGTGTTGTGGACATGTGACATCCTTTAAGTGAGTATGTTGTGGTCATGTGATGTCCTGTAAGTGAGTGTTTGTAGTCATGTGACATCCTGGAAGTGGTCATGTGACATCCTATAAGTGGTTATGTGACATCTTGTAAGTTTATATGTTTCAGGAGTGTGCTGGCGGCCAGGGAGGAGGAGGTGGAGCTGATGCGGAAAGAGAAGTTGGACAGACGTAACACACAGCACTGGACGGGGATAGAGAGGCACAGAGATGAGTAAGTGTAGTGAGAGAGGGGAAAGGAGGTAACAGATCATGACGAGAGAATACTTCACCTACATTCTTAGTCGGGAAAGTGTTCGCATCACTAAAAACCATAATTGAAGGGTGATAGCTGTAGCCAAGTCCAAAACCTTGCCACACCCTAATCCTGAGTTGAAGTTATATACAAAGAAACGGTTTCTTCTGTGTGCCCGTCTTGATGTATTATGGAAGAGAGTAAGATATTCACTTCATGATGTATAGAGGGAGAGATGGAGGTGGGACGAGGTGTGGGCATGTTGTGATTGGTGTGGAAGGGGGAAGAGGAGGTTATCAAGGAGAGTGGAAGGTGGAGGAGAGGAGGAAAACGAAGAAGGAAGGGAGTGGTAGGACTAAACTAAGAATGTTTAGAAGGGCTAGGGACCTAATTATTGTGTTAAGAGGCATTACTGTCGTTTCTTTTTCCTCAGATTTAAAGCGTTTGCTAAGCAGATTAACTTGGAAGTTCCAAAGCAACTGAAGAAGCATTTCGTATACCATCCTGGTGAGTCGTGCATTACCCTTTGATTCATGTTACATCTCCACCTATTATGTATTATAGGTGTGGCATCAGTCGGATATAGATTGAGTAATTTGGCAAATTACGACCATAAAAGTGTGAGTTCACTGTGTGACAGAGTCCATAAGTGAGAAAGGAGTAGGTAAGGGATCATCAATCCAGTGTCGTCACCTTCAGTCCCACAGCATCAATGGATGGTGCAGTTAACCAGGGCAACACTGATTGTCTGCAGATATCCCTACAGCATATGTACCTTATATGTTATGCCTTTGTCACTATATATGCTGAGGACGTAATTATTCTAGATATCCATCGATAATCCGCAGGAGCCCACGGGTACTGCATACCTCTCTGTCAGAGTATCCATGTATGCCCAAGTAACTTTTGTCATCTGTGGATGTGTAAGTGTAGTGACGACCCTTTTCTAGATTATAGAAGGATCCTTTCTGAACAGCTATGGCCTTCATGCTAACATTAGATAACTCTCTCTCATATCTATCTTGTGGTTGTACTTCATGGTGTAAGACAGGAACTAAATCGATTTGCTATCAACCTGGACCACTAAAACTACTTTAAATACTCCGCTAAAGACATATGATATGGGATACACCCAATTGGGGGTATGTATAGGGATGATCTGTATATACCAAGAGTAACTTTCTCACCTATGGTTGCTGTAGAACTGACAATAAGGACACCGAACCCCACCTTGCTAAGGATAGGAGCAGGATTATGTGAATTGTGTTATAGTAACGGATTTATACATATTCATTGCTTAGATTAGGAGGGAATAGCAAAGGTGTTGCCTGGGACCATTTGGGGAACACAAACAATGAACACGGCACACCTTAGCATCATGTAGTTTTTAATGGATTAAAGTTGGTGATATCATTAAGTCTTGTCTGATTGAATGCAGTGGTCTTGTGCAATTCACTCCAATATTTCCACATGGACTGCATCAGTGGTTTTCCTACAATACTTGAGCAGAGCCAGAAAAGTCATGACTGTAGTCCTTTTTACATATATATACACACACACACAAACCCTTAGGATATCTTCTGGAGGTCCATTCACTTTCCTTCCACCAGAAAATATCAGACATTGTGTCTCTAAACTGGAATAGCCACCTCTGAAGAGTATTTTAGATACGATGTAAAACTTCTGCTCCAATATAGAACTTCAAACACGCAAAACACAAGACTTAGACTGCTCAAGTTCTCCAAAGTCCCTGAGATCGGCCTCCCTTAAATAGGTCAACTTTCCTCCAATAGAGACAGCAATATGACACATTACAATGCCTTCAAGGATCAATCGTCTAATTATAGATACATATTTTTCTTCTGATGTTGTTAATCTACATGGAACAAATGAGCTCGGTGATTAACACATCAAGTAACGTCATTAATCTACAATAATAATCTATTCAGGGTCACTCCAAAATTAACAGGTAACGTTGCCCTGTCAAGGATATGGCTGGCAATGAGTGGCACCCTAACCATCACAGAAATCTTGTTAGCTCTGACAGGACATGTCAGACTATGTTTGACTATGTCTAGACATTTGCCTGGACTTCATCTGATTAGACATGAATGTGGTTGGTAAACTTTCATTTCTTTACATGGTCATATGGATCATTGCTATATACATGAAAATTGGTTTAACTTCCAGTTGGGTTGACCCCTCCCCTCCCCCTCCCCTATCAAACCCTGGGAATTCGCTATAATTTATTTCAAATGTGCGTGTGTGTATGTGTGCTCATGTGTATGTGTGTGCTCATCTATGTGTGCTCATGATGTGTGTGTGCTCATGATGTGTGTGTGCTCATGATGTGTGTGTGCTCATGATGTGTGTGTGCTCATGATGTGTGTGTGCTCATGATGTGTGTGTGCTCATCTGTGTGTGCTCATCTGTGTGTGCTCGTGTGTGTGTGTGTGTGTGTGTGTGTGTGTGTGTGTGTGTGTGTGTGTGTGTGTGTGTGTGTGTGTGTGTGTGTGTGTGTGTGTGTGTGTGTGTGTGTCTGTCTGTGTGTGTCTGTCTGTGTGTGTGTGTGTGTGTGTGTGTGTGTGTGTGTGTGTGTGTTGTACATGTGAATGTAGCCTCAAAAGTTCTGTGAAATGACCCCAAGGTGTGTGGCCTTCTCCTCTGGAGGAGAGCTCATGTTTCGGGTGCAGCCACAGGGCAAGTGGGTGAAGAAAGCTGCTTACTCTGAGGGACTCTATGTAGCAGGTAACCCACCAGCCAGGAACAGTCCTCAAGTAAACAGGAAATGCTCTTGTCTGATTTCCCTCCCCCTAAAATGATTTGGTAATCCAATCATACAAGAGTAAAGCCAGGGGGCAACTAACCTTACTTGAAGGTAATTTGTTGTTGCCCTTGGTTTTCTTCTAAATATATTAGTTGCTGATTGCATTCAGACTTGGTTCCCTCTCTAAACTCACCACTCAATCTCTAGACTTGTGTGTGTTGTCATGACAATGCAAATCTTCTGCACTATCTGGACAACCTACATGTTTGGGGTACCCTTCCATGGAGGTCCCCGTTGGAATGTGTCACTCAATGCCTACCATAGCTTATGCCTACAATAGCTTATGCCTCCTGAGTCGTGTTGACCAAAGGATTAGCCCCAAGCTATGAACCCAACCATAACCAACTGTAGCTAATTCCCAATTATTTGCAGGATTCCAAATTAAGTATCTTAGCTTGTACCTCCCCCCCCCCTCCGGTATGTTAAGAATGTTCATTTAGATGTGTTGTAAATAGGCTAAGGAAATAAGGTTTTCACCTAAAATTTGAGTACTTCACCTAAAGTGCCATTTCTGCCAAAAATTTCTTAATTTGCGAGTTTTTTTTTGTTGGCACTTTGTGGACAATTTGAACCAATTTTGGCAAATGTCCCCCCCCCCCCCCTGCAGAGTACCCACAAATATGTTCATTTAGGGTTGTCTTCTTTCACTGTTGTCAGTGTTAGTGCTAGGCCCTAACATGCCAACAATGGCCTTTGTCTGGCAAGAGAGTTGTGGATTAGTGACCTGTTAATTCACAGAGTGCACACAGATCAGATCACTGCAACTACTCCCGCTCCTAATTACTGTAATTAGTCAATAAACATGTGGTAATATGTGGATATATGTATAGATATACGCTTTTTTGTTTTACCTAAAAGTTACTTTTTGAGGGAATTTTTTCATCCTAAGCTTACTTATTTTTGTGTTTTCCCATCACCTTAAAGGTACTTGAAGTGTACCCCCAAAAATCACCTTTTTACCCTAAGCCTAGTTATATGTGTGGATAGCCATGAACTAACTGTGTTTTTCCCTTCTGACTCTGTCATCCATGCAGGATGAATGACCAACAGCATTCCATGTCACTCAGTGTTACACAGCTCTGTAATCTTGTGTCTGTCTTGATATTGCTCCTTCCCCCTTCCTCTCTCTCTCTCTATGCCCCTCCCCCTCCCACACACACACACACTCTCTCTGTGTGTGCCTTGCAGATGTGGACTTGTGTGCAGTGGACAGACATGATTGCGGCCCAAACCAGGATTGCCACTACACCGGTGAGCAGCTGCTGGATAACCTACATGTGGGATAGACCTTTACCGTATTATCAAAAGTTTGTACTGCATTAAATGATTAGGTGGGAATAGCAGATTTAAATTAGTAAATGCTCCCTTTAGTTCTGCACTGGTCAGTCCAGTGTGGTTCATGTGCTCCTTACCAACTTTTCTCTCCTTATTAACTTCAAACCATTGCCCAAGCTTGCACCTGTTCGGTGTGAATCAGAAGCCTACACTAGTCTGTTAGTCAATCTCATTGATAAGCTAACCTGCACAAGGATCAAACACTCTTGATAGCTAGCCCACACATTGGAGGACACCGGATCCTGTGTGTGGTACACATGTGAAGATAGTGAGCATGGCAACACATCAGCTATAGTGGTTCATACAGGATGTGTTGTTAAGGAGGGAATGGAGGGGGGGGACTAATTGTTACGTTTTAAAGTTCAAACTAATTAAAAGTTGCCATAAATTTACTGAGCTGACCACAAGCACAACTAAAGGGCACACTCCAGATTGAAATGGTATGTTTGTGAATGACAGTTGCCTGCAAGAAGTCTAATGGATAAAATCATGAAGTATTTTCCAACAAATTGTTCCCTAGGGCTGCATTATTTTTGAAGTCGATAGCTCATTTCAGAGTGGCCAGTGTTCTGTAGGTCCCTATCTTACAGTGCACTTCCAGTTGGAACAGCAACCATGGAGGGGGAGCTTTGCAAAATGAAAATGATAAAGAGAAGGATCAAAAATTGATTGTCACATGAAAACCTTGCACATCTCATGAGAATCCCTACGAGGGTTCAGACTTGAAATAGGTAAACTTAGACAATTTTTGGCATGTTCAATAAAAAGAATAGTAAAATGAACTATATTTAATACAACAAAAATAATTTTGGGATCAGCTTAGGGAGTGTGAAATCTGAGCTTTATTTGTGGGGTGGGGGGGGGGGGGGGGGGATGGCATCCCAGGGTTCTCCCATCCCTCCTCTATATGAAACACTGAACTGTGTCACCATCTAATTGCTGACTGCAGGTCCTGGCAGTTATGAGTGCACTTGTCACAGCGGCTTTGTCGGAGTAGGTTCAACATGTGTAGAGAGGTGAGTACTTTAACAGGTGGTCATACTCTAACCACCCACCCACACAATTCCCCCCCCCCCTCCCAATCGAATGGTCATATCCCACCTTCCCCCCAAAAAATAATTGAGTTGTTATTCTCTAACCCCTCCCTACCCTCCCCCTTTTAAGGGAGTGTATATGTTTGCACCTTTCCTTGTGTTGATCTGCACAACACACTCGCTTGTTAGGGTTAGGTAAGGATCACACAATAGAACTTGCCAAAACATTTGTTCATCTAACTCTATTAATGCTGCATCATAAAGAAGTTGCACAGGTCCACATATAGGGCTCCTCCCCCTGTGTATGTGGGGGGGGGGGGGGGGGGGGAGGGGAGATGTGACTATAAGCAGTTAACACAGTTACTACCTATCACATGTATTTTTTTTTATAACAAGAGCAGTCCCCACTAAGACCTGTGGCAAAAATAATTAGTATAATTTTTATTAAAACAGTGTTTTAGACCAGGAAAAATATTTGTTTAGAACACCTAAGATGAGGTTAAAGTTGTGGTAAGATTTATAACTTTTGGGTTTCTATACAGTAGAATGACCACATGGTTTCCATACATTAAAATTACTTAGTTGTAACAACAAATTTAGGTTTCACAAACATTAAACAATTAGTTAAAAATCCATTCTTGAGCAAAACTTTTGGATTGTGCTGCCCCCCTCCCCTCCTCCCCTCCTCCCCACCATTCCAAGTGTTCCTATATCTATATGCCACAGGTAAAAAAATCTGAGATTTTATAATAAACATTTGAAATGATAACAACGAATAAATTGATGCCAAGCACTAAGCTTGTAGCCACTGAGCATGTCTGCCTACAGAATGTATATCAAACTAGTACATGATCATTTGATGTAATAGTACACAGTCATGTGATCTTCTGTGCAGAATCTCTAGAGTAAGTGTAGGGTTTTAGATAACACAGAGTGTCTGGCTGATCAAACAGGTGCATGGTAATATAATAGTCTCTGAGAAAAGGAATTGGTGTTCAGTCCAAAATGATATATGTCATTTTTCAGTAAAGTTGAAGTATTCTGACATTGGTGTTGGTTTATGTTTCACTGTTGCCATAGATACATGGAAGGTGTGGTAGGAGGGATGGAGAAGAGATTCCAAATGGCTGATTACTTTGACGGCATTGACTGGAAGAGAATGGCAGCTAACAAGCCATTTGTATTCTTTAAAGTATATTAGCCTTTCCAAACTAAATGAGGTAGGTTGTTCATAAATTGTCGTTGTTTTTTTTTGCTAAGGGGCTCGACTCACCTGGAAGAGACTACCTAGCAGTGGAGAGTGAAGGAGGTGTTGTTACCATGGAGATGCTGGAGACGGCCTGTCGTCAGACCGAGCATTGCATGGGCTTCACTTCTGATGGTGTCCTCAAGCACTCCGTGCGGCCACCCATCGACTGGGAGTCAGCAGACAGCACAGGACTCTATGTGCTAGGCAAGCCACAACCACTCAACTAGTAACCATGGCAGCTAGCAGCTAATGGTCTTGACCATATTACATTATTGCTACACCTTTCCCTAGTGGTATGTGAGTGTGTTCACACTGCAGTCCTCCATTCCTCCTGTGCGTACAGCGGGTATGGGTTGGCTACATCTCTACTGACCACAGTGACTACTGTACTTAAAGAGAGCTGGCGGAAAGTACCAGGCTTTACCTGGGTTTAGGAGTGAATGAAGCACCCACACACACCCCCTCCCTCTCTCTCTATTTCTTCCACCGGATAAACGATAACTATTTATAACTGCTGATGAACCACCATGCAGAAAATTAACAATGAAAAAGCACCAGCAACGATACATTATTTCAAACTTTCATGAGGAAAAAATTTTTTTTTTAATAATGAAGAGAGATAGACTGTAACCATGGAAATACTTGACCAGTACTTGGATGACTTAGTTGACGGATGATGTTCATATGTTAACGCCAGGAGGAGCTCACACCATATCGCCTATCTCTGTGACTTTGACCTGGTGGTCATAGCTACAAAGTCTTGTGTTCAGTGGTTCCCTCTAGAGTCATTGCAATAAAGTGTACAGAAGTGTTGTGAATAAGTTGTTACAAGCTGTGTAAGCAAAAGCTTCCTTTTTATTTTAACCATGCATGTGTGTATGTGCTTTATATATAAGACTGGCAGCATATATTCGGCGTTGCCCGGCCAATGATAACATGAAATATTATAGAAGCCACTCAAATTTTGGCCTGACTGATCCTTTAGTTAACTTTTGGCAGCTAAAACTACTTCTTGTGGCTGTAGCTATTACCAAACCACACCCATTGACACACCCATGTGTGGTTAATAATGCTTACCAGTTACTTGGAGACCGCATCCAATTGCAGCCTGGTTGGTCCTTCAATTAGCCTTTGGTAGTGTGGTGGGAAAGCTCAACTTTGAGAGTTTAGGTAGAAGTGCAATTTATCTCTTTCAGAATATGCAAGACACTTACAAGAAATCATCAAGGCTATTTATATAAAAATCAGATGACAAGTGAATAATCTAGAAAGATGACACTAATAAAACAAACAAATAACATTACAATGTTCAACTAAGGCTAACTAATAACAGCATTAATGTTCTATTCAGACAGCTAACAACAATATAAATCATACATCAAATAATTCAAATACCACATTTACATTAGCACATTTACATTTATATATTAATGTTCTATTCAGGAAAACCAACAACAATATCAGTCACACAGTAAAACATTCCAATTAATATTTACATTTATGAATTTAGTTCAATGCACTGTCACAGTAGCAAAACAATGACTACCTTTAGGTGTGGCTATGACAAAATTACAACCATTGCCACACTTGCATGCGGTTAATAACGCTCACCTGGTTACTTGGAAACTGCATGCCAAATTTTAGCCTGGTTCATCCTTTATTGAGCCATTGGTAGCCGAAACAACTTCCAGTGGGTGTGGTTATCACCAAATTACACCTATTGACACACCCACATGTGGTTAATAATTCTCACCCAGTTACTTGGAGACCGCATGCCAAATGTCAGCATGATTGGTAGAAAGATTAGTTTTTGGCAGCCAAAATAACTTCCTATGGGCGTGGTCATCACCAAAACACACCCATACATGCTTAATAATGCTCACCCAGTTGGTTGGAAACTGAACACCACATTTCAGCCTGGTTGGTCCTTGGATTAGCTTTTGATACACTACACTTACCCTGCAAACCACACTATAATCACACCCAGTTGCTCTAAAAAATACTCTAAATGCACACCTACTAAGACTGGTCCCAGCTATGCAAGCAACTTTATGCAACAAGGAAATGTCCAGTTAATGGGACCATTGCACCTTCTTTGAGTCAATAATTTCCTATTGGTAGTAACAATGCATAAACTGTCATCCTGATTTCTCATCCACAAGTATATTGTGAACCAGCTATGTTTGTTGAATGCATTATCCTGCAGATGTGGACTACTGCTCTCTGTACCTTGAACAATGCCCCAGCCACTCTTCCTGCTATCGCTACTCCCCGGGAAATTACAGCTGCAAACCTAATGCTCCTAAAGTCTCGCCAAACTTACTGGGATCAGTGGAAGAGTACAGTTTAACACATTCTAATTCCTGCGTAGGCCATGGCATTGACGTCATCATCACGTTGGATAGACCACACCTTCCCAAGCTCTTTCCCTTTGTCAGCTCACTCATCACACACATATTGCCTCCTCAGCGACTTCAGCTGCACGTGGCGTTGGCTGGAATGTCGAAGGACGAACTGTTGGGCTACCTCAACTGTTACCAACCTTTACCTGCTCACATAACCTTGGCCTTAGTGCAGCTGACCCTGGACTCATTATCAGGCAGTATCTCTTCATCTATTGATAATGTGACCAATGAAAGTAGTGCCAATTTTGGTATATTTTTTTATCATCATTTGTTCCCGGATCTGAAGAGAGCCCTTTACCTAGATGTTGGTCTTACAGTGAAGGGGAATATAGCTGACTTATGGCGGCAACTCTGTGGCTCTCAGCTCCTCTTACTGGCCGCTCCTGCAAGGTCAGGGTGCATGTCTCTGGGGCAGGGGGGGGGGGGGGGGGAAAGCCAGATCAATATTTAAGAAAGGATGTGGTTTGTTATTGCAATATATTCTCCGAATTATAATTTGAAAGACTCCATTTTTTTTTGTTTTACAATGTGCAAAAGGAAATTTCTGAGAACAATAGCCACATGGTTGGGAGCTTGGCCAGATATGGGTCTTTGGGGTTTGTAGGGGGTAATATTTCTATTGTTATAAATATAAGTCAATAACACTGGTTGCAGACATCTCTTCGTATCCCTTTGTATAACAATTTGCTCATCTTAGCA
The DNA here is from genome assembly GCA_963969325.1 of Lycopodina hypogea. Classification (NCBI taxonomy): domain Eukaryota; kingdom Metazoa; phylum Porifera; class Demospongiae; order Poecilosclerida; family Cladorhizidae; genus Lycopodina; species Lycopodina hypogea. The sequence goes on along the minus strand of OZ017784.1, from coordinate 4,149,722 downwards.
GCACGGTTGTTTGCTGTATCTATAGTGCTCCTGTCTTCCCTAGATCCCACGGGCAGCTGTAGCTGCCTTCATCTCTCTGTCACGAGATCCTCATCTCCCACTGAATTAGTGTGACTTTTAGAAATTTCTCCTTGAATCTTGCCCCTCTTAGAATATTATTTCCTCCTAATATCTGAACTACTCTACCCAGTCAACCTTTCTATTGAAATCATTTTTCTCTCTCTGTATGGTATTGGGGTCGCACCAGTGGCAACTTTGAAGTACATGTTAATACTAGTGGGTGTGGTCTTCATGAAGTGTATGTATATTTTGATTTAACCTTCCTCCTTCCCTCTTCATAATCATCTCTCTCATTTGACAGATATGGCTCCACTTACCGTGACATGTTCTCCTCCAGAGTTGAACGCCTCTTTGAAGAAAGGTATCACAACTGTAGCATGGTTGCTGTTAAATCAGGGAAAGTGCTGCTTCATTTAGCTCATTGTGTTTACGGACACAACTTAATGTTTATGCTGTCATCTTATAAGAAATAATTTCGAATCCTGCATGCTTTACTTCTGAGAGAATATCTGTAGCACCTTGTAAACACATTTGTAAGTGTGTCGTGATGATAGTCTGTCCTCTGTGTGAGTATGCCTACTCTAGGATTGGGTTGGTTTGGTGTGTGCAGTTGTATTGGTAGTGGCTTCTATTAATAGATATTATTTCCTTGTGCAATGACAGAATTGACACCATGACATGAACTGAACTTTGTGCTTCTTTTGAGGCAGGAAGTACATTCCTCATGAGATGCCAGTTCAACACACAGTTCCAGTGAGAAGTCACATGCTATAGTAATCAAACCTTGATTGGTTTCTTGGGCCTGTGAATATCTATTGGCATGCATTATTATTATATGTTCACAGATATGGCAAGGCTCTAGATATGGAAGAGCGGGCCTTTACTGGTAGTGTGTTTGGTGTGAACCTTGACCTCTGGAGGCAGAAAGAGATACATAGCCATGTGCTGTACTGGCTCCAACAGGTGAGTGACATATGTACTCTCACAAGCCATGTGGCATAGTGGAAATGCACGAAGGACCAACATCTCGCTTGGTTGAGGAACATCTCACTGGGTTGAGGAACATCTCTCGCTGGTTGAGGAGCATCTCACTGGGTTGAGGAACACCTCACTGGGTTGGGATTGAGGAACACCTCACTGGGTTGGGGAGCATCTCACTGGGTTGAGAAACACCTCACTGGGTTGAGGAACACCTCACTGGGTTGAGGAACATCGCACTGGGTTGAGGAACACCTCACAACACTTATGTACACTTCATTGCAGTAGATTTGAAGACATTGTTCACATCTCATTTCATAAAACTAAATCACAGTGATATTCTGCATGGACCTAGGATAGATGCTCTACCACAAAACCTGCCCCCAAAGCTCTCACTCCTTCTTTTTCTCTTGTTCTTCCATTGGACACAGACATTTACCTGCAGTGCAACCAAGTGGAGTAAACTCTTCATATTGTGTGTGTGTGCGTGCGTGCGTGCGTGCGTGCGTGCGTACATGTGTGTGCTCACGCACATGTGCGTGTACTAGAATAGTAATAATAATGATAATAATAAGAATAATGATGATGATGATGATGATGATGATGATAGTGATGATGATGATGATAGTGATGACATAATGAAAGAATCTGTGTTTCTCAGTGATGTCATTGCCATGTTATTGTCATTGTAGAGGAGGAGGTGTGTGCAGCTCTGGAGGTTTGGCACTCAGCCAGTTATGCTGCTTGTGGCCTACCAACAGTGGTCCAAGATACCCCCAGAGTGGAATGTGGATGGTAAGGGGTTGTAGCAGACGCTGTGGCTACTGTGAGTCCGAGTCCGAGTCCTCCTAATAGACTAGCTTATTTGCACTTCCAGCAGCTTCAATGGTGCATATATTCAAATGAGGAGGGAGGCATGTAGCAAGTTGGAATAAACCACAGGCTACCTGCACACAGAAACAAACAATTCAGTGATTGGCTAATGCTCATGCACAAGTGGTGTAAATGTTTGACCAACGGTCTCCTTTAAGTGGCAACACTTGTGGCTTCTTATTTTAGCTCCAAATGTGTGTTGTTGTTTTTATTTTAGTGTTCATTATATAGGAATAAGTGTACTTGCTTGCCTGTCATAAGAGAATACTTTCATCTGGTGAAGAGTTCCTATTTAATTGTAATCGCTAGGTTATTCATTGTATCTAGCGTGAATTAAGAAAAGCTCAAGGCAAATGTAATATTCTGTGGTATTATTTTGTACTTAATTACATAATGCAGGCAAGCCATGGCATGACATGTTGTCCTCTCACACTTCTGAGGCATGCAGTGGGCGTGGCAGCTGCACGCCAAGTAATGGGAGTGTGTTCAGCTGTGCTTGTCCTGGAGGCTACAGAGGCTCTCAGTGCCAACATGCAGACCTAGTAGCATAGGCATATCATTATTTATCATGTGGTTATATTATCTCCTGTTGTGGTGATGCCATGTGGAGAAGTTAGAGGATTTATGTACAGATAGGGAAAGTCCCACCATATTGTCCTCCGCCCACATGCTGCTGCCCAACTCCTGCATTCCACACCTTACCATATCTGACAATATATCTAGAGTATATATATATATATATATATATATATATACTAGCAGCATACAGACTTAGCAACCCTCTGGACAGGATTGTCCCAGTGAACTGCCACGACCTGGTGGTGGAAGGATTTGTCCCATCAAATAGAGCTCTGCCAAGTACAGCTCTGCAAAGGACAGCTTTTAAAAAATTGAGCTCAGTTAACAACAGGTTAGTACAACTCAACTCTTAAATTCAGGTCTGCAAATTATTGCTAGAGCTATAGACCTTTGAACCTGGCTTTAGCTTGTTGCACTTTATTCCAGAGAGTGAGTGAGAATGTTGAGTAGAGGGAGTGCCTAAGCATGAAAAAAAGTGGAGGGGGGGGGGGGGGGGGGGGTAGTCATCCAATAGCACAAGATGTTAATTTTTTTTTTTTTTTTTTTTTTTTTTTTTTTTTTTGAAGAATCATAAGAAATATAGATATATCATAGAAATTTCAATAATGGCATGCACATAACTAAAGGAGGAAGAAAAAAAAACGACGACAACAACTTATAGCCAAATTATATATGGTATTATATATGTGAATCTTTTTAGTTTGGTAAACTAATAAATACATTTTACTTTTTTATTATTTGTTGCATTCAACCTTTTTAAGTACTCCATTTTGCTTTCCACCGTCATAATATTCCATTTTCTCACTGTATTGGAATTGAGTTTTCTGGCACTTAGCAGTTTGAATGATTTCCTATAAATAGGTGACAAGTTTCAACTGTTACACTGAAATTAATTTCAGTTCACATCCAGAGTAAATAAGTGTTTTTTAAATATTTTCATGTGGATTTCAAAGTTGATACTATGTTATCAAAGAAAATTAATGGGGAAATGTTGATCTTGAGAATGCATATGTGCTACCTTTTCAAAATTTTTATTTTCTGAACAAAGATAACATCCAATAACCACACCCCAAATGGCATAGTAAAAAACACAATGCAATGGAGTTGAGCAGTTCAGATATAGGTGTTGTTTCTCCTGATATCTACACCTTGTCTTACTAGATGGAGTGTACAGGCAAAGGAATTAACATCAATCTCTGAAAACTATCAAACATAATTGTCAACTAAGGAAGCTACTAAGCAGGCTACAGAGGATGTTGGAATGAGAGGTTTTATTACAGAGGCAACATTTGACGTTGGAGTGGGTACAGAATGTTTATCCATAGTGATAATTCTTAATGACCAGTTCAAGCAGAAATCATACCTGCATATGTGCATCTACATACCTGGCTTGTAAAGTAAGGCAATCCAAAACTCTATTCTGTCCCTAGTGATAAAAGTTTTGATTCATTATGGAAGTGCATTGAACACAGGTTTTCTGACCTTGATGCATCCAGGCCAACTCTTTCCAGTCATGAAAGGGCACCAAGAAGGTTTGAAATGGTAAGGCTGATCCAGAATATCCTGATATAGTGCTGAGGTCAGGTGATTGCAAATACATAAAAAAAAAAAAATTAAAAAAAATTATGAACAATCTTAATATAAAAGAATTCGCCAACAGATGTGACACAGAAAATTGCTGAATTTTATGGTACTGACCTTCATCGAGATCATTTCTAAGCTGTGCTGATTGTACTACCTGGATCAATTAATGACATGCAGTCAATAATTTCTTACCTAAAATGTTTGAATGAAGTTAAAAGTTTTATTCTGATATTAAGGTACAGATTGATTCCTGTAAGGTGTGCTACTAATGCCCTCAGTGAGGGAAGATTCAGTGCTTTATTTAGAGTAAATTCTTGGCTACCACAACCATTCAATAGGCCTTGATGGATTATGCTTGAATTTTTACCTACTTTTCTTTACTTTTGTGCTCATAATATTTACCAATTTTTCTTTTTATTCTTCCTAATTTTTTTTTCAAAATGCCTTTTTTTTTTTTTTTTTTTTTTTTTTTTTTTTTTTTTCATAATTATGCTCACTAACAAACAAGATTTTACAACATTAAAAGAGAAGAATAACATAGTCATTCAAGATTAGAAACATTCTAACAGTTAAAATTATCTCTAGTGGTGACTCTGGCTAAGTATGTCACAATTTTAATGAGTGGTACTGGAGAGGTGTGGATAAGCTGTCCCTGTCATGTGATGCAATCAGTCACTCTAATGTATAATTTAAATAGTCATTTACTTTTCCCCCCTTGAAGATTTGCTTATTGACAATTTATCTTTAGCCACCACAATGCAGCAGTTAGCTAATAATATTATTACTGTTGAACAATAATATTTGACTGATAAATGTATTGCCACAATAAATATATTCATTGCTTAGATTGTTCTGAATCTGTAGGGGAAGAGCTTTAGCCCCACACCCTTCCCTTTACCTACATCATACTTTCCCTTTCCCCCCCAATAAAAGATTTTATAATAGTGTTAAAAGCTCATGAATAATTGATGAATTGCGTTTCATTCCTCATCCCTCCCTATTTCATAGTCTGGACCATGCATAGCGTATGATTGATTATAGCTGAACTATAGGATGATGTGGCCGCCAAGTTCAGTGAAAGCATCCTTGACCTGGTTGCAGTCAATTTATCAGCGCACTTTAATTATGCGCATGGGTACTGTACACCTGCCACACCTGCCTCCAAATGTGGGAACACATTCAATTCGTTTAAGTCATTGGAGCTGACCTTGGACCCTTACCGAGATCTTTAGGATGTTTTCATTTATTCTTTTCTCTTCTTTTTTTTTTTGTTCGTCTTATAGCTAGTGCACAGGTTCATGGCTGAAGGCGGAAATGTAACGAAGAAGAGCCTGGCACAACTAGAGAGGGAGATTACCTGCGCCATCTGTCAGGATCGCTACACAGAGCCAAAACTGATGCCTTGCAGCCACTACTTCTGCAAGGACTGTATTCTCAAGGTGGTCCTCAGGGTACCCACTGGCAAGCCTTTCTCTTGCCCTGAGTGCCTTGAAGAAGTCCTACCTAAAGGAGGTGTAGATAAACTGCAAACTGCTTTCTTTCTGAATTGCATTAAGGCAACCATTGCCACTCTGGAGGAAGCTCATGGTGAGGTGGTCCAAGATGTTTCTCTAGCTAGGAAGTGTCCGCCCACAAGGAGCCCCTGATAGTGTACTGCTTTGACTGTGGTAGTCTTATCTGTCCCCACTGCACAGTAAAGGATCATAAGGACCATGAGTTAGAATTCAACAAGAAAGCTTCTCCTGATGCAAGGAAAAAGCTTAAGGACAGGTTGAAGCCTCTAAGAGAACTAAAGGTCAGCCTGTCCCATGCTGTGGTGGAGGTACAGACCACCAAGTGTCAGCTGGAGGCTCAGGAGCTCTCTGTGGCCAAGAGCATCCAGACTTCCTTCTTAGAGCTCCAGAAGATTTTGGATGATCGTAGGAGAGAATTGTTAGAAGAAACTTCAAGGAGAGTGCAAAAGAAGATGGACAGACTCTCACTGCAGAAAGAGAGCTTGTGTCTGGCTTGTGCTGAGGTCCAGAGTGTTTTAGACCACATCGAGCAGTGTGTGGGCCACCATACTGACAGTGAGTTCATGGGCATGCATGCAGAGCTTGCCTGTTAAATACAGCGAGGGGTTAAAGAGCATGAGGAGGGAGTGGTGAGCTTGGAGCCAGTGGAGGAGGTGGACGTAGGGGTGGAGGTGAGGTGTGCTGAGGCCCTGCAGCAGCTCTGCCAGACCAAGGCCAGGTTGACTCAACTCTCGTCAGTCATCAGTGATAGAGCCAAAACTGCTGACCTCAAGAATATATCAGCGTGTACATTGACAACCAGGGCCAAATTGACTAAACTTCCTATAGCTCCAGCTAAATGCACTGTCAGTGGTGAAGGAGCCAAAGCTGCAGTGCTCAACACTATATCTGAGGCATCATTGACCACAACTAAATGCAACTGTAGAGTTGACTGCCATTTGAAGTCTCTATCCAATGGATCCATCATCAAATGCAATGTTGATCAAACTGGGGCCAGGATTTATTCTATCCAGTACACACCCACTGTGCGTGGACGGTGGGAACTGACTGTGTCAGTGGATGGACAGCAAGTGGCGGACAGACCCTTTCCTGTGTTTGTCTCCGTACCTGTTACTCAACTAGGCAGGCCTGTCAGTGTGTGGTGTGGTTTGTCTCGACCTACTGGTGTCACTGTTAACTCTGTGGGAGAGGTGGTGGTAAGTGATGGTGAAGGAGATGTTATTATCTTTGATAAAGAGGGAAAGAGACTGAGAAGTGTCCAACATGAACTGGGATGGTGTCATGGTGTTGCTGTTGATGAGGAGAACAATATTTACTGCACTGATTTAGACTCTAATACGATAATGAGATGCAACAAGAATGGTGGTAGTGTTAAGGTGCATAAGGTCAAGCAAGTGCAAGGTCCAGGACATCTTGGTGTGGCAGTAGTTGGAGGTGAGGTGTTGGTGTGTGAGCGTGGCAATAAAGGCACTATTGTGATGTATAAACTGAAATATGTGAGACAGATTGCTGGCAGAGGTATGGGGACATTCTATGACTTGTCTTCTGATAGCCATGGCAACCTGTACGTGACAGACCGTGATAACTCTGTCATCAGAGTCTTCAGTATCGATGGTGACCTCCTGCGCTCCTTTGGCTGTGATAAGAATGGAGTGAAGAAGTTGAGCAGACCACATGGTGTGTGTGTAGCTGGTCAGTATGTGTATGTGACAAATGGTGGTATTCTCCATAATGTGTCAGTGTTCACTACTGAGGGGGCATATTTGACCTCATTTGGTCACCATGGTAGCGAGGAAGGTTGTTTTAACTATCCATATGGACTGTGTGTAGATAGAGATGGTTTTGTGTATGTTGCTGACTATGATAATAATAGGGTTCAAGTATTTTAATGTGCAAATAGATTTCTGTATTATTATTGTTGTCATCAAATTGTCTGCAATCTTAGGGTTGCCATCTGGCTTCCTGGGAAGCCGAATTCTAGAAATTTGGCTTCTTTGGTGACTGTTTGGCTTCTTTGGAGACTGTTTGGCTCCAATAATCGAAAACCCAGGTGTTGGGGTTTTAAGAACTGCTTAATCCCCAGGTATGGTAGGTTGCTGCCACCAGAGTCAATACCCAGCTAACAAGGTCCTTGATTCTTAAATACCAGAGTAATTTAAGTTATAAATTAAGAAGAACTTTATTAGCAATTTAGCAAAAGACTCCTGACAGTGGCCTTTCCAGGGTCTTTTATACCCCTAGCCACACATTAGCATTACATGATACAATCTTACATACATACCTAGAATTTAAACACATTAGCTACCTATAGGGTTCCATAAACTAATATAATACCTAAGACTCAATAACAGCAAAAGTACAGACATAACTTGGTTATTTATCTTGTTCAAATATATGTTTACAATTAACTAATAAATGTTCTGGGCCTGGCTTGGCCATGTTGAGGGTTGACCCTCGACACCAGGGAGCCAAATTAATTTGGCCCCATACTGGCTTCTTGGGGTAATAATTGTCATCCAGAAATTCAACCTGGAAACCAAATTAATTTGGCTACTTTTTGGCTTCTAAGAGAATTTTTTTAAAATGGCATCGAAAATTTAAAGAGACGTTAAATCAATTTGGCATCTCTCTGAACTTGGCAGCACCAAGTAAAAATATAGGAATAATGAACGGTTTTAGTTTAGTAAAGATGGCATGGGGCAATAGGACAAGAAAATATTTATGACTTTTTTCGTCGAGAAAGTGGCAGTACCAGAAAATACCATTCACTATTTTGGCTGCTTTATAGTGCTATTCCTTAATTCTTGCTCTTTTCAAACTTGTTTGGCTATTCTATTTTTGTGTGGTCAAACTGAATTTATCTAATATTCGGATATTTCTAAATTTTAAATATAAAATTATTCTTACTATTAACCTTAACTTATTGGCACTTAGGCTGTTGGTGTTTACTTTTTTTTTCTAATTCACCTCACATATGTTATAACAAATCCTGCAGATAAAAAAAAAATAATAGAAAATCCGGGGAAATGACATTTAAAAACACTTAATTATGATTGTTTGATGCCCAAAGGCTACAACTGATCTTCTTGTAGGCCTTATTACTAGATAGCCAAGATCGTTAATGCTTTGATTGGTATTCTATAGAGATTATGGGTAATGTTTCAGTTTAGACTCTAAAAATGTGTCTCGTTAGGTTACTAGCGAGTGATAAAACAGTAAAACATTTATCTGTTCACTATCAGTGTTGTCCATCCGCCCATTGCATTGCATGAAATTGGTTAGTTACTAGCTGGTTTCATCATATTTCAATTTAATAATTTGTAGCCCACCCAACCAGTTGCCTACCCATAACATTGCATAAAATCTAACAGTGCTCTAGTCTCTTCATGTGTTCAATATTAATTATATTTTGCATGTTTGTTGATGTATTTTGTCTTCCTTGGCATGAAAAGAGCAGCTGCACTGTGACCTGTGGCAAATAATTACTATATTTATTAAAGTACATGTATATTGTTTTAGCCCAAGAAAAATGATTGTTTAGAATACTTAGATGAGGTGAAAGTTCTGTTAATATTTACAAGTTTCGGGTTTCCATAAAGTAAAAGTCCTTATTTGTAACATGTAACAACCTACTTTAGGTTATCCATACAGTATAGCATTTAGGATAGTTTACAACAAACTTGCGTTTCAATACAGTAAACAATTTCTTTAAATATATATTCTTGAGATGTACCCCTCCCCTCACTACCACCACCATTGAGATGTACCCCTCCCCTCACTACCACCACCATTGAAAGTGTTGATTCAAAATGACATTTCCAGAGGAAGCTGTTTACAAATCACAAATGAAATTCAAAAGGACACTAATCACTAGAGATGCATCATAATACTTCTTTAGAAATGGAGCAAAACCTCCATGTATCCCCCCCCATCATGTATAACAGGTATTCTTCTAGTTAAGTATAAACAGTAAGTGTTCTCACATAAACAGCAGACCACTTCAAACAGAAAAATTTTAAGGTAGCAAGGAACTTATTTGAAGAGAATTGAAGATGAATAAGTAAATAGTTTCATTGGTAGTAAAATGCATGTTTCCAGGATTTCTGGAATGGATAGGTGATTGTATGTTGGTAGCATAGCCATTTCAGGCTGACAAATGGGAGCAACTGCATTGAAAAGATGGTTGAAATATTAAAAAAAAATAATAATAATAAAATAAAAAAAGAAGGGAATAATCGAATTATGTAGGGTTAGTATTCCTCCTTTCTTTTCTGTAACTGAAGGCAAAATAATGAAGTGCATCTGCAACACTTTACTTGCAATTCTCCTCTCCCTCCTTTTTCTATACAACTGCTCACGTGGCACTCTGGGTTGTTATTTTTCTTCTTTCAGTAACTGTCTTGACTGCAGATTCATAGTCAAAATAACACTGAAACACTACTTAATTACTGCTAGACTCTCTTATTGCTCTCCTTTTTTCTTTCCTTTGCAATTTTTCAGTCTGGAGTGGATTGCAAACTGTAACTAAGGAAATATTTGCACTCAAAACGAGAAGGTAGCTATATACTAGCTACTTACTGCTAAATTTCTCTTCCTCATCTCTTCTGTAGTTAAAATTTTTTATCACCTTTTTTTAATCCTTGTGCAAACTGAAAGTGGATTGCCACAGTACTGCATGCATAACACAATCCTATGACTTTCCTCTTTTTTTTTCACCACAGCCATATTTTCAATACATCTATTCCATTTATCAGCCTGAAATGGCAATGCCACTGACATAACCACTATCCACTCCAGAAAACCTGGGAATACACATTTCGAAAACCAATAGCCTAAATAATTTACCATTTTTAAATTCCCTTCAAAGTTCCCTTGCTCCCTTATAATTTTGTAGTTGTAGTGGTGTGCTGTTAATGAGAAAACATTTGTAGTTAAAACAACACTAAGATACCGTTTATACATGATACTTACTGCTAAACTTTCCTCATTTATTCGAAGGTTTGTTATTTGAGTTGTAGAAAATGGAGGGTCAAAAACAATTTAGATGAATACTGTATCCTTGCAATAGAAGCTGCAAAGGATTGTTTAGTTGTTAAATGAATAATAAAAAAAAAATGTTATATTTACACTATAAACACAACCAAAAGAAATCATCAAAACAACTACTTTTTTCCTTCACGTTTTTAAACACACTTTTGTCTACTCAGTGAGTTCATGAATGCTGCTGCTAGAATGTACTGGTACATTACTAGGGAGAATATCAGGAATGTCATAATCAAAACCCATTGTTCCTTTGTGGCTATCTTTCTCAGTTGGAAAAACGGAGTAATAGAAACTTAGATCCAAAGCCAGTTTATCTACAATCTTTTGCTTTTGTTCAGTGTTAAGCTGACTGTAATAGTTAGGAGCTTTGCTAGAAGTCCTGTTGTTCATGTCATCTTCATACTTGCTATCTTGCAGATGGGAGCTCTTAGCTCCTATAGCCTTAATCAATACATCAGCATCTTCCTCAAAAATCTTGAAGTTTCCATAGTAATTGAAATGAACATGGCATGGGTGGCAGACATCAAAGGTGGTTATAAAGTGGGGGTCGTGTGACATTCTCCCAATTGAACTTAACCAAAAATCAATAAAATCTGAGAAAATTATCCTAACAGGAGTGAACCCACTGTTCTCCTTCCATATTTGGTATTTGACTGGGTGTTTGTACTTGTAAACATCTTTCTTGGCCCAGTTATAGTTGGGATTATTATCCTCCAGTCCTATCATTGGCCTTTCTACCTTATTTCTGTAAGCACTCACCAGTCGTTCTGCAGGATCTCTGTACATAATGAACTTGTAGTAGTTCTTCAGCATGTATGCCTCCTCATCCTCATTAGCAGATACTCCATTAAAAGAGTTTTTGTATTCAGCTTGAGGTAATAGGGATTTATATATCTCAGTATCACTTAACCTTACTGAATTTCTTGGTAGGGCACCTAAAATGAAACATAAGATTGTGTGAAAAAGACATTACATAACCATTGTCATCAGTTATTACTATGATTATCATATTTATGGTATAATTTACATACCTATAGACATCAAAAATAACCTTTTCAAGTTAGTACAGCCAACTTTCGGAGAAAAGCAGTAGAGAGTTTTTTCTTTCTTGTTTACCAGCAGGTGAGACCTGGTGAGTTTATCAGTGTGATCCAGCTCTGTGCCATTTAGTCCAAGCCTAATGCAGAAATCTTGTGCTTGAGTTTGTTGAAACTGCATTGATGAGAGAGAGCATAATTTTATGCTTTAGCTAACACAAATTCTTACCTTTTCACGTTCTGATTTTGATATATTCCAGAAATGTAGAGATTTATTTCTAGCAAGGACACTGTAGCTGAAATAATAATAGTATAGTGTTCATGAACTTATCGTGAGAAACATAGCTTCCAAAAAAAAGAGAGAAAGTTTTCAATTTTTGCACTTTGTGATAATAGCACTATATCAATTGCACATGTACAATATCTTATAATAGAGCTTCAGGATATTTATATGTATATACATATATTTATATGCTTATGATAACTTGCCAAACAGCTGAAAGGATTTGGTTGAAAATTGTCAGATATGATCTTGGGATATGGGAAATGGTTCTTGGCTTAGTCTCCTTTGGTCACACCCCTTGTGTTTATGTACCAGGTCAAAAAGTCCAAAATTGGTACTTCTAACCTTAATCTTTTTTTTTCAAGAAAGAGAAAAGATTTGGCCATTAAACGTTAATGGATTAGAGCATCATTAAAAAATATATAAATAAGGAATGTATTTTAAATTTTAAACCAGTGTTAGTGGTATGAGGTAACAGCTGGACATTCCATTATTGCTGTCTTGCCAACTACAATGCCAGCTGCAATCAAAATGCAGGTGGAAAATAATCTGAACCAAATAGATATGCAGGATTTACTTTTGTAGCATAAGTATTCCACTCTTGTGGAAAATCATAACCACATACTTGTTTCCTAAAGAGAATTATATATATATATATATTAACAGAGGTGCTAGACTCTTAATTTAACAGCCCCAGGGTAGACAACATTCCTGGAGTTGCCCTGCACCACCTGTATAGGAGGCTTCCACATACAATACTCAATGTTTGAAGCTTGGTAGGTAAGGTCTTTGCCCAACACCTTGAATGTATAGCTGAAGCCTAATTTGAAGGGAACATAGCTAATCAACAGAATCCAGACTAAATTGTCTGTCAAAGGAGAAACAATTGCCTTTGTGGTGATTTGATCTAACAAGCTGAAGACCTTCATTCCAGTTGCCTATTTGTATTTGTGTGTGTAAACCACTCATTCCCAAGGAATAACCATACCTACCATAGTGCTGTGTCACCAATTCATGACCACTCTTGACCACCTATTCACTTCAGAAAACCTGGAAACAAAAAAAAATATTTATTAAAAAAAAAAAAAAAAATTCCTTTTGAAATAAATTCCATGCTCATTTTCAATTTTCAGTCCAGAATGAAATGTTGTTTCTTAACTAATATTTCCTCCTTTAAAACAATACTAAGGTGCACAGAGCATGCCACACAAACCCCTTTAATACTGATGAATGACCTTATTCATCAGTTTATCCTTCTTAATCCCAGAATAAATCTCATCAAAATGTACTAACTAAACCATGACCTGAAGAATGTGGTTCTCTTTCTCTTGATGCCAATGCTGACTCTGTAGATTTAAAATTGAGCCTATTGGCCCCTGTAGTAGACACCAGTAGAATACAATTACAATACTTTAAAGCTGAGTCAAATGAAAAGTAAGAAAGGAAAAGGAAATGAATGAAGGTAAAGAAAAAGAGAAAAAGAAAGGGAAAAAAAAAAACACAAAGAAAAAGCTGGGGAAAATAACACAGGAGGAAAAAAACTTGGAAAGAATAGAGTCTTGGGGGAATTGAAGCTGGGATTTTAGCTTGGAAAACCACTACTAGTTGACGACCACGTCATGATATCTTTTTCCTCTCCAGGGGAACCCCTTTTTAAAGATGTATCTAATGAATAACCTTATACCGAACCCTCTAAATATCCCCACCAAATTTTGTTCACTTTTGACCAAACCTAGGAGCATTAAATCATGCCCAATAAACAGACATATCAACTTTATATATATTAGCAAACAACCCACCCTATGGACAGTCTTACAAAGTAGACAGTTTTGTGATGTGTTGTCACAAAACTGTCTACTTTGAAAGACGCATGCTGTAAACTTTTTGAAAAAGTGAACACGTGATTAGGTCAAAGTGTTTTTTAAAATTTTTATAGAAGTATTATTCTTGGCATTTTTAGCCTCACACACAAAGAAGAAGAGGTGTGACCAGATGGGACCTTCTTCTTCTTTTGTATGTCTTTTAAAGTTGCAGCTCTGTTGATGCAAGCCAGCTCAGTGTTTCATTGTCTAGGTTGATCTGTCCTTGATCGCCATGTGGTGGTCAATGTATGGGGCAGTTGTTGGTGACATGTTCTACCATCTGGCTTGGTTCCCCGCAGTCACAGGATGCACTGTCCACCAGACCCCAACTTTTCATTGCTGCACCGTATCATCCAACACCCATCTCAAGTGATTGAGGGTTGTCCACTGCTTCTATGACAGATTCTGTACGGGGATTTTTTCTGGGTCTTTAACAAAGCGATACAGCTTGAATGGTTCTGCAGAGGTCCATTGGTCGCTCCAATTGGTCTTGATCCAGTTGGCTTTGGAGACATCTGCTGATGTTGCAAGGAGCTTATGGACATGTGTGGAAAAGTGACATCAGGATTTGAGGTGTGCACATTGTGGCCTCTCTGGGACTGTCTTGTGGAGGAGGTGTGATTCACTCTTTTGTGCCTTTCTGGAGAGTGCCAGTGTGTCAGCTTCTCTTCTGATGGAGGCTTGGACGATACCAGCAAGGATGAGCAACTGGTTTACTGGGGTGGCTTGTAGAGTACCAGAGAGAGTTCTCAGGGCACTATTGAGGGTGACATCCAGTTTTTTGACATGGTGACTATGACTCCAAACTGGGGCACAGTACTCGGCAGCCAAGAACACCAAGGATGTGGTTCCAGCAAGGCGGCGTATCAGAGCAACACGACTTGTGGTCTTGGCTTTGATACTTTCCAGATATTGTTTAAAGGTTAGCGTTCTGTCCAGCTTTACACCCAGATATGTGGGGACGGACTGAGACTGTAGTCTGGCTTTGTCCACAACAATGTTCAACTTGTGGGTGGTTTCCCTGTTGTCAATGTGGAACATTGAAGATGTAGCTTGAGGTGCCATTTCTTGAAATATATTGACAGGGTCACCATGTCTTCATTGAGGCTCTCTTCTGCTTCTTTTCATTGATGTAGATGTTAAACAGCAGCGGTGCTAACACAGAGCCCTGTGGTACACCATTCTTGAGATGTCTTAATCTACTGCCTTGACCATTGCTGGTGTGTAGCTGGAAGCTGCGGTTGGACAACATCTCCATTACAAACTCCACCATGTGCTTGTCTGGGATGGTCTCCAGAAGCTTCATGTGAAGGCTGCACATCCCCGCTGTGTCATAGGCAGCTGTAAGGTCAAGAAAGACAGCACCAGCCTTCCCCCCTACTTGGAAGCTATCTTCTACATCTTGGCACAGGAGAGTCACCTGATCTGCTGTTAATTTACCTGTATCGAAAGCCAGCTTGTTCCTTGGGAAGTTGAGGATCAACGACTGGTTCCAGGCATGCATGTAGGAGGCATTCTATGATTTTGTATGGTACACATAGCAGCGAGATTGGTCGATATCCTTTGGGATCATCACTGGGCTTGTTAGGTTTGAGAATGGCAATTACCTTAGCATGGTGCCAGATCTTCAGCAGCTTCGAGCATCACATGCAGGTGGAGAAGAACTTGCTCAGCCATTTAGTGGCCTTCCTGCCTTGATATTTGATGTACTCTGGGTGGATGTTGTCGACAACTGGGGCCTTGCCTACCTGCACACAGTGAAATCACAAGATAAGTTGGAATCACACCACTGGGCACTGCACAGTTCATGGACTCATTTTAAAGTAGCTCTGTCAAAGTGCTTGTCCCTGTTGAGAAACCGTCCATTGCTCAGCATCTGTGAGGTGATAGAGTTTGTGGTGATTGGGTATTGCATTGAGGTTGTCGACCTGCCCGTCACCTTGTTGATGGTTTGCCAGGCTCGGCGGCTCGAATGCATAAAGGTGATGGATTCCACAGTCTCTGTCCATCTTTCCCTGCATTTGTCATTGAGCCTAGTGAAGAGGTTGTTTGCTGCATCATCCCTCACTTCGTTGGTATCTGCATCTTTGTTGATGTGTAGTAGGTCTTACATTCACCATCCCAGCATGGAATGTAGCCTTTGCATACGCCTCGAGGTATATTTTTCTTGGCGGCAGCTAGCAGCATCTTGCAGTACGATTTGTAGGCATGTTCAGGTTGGTGGAGAGTGGAAGTGGGAGGCCAGCAGCAGCATTGTTGGTATATTGTGTGAACTTTTCCCAGTTTGCTTTCTGGAAGTTTCACCTCTCGATACTTTTTCCTTTAACAGGCTGAACTAGTGATGGGATAGTAATCAGTGAGGGTTAATGGTGTAACTGAGGTAATCTGTCCAGAATGCATCTTATTAGGAGCGGCTTGCCATTTTGACATTTACAAAGGCCAGGTCCGGATTTGTTTTACTATCCCAGCGTGCTGAGTAGAAGGTGTGTGGTTCCTTTGGATCGTATAGAAGTGTAGCATCAATGAAAGAAGCCCATTCCACCAGGAAGTCACCATCAGCATTGGAGTTCTTATGTGCACAGTCTATGTGTTGGCAGTTAAAGTCACCAGCATAGAGAGCAGGGGTAGGAACATCTGGTAGTGTAAGTATGAACCAGTTTGCTTGAAGGTGGCTTGTAGATGTTGACAATGGTGGTGTCTTGCACTTTAGTTCTTGTCCACTCTATCTCAGCATCATCTACAGATTGTGCTATGGCTGTCTAAGGGTTATCAGTTTGGACATAGGTGGCTATGCCATGATATTTGTTGGCAGTGTGTGCAGTCAGCGAGAACACAGGAAGCTTCAAGAGCTTCTTGTTATCCACATGCATTTCCTGTAGCAGAACAATAGTCACGTTGTTTTTCCTGACAATTTGTTGGACAATGTTGAACTTGGCGGTGGTGAGGCTCTCAACATTGAGCTGCAGCAAACTAAACCTGGACTTTTGACGGCAATAGGAGTTGCCGCCCGTCCTGATAAGGATGCTAAGCTGCATCCAGGTATTACAGTCTGTAGATTTGGTGAAAACATTAATTTAACTTAAAGGTGCTTGTAGGAGAGGCCACATAGAGGCTGTCTTCTTCTCTCCCACCAGATAGGATCCACCTCATGTTATTTGAAGAATCAATTTTGTCTGCATGCCAAGTTTTATGCTTGTAGCTCTTTTTTTTTCTGGCAAAAAACCAATTTTTATTGTTTGTTTTTTTTAATTACAGAAGGGGTGTGGCCATATAGACCTACTTAAGACGTTCTCCTGGTGACACTGATTCTAAATATATATGTGGGTTTAACTTCAACCATTCAGGTGTGAATCGAGGTTAAATCCTGTTCCATTTGATCGCTCTTTTTACCCAATTAAACTATCTCCATCAATATTTTATTGATGTGGCTAGATGCACTCACAGTAACAGAAGGTTATTAATATTTAGTGGTCGCATGGAGACCACATACCAAGTTTCAGTGTGATTGGTTCTTGTCAGTGAGAACAACTTGTGTGGGTGTGACCATGACAAAAATACTCCCATTATCACACCCACATGTGGTTAATAATGCTCATCCGAGTACTTGGAGATCACATGCCAAATTTTAGCCTGATTGGTCCTTCAATTAACTTTGGGCAGACAAAACAACTTATGTGGGTGTGGCTGTTATAAACCCACACCCATTATCACACCCATTACCACACCCATGTGTTATTAATAACGCTCACCTGAGTATTTGGAAACCACTTACCAAACATACACATACGGAGCTTCTATATTTTAATAGATCAATGAGATAGTCTGCAAGGCTGAGAGCAACCTTAAAGGAGAGGGGGGAAAAGCTCCGCCTCCCCCCCCCCCCCCCCCACAAAAGTGAATAAATTATCCAAGAGAGAGGCATTTGGACTTTGACAAACTTTTAAAAAAAATTAAAAAAAACAACCTTATAAAAATTAGCATATTAATACATAATAGGTGAGTAGTAGCCACGTACAAAAATAGATAGATAGACGGACAGGTAGATAGATAGATAAATTAATTTTAAAATTTTAAAAACCATTTTTTAAATATTCAATTTACTTATAAATAGAAGCTCTGTATATGCCTATGTGGTCTCCAAGTAATCGGGTGAGTTTTTCCAACCACATTTGGGTATGACAATGGGTGTAGTTCGCAAACTTTTCTGTGGAACAGTGTCTCATGAATCACCTAACAGACCATCTAATTATAACAACAGTACCAGTTCGAATTTTGGAGGATTTGAACAGACATTGACTACATGTAATTAACTGACCAACTATTGTATTTAGCCCAGCTTGCTCTAAAAAGTACATATATATATATATATATATATATATATAGAATATCAGCAGCATATACACGGCCTTGCCCAGCCAATGTCAACATGAAACATTAATAAAAGCCACTTAAATTTTAGCCTGTTTGGTCCTTTAATTAGCTTTTGGCAGCCAAAACAACATCACATGGATGTGGCTAATACCAAACTACACACATCGCCACACCCATATGGTCTTCAATTAACTTTTTTTCATCCAAAATGACTTCCTGTTGGTGTGGCTATGGTAAAAACACACCCATTACCATGCCCACATGTGTTTAATAATGCTCACCCGGGTTCTTGGAGAGCATATGCCAAATTCGCCCTTTTTTGTTCAAGCGTTTGGCTGTGATACCTAGACAAACATACATACATGTAAGCAAACAAAAATATATATTAAAATGGGTTGGTGGATCTATTTCCTTAGCGTTATTCAGAAGTTCTTTTTTTTGGCACTTCTTTGCTTTACACTCCAATGGGAAGAGGTGTAGCCAGGAGGGATCCCACCTATGTTAATCCCAAAGTCAAGTTGCGTATGCATACCATCTTTTAAGTTTGTCACTCCAAAGATTTGTCTGACCAAAGTATCATTTGTGGCCATTTTTTTGGCCTGATAGGAACACAAAAATTGGTGTGGTCATATACATGTACTCAAAACATTCCCCAAATTATATTGATTCCATATATATATATATGTGTGTATATATATATATGTGTGTGTATATATATATATATATATGTGTGTATATATATATATATATATATATATATGTGTGTGTATATATATATATATATATATATTGGTTTATGGGTCTAACTCCCCAGGTTCAAGTGTTTGTGCTGAAATACCATTTTTGGCATTTTTAGCCTTACACCAGGAAAGGAAGGGGTGTTAGCAGGTGGAACCCAGCTCATGCTACTCCCAGAGTGAAGTTATATATGCATACCAAGTTTAGATTTGTAGCTCCAAGGATTTTTCTGGCAAAAATACCATATTTGGCTTTTTTTATTACCATGGTAACCATTTCCAGATTTTTTTTAGCCCATGTTTAAGTTGGGTCTAAACCTATCATCCTGCCAAGTTTCAGAGAAATCCACCCACCGATTTGGCTAAAATGATGGTATAGACAGACAGACAAACAGACAAACAGACAGACGGACAGATAAACAGACAGACAGACAGACAGACAGACAGACAGACAGACATACAGACAGACAGACAGAGAGACATCTCCTTATATATATATATAGGAAAAGTAGAAATAACCTTAACTGACATTGATTGAACCGAATATTTTAAAAGAGTTAAAAATGGAGAGAGCAAACAGAACTGAAGGTAATAAAATGATCCTAATAACAACTTAGAAAACAATTCTTTGGTTCATGAATCTAAATGCACCATTGGGCATTGTGGATCTTTAAATAAAAATTACCAACTTGAGTAATTAGCCAACTTCAGCTTCTGTTTTAAAATCATTATTTTGTCAGTGTCCTCACAATGGACTTCAGAAATGTTTCCTTCAAATTATGATTCCCAAAAAGGATAGAAAGAAAAAAAGGGATGGATAGAAAAGAAAAAAGATGGAAGAAAAAAGAGCTGAAAGCAAAAAAAAGATGAAAAAAAAAAAAATGGGCAGAAAAAGATAGAAGAAAAAAAAAGATAAAAGGAAAAATTATAGAAGGATAAAGATAGAAGTTAAAACATATTGGGAAAATATAGTAGGAAAAAAAAATTTTTTTTTTTTTAAATAGAACGAAGAAAAAAGACAGAAAAAAAGAAAAAATTGTAGAAAGGAAAAAAAGAAGAAGATAGAATAAAATGATAGAAGGAAGAGAAAAAGGAGGGGGGAAAGAAAAGGGGGAAAAAGAGAAGCAAAAAAAAAAAAAACATTGGAAAAAAAAAAGAAGAAGAAAAGGAACATGGGAGTGGGAGGGGGGATTGACCTACCAACCTTCAGGTTGGACACACCACTTAACCATTCCTTCCACCTTACTTTTCCAGCCTTTTTTTTGGTATGGAAATATATTTTGCCACTTTTGAAGGGGAAAGAAGTATGCTATGGAAACCAAACTTGGAGGGCTTGCTCAGGAATCCTAGAAGAAGATCTGTGCTTCTTTTTAGGATCCTGACAGGTTTCTTTCTAGGTGAGCTACTGCTTTGATGCAATATAACTTCTTGGAGTAGGCACAAATTGTGTACAAATTTTGACCCAAATCTCACTATACTCAGTCAGCCCCTTTGGGGCTTTCCTCACTTCATGAGACTAACATAGTGTTTTAAACCAGAAAAATTAATTGTTTAGAACACTTAAGATGAGGTTAAAGTTTGTAGTAAGATTTAAACTTTTGGGTTTCTACACAGGGAAAGTACTTAGTTGTAGCCTCAGGGTTGCCATACAGTAAGTGCTCAGTTGTAACCAATTAGTTGTAACCAATTAGTTGTAACAACAAACTTTAGTGTTTCCAAACAGTAAACAATTAGTTAAAAATCCTTCTTGAGCAAAACATGCGGATATATGCTGACCCTGCCCCACCATTCCAAATATTCCTAGACCTGTTTGCTACACATTATATTCAATATCATACTCAACAATATTGTACAATGTACTCTATTGTACTCCATAATGCACACCTCTATGCTCTACAGTGTGCACAATCACTATAAAACTCCATATGTACAACAGAACACTCCAGGCAGACACACACACATTGAACCATGGCATACTTGAAGAAGACCAGTCACACCTACAAAACAAGTCCTCCCTAAATACATGTCCTTTGAGAGAATGGCTTCACCACCCTCAAGACATCTTGTCTCTTAAGAAATGTCCTCCTGTAAGCCATGTCACCCAGTAAGATATGTCCTCCTAAAAGACAAGTCTTCCAGTAAGATATGTACCCCAGTAAGACATGTGTTCCTGTAAGACATGTCCTCCTGTAAGACATCTTATCCAGTAAAAGATGTCCTCCTGTAAGATATATCCTCCCATAAGACATGTCCTCCTGTAGGACATATTCCCCAGTAGAAGACATATCCTCCTGTAAGACATATCCTCCTATAGGTCACGTCCTCATGTAAGACACATCCACCAATAAGACATGTACCCCCGAAAGACATGTCTTTGGTAAGAAATTTTGTGTCCACAGCCAACCAAAGGTTGGCCTAGCAAGCAACATGGCTGAAGGCCACAATTACATGCTAGTTATATATAACACACTAATCTGGTTATTGTATATAACTATAGCATCTTAGATTTGACTTTTGGGGACCTACAAGTATGAACAAGTTTGTTTTACCATTGCATAATATACTATTGAGAAAATCTTTTCACGTTGAATTTCGAATAAAAGCTCTCATTGAAAGAACAATATAAGACAAGCTTCTATTCTATAGTTACAGTTGCTTATGCAGTTAACATTATCAATATGATAAAAACATGTATTGGATTACAGTACATTGTGTCCTTGAAATATCAAGAAAATTGGTAATCTTGCAGTTTAACACTCACTGTCAAAAAAGAAGAAGCAGGTACTGCTAGGGCTAAGGTAGGCTAGGGCTGTATGGTTTTCTTTTGAGAAATATTTTTCAAATGTAGATCTAGCCTACCCCATAGTGTAAACTGAATTTACCATCTACCATGTTATACTATTGTATCAGTGGCAGAGTAACTGGTTCACTTGGTCCGGTTTTAACCCGACCAATTTTTGGGTCATTAATCCATAACTTGCAATTACATATGTACACCTAGAATTCTTAGTACATGATTTCCCCATACCGTGCACCTTGCACTTTGACTTTATCAATGTGGCTTTAGAACCTGAACCACATAGAAGAAAGTGGTTTAACCACATTAGTCATAAGTACAACTGTATTTAGTCTACATTTTTTTTATTGATCAGCTAAGTTTTGGAGCACAGTGGCAACAGTTTTTTCTTGATTTTCATAGGGCTGAACAGGATTCAACTTCATTACCTGATCTACCAGAGCCACCTAACCACCCTCCCCTTATCTTTACCTTTCCCAAGAGATTATATGCACAAAAAAAACAAACAGCACTATTTCTTGTAGTTTTAAGCATCAATGGTTTACAGCAGGCATTTTCTACACTGTAGTGATGATCAGGATGCAGGGGGGGGGGGGGTTGTTTTTGTTTGTCACACCTGGCCTGTGTGATGGCCTACAGTATCAAGAGGATCAAATCAAGTTATAATACAGCTGCTGACTTCATTAGTTCGTGAAAACATTTAAATTCCAGTTTATGTGATAATTCTCATATAGGTCTTCATAGGTTACTCCAATTGGAGGCTACTGACCAGATTTTTTAAGAAACACAAAAAATCTAAAATACATGATGAGGCAGTGGAAATAATGTTTTCCTAGCCAAATCCATGACCTCTGGATGTTGGTAAACTTTGGTTCACTGATGTGAAAAAAAGAAGCAAGAGAAATTTTGAGGATAATTAATTCTAGTGCAAGCTTGTTAGTTAGAGAAGCTCTTGTTCTGCAGTTAAGTATGAAGCAAACTCTAGTCATATCTAGCTGCGTAGTCTTAGGTATGAAAACAATCCACATAGTGGTAAGTGGTTCAAGCCTAATTGGATGAAGTGTACTTCTCATAAGAACAAGAATCTATTCCTTGAAATAATATTCCATACTATCTTGATAAAACTACTTGGTGACATCCATAATTACCGTATTTTAATTGTCATGGCAGCTGAAACCACTAATTTATCCAACAAGGTGCAGCTTACGATGCTAATTAGGTGGGTAGATGAAGTCTTTAAAATGAATGAAGGTTGACTTGGGATGTACAACCTCCACTGCTGCTGACAGTATCATAGCATGTATCAAAGATGTTGCTTAGCATTTTGTTGATGCCCGCTCTTATGTTGCATGGTCAGTGCTATGATGGCTGCAGCACGATGGCTGGAGCTAGAGGTGATGTAGATGCTAATGTGCAGCAAATTGAACCCATGGCAGTGTTTTAGATACTGCTATGACAATGCCCTTAATTTGAGTTTAAATGATACAATCAAAGGGTCTGTTGCTATGAGGACTGCCTTGAAACCTGTTTTGAACTGGTAGTGCATATTCAGTTTACCTCCCAAGGGAAAGGCTATACTGAGACTAATCAAAGAAGAAGCAAGAAGTGAATCATTGTTAATTTGAACAATTTAACCGCACGGTGGATGCTCAGCATCATGTCCAATTATCAAAATATTCTGAATTTATGTGAAGAAGCACTCAGAGGCACAACTGACATAGAAATGTGGCTACACTTCAGAGGTGTTTCTAATGAAAGGGTACTGTCTTATTTCTCTTCAACATGATATATTTCATCACATGATAATTCTTCATTATCAACTAGACAGTACTGACAAGTTAGATATAGAAGCCACTGCCAATGAATGTACTTGTGTAAAAAGAATCACGCCAGCATAAATTGGTAAACTTCCAATTCCTGTTTCTCTGAATACTATCTTTTATATAAAAACTCTGATTGGTCTATAATATGTCAGTTGAATATATAAATTGTGAATCTAGAGAGATAAATGAATCCAACTGTCCTGAAATGCTCTCATTTGGATAGAAAGTGATGGTGAGATTTGGTTTTCTCCTGCATCCTACCCCCCACCATCACCATTATGTGGACTTCAGGCAAAAAAATAAAACAAACAACAACCAAAACATACTAACTGACCACTCATTTCCTAAAAGGCACAAACAGGCGCAACATAATTTTCTTAAAGTGCAGAAACAGAGCATTTATCACTACCATATTGAAGTGGTCATTGCCAGTAAAACAAACAGTGAGTGAACCCCAAATACAACCTCAATCATCAATCCTAGATCCCCAGATGTACCTTGTAATTTTATCCTGCTCTTTCTTCAGGGGAGACATAGAATGGTAATACAAAATTAACATGAACTCAATTAGCACAATGAGGACGAGCACACTTCGAGTTTGCTGAGCCATCCGGTTCATTCAAAAGTAACTATGAGGCTCCCAGAGCGGTACCATCCAAAATATGGTCAGACGGGTCGCTGGAATGCAATTAACAGTGTTGTAGTTAGTTACACTAATTGGTGTGCATACAGTTAATGGAATTGCTGCCTGTCTTCCTTCTTAACTAGCCCAGGGTTGCCAACTGGCTCTCCTTTTCTTTTTTTTTTTCTAGCCAAATTTCTGGAAACTGGCTATTTTGATAGCACCTGTTTCCAGTTTTGCTTGAAACTTAAATTTGGCTTATTTCTAGGAAGGCTGGACCTTTTTTTTTTTTTTTTTTTTTTTTTGGCATATTTATTTCATTTCTGGCCTATTTGATGCTCTTTGATCAGAAAAATGAACTTTTGTAGCCTTACAATGTTGTCAGCATCCAGTCAAATCAGTTATCAATTCAATATAATCATATTAGTTGCTTAATGCGAAGTTATACATAGAAAAAAAAAAAAAAAAACAAAAAAAAAAAACAAAAAAAAACAAATAAAAACATAAGATGCACAAATGGAAACCTCTGAGGGTTTATTTCAAAGAAATTTATTAATTTTATTAAAGGATATCAGTGTAAGTTATGGAAATTGGTGTAGCAGTTGGATTACCATTTAGTAGTATCATTTTCTTTAATTAACTACTTACAAATCCTCCTGGTTTCCCAAGGATCTCTATCAATTATTGCCAAAGATATTTACTACCACTTCCCTAACAACCTCTTGAATTTTAAAAAGTTCTTCCCCCGCCCCCCTCCCCCCACTTTTTAATTTGACTGAATCATGCCAGTTACCTAGACTAATCCTTATTTGGTCTCACCTTCTTGTCAATACTAGGTAATCAATGAGAATGCTACTGTTAAGCCAATTTCCCTGATTAACATTGCAATAATTGAGTCCAAAAGCATAATGTCCTTTAAAATAAATCCCCCTGAATGAGTGTTTACAGCAGAACCCCAAAGTTAAGAATTCTAGAGTTATGAACCGACCCATAAAGCAAACAGAGATCATGAACAATATTAGGAAGATTAGGTGCCAACTTTTCTTCACTTTTTTGAATGACTGCATTCCATAATTGCAGCTGCTGCATTATTCTCTCTTTCTCTCACTCACTAGAGCTAAACAAACTTGTATGAATGAAGGAGAGAGGATAGCTGCAGGCAATTACAGTTCTGGATGGTGGGCACTCTCAGCTTAGGAAAATGAGAAACTTGGCAGTATTTGTAATTTTATTCTAATGAAAAATCTAAAATTGTTGAGTTTTTTTATTTAATTTTTTAATATATTTTTTTAATTCAATTTTTTTTATTCTTTTTTATTTATTTATTTTTTAATTTTAGCTTTATTATTTGCTTTTTTTTTTTTTTTTTTTTTTTTTTTTTTTTGTTGAAAATTTAACACTGGCTCAAGCTTAGCATAGCAATCTGGATAGCTGGAGACATACCCATAATTCTTGCTCAAAGTACTCCAGTTCCAGCCTGCTCCTCATGAACTTTTTTTTCTCCTTTCTATCTTATATTTTTTAAAACAGGGGTTGTTATAGTGTAGACCCTTTACCAATTCAAACTGAATTGGCCCAAAACTACCTATTTCGTCCCCTAACTCTTTTGTTATATCTTTTATGGCAGTTATTTTATACTATAAACTATCCCTCAAAGATAAAAATTAGAATGATATAAGTTTTATATAGGTAGGAGTAGTGTAGTTTGAGATAGGTGTGAACAAACAAACAAACAAACATCCAAACTTAAGAGCTATTTATATATAGATTATGCTAGACAGAACCTATTATTCCAAAAGCAATGCCAGCATATTTGGGCTAGGGTCATTTGTGAGAAAGGGTCTCTGCTAACTATGTACTAGGTTTGTTTGTACTAAGTCCGTCATTTGGATGGAGAGCATTCGCAGAAGCATAGTTGGAGTTCGTATCTTTCCACCACTAGTTTTATTTGCTATCTCATCCCAAATGCTTGGGTATGCAAGGCTTAAAAAAAGTGAAGGAAAAGAACTGGAAGTAGTATGGGCACAGTTTTGTTGACTTACGTGTTTACACATTGTGATTTAAAGTGAATGGGGTGGTGTATTCAGGCTTAGAGTCATGACCACAACCAGAACATTTTGATTAAAAATAGCCCCACCAGAAGGTTTCACTCTGATTTTCACCAAACTTCCTTATAAACATCCCAGGGTGATCCCCGTCAAACTCTGAAAATTTGAGCCCTTTAGGCCAAATCATCTGGGTGGAGTTAGTGAAGGAACAGACAAACAAGCAAATAAGATTGATAAATATACTAAGATATCTTGCTTTGATATCATTCACAGCAATTAAAAAAGTTTATGACTTTACACCTAAAGAGCGCCAGGCAATGGTGCCATAGCTTCAGAGGTGCATTATGCACACAAACAGAATCAAGCATAGGGTTAGACTAGACCCTTTTCTCCTCGCTGGTGGTGTAGGGGGTTGCAACAACAAAAATATAGAAACTTCAGGTGCCATTTTTTCAGTACACCCCAGAGTATGGTCCCCCATGAAATTGGTTCTTGATGGATCAGTTTGGAAAGTAATAAAATTAGTATGATGCTGTAAACCTCAAACAATTCCGAACACAAAACCATTCCTACAACATACAAATGGAAGGTTAAATATACCTGAATGTTGGGTTTATATGCCTTAGTAGCTTTGTGGAGAGATCTAAAATATTTTAATTGGGTCGAAACTGATTTTTAAGGGTTTTTTTTGTTCTAAGTTTTAGAATAAAGGATGAAGACTGTTGAGTAGGTTTTGGACACCCCCCCCTCAATTTATTAAAAAATATTAAATGAAATAAGTAGCTATGGAGCTTTATTCATTACTTACCCCAATTGCTTGAGTAAAATTTAATTATCTTTGATGCAAGATCATGTGTTTATCCTGATCGGTGTGTTTGATTAAGTTCAGAGCTTTGGTAGTCAAGTGGATGCACACACATACACAGAGTTACCTAATGCATTTGGTGTTTTAAAAAATGAAACAAAAAAATAAAATAATTAATAAAAAAAAAACATTAATAATATTATAGTTACCTCTATGTATTAACAGCCATGTTTTATCTATTTATGCTGGTGCAATTTTAATTTTCCTAACTCACCTGGTACGAGCAGCTTCAATTTAGAAGTAGCAGTTCCTGGATTATGTGATTGTATAAGAAAAGCTATTCTTAAACTTCTAATCTGTGAGTAAAGTATAGAATACTTAGATAAACCACCCTTCCTGCAGGTTTTCAATCAGCTTTGAGCCTCTTGTAATAAAAATGTTTTTTAGATTGATTGCATATGTATTGGCCATATAGAGCCATGTTAATGGCATTTCGTAAATTCATTCACTTGATTGTCTACCCACCATATTTTTTTGTTTATCTGCACATTTATGCTACAATTTCTGAACTAAAATTGTAGAAACAAATTGTGTGAAGGCCTTTAGTTTTATATAGGATGTCCTCCCTCCCATCCTTTTTCTTGATCCATCCTTGGTGATGTCACTGTGTGGTGGGAAAAATTAAATTAATATATATATATATATATATATATATATATATATAAGATTTCCAAAAATTGAGCTGAACAGGATCAGTTAATGTTTAACCAAAGAAAAACAGGTAGTACAGGTATATCAGGCATGAATGCCATACAATTCAGTGTCAGTTGCACCAATACACTGCTGGTGGTGAATTTATTGCACAAGTTGCACTGCACCATATTGTCCTTGCACTGACTATGGCAAACACACAGCAGCGTTTCCACCTTAAAGCACTTTACACGGTGATAGACACTCGATACATCACTTTTTGTCAAAAATGGGAGTCAGCATGCCATTCTCAAAACAGAATGCTACCTCATTGTTTCTTGTTTGAAGTGCAATGCTCTTGGGTCCATGGTGTGTAGGTGAGCAATCAAAACAGCTATCCTCATTCATTAATATCTTCCTGTGGTTAACCGTTCATTATGTTCAATGTCATTTTATCATTTTTCATGAACTTGAAGGACCAGATTGCTTGGGATAATGGGCAATACAGACTATCATATCTGAATGGTGTCACCACTATTCAAGTTGCTTGCCATTACCAAATGGTTTTGATAGACATTAAATACCTGGATTCGCTCCTCAAGTGAGCCTAATTTTATCAATTGAGTGGCTACAGCTTGCAAAGGACACAACTATGGAGATTGTCCACATGTGGACACTGCATGGTCAATATTCCCTCTACTTTGTCAATGATGCATCCAGGGCCTTCTTAACAAAATTATGGGCCCCTGGACAAAGAAGTGCACTGGGGTCCCTACCCACACAACTAATCACAGGAAAAAAAAAAAAAAAAAAAAAAAAAAAAAATATATATATATATATATATATATATATATATATATATATTTTTTTTTTTTTTTTTTTTTAATTCCAGATGTCTTTTTGGTGGGGGGGGGTGAATAATAGCTTTAAACTTTGTTACTGCCTCAAAATGCAAGAATAAAACATTTGCTTTTCATGAGCCCTTACATATTTTTGGCAGCAGTAGTTATACAGTTTAGTAGATGTAGATTGCTCAGATATCTTGAGGTTGGTTAGTTGGTATGTTCCAGCAGCAAGCTAAACTCAGTTACATATATTCCCCCACAGCAAGAGGAAAAGAAGAAAGAGAACAAACAATACTTTTGCTATTCTTAGACATGTAAACTGCTGTGTGAAGATGCTTGGCTGGCAGAGGAGCATGTAAGGGTGGTATTGGCTTCTTGGCACTAACTCTCTGTAGTTCAACTGAAATGAATGAGCAGGGGAAGACAGAATCCCTTTCAACTTTAGCACTGCAGGTTGTAGCAAAGGCACTAAAGAAGTAACTGAAAATGTGTTGAGTACCATTAAAGGTTTCATGATATGTGGTTGAAGACCCCACAGTAGATTCTGTGGAAGGCCCCTCAGCAGATGTTGTTGAAGGCCTGCCAGTTGATGTTGTTGAAGGCCCCAAAGTAGATTCTGTGGAAGGCCCCCATAGTTGATGTTGTTGAAGACTCCACAGTAGATGCTGTTGAAGACTCCACAGTAGATTGCATTCCTGGCCACTACAGTACTGTTTTTTTTTTGTTGTGTTTTTTTTTTGTTGTATTTTTTTTTAAAGAAATGTTTGTACCTGTGAGAGTTGACATGGTCTAAACATTACTTTGTTGTTGTTGTTGTTGTTCTCTGGAACTTTCCCCCCAGATAAGCAAAATACTCCTAATATATATCTCATGGGCTATGGCACGCACATATGGCAGAAGTATTAACCCTAATGATAAACCCCTACTGTATATCTCATGGGCATAGATACTTCTTGGAGGAAAAATAAGAGAACGGAATTCTTAGCAACTGGGAAGTACCAGTGGTGAGTAGTCTAGGTTAGCTACAGCCAGTGGGTTATACCTAATACATTTCAAGCTTGTTTTAGGTGTGATCATTAAACGTTAGTACACTGCTATAAATGGATGGGCTACTCCTGAGAAATGTGGTAGAGCTATACCTACAAATTACAGCGAAGTCGGCCAGGTGAGCTATCAGTGAGCAAATATACTAACCTGCACATATATCATCCCGCAGAAACACAGCTGCCACCAGGGCAAAGTTCCTATAACCCGCTTTCTCACCGCGCGTGTGACCGTTGTGAGCATGCGCACACTAAAATGACGTTTTTACGTCACAAAGACACCCCAGAGGACCGAATAAAAACTGGAGGTGACGAACTGAACTCCTACTGAACATTAGAAGAAAAAGCGTAACCTTCAGGACAGAAAGTCACCGCCCTTACAGGTATGTATGACTTCCCCCCCCCCCCCCCCCCACTTCCTCCCGTTAGCTAGTGGTGTGCCTGTTCTTCTATACCCTGTTTAGCAGGGTCACTCACTCTTGCTTCAGTTGCTAAATTAAGCAAGGGAACTGAAAAACGTAATTGGCTTGGCCACCCTCTGTGCCCTCAGTTGCGGAAGGCAAGCTGGACTGAATTTATGGACCAATTCATTTGTACAAGGCACTGCTGTCCAACAAACTGTTATCTTAAGAGAAAACATATTTGCCATACCAAAAAATCTTGCAGAATATTGTTTTAGGAGGTCCAAACTTAATGGATGGAAATGATAGAGCACTTACTGCATTGTTTTTCTGTGTCACAGGTCCAGATCATCCCACAGTGAATGTGAAGGACAAAGTCGTCTCATATTGTGACTTAGTATTCCGGTTGTGTGTGAGATTCAGTCAGATGCTTATGAAGAAGGTGCTAGTTTGAGGTGGACATACCCTTATGTAAGATTGCATGATTTTACATGCACCTACTGCATGCATACATATCATCACAAATGCATATTATGAATTTCATCATTACTGTATATCTAAATTTTACGTCTATGCCTATTTTTCCACTCAATCAACTCATAGAATATGCTGATTCAGTTAGCCAACCAATTGAAGGTGTCTTCCCTAGACTACCGCTGGAGTTTTCTTCTGCTCCTGGCATGGTCCTGTCTCTGAAGATGGTCTGGAAAATTAGGAGATTTCAAAGACAGTATTTTGGCCAATTTTTTGAGCATTAATAGTTTGAGGGCTTTACAAATCAATGACTCCATTTCCATAGAAAATTAATCAAAGGATCCACATTATAACACCCACACTTTTAAAATGAATAATAGAAAAGCCTCACAAAAAAAAATTAGTAATTGGAGGGGGAAAAAATCTGCTCTGTGTGAGCAGCTGAGGATGAAACAAAATTTATTTCCAGTGAAATCCTTAGAGCAAGAAAATGGAAGTCTGCACCAGCTTCCAGCCTTAGCAGTCTTATGAGATGAAACCTTTCCTTTAGTTAATGAACAGCTAAAAACAAGAAACAAGCAAGTGGAGATTAGGAGCTAAAACTAAACTGGAGCTATCATTCAGTTTTGAGATACAGATTTTTGTAAGGGATCATTTGCTTTATCTGTGTTAGTTGTGCCAGTAAGCAGGAAATGACAGCAGCTATGATATTTGGCTCATGAGATTATAAAGATATAGTTAGCTATTATATAGTAGTATTGTGCTTTTATGTTTGTTTTTGACAAGAATACAGCAACCAAAATGTTGCTTCCCTTTCAGTAACCAGGCTGAGCCAAAGTTATTGTAGCAGTCAGCTTGATACCATCATTGGTTGTACTTTTAGTTACATACAATACAGCTAAGAAACAAACTTGCTTTAAATTATAAAAGTGTATTTTTTATTTTTTTAAGAAGTATTTTTCCCAGCTTGTACTGTCACCAATCCCATTGTATCATGACAGTACAGTCTGTATTGTATCATGTAGTTGTACCATCTTATATACTAATGTGCTTGCCCAACCATCTGTCAAGTTGGGAGCTAAATAAAAAAATAATAATAATAATAAAAAAAATTAAAAAAATAAAAAAAACTTAAGGTGTCTGCTAATGTTCTTGTGAGCTTCGGAACTTCATAAAAAAGTTCAGGAAGGAGGTTATATTAAGAACAAAGATATCTGGAGTTGAAGAACTGAGCAGTAGCAAGAGCTACAACTATCCAAGAAAAAGATTACTCTTTTGTGGAGACCCCTTACCATATCCCTAGTAGTTTATAAAAGGAACTTATAATATCAGGGACTGGGAGAGAAGTAGTTTAAAGCAGAGAAGAAAAGAAGCAGGACTTAAAATTATGGGGTGGCAAGGGAAATTATATGGAATGTTAGGGTGAAGAAATTATTTCAGGAAACAATGGAGATCTAAAAACAGCTGTAGGCATTGGCTGAACTTATAACTTAAATGAAGTTATTATTCAATGTGGTTTCAGCCAACTTGGCTGCAAAGGGTAGAGTAGTTGAGTATATATTAAAAAAGAAATACCCTAAAGACAGTGAGCAGATCCCTCTTTTGCCTCTTGTCCCACCAATGAACTATTTCTCTAATGTTTAACTTTTGTTTCATCTCTATCTCATTCTGTATTGATAGGCTAATATTCCTTTATTGAGTATTCAATCACATTCAGTCTATACTTTGAACAATTTAGAATGATGTTTTAAACTAGCTATGTTTCAAGTGAGCAGGAATTGGGGTCCATAACATTTACTTCA
The DNA here is from genome assembly GCA_963969325.1 of Lycopodina hypogea. Classification (NCBI taxonomy): domain Eukaryota; kingdom Metazoa; phylum Porifera; class Demospongiae; order Poecilosclerida; family Cladorhizidae; genus Lycopodina; species Lycopodina hypogea. The sequence goes on along the minus strand of OZ017784.1, from coordinate 4,117,451 downwards.
TGTCTTCATAAAGAAAAAAAATCAAGTCCACTTTTCATATCAAAGAAGAAGTTTGGAGAGAGTCGGGGAGGACCACCCTAAAAAATAGTTACTAAATCTCCTTGATGACAGAAGCGCAGAAAATTATATATGAAGCAGTAAAAATGAACTTATGAATGACCTACACTGATAATGTAGTGTAAATATTATATTGTACAATAAAACTGTAATATGATTCTTACCACAGGAGTTTTGGTGTATATAAGTTCAATCTATATTATTTCAGTAGAAAATTAATATTAGGGCTAAGGTAACCATTTCTATGCTTATTTTACTGAGTGGGGGAAAACCTCATAATAATAATACATAATTGATTGCAGAAAATGAACATGTTTGTTACTACAGGAGGTTAAAGGTTGATAGACAACAAAAAAAAATTATATATTTCAGATAACAGTAAATATGGTTACATTCACCATCTGTATATATATAACATATTAATGGTAATATGTGACTGCCTACACTACATGACAATTGATACATCTGAATTGAGCAGCATGTTAGGTCACTGACAATCAGAATCTTACAAATAACATTTGAAAGTCTGATCTGAGGTTCCCCTGTGAAATAGGAGGGGGGAAAAAAACACAACCCAACGTAATCATAATCAAGGCAATGAAATAACGAGAAATAGTGTGAGTGGTCATGCAAATATTTCCTAATGCATGCAACACCATGCAATTAATCTTTCTGTATTTGCCCAACTCCCACCCCTTACTTTAGAAAAACTTTGATCTACCCCTGCAGTGATAGGTATAAAACTTGGTAAAGCTTCCATGAATATCTTTGTGAGAACTGACATCTTTAAAAAAAATGTCCTGGCCAGCTCCACTTAAACTCATGCCTGTAGAAAAATGTAACTTGGGATGCACACACAAGTTCCATCTGTGTTTTAAATGCATAGGTCTCTCTAGTCCAAATCTCAACTATGGGTATGTCCATGCATGTTACTGTCTGCTGGATAGCTGTTAGGGTGTCTCCTACTGCTGAATGACTCCCTAACCGCACTGATATATCTGACTTCTTATCCCAGTTACCCTGTTGCCCAACACCAGTGGCAATAGTAACTTTAAGATATAATAATAAATTTAACAGATAGTACACTGAATCATAACAAATGAAATGACTAGTGAATACAGAACTCTCAATATCAGTTTCCTGTTACAATAGCAACCCCCTTTACATGTGACTCAACAATTCCCTTAAGGTGATAACTAAATATAGATAAAATGACAATGATGTCATAAGTTCATATCTGTCTCTGTTCTTTAACAGCGCACATCTGTTCATGTTGAGGGAGGCTTGTCTGTAGATAGGGGGATAGGGTTCCTGTATAAATCTCAACTATGGGTATGTCCATGTATGTTAGTGTCTGCTGGACAGCCAGTGGCTTCATACTTGCAAGTGAAGCTGCAATGGGCCTCTGGTAGTTATTATTTATTCTAATTATAAGAAATAGCATGGTATTGTTTGGTTGTCTCTACTCAGATTCGGTAGCAGTGAGGAACAGAAGAATAATGTGAATAACAGCTTGCCTTCAGTCTGCGCAAAGGATTCATTCATTTTCACTGGCCTTCTGCTCAGAGAAAATTATGTCACTGTTATCTCAGCATTTGATGAAAGAGTGGGCACCTGTTCCTTTGATATTTGTGAGTGATTGTTAGGATTATGCTAATTATTCAAGCATATTTTTTTTGAGATATTGAGAATGATTGTGTTTATTTATTCATATATTCTATTAAGCATGCAGTCTTACATCAGGATCTGTCCACCTTAAAGTAGTTCCAACTTCATAGGCATCCGATGAATCTCATAATGCAACTGGATTACAGGTGATAATATGAGACAACTTTATCCTTCACTGTCACTATGGGAGGATATAGTCCTGTGACACAGATTCTGTGTCACAGGTCATGATCCTCCCATGGTGACTGAAGGACAAAGTCATCTGCAGACTTATCTGCAATTACTTCTGCCTCTACCCACTTGGAGAATAAGTATGTTCCAGTAAGGACATATTTGCGACCCATGACTGTTGTCATAAAAAGAACCAATCAACTTAAAACCAACAAATTCCAAAGTCTATTTGACTTACCAGTAGAAATGAATTCATGTGTGAAATTAATTTTTTTTAACTTAATGTTCTTTTTACAACATATTCTAATATTACACTTTTCAAAATTGTTTATGAATTTTAATATGAAAATGTTAAAGTACATTGAATCACATCAACTGAGTAAAGCAACAGTTGATGACAGATGAAGATGTTGATTCTGTGAGACTAGCATTGCAGGTATTTTCTGTTACATGAATAATATTACAAAATCATTCAAACAATAAGAGAGAATAACACATTTTCTAGTAACAGGTACAAGATATAAAGTGAGTTGTGTCTTTATTTAATTAAATAGGGCAGATAGTGGATTAGTTGGAAAAGCTTAATTCCAAATTCATGGACCAAGCAAAAAGGAGAATTTACCATATTGTAGTTTGTCAGAGACAGAATGCTTCAAACTGGGTGCAGATGGCCATCATAGATTGACATACAGATGAAAATTACCATCTGCCCAGCTGTCACACACAGTGCTAGTGTGGATAATGTCATCAGTCTGAGTGCTTCACTTAGTCCTTAACTACCTCCCTCAAGACAATATATGGATAGGTTTTAGCTCAAGAACCATTGTTTCGATGTTTTAAACTGTCTGAATCTTTTGGCAAGTTACAATCAAAAAGGAATGAAGTTTATTCTTCCTGTGACAATAGCTTTGTAATGTTTAAGTTCGAAATATATCTCCACCAATTTTTGTAGTCACTCCAGAGGAAGATAACCACAACAGAAATCATTATCACTTAAATATAACTTCAGATTGAGAAATTCTAAGATGAATGAGCAAAGTGCAGGATCCACCCGACTCTCTCACCTCTTATTCCCCCCCCCCCAAAATACCGATAACCACAACAAAAAAACTTGCTTCTAAAATGAACCACAAAATTGGAGCTTTAGTCTAAATAATGTGAACTGTTAAAAGTTCCATTGATAAACTCAAAGACAAACTTTTATTACAGATCCGAGCAATGGAACAGAAACTAAAACGATGATGTACAAACCAATAGAAATGTCCATAAATCAATTGTTGCAAAACCAGGTCTACATAATGTACAAATTATGTTGGTATAATCAAGGTAATAAATATCCATCAATTAATTTTTTTTCCTTTCAATATTTTGACAATAAAAATTCAATGCTAGTAAATCAATCCAGTTCAAGAAAAAATGATCAGATTTTCAAAAATTTACGTTAAAGATGTCTTTTCAAGGAGATAAGATTAATAATATAAGATAATCAAAGTGGAGATAACCTGGCTCAAGATGTATAACATGATTTTGGAAAGGTAAGGGAAACACAATCCTAGAGACAGTGAACAGTTACCTATGACAGATACATAAGCAGGAGAGGTCAGTCAACAAGATTATCAGCCAATCACTTGTAAAAAAAAACTACACACACAAACACATTTTGATATATATATATATATATATATATATATAATAAATTTTCTCCCTTTTTTTTGTTGCTATACAACATCAAGGAGTGGCTGATTTCAGGTTAAGTGTCAGCAAGTACAAAATCACTGCACACTCCATAATACTGCCATTCTGGTCACAAAGTTGGCTTGCTCCAGGGACATGAGATAGCAGAGAATTATGACAACTGAAACACATTGGGAGATCAGATGGTATCTTACTACAATTCATAATTGGTTTGTGTGCGTGTTTATCTGTCCGTATGTGTGGACCCTAGCTCCTCCCAAACTGCTGGAGGGATCTTCATGAAACTTTCAGGGATTGATGGGCACTTCATAGCACGTCCTTGCAAAAGTTTCATTCCAATCGGGTGGTTATGGGTGTGGTTTTGTCAATAGGTTTGGTTTGGTGATAAGTGACACAACCCATCATAGAACATAACTTATCACAGAACACCACCCAGTGTCAATAATTCCTACATCTCCTATATATATATAAAAGGAGAAGTCTGTCTGTCTGTCTGTCTGTCTGTCTGTCTGTCTGTCTGTCTGTCTGTCTGTCTGTCTGTCTGTCTGTCTGTCTGTCTGTCTGTCTGTCTGTATGTTTTTACCATCATTCTGGCCAAACATGTGGGTGGATTTATCTGAAACTTGGCATGATGATAAATTTTGACCCAACTTAAAACATGGGCTAAAAAATTTGGAAAATGGTTACCATGGTAACGAGAATTAGCCAAATATGGTATTTGGCCAGCTGGGTCCCACTTGGCCACATCTCTTCATTTCCCATTGTAAGGCAAAAAAAATATGTCAAAAATGGTATTTCAGCAATGAAAAAAACCCTAGGGAGTTAGACCCATGAACCCATATATATTTAGAATCAATATAAACTGTGGAATGTTTTAAGTACATGTATAAGACCACACTCTTTACTGTTTTATGTCAGGCTGAAAAGAAGCCAAAAATGGTACTTTGACCATACAAACCCTTGGAGGAACAAGATTTAATATATGGTATGCATACACAACTTGACGTTTGGAGTGACATGGGTGGAATCCCTTCTGGCTACACCTCTTTTCATTGGTGTGTGAAGGCAAAAAAGTGCCAAAAAAAGATATTCTGATTAACGCTTGGACTGAAGGACTTAGATCTACGAACACACTTAATATATTTTTGGTTCATGAGTGTGTGTAGGCATCACGGCTAAACACTGGGACTAAAAAGGCTGAAATTCCGCATGTCCTTCCTTCCTTTGTTTGTTTGTCCGTTTGTTTGTTAGTTCATTTGTTCGTTCGTTCATTCGAACGAATGAATGAATGAACTTGATGGCAATAATGACAAGAAAGAAAAGAAAGCTAGTGCCACTGACTATTCAGAGTGTTTGACAATGACCTCGGTATTATGAAAACTTAGTTTCCTCTAGTATGTGTTTACTAGATATAGGCACTGTAGCAGCTTATTTTGAGAAACTGTAGAGGTATTTGTAAATAATAATATTCCTTGGTGAAAGTTTTGAAGTCAAATTAGGAAGACACTTGAGTAGTAGTTAAGCAGCCCAAGGAAAGCTCGAAATTCCTTAACAGGAGTGGGGGAATGGGCCTCCTCAATAGCTTTCACCTTTCCTCAAATTGGATGCAACCCATTCTTGTCAATCACATGACCAAGGGACTCCACACTGGGGGCCATAAAAATACACATAGCTTTATTTAATTTAAGGTCTGTGGCTGTTAACTGGTCCAAAACCTTCTCTAGGTTCTGCAAATGAATGGCCTCATCACTCCCTGTAACCAAACTGTTATTGGGGTAAACAGGCACCCCCTGCAATCCCTGCAACAAACTAGCCATCAGTCTCTGGAAAATTGCAGGAGCTGAGGGAACTCCAAAATGGCTATCTGTTGAATTGGAAGAAACCCTTGTGGGTATTAACAGTGAGGTAGGGGAGGTATTCCTTACAGGTGTTATCCACCTTCACTTTTAAAAAAGTTTGAGACAGTATAACTTGAAAAAACTGTCCTCCCAGATAGGGCAGAAGATAGATCCTCTCCACACGTGGTAAAGAGTAGGACTCCAAATGGGAAACCTGGTTCACAGTTAATATAAAATCCTCACATATTGGATGGATTTACCTTGCTTAACCACTTGCACAATTGGTGCAGCCCATTCCAGAACTGCACCTGGATGAGAATATGCTTTTTCTGCAATCATCCAACTCCAAGTGCCACCTTGGGCCACAATATGTAAGGCAAACTCCTGGGTTTGAAAAAATTTGGCTGCAATATGCAAGGCAAACTCCTGGGTTTGAAAAAATTTGGCCCTGACACTATCCTCAATAAAAGATTAAGGCAAACTCCTGAGTTTAAAAAAATATGGCCCAGACACTATCCTCAATAAAAGATTTAGCCTTCATTCCAGTTAGCACACCCAGACCCTCTTTAAAGTCAAACAAGGCATTGTATTCATCCAACATCTCCATGAGGTAAATCTTAGACTAATTAAGTTTGAGTTTACTCAGTCAATCCCATCCCAACAAGGTAGGACCCACCCCTTTAATTAGTGTCAGTGGAAGTTTACCAACTTGCTGATCAACCTTAGCAGCCACCTTCAATGTTGGCTCAACCTGACCAGTCAAGTAAGGGTCATGTAAGGGTCATGTAAGCGTCCTCTGCCTAGAGCAATCAGCTTGTTCCTCCTCCCAAAGCTAGAAACAACTGGCGACCTCCATTCCTTACCAGAGTTTTGAGTGGCACACTTTAGCAATGTGGCTTATCTTCTTGCATAGCCTACACTCTGCACCACCACACCTGTAACAAACCAGAGTCTGTGACATACAGCATGCATACCAATTTATCACATACTGTCACACTGACTATACAAAACTGTACTCTCCTGGAGTACCTCTCAAAAATTAGGGCAAGTTCAGATAACTACTTGCATTGCATTTTTAAATTTTTTATGTCTGACCCCACAAACGAGGTTGTTACACAACATGGAATCTAGAGTGTCCCTATATCCACACAACTCAGACATAGACTGAAATAGACACATCTTCTAACTGAACTCTGATATTAAATTTTCATCTCTGCATAATTGCTGAAGGTTGAGGACTGTGTTGGCTAGTTACCACTTCCACAATTTGAAGATAAGTTTTCTTTGCAAGTCTGTCTGGAAAAGTTAGGTCTGTCTGGAAAAGTTGGGTCTGTCTGGAAAAGTTAGGTCTGTCTGGAAAATTAGGTCTGTCTGGAAAAGTTAAGTCCAGTAAGAGTTGGTAGGTTGTGGCCCAACACAGCTCAATAAAATTGCTTGCTTCTTCCCAGCATCCTCAATAATATTAGCTAAGAAATGTGGTCCAACCTCTCAATATACATTGCCAATCCTCAGAGCCTTGAGTAAATGGAACCATGAACCGCCATAATAAATGTGAAACTGCTCTGAGAAAGAAGTCCTCCTTAGCCAAATGTTATAATTTGAAATCTAAGTTTCAAGGGAGACAAGAATCATTCAACAAATGTGACAGAACAAAAAAGGCAAGATCATGTGCATGATGATACATTTAGGGACAATTATAACAAATTTGAATCTGGGCACTCCTGGTAAGGAAAATTTTAAAAAGTTGTCAGATATTTTATTGTTTCACTTTGCTGTTGGTGTACAGGTCAGTCCAAACTCTGGGATATAGCTATTGCTTTTAACATCACCACTATCAAAAAGGATATCTGGAGGTAGCAGGCTGTGGTAGACCTTATGTGCAAGCTTGGATGGCTAAAAAATGTTCCATTCTCAGCCTCCTCCCACGATTTAAATTCCTTTTCTTCAAATTTTCTGTCCACCATTTTACCTACTTCAAGATTTGCAAAAAGAAAAGATTTTAGTTTTCCTCTAACTTTTTTGTTGGATATTTTAAAGAAATTCTAAGACCTTCCACAAGGATAGGACCACTTAGGGAGCAGAATAGAGTTTAAATGACGTTCATAGGACCAGTGGTTCAACAAAAAAAATCTGATAGTTAAACAGGCAGGTACGCATGAAGGCAGGCACGCATGAAGGCAGGCAGAAAGGAGTAGATGAAAATTTTATAAGGTAACTGCTACTACTATTATGGAATCACAAAAGCTATTGTTCATGAACAGAAAATCAATATATAGAATTAATATTTCAGGAAAATTAGTGAATATATAGCAAAATAATGTCTCAAAAGAATTAGCATCGTCAGGAAATAATTAATACTAAATGAAAGAATCAACATTAGCAACATCTCTATTAATTAAAGCAGAGTATAATGATAGACACAATCACAGTGAGAATACAGAGTAAAAAACAACTGTTGGCATAGTCAGATTTTTATGGAGAAATCAGAGCATAAATGATGTTAATAGCGTTGTGTTGGATAAACTGGTTGTAAGTAATAGTCCGCATCAATTAGAAATGTTAAGATCAACTCGATCTTTGAGACTGCAAAGAATTGACCTGAAGTGATGAAAATGTTAAACAATATTGTTAGCTAGAAATTCATCCATATCCAACAATTGTGAGCACCACCCACACACACATTTATGTAAAAATAACCGGTTATGATGGTACAAGCTGATGTGAAGCCTCACATGTGTCCCCCCCCCCCCCCCCCCCCCCAAAAAAAAAAAAAAAAAAAAAAAAAAATCCAGTGTTGCAGTGTTCTTGCAGGGAAATAGAGGACATAAAAATATAAGAAAGGCAAATTATCTTTAAATTAATATCTTACATACACTTTCCCCATGACACCTCAACATGACATAAATACACTTCCTATTTGGTAGTTACTATCTCAACGTATCCTGAACATTCACTTATTTGCAAGAGAAGACACGAATGATGTAGAACACTTCATCCAGTCACAAGACATGGGAATAACTAGAGCTACAAATTTAAGGTGATGAGAAAAAAAAATTTTTTTTTTGTTTCTTTACATTTCCCCGGGTTTTTTGGGGGATTTCCCCTCATTTTAGTCAAATTTTCAACTTTTTGGTGGCCATTTATTAGCGATTTTGTCATAAATGATGTGATTTTGGATTATGATATTTTCCATGTTGTTTAGCAAACATGAAACAGATCTAAGTCCATTCACATTCACTTCGCTGGTTGAAAAATTGCTATAAACTGCAGGAAGCAGAAACTTCAAAATAACTGATGTCTGCCAATTAGCTTCCTAAAGTCACTCTACAACCAGGTTCATTCAATACATACAGAAACACAGATATTATTCAGCTAGATACAATATCAGGAACAGAATCAAGACAGAAATTAGTTAGCTAGATAGCTCTTAATAGTTTCCTGGCAAAGAACCAATTTTGTTTGAGCTAGCATGGCACACTCCTGACAGCTGACTGGTATCACTGCCTTGAAATTTGATGTTGAACTTCTGGGGGTGACATTGTGTTCATTGCATTGGAGAGAACTATTGCATCCATGTAAAGGGATCACTATTACACATAACTTACTCAGTGTTAACCACCATTTCTCAAAGAATTACTTAACAAAAAAAACTAATAAAGTTTTGGAGACTTTCTTTTGAGTTGCAGGTATCAGCTACTGCGTGTTTGGCTTGTTTGCTGTTTGGCAGGAATAGCTTCAGATATCCAATCCCCCAAAAATGTAATTGTGGTCACTTTTGGATGGTACTGGTTGCCCCACATACAAACTCACTTCTGGTGGCCAAGGGAACTTGAATGGACATTAGTGCACACCATCGTAAATGCACACAATTCACTATACCAATAAGCTTCAGGCTTAAACCAGTTACTCCACAGTTGCTATGGTCATTAATTTATACATCCCACAAAACTATGCGTGGTTTGTTGTGAATACTAATTGAAATAGTCATTCAAATCAGTTCTGAGTGCATTCAGATTACAATGGCAGACAAGGAGAAACCAAGATATCTGCCATCTGGTAACTGTTGCAGTCTTCACCAAATGTTCAGTACAATTTCTTAGCATTCTCATACACTCCATACAACCTATTATTTGTCCACGCTCAGAGGAAGATATACATGCCATGATTTGTGTTTATTGGACTTCATTTTAGCACTTATTAACATCAGATCATTCCCACACACAAGATGCATACACGTGCACGTACACACACCTGCCCAGCCACCGCACAATCATGCACACACACACTCAACACACTGGACAGTCGCACACACGCACCGCACAATCACACACACAGTCGCATGCGCACACACACTCAACACACACACAGTCGCATGCGCACACACACTCAACACACTGCACAGTTGCACACACACTTAACACACACACAGTCGCATGCGCACACACACTCAACACACTGCACAGTCGCACACACACTCAACACACACACAGTCGCATGCGCACACACACTCAACACACTGCACAGTTGCACACACACTCAACACACACACAGTCACATGCGCGCACACACTCAACACACTGCACAGTCGCACACACACTCAACACACACACAGTCGCATGCGCACACACACTCAACACACTGCACAGTCGCACACACACTCAACACACACACAGTCACATGCGCACACACACTCAACACACTGCACAGTCGCACACACGCACTCAACACACATAAAGTTGCATGCACACACACTGCACAGTCGCATGCGCACACTTAACGCATGCGCACACACACCACACAGTGACACACACCACACAGTCACACACACCACACAGTCACACACATACTCAACACATACAGTCACATGCACACTCGACACACACACAGTTGCACGCACACACTGCACAGTCGCACACACTGCACAGTCGCACACACTGCACAGTCGCACACACTGCAGTCGCACACACTGCACAGTCGCACACACTGCAGTCGCACACACTGCACAGTCGCACACACTGCAGCCGCACACACTGCACAGTCGCACACACTGCAGTCGCACACACTGCACAGTCGCACACACACTCAACGCACACACACCACACAGCTGCATGCACACTCAACACACTGCACAGTCGCACACACTCAATGCACACACACCACACAGCTGCATGCACACTCAACACACACACACACACACACACTGCACAGTCGCACACACACATACACACAACAATACTGGGATAAAATTGGCTTTATTAGTGGAGATGCTGACTTTGCATAAAAATAACAACAAAATACATTGAAGCAGATGCAGTGAGTGACTTCCTCTCTGTCACTAGCTCTGTGGGCATGTGGTCAATGGCTACTTGGAACACTCATGCCATCAACAGTAATTATCCCTCTGCTATACACACCATATTGTATGCACACCACTACACTCTAGTATATGTTAGAGCTTATACTTACATAGCCGTGGCTCGCCTCAATAACCACAGGTTTACTGTGCTTGAAAAGTGCCTTGCCGTGCAAACTGTCCATGGCTGCACTGGCAGACTTGGGCTCCATGTACTGCAAGAATAGAAGAAAACAGACCTCCTCCATTTTATAAACAACCATGAGGACAAAATAGGTATATACATGATATTCCCCTGGGGGTGGACAGGCTCTATAAAGAATACTGCAATATTATGTGGCCACATGTCATAAATGCAAACCTTGTATAAGGTATTTTAATGAGGAGAGAGAAATAAGTTTCAATATAAGGTAACGTGTTTGATCATTAAAAATTACAAGCAGCTGTAAATAATGAAAATATATTAAACAACTAACCAAATACAGGGCAGGAGTTTTCATGTTTGGAACTGGAACAAGACCATAAACTTTACCATACTTTGAAAACACTACTCGAAGTTGTTCTAATGTCTTCTCCACAGGTGGGTTCTTCACAAACAACTGGATATGGAAGGGACAGCAATAACATCTGTCTCTCAGCATCTCTTATAATTCACATAATCAACCAACAATATTAATTAGCATTTCTGAATTAGAAACATTAATGTTCCTATTAGAGCATTGCTCCACACCTCTCCACCATAAGATGGTGGCCTACCCTGTGAGATGTCTTATAATAAGATGGCGGCCTACCCTGTGAGCATGTCTTATAATAAGATGGCGGCCTACCCTGTGAGCATGTCTTATAATAAGATGGCGGCCTACACTGTGAGCATGTCTTATAATAAGATGGTGGGCCTACCCTGTGAGTATGTCTTATAATAAGATGGTGGGCCTACCCTGTGAGTATGTCTTATAATAAGATGGCGGCCTACCCTGTGAGTATGTCTTATAATAAGATGGTGGGCCCACCCTGTGAGTATGTCTTATAATAAGATGGTGGGCCTACCCTGTGAGCATGTCTTATAATAAGATGGTCCTACCCTGTGAGTATGTCTTATAATAAGATGGCGGCCTACCCTGCGAGTATGTCTTATAATAAGATGGCGGCCTACCCTGTGAGTATGTCTTATAAATAAGATGGCAGCCTACCATGTGAGCATGTCTTATAATAAGATGGCGGCCTACCCTGTGAGTATGTCTTATAAAAAGATGGCGGCCTACCCTGTGAGTATGTCTTATAATAAGATGGTGGGCCTACCCTGTGAGTATGTCTTATAATAAGATGGCGGCCTACCCTGTGAGTATGTCTTATAAAAAGATGGCGGCCTACCCTGTGAGCATGTCTTATAATAAGATGGCGGCCTACACTGTGAGGATGTCTTATAATAAGATGGCAGCCTACCCTGTGAGCATGTCTTATAATAAGATGGCGGCCTACCCTGTGAGCATGTCTTATAATAAGATGGCAGCCTACCCTGTGAGCATGTCTTATAATAAGATGGCAGCCTACCCTGTGAGCATGTCTTATAAAAAGATGGTGGGCCTACCCTGTGAGCATGTCTTATAATAAGATGGCAGCCTACCCTGTGAGCATGTCTTATAATAAGATGGCGGCCTACCCTGTGAGCATGTCTTATAATAAGATGGTGGGCCTACCCTGTGAGAATGTCTTATAATAAGATGGTGGGCCTACCCTGTGAGCATGTCTTATAATAAGATGGTGGGCCTACCCTGTGAGCATGTCTTATAATAAGATGGCGGCCTACCCTGTGAGCATGTCTTATAGGATGGTGGCTTACTCTTGTGCAGATGGTTGAAGAAAGTCTGTCCAGGTGTGCCTGTTCAGGAGATGGGGCAGAAGAGCCCTTTAGTGGGAAGAGAACACAAAACATAAGATTAGAAAAGATCTAATACCCCACATGTGACATGCAACACTGGCATGTGACAGTCACATATCACCTCACATGTCTTGTGCCTCATATGTGATGTGTGGAATGTCACAGTAACTAGGGCTATCAGAAGAATTAGTCCTTTAAAGTTCATTTCACTATCATTCATTGGATACACATTTGAATGATAAATGTAGTGAAGGAGTTTCATTCCAGTTCGCCCATTCCAACTGTGTGACTTGTCTAACTGTGTACACCTAAACCAGCCCAAGCTGAAGATGTGTAGGACAGAGAAGTTTAGTTCACTTACATAGAATGGCACTGACATTGGCTTGGGACTGCCTCCCTCTCTTCTTCCCTCCAGCCCCTTCAATGCCCTCATTCCTCCATCTTTATCCCTTATCTAGTCACATGGGAAGGAAGAGAAGGGGGGAAGGTGGAGGGGGGTGGGGGAGGAGAGCAGCTTCTACAGAGTGGTATCGACAGACAGAGCAGCTGAAACTGCAGATAATTTCAGAACCATCTGGCAAACTTCCAGTGCCCCAGGACCATGAGGTTGTAATAATCCATTAAACACTCACAAGCATAGAGTTTTTCTCAAACACCTCCCACAGAGGACACACTAGTCTACACACCTCAACCTCACTTCATCTATAAGGACATTGAGAGCTTCAGTTTAACTCAGTGTCCTCCATGTGTACGAAGCTTATAATTAGTGACACCACCTCCTCCTCCTCCCCCCCCCCCCACCTCCTCCTCCCCCTCACCTCCCCCTGCCCCCATCTTCTTCTCCCACTACCGATAGTAGATTCCAAGCTAACCAGGTTTAGATTGACCTAGTGTCTTGAGTGGAACTAAACAGTGCAACCCTTTACCAACCCTAGCTACATTCCAACACCTCTCGAAGGTCAACAAATGCAGCTTGACCATGTGACCTGAGAGAACTCGAGGGAGAACACTTTACCAACCACTGCCCCACTCTAGGTACAGCTTGGCCTTGTGTCTTGTGGGGAACTCAACTGTCCACCTTTTACCAGTCCAAATGCACTCAATGTGTATGTGTATGTTCGGATATAGGGAGAAGAGGTGATAGACTTTTCCATGCTTGTGCTGTGGGTCATGTGATCTATGCCTATAGTACAGTTCATGTGAAAAAAAAACAAAAACTTTACCTGAGTAGAGTCAGGATCAGGAGACTTCCTCCAACGACCAATGGAAGAGAAAGATGACCCGCCATTCCTGGTGATCTGGTTGAGGGAGCGAATACCCTTTGGCTCAGGCAGACCAGGAGGCAAGATGGGTGAGGAGGAGTCTGGCAATGGAGAAGATTGGAGGCGGTTGCTATCTTCTGATGAGTCCCCCGCAGACAATCCTAATGAATGGAACGACTCACTGCATGTGTCTCCTCACCCATGCAGCACACATCCGCCCGCCCAACAATGAAAGATGACAGCCGCATGGGGTTGGGTTGCGAGTGACAATGCAACATTTAGGGCTCTTTTTTTTTTTTATTACTTCAGTTGCCCTACAATGGTCCTGCCAAACTCTCACTCTGCACACTGTGTGGTGAGATCACTTACAACGCAGCAAGTGTCCACCTCTGTGGCAGGCATTGGTACAGTAAGATGGCCAAGTCAGTGTAACTACACATCAGTAAATTACGCTCTCAGATACACACACCGTCCATTAAGCAGTTAATTTGTGGCACCAAGGAAAGATAACATCCCTTACAAAACAATGAATACATCTGTCGCCCAAAATATACACTATACATGCTTAAACATAAACTATTTGCCCATGACCATTCAAGTTAAGTGAAGGCCAGAAGGTCAGAAGGTCAGAAGGCATAGAAGGGTTCTTACCTGAGGAGAGCCTGTCTGAGAGCAGCTTGTTCGAGCCCCCTATCTTCTCTTTCTGCATTTCAGTCTTCTTGGCATTTAGCAAAGTCTTCCTCACTAGACCAAGAGCATCACTGTTGACACGAGGAGTGGAACTGCTGCGCTGCGAAGCCCGGGAACACCCACTGGAACAACACCCACGTAGGCAAGGAGCAGATAATTACACTGATATCACACACTCTGCTTCATACACACAATTGCAGGGTATGCCTTGTTTTCTTTGCAAACACACTCACCTTCGGATGTATAGGGCAAGGAACTAGTTTAGATTATGTAAGGGGTCACCTTCATGGCTAGGGCTAAGGGAAAACTAGTGATAGGGTTAGATTAGGTAAAGGCCAGTGTTTCATACAGGAGAGGCGACCTGGGATTTCTCCCCACTCAGATAGAAACTCCTCTCAGACGAAATTTCCCCTCCCCCCTCCCCTACACCCAAAGGTAAGATGTCATGTAGGATGTAACCGCAGCTTATGAACTATACTGCCCACAAGTGGTTATAGTCGGCTGGCTGCCCCAATAATACACCAGACTACATATCAGAGAACCTAGTTCTCACAACCTTCCTTGGGGGGATTCCCCCAGACCTGCCTAGAACATGGTACCCATGAAAATACTCTATGCCATTATACTTCCCCCCCCCTCCCCCCCCAAGGGGGGAAAAAATACAGTATTCCAGGCCAAGGGGTCACCCCTACATGCATATGTGATGGGCCCTACCAACACATGAATTAATTAGGTGGCAAGGTACATGCAGTGTTGTGTGTGCTAGTGACCTGCTTGAAGTGGAACTGTCTCTACCAGTAGCCCTCCTCTCTCTGCCCCTCTCCATCTTCCCGGCCACCATGTTGGAAGGAGTGAGGCAATCCTTCGCTTGTGAAGAGTACATTGGCTGGGATGAAGTGATCTCATGGGAGGGGCCATGTTTACGAGGAGGAGAGAGAGATAATGGTTGGGGTGAGGGGCTGTTGCGTATTGATATAGAAGAAGTGGGGGTGTGGCTTTGGCTGCCAGGAATTGTGAAGATACCATCATTCTTAGGACTCTGGAGCTCATCCATGGAGTCAGCCCAGTTAGAGGATATGCTCTATCAGAGGGGGAGAGATGAGGGGGGAGAGATGAGGGGGGAGGGATGAGGGGGAGGGAGGGATGAGGGGGAGGGGGAGATGAGGGGGAGGGGGAGGGGGAGGGGGAAGGGGAGATGAGGGGGAGGGGAGAGAGGGTGGGAAAGATGAGAGGGAGGGAAAGATGAAAGGGAGGGGGAGAGAGGGACAGAGAGGGGAGAGAGGGACAGAAAGGGGAGAGAGGGGAGAGAGGGACAGAGAGGGGAGAGAGGGACAGAGAGGGGAGTGAGGGGGGAAGAGAAAGGGAGATGGGGAGAAGGGGAGGATAGTAATAAAATTAGCAAACGTGAATCTTTATTATTAGGCTTTGCATAGAGCAGGCCAAGGAGGGTGTAAAGGTCAGGCCTAACACAGCTCCTTCAACATGTTAGAGCTCACAGGGAGCCATTAAATGTTCTGCAAGACGAACTGAACATGCGTGCACACACACACACCACTTTCAAACATTACCCCCCTCCCAATATCTCACCACAATGCCTTGGTAGCTAGGAGATACGACCTCTTCTGGTGACCCAGGCTTGACCTCAGTTGTCTCTTTCTGAGAGAATTGCATATGTGGCACAACTTTGAAGTCGGCCACATAGACGTCCTCATTGAGGTTAATAGTCTCAATACTGGTGTCCAAAAACAGCTGCACACCCACTGCTCGCCCATCCACCGCTGACAGCTGCAGAATAATGGGATTTGCACAACATCAAATACACAAACTGGCAGACTGAAAGAGTGCTATGATGAAAGTTCACCTCATAACTTCTAGCAAAGGTTCAACACTTTAATTGAGTCACATCAAAGCTTGGACAATGAATAGCCACACCCCAATTAATGCAATGTGTACAAAACAATTAATCAATAATTAATTAACAGAAATAGTAGCCTGTCTTTAAGAGAATGACATAAATCACGTTTCTGGGACTTACTCTAAACCTGACATGTGTGTGTTGTATTGCACAGCTGGTCAATGCCTGTCCTTTGAGAAGGTGAAGGCCATAAGAAGTAGGTAAGGCGCCTTCCAAGATTAAGCATCACTGCATTTGACTAGCGTCCACCACATGATCGTCCATCTGTGCATGGCAGGAATGGCACATGACTCTAGCAGACAAAACTGTTAATGCTCACTGAGAGGATGGAGTCAACTATGGAGAATAGTTGTCAGCACTCATGCAAGACGCTATGTCTTCTGTCACAAGATAAAAGTTGCCTCGTTTGTGCATGGCTGATTGGTGACACGTTCATCCAGAATGAATCTACGCAAACATTTGTGAGGTAAAGGGCACTCACACCCACAGGCCGATTCGAGCTCAAATAAATAACCAGTCGGTGATCATACAGATACTTGGTCATAGAGGCAAAAAAAAATGTCAAAGATTTATTCCCAATTTACACAACTGTCTTTGAAATGAATGCCAAGTGTCTGCTGACCTGTGCTGATGTCAAGGTGTTAGCATTCATTCAGGCTCAGGTAAACTAAATGCGATCTAATGTTTGTGCGGTAATTTCAACTTGTACGCTTGTGACATTATAATAGCTGCCAAGTAAAATTTATCTTCTCATAATGAGTTGAGTCTAACGCATGGCAGAAGGGAACAAAGTATGAGTGACTATGCTTGAGATCTGTGCCTGAAACTGGTAAAGGGTCTTCAACCTCCCCCCCCCCCCCCCTCTATTCTAATGGTTGATACTATGCAGAGCTGCCAAAGGGAGAACACTAGCAGCAAGATTACTGAATCCTCTTAGTAAATTATTGCAGCACACATACAGTAAATCTAAGTTGTGTTTTTTGTTGTTGTTGCAGTATTGCTGGCCAAGGGACTAAATGAAACTATCTTCCCCACCACCATCACCATCACCATGACGAGTGTGAGCAGATTTGAGTGCCTGGTTGACACCACTAGTGGCCAAATGACTTATTCCATGTGGCTGGTTGGAATATCCAAAACTAACGACAGTAAAAATAGAGAATTATTCTTTGTCTGTTTAGCAAAAAGATAATAATTCTTTAAATGTTTTCTTTAATATTTCCAATATGCTGTTGTTTGAATTCTTTTTCTGCTTTCTTCTTTATTTCCTTTGAAGGATCAGACTTTAGCTCTTTGAAGGATCAGACTTTAGCTCAGCAGAGAGTGCAGGACTTCAGTGACAAGGTAGTACCCTGAGCCTTGGGGAGGAAATGAGATGCAACAGCACCACCATCCCTTACCTTGAGTGAGGACCTTCACCAGCACAATAGAATGCCAATGTGCCAACTATGAGGTGCAAGCTCTATACATCAATAATTTATATCTCTCAACAAACAACTGCAGCTAGAGAAATACGTGAGTGCTGCCTTGCAACGATGAAGGTTTACTAGCCTCATACAGCAGGAGGAGCCAGACACACACGTGCACACACACACGTGCACACACACACGTGCACACACACACGTGCACACACCACACACAGTGCTAATGCACATTCCTACATATCGTGAATCAGCTCCAGAGTGCTACACTTACTACATTGGCAGACACCATCTTTGAACTGGTGAGGAAGTTGAAACGCTCAATTTCCTGGAAGTATAAATACACAAATTAAAAACATCCTATACCGAAAGGACTGCCTCTATACTCACCTTCTCTGTGAAAGAGGAGTGGTTCTCATTAGCTATGGAGCATGTCACTGCTAGGAAAGGGATTTCCTTGAAGTCTGCACCCAGTGTGGTCAGACTTTCCTGTCCCCTCAATTCCTCGTTCCCAAAGTCCAAATACTTCACCTTCCACTAAAGGACAGAGAGAATAGCAAACACGGAGCAATCTCATGAGCAGAAATTGCTTCAATACTCATCCACCTTGCAGACTTACACCTACTTTATTATCACGGTAACCATAGACTCTCATACATCAAAATCACACACACCACACTAACCAACTCTAAATAAAGCACATACTTTTCTTGATAGGTCCCTTTAAAATACCACACCCACCCACCCACCCACTCACTTGCTCTCCCTCTTTTCGCTCCACACGGGCCCTGTACCAACACTCGTCCTCAGAGAACAGAGCGGCACACACATCTCCACTGCCGAACACAATGGCAGAAGGCAGCTGCTCCTTGCAGCGCTGCTGTAGCTGCTCCACCATCTGTGTGAAGGCCGGACCTTCGGCAGAGGCCAGCTGCACATTGAAGGTCCCATCCACAGAGAGGGGCGTGGTCACAAACACATCATACTTCTCCCCTGATAGTTAAGTATACAAGTGTTTTGAACATGTTAATTAACACCTAAAAATACTAATTCTGCACTGTAAACATTGCATGTGATCACTATGAACTACTGAATAATGTATATCACATGACGACATCAATGTGGTTAGAACACGAAGCAACTATTCCAGGAGGTGCTGAAAATTCCTGGGCAGGAAAATGCTTCTTTAACAAAAACCTTAACAATATCATTTCTTAAAACCTAACGTGTGTGTGTGTGTGTGTGTGTGTGTGTGTGTGTGTGTGTGTGTGTGTGTGTGCGCGCGCATGCGCGCGTAAAGACAGGCTATGGTATTACACTATACAGCACCCCATCCCTTTAGGCTAACTTATTAAAGAGTTAGTCAACCAAATCATATGGTTTACATGTCACTTAGTTAGAAGTGAATGGGTTGCTACACTAGATAAGTGATATCTACACATGCTGATTAAATCTTAAGTGGGTCTACAACATCTGTTATGATACATTAACTCGTTTAACGATATACTATACATGATTGACTAGTAAATTATAGATGGTATCACCTTCCTTCAGTGGACACTGAGTGGAGCACAACTTTGCAGACGTCTCCGCAGACGTCTCTGTAGTTACAGCTGCCCCATCATCTTTCTCCTTTAAGCTTTGCATGGTTTCCTCAGGTTCTCCATCATCCACAGTAGATGTGGCCAACCCTACGGAGGCCAGCACGTCCACATTCTCTTCTCCACAGACTTTGTCCACCCCATCAGATGCACTGCATGCCTTCTGCATTGCCACATCCTTGCTCACTCCTCCACCCCCAGAATTACTGGCGGAATTTGACTGACAGACAATGGGTGTGGCTCCGAGAGAAGTAGAGGGCATGGCAGGCTCCAATGAGTCGCACTTGCTCATTTGTACAGTATCAGAAAAAAAAATTAAAGTGGATTCATTCACTTTGGAAGAATTAGTGGAACAGTCTTCGGATAATATCACGACTTCTTTCTCCAAGAGCAGCTCATCTCCCTTCACGACCACAACTTCATTGGTTGATTTCGGTGTGGGGGCAGGGATATCTTCAGGTTTCTGTGAAGTAGCAAGTGTTTGCGGAGTGGGTGTCTTCCCGGCAAATCGGACATCTCTGTATTTGATATTGCTGGACGATGACTGCAAATGTGAAGGGGGAAAAAAAAGGACAAGCATATCAGTGAACATAAATTCTGAAACATGTTAGAACTAACACATGTTGACTGCTCAATGAACCAAACAAATGTAGACCACAGGTCAACAATTCTAAACTCAAGAGATGTCTGCTTCAAGTCACCAAATTATTTATTTAGTAAATTCATATATTTCTGCTAAATTGCTTTATATTCAGTGTTTACATAAAGATTTATCAAAGTCCGTTTAAAGGTTTTCTTCAGAGAATCTGTTATTCTTGAGATGAATTGCAATTGCTCCACATTCTGCAATATCAGCATCTGTGGCTGTTGATCTTTAAACCGGACCTAACTGAACTGTTCTCTCTGAAATATCTTATCACTATTTTCAGTTTAGTATTTCTACAGCCATCTGTGTGCTGATAGTAAAGGGTCTACAACGAAACAACTCTGTTTTAAAATGGCGGATAGGAATGAAAGGATTTTGTGATTTACACTTATGGAGGGTGAAGGAAATTATGATGACTACCATGAAGTGTGGGAGACACTGTGACAGATCATGAATGTAGCAGAGGTGGAGGTGGAGGGGGCGGGGAACAAATCTCAGGGGGAATGGGTGACCAGCTAGCTAAACATGAACTATGAACTCAATCCTTTTCTGGTGCATAGCTAGCACGCACCTACAATACTAAATTCTGCTGTACATAAATTCTTCGAAAGAGCAACTTTTGTGTAATCAACTTTCTCTCTACTGCAGAATGACTGCCGAGGTTTCCGTACCTTGAGAATGCTCTATATTAACTGTTTAGTTATGCCTAACTATTCAGCTGCACTAAAGTTGGTTCCGACTGGTCGGCAGTGAGTAGTGATAGGAAACGCTGCAGCTGTGGAGATTGTCTACTTCCCTGTTTCTGCGGCTTGCTGAATTAAAAAATAAATTTTTTATGGGGAGAAAGGGGGGGGGGGGGGGCATATCCATGTGTGCATGCATGGGCCACCATGTGGACATGCTGATGAGTCCAGAGAACACACAGCAGCGCTGAAGGTAGCACTCCACCATGGCAACCACACTATCAATATTGACTTCAGTATGCCACAACAATGACAATAGCTATTGCAACACTAACCATGACAACATTATACACAATAATAACAATGACAACTGACGTTATGCAAACACACTGACTATTCCTACACACACCTGTGATGGAGTGGAGGGTTGGGCCAAGCGGCAGATGACGTCCCCCACATCAAAGGATTCCCCTTCTTCCACGGACAGGGGGTGATTGGTCAGCTGCACACGATAGAGTCGCCTGTGCACGCTGTCCGGGAGCACCTCCAGCACTTCGACTGAGAGCTCACAGCTATGCGTGATGTCATTGAACTCCCACCGAACCTTCAGCAACAAACACGGAAGATGGAAGTTAAGGTGGAAGGATGGAAGTTAAGGTGGAAGGATGGAAGTTAAGGTGGAAGGATGGAAGTTAGGTGAGAAGAGGATGGAAGTGAGGAGAGAGCAGGATGGTAGTGAAGAGAGATAGGGGGTGGAAGTGAGGAGAGAGCAGGATGGAAATGAAGAGAGGAGGACGGAAGTGGGGAGAGAAGAGGATGGAAGTGAGGAGAGAGGAGGACGGAAGTGAGGAGAGAGGAGGACGGAAGTGAGGAGAGAGCAGGATGGAAGTGAAGAGAGGACGGAAGTGAGGAGAGAGGATGGAAGTGACGAGAGAGAGGATGACGGAAGTGAAGAGAGATAGGAGGATGGAAGTGAGGAGAGAGCAGGATGGAAATGAAAAGAGAGAGGACGGAAGTGAGGAGAGATAGGAGGATGGAAGTGAGGAGAGATAGGAGGATGGAAGTGAAGAGAAAGGACGGAAGTGAGGAGAGATAGGAGGATGGAAGTGAAGAGACAGGATGGAAGTGAGGAGAGAGGAGGATGGAAGTGAAGAGAGATAGGAGGATGGAAGTGAGGAGAGATAGGAGGATGGAAGTGAAGAGAAAGGACGGAAGTGAGGAGAGATAGGAGGATGGAAGTGAAGAGACAGGATGGAAGTGAGGAGAGAGGAGGATGGAAGTGAAGAGAGATAGGAGGATGGAAGTGAGGAGAGAGCAGGATAGAAGTGGAGAGAGAGAGGATGGAAGTGGAGAGAGAGAGGATGGAAGTGGAGAGAGAGAGGATGGAAGTGAGGAGCTTAGGATAGACGTTAAAAAGAAAGGATGCATTATAAATATCTTCTATCATCCTCAGTCTATCCATACAGCCATTCCGGCATCTCCCCTCCCCCTCTCCCCTTGTCCCTATACTTGCCTCCCTCTCGTAGGAGAGTGCAGGGTCGACAGAGAAGCAACACTGGATCATCGTAAAGGGATACACCTGGAACTTAGGGTGTAGCTCATACAAGTCAGAGATGGCTATTCTTTCCACATTCCCGTAATCCACAAAGAAGACTTTGGCCTGAAGAATAGAAACAATAGTTCTCTTATTAAAAAAAAAAAAAAAAAAAAAAAAAAAAAAATATATATATATATATATATATATATATATATATATATATATACACACACACACACACACATGCACGTACACACATCCACACAAACATGCACACACACACGCACATACCTACCCACACATATTCACACAAACATGCGCGTACACACGCCCACCCAAACACATTCACACAAACATGCATGCACACCCACCACCCACACACGCATGCACGCACACACCCACCCACACA
The DNA here is from genome assembly GCA_963969325.1 of Lycopodina hypogea. Classification (NCBI taxonomy): domain Eukaryota; kingdom Metazoa; phylum Porifera; class Demospongiae; order Poecilosclerida; family Cladorhizidae; genus Lycopodina; species Lycopodina hypogea. The sequence continues at coordinate 4,094,626 of OZ017784.1, read as the reverse complement.
CATTCACACAAACATGCACACACACACACTCCCACACAAACATGCACACACACACACACACACACAAACATGCACACACACACACACAAACATGCACGCACACACACACACACAAACATGCACACACACTCCCACACAAACATGCACACACACACACACACACACACACACACACACACACACACACACACACACATCCATGCACGCACACGCAAATATTTTCTGTGTGCTACACTCTTGACACAGAGATTCACAGTGAATTAATGGACGCTGAAGAGACTTTAATCAGTTGCACTTCTAACATATCTCGTCCACACCCACACCCACCAAGGGATGATTGCTTCCTTACCAAGGGTAAAGCAAGTGACTGAATCAGGTCTGACAATCAGGTATTCTACAGCTGATTGGCATTTAATGCTCAAGTGTATCTATAATACTCAAGATGAATATACAATACTCAAGGTGTATCTACAATACCCAAGGTGTATCTACAACACTCAAGGTGTATCTACAATACTCAAGGTGTGTCCACAGTACTCAAGGTATATCTACACTATATTTAAAGGATTTGGATAAAGTTGAGGTTTGGGGGAGCTTGCCCATAATAATGTGAAGATACACCTCCTTAGAAAGTCATTACTATTATGAATGAACAAAGCTATTGCTACTTTAAAGTAATACATACACTATAATAAACATAAAATCATACCCATACGACACCCATTCTCACTTCGCTTTTAGAGGGGATGGCGGTTATCCTTGCCCGGTGCCATCTTTTGTCTTCAGAGTACAGAGCACAGCAGACGTCTCCGACTTTGGGAGACTTCAGAGGGGCTGGAGGATAGCAGGATAACTCCATACTGCAGACAGTCAGGGGCAACCACAACACAACACATGTGGGGGCAGGGCAAGGGGAGACATCAATTACATTTTATCCAATTAAAAATAATTAGCAAGGTAAAAATTTAAGTACTGCACACAGAAGTAGAGAGGTAGTGAATGCATTAGGGGGACTGTGATGAAGGGGAGGAGGGAGGAAGGTGACGCCGCACTTATCATCTAGCAAAGGTAGGAGTAGTTTCCTGCTACACAGCTCAATCAATCTCTTTCCCTCCCTCTCTCTCCCTCTCTCGTCCCTCCCTCTCTCTCGTCCTTCCCTCTCTCGTCCCTCCCTCTCTCTCGTCCCTCCCTCTCTCTCTTGTCCCTCCCTCTCTGTCATCCCTCCCTCCCCCTCCCTTCCTCTCTCTCTCTCGTCCCTCCCTCCCTCTCTCTCGTCCCTCCCTCTCTCTCTCTCTTCCTCCCTCCCTCTCTCTCGTCCCTCCCTTTATCTCTTGTCCCTCCCTCCCTCGTCCCTCCCTCTCTCTCTTCCTCCCTCCCTCTCTCTCATCCCTCCCTCTCTCTCATCCCCTCTCTCTTTCTCTAGCACATATTAAAAAGACAAACTAAATGAGGGAGTGAGAGTACACAGCATTGTACACATGCATCATTGTCATGCATTGATATTGTAACCACGTTTGTTGCCAGGTGTGGTCACAGCTCCATGCAGTCTCACCCTATAGTATTGTCATGTGTTTCTATAGCAACCATGCGTGTTCCCAGATGTTGCCATGGTATGTGGTGATAGTCCACAGCTCCATGCAGTCTCACCTTATAGTGTTGTCATGCATTACTATAGCAACTATGCATGTTGCCATGGTGCATACATGGTGATAGTCCACAGCTCCATGCAGTCTCACCTTATAGTGTTGTCATGCATTACTATAGCAACTATGCATGTTGCCATGGTGCATACATGGTGATAGTCCACAGCTCCATGCAGTCTCACCCTATAGTGTTGTCATGCATTACTATAGCAACTATGCATGTTGCCATGGTGCATACATGGTGAGTCCACAGCTCCATGCAGTCTCACCCTATAGTGTTGTCATGCGTTACTATAGCAACTATGCATGTTGCCATGGTGCATGCATGGTGACAGTCCACAGCTCCATGCAGTCTCACCCTATAGTGTTGGAGAGGTTGCACAGCATAATGTCCTGGGCACCGAGATCATCGGGAATTGGCCGTACCCAAAACTTCCCGTCAGTGCTCATGGAGCCTATGACGCTTGCCTTGGCTGTCATACCTTTACCAACCTCCAGACGATGGTCCAAGGTCAGAGATGCTGTGGTGTGGACCAGGTTCACCATATCCGGGACAAACCCAGAGAGCAACCCTCCGCAGAAACTTGGCACAGAAGGAAGTGAAAGGTTGCTAGGAGACAAAGGAGAAGCTGATATCAGTGCCGCCACCTCTTCTCTGTGACTTCTAAGAACACCGCACTTGTGATTGAATGAGGCCAGGTGGTTGGCCATCATTTCCTGCAGCAATAAACAACAATGACAACAACAAATAAAGAACAATAGCAGCAGCGACAACAATATAGCATTGTTTACTTAAAGATAACCCAATTGCCAAGTAGAAGACCACACACAGCAACTAGCTACACAAACCTCTTCCTTCTGCTCCAGAATAGCCCTGAACTTGGAGAAAGCTTGTCTGGTCTGGTCCTGGAGTGCAGCCAAGCAGGAAGTCAACTCACCGATCTGCTGGTCCAGCTTATTCAGAACCTGTAGGTGCATAGAGATAGACACACACACACACACACACACACCAAGGGTCATGTCCCTTTAGTATCACACATCACATGACATGTGCAACCACTGCAGACCCCCACCCCACACCTCCTCCTCCACCCACACCCCTCCTCCTCCTCCACCCACACCCCTTCTCCTCCACGCACACCACATTTCCCCCACCTGTACCCTCCACACGTCTATATCCACCATGCTGCATGAGAAGTGAACAAGAATAGAAAAATAATTTAGATTCTTTGGGTCAAAATTAAACTATGACATGCCCTGCTCTGAGATTTGCACATAATGAATCCTATGGCTCTTTCTTTCACGGACGCTGTGCATCTATATAAGCAACAAAAAAAACCAACCACACTGTCATGAATAATTAATGAGCCATGGGTGCCTCCCCCCTTAAATCACTTTTGTGATTGCATGTAATTCATTATTGAAAGAAAAGGGAAGTAATTTTACTTGAAATTGAAGTGTCCCGACACAAATTGACACACACACACACACATCCAACGCCCTGCACACACACACACGCAGGCAGACAGACAGAAACACATACACATCCAACACCCCGCACACACACACATGCAGGCAGACAGACAGACAGACACACACCCTCTCTCTCTTTTTTACTTATTTATTTTATTTCTTAATTTTTTTAAAATCTATTTACTTAGGTAAAGTGTCAATGCATATCAAACTGGCAATCCTTTTCTAGTTGCATGCATTTGCCCTTTGCAGGATCAGACAACAATGTTACAGAGACATGAAGAGCTATCTATGTAAGACAGGAGTCTAGGAAATACTAGGTTAATGGCCAAAGGTGATGAAGCATATGCAATAGAACGACATGGTCTTCCCCTCCCCCCCCCCCATAGAAACGTAACATCTGCGTAACATCTGCGTTCATCAAGGCTTGAGAGATGGAACTGGTTGGCTAGAAGTACTTCCACACACACATGCAAAGATTCCATTCCCATCTTCGTGAGAGCAAGGATTGGTATCCCTCATTGAAAAGATGTGACTTATTTTATCCTTTCATATGAAGCACAACTGTTTGCCCTGTTCATCTCACACTTCACATTGACCAATGAGACTATTCATTGTCATGGAGATGGGACATGTGACAAATTCTTAGTGCAATGTTTCACCAGCCTAGGTCAGGTGGGTGAGACACCGCACTGAGAGCGGTTTGCACTAAGACTTGTGGCCAATAATTACTCGAATATTTATTAAAGTATAGGTTTTAGGCCACCCCTGCGAAATTATTGTTCAGAACAGTTAGATGAGGTTAAAGTTGCGGCATAATTTACAACTTTTGGGGTTTCACTCCCATTTAGTTTTAACCACAGGTTAAAAAGCCATTCTTGTCCCAAACTTGTGGATATCCCCCTCCCACCCTCAACCATTCCAAGTGCTCCTAGACCTGTGTGTGTATGCCACAGGTACAAACAGGTGGAATAATTTATATTTGTGTGCTCTCCCTAAATGAAAAATAATAATCATTTTCTAATAATAATAACAAGAGGCCAGATTGCAGCTTTACAGAACTATAATATTATTTGCAATTTTTCTCCATTGAGTAATAAACATGGACAACCCCCAAAGGTTGAGGTGTGGCCTGATGGGACCCAGCCCACGTCAATCCCAGAGTGAAGTTGTGTATGCATGCCAAGCTTCAAGTGTTTAAGTGAGACAGTTTCAGTTTTGCAAGAAGATATTCTCACCGTAAATTTCACAGGAAAAAATATGTATGACCAATTGAAAATGTTCACATGATAACATAATTTTGGTCACGATATGTTGTGCTGTTATTTATATTTCACAGGGGGTACCTCAGGTCTGATCTGCAAATGCTATCTGGAACCTTCTAATTATCGGTGACTTATCATTTAGATATTTCTATTGACTTATACTATAGGCTGTCATATGACACCATCAATGTGTAACAAAGATGGAAGATGATTACAAACACATTCATTGCTATAGAATATTAACAATTTTTTGTTGTTGGTATATTTCTACGTTAGCAGAATGGTAGCATAATAGCACTGATTGTCCTGGCAACTAATTAATGACCAAGTCTTCCTCAAAACATCAAACTCTTCCGATCGTTAAAACGTGCAGTCAAGAAACTTTAATTATACATCAGCCACAGTCAATCGTAATTTTACATCCTATCACTTATAATTACCTGTGCTATTGATTGCGCATTATTACAAAATGAAGTTATGTTTGTAAATTGTATGACCACATTATGGATATTGTACAATTTCATGTGCATATATACATATATATATCTATCTTCCTTACGCTGTCAACCGTTACCCATTTTACGCACAAATTGTGCCAAAAGTACTAGTTTTAGTTCATCACTAACTTGTTTGATCTTTATAGGACGACATTGGGAACAGAATGAAACTCAACTGGTGGTCGAGGTAGATGATAGATAATCAAACAAACCACACTCCATAAGAAGTGCATAGTAAGTACTATCATTCACATTTCTAGGGGTTGCAACAAAATTAGTGCTGGACTGCAACCACACCCTTGCTGCAGTACACAGTAGGTAAAGGGTCTGGCAAGTGAGAATTGGTCTCACTGAAGTCCACTAGATTTGATTTCTTATTGCAATCATAATTTAAAAAGGGTCATTCTTTTGTTGTTGTCTGCTTGTGGTTGGATAGATCAATAAAAGTAGATAAAACCTAAATATCCTGCCAGTACCTTATGCTGCAAGGGTTGGGTGTCTTTTTCTTGCACTGAAGGCATATCCTGGGGAGTGCTTAGTGCCACAGCATCCATGGCAGCATCCATGGCAGCATCCATGGCTGCATCCTTGGCGGCATCCATGGGAAGGTCTAGCCAGTTCTCACACCCGCAGAGCACCAGACACTCTAATTCAAAACTGAAACAGAATTCAGGGTAAGAATAAATAAATAAAGCTTAATATTAAAAAAATATCCGAGAAGGGTATAATTCTGAAGAGTAGCTATGAGATCACAAACCCCAGGAAAGTATATAGCCTCAATCTTCCCCCCCCCCCCCCCCCCCACTTCTTCCTTTCTATGCTAATAAACCTTTTTCTGCTCCTACGTACCTCCGACCTCGACTTCACTCTTCTTTTACTCAGTAGCTAACTGAGTTTTTGTTTACCTTCTCTGCGCAGGCTTCTGTGGTCCTGCTGAGACTAAAGACTCAACTTATCTCAGGGGGACGTCCTATTCCAAAACACGCGCACCTAGCGGAGTCTGCACCGATTTTCAATTAAAAACAATTTATTTCTTGTCAGTTACTCCAATTATAAGATTCAGACATTCAATAATTTGAATTTATAAATGCACCAGTTTGTCTTCTTCATGCTAGTCTCGGTCCCAAACTATCTTCTTTATTGGTATTATATAGTGACTAAAATCACCACCAATTTAACCATAGCCATTGCATTGCCCCACTTTCCTGGACACTGATATTGGATAGTTCTTTGGCAGAGTGCAAATCACATATTACTTTTGGTTCCACTTGACAAAAGAATAGGTTGAATATTTTATTCAATTAGCCCTATGGGTCTACTCAGTGCTCATTCAGTATCTCTTCCACTCTTGTTCAACCTTGGTTTACCTGCCATCAAATGACACCTTTGTATTGGGTCTGCAGGTTGTGGAGTAAATGTGAATATAGTTAACTGGTTGATAATACATCGTTTCAACTGATTGAGGAGGGGGAGGGAGTAAATAGGTAATGGTAGAAATGCCATCTCCTGGATAAATGTCAATACCAATCCTAATAAAAGTCAATACCAATCCTAATAAAATAACCGGCGGTGAAGGTGTTCGTTTGTCTAATATTTCCTTCCAGGAGTTTGATCTGAACACTAATATATGACAAGGTAAATACATGCAGCCATGTACAAACCTTGACAGATTCAAAATTTCCTTTTGACTATCTTTCTGACCTTTTGTGTCTGTATCTTGACTTCAAAAGAAAAAAACAACCCATCATTGACTACCACAGAATCTTCTGAACAATGTTTTCGATATACAATTCAAAATTTTCACCACTCACCAACTATCGATAATTAGATAAAGCTTGAACATAAAACACAGAAAAAATCAGTTCATCATATATTTTTTTCCTTTTTTCCCTAATTTTCTAAGAGTAAAAAAAAAAAAAAAAAAAAAAATGGAGATCCTAATGATCACACACACACTTCCTGTCTGGTACTATCTTACTATAGTTTGCAATTTGGTTTGCGTATCTGTCTGTCTGTATGTGTGAACTCCTAACTCATCCCAAAATGCAGGAGGAATCTTCACAAAACTTTCAGGGATTGATTATGGCACCTCACTACATATTCTCGTGAAAGTTTCGTTCAGATTGTATGGCTATGGGTGTGGTTTGGTGACATAGAACACTAATTATCACAGAAACTTGGCATGTTTATTAATTGTATATGTTCGTTCAATTTATGTCAATAATTCCTAAATGTTACATAAAGCAAACTAAACATGTTTGCTACTGCAGGTGGCCCACTTAAAAACTGCCCTCTTTTTCTGCTAGTGACATTAAATAAGTAGGTAAAAGCAATCATTGGACAGAAGTAAACAATGGACAACCATTCAAGTTGTCTAAAATACTTTACCACATTCACAGAACAGATCATTATCCCCATCCCATAAAAGCAGCTATATACTCCCCCCCCCCCCCCCCCCCCCCCACCTTGGTTGTAATGACATTTTAACTAATAACTTCATTCAGTCCATCTTGGGGGAAACATGCTTCAAGGAAATCCTTGGCAAAACTAAGAATTAAATAAACCTGTGGTCACTAATGGTATGTAAGTATAAACCATGCTGTAAACTAATTCACTATGAATCTTAACCTTAAGTTACATTTTCCCCCTTTTCATGATTAAGTGTGCACCACTCCTCCAGCTCATGTCCAACTGCGATATTTTTGTCATATGATGTAACAGCAACTCATGAAATGTAGAGCATACAAAGTATAGTCGATGGCTGCCCAAAACTCACCAGAATTCATATCAGCAGTCTACTTAGCAAAATTTTCCTTTGGGTTGGCATGCCCCCAATCCACTTCCCTTAATTTTGTACATTACCAGTTTATATTAGTGTGACAAGCATTTGGTTGCTACTCAAATCTCAAACTTCGCACAAGCTACACTAATTATTGCTTATACAAAGTGATTTAACCACAACCATTTACCCCCCCCCCCCCCCCCTTTCCTACCTCAGGATTTTTTTAATTTTTTTAATTTTATTCTGAAAGAAGTGATATGAACCTCCAAATGTGTCACCATATCAAAAGGGAATACATCTTTTAGGGAATACATCTTTTAGGGAATACATCTTTTGGGGGGGGGGGGGGGGGGGTCTGCCATGTACAAAGTGGCTGGTAGACTAGACATGGTCATTGCACAACACATTGTAGCTCCTTGCTCCTGTCCATCACAGCCCAGATAGCTGGACCAAGTAAGAGATTTGTGATGAAAACCAGAGGCAAATTGAGATTATTGCAGATCCATGAACATCAGATCTGAACGACAGCTAGACAGCAAAGGTTGTAATCAGTCACACCATACAAAGCTTTCAATGTCCTCTACACAGCACCTCACATACCCAGACACTGATCCAGTTCATCTTCCTGCAACTTGGATGAGGCAAGATCCACCAAGTACATTAACATTTCCCCTTTTTGTGGCAAGAATGAACACACTTGATAATGTGATCTGAACGTGATCTGAACGTGATCATATGCCAGATTTTTTTTTAAAAGAAAAAGGAGGGAAATCCACTTGTACCAGTCCTTACATCCCAAGAACTCCTGCTATGAAGAACTCAGAGCTATATCCCCTCCATACCACCACACCGCCAACCCCCCCACCCTCCACCATATCACAATACAATAACAAAGGAGTAATAACACTGTCATATAACACAATCATACAAGGTTCAAATTCTTTATGCATTGGAGAAGTGGGCTGGGCCTTGCAATTAATTACACAAACACATTCAACCATTGCCACTGAAGTATTGGTGACCCTTATGGAAACAAACAGGGTTCAGTTCTACTCGACAAGCAGCTGGATGATGCTGGCAAGCTCGCTGAGAGACAACCAAGTCCATCACAGGTAGATGGTCATGAAGGGACGGCCAACGCTCCGAGTTGAACTCAAATTGAACACGACATTCCTGCCACAGCGGCGAGGGAGCGGGCGTGCTTGTAGCATGTGTAGGCTGAACAGTGTCCAACTTGCAGCTGCTATGGACGAGATGATCCTTGAGTAGTTTGAGGTTCAGTATGGCTCCTCCCTTGCCGATGAGTTCTAGAGGCCACCACCCCACCTCATCCTTCCACTTGCTGTGTGAAGGTTGATGGGGGTGTGGTTGTGGTTGGAGGAAGGAGAAGGTTATTCTCTGGATCACGCTGGCACTTGTGAGCTGTAAAAAGTTGAGCTGTACTTTGTCGAGGGAGTAGAAAGACTACAGAGAGATAGATAGATAGAACATGAACACACACAGTGGTCAAGCATGCACACACATGTGGGTTCATAACCAGGCCACATGTTTTAATAATCTGTATAATTATAACTGTTCTCTTCAGTGTTTGTGCAGCAGCAGCTTTTGCTTGAAAAAAAAAAAAACAACTGTCGTTGTTTATAGACTGTTCCCACCTAAAAATGACAATTACATCATCAGTCCAAATGCACTACCAGGGTTTTTTTATGGGGCGTGGCATTTGCCTCCTTGAGGATTTTGTGCTCCCCCAGAGCATTATCATTTTGCACTATCATAGTGCAAACATTTATATGCATATATACTGACACATGTATGCCCCCTTGCAGACGGCTATCTCTATTTCGCCCGCCCCCTAGCAATTTTTCTAAAAAAACCCCCCTGACTACTACATTCATATGTCATGCTGTCTAATGTCAGTGTACACCAAACAATGTTGTATTTAGTTGCCAAGCAATAAAAGCAATTGCAGGAAATGTCTAACTTGGTCGTTTTTTTGACTAGGAAGTATTATATACAGAAGTAAACACACAGCAATATACAAGCATTCACAAAGTTGAATATGTATGGTGAATCATTTCTTGGAGACAGAAATGCTGACTAATTCAGGGAAACAATGCAAGTTCTTATTCTTTAATATACAATAAGCCATTTAATTCTGTAGAGGTACAGCTCCACCTTTCCATCCATTGAGGAGCACTCTTAACCATCCAGTCCTTGGAATCCAACACATGTAACCCTCTCCAGCACAGCCTATGCTACGACATCTAATAAAGCTAGCTGCACTAACACTGCAGTCTCACAACCCTCAGGCTGTGAGTGATCACGGCAGTCATTTCCTCAATGTCTACAACACAAAAGAACAGCATCCATTGGTGTGTGCCTTCTCCTCCATCACTGCAAGCTTCAAAAAGCCTAAAATCCTCTGCAGAGATGGCTGGCTACTAAAGGCTCAATCTCACATTGATTTTTTGACCTGGATTGTAGTCATAGTTATTTTCATGTTTGCTAGTGATTCCAGACATAAGTTGACGGTAGTTCAAGCATTGATACTATGTGAGCATTTCTATATCCAGGTCATAACCCCTACTCCACGTTGTGAAGGTAAAACAGTTAATAAAAAAGATGGATCTGAAGGAAAAATATGAACACTACAACCATACTAACACTAACGAGAGTCAACTACGAAAACCAATCACACTATCTCTAACAGAATAAACTTGGAATATCCCAATGTTTGATGACTAAAGTAAAATTCTACAATGTAGCTTATCTTTTTCCATTCATGGGAAGCACAAATGTTGATAACTTGCTTTTCCATCACTGACTTTGGGGGCAAGTGGCCCTCAGTGCATAGGACCTGGTCATTCCATCACTGACTGTGGGGGCAAGTGGCCCTCAGTGCATAGGACGTGGTCATTGTGAGGAGAAGCCAGGGAGGCCAGATGTGGTGGCAGTGCTGTGCATTTCCTAAAACTATCTCTTGTGCAACTACTACACCAGCAGAGACTTGAAGAGATAGTAAATACATACTACTTAATGTGCTACATATTTCTGCTTGCTAAATTAATAATAATAAAAATAAATTAAAAAATATATAAAAAAGATCAGAATCAATGTGGATTATATATCCAGCCAAGACAAGCATATTCATGCTGCATGCGTACACGGAAGATCTCACACCTCATAGCCTGCTGCTTGTGACAACCACAACTTCTTTGTTGACGTATCTTCTTCCCACGGCAAAGAGCTGCCATTGATCTAAAGTGTCAGAGAAGACAAAGAGAGAGAGAGAGAGTCATGAATACACAGAGAATGATGACAGCTTCATGCATGGATGAGAGAGGACATATTTGAGGGCGAGAGGATGCAGGGATTCAAGTGATACAGAGAGGGCTTCTAGAATACTCAATCACATTTCCATTCTGTCCTCGTTTGGTCACATGACACACACTCCCTCCTCTTCACACACACACACTCCCATTTCACTCCCTTACATGTCACTCCTGATGATACTGTAGGCGTACATACATAGAAGCAGGTTAATATTAGCCCGGGCTATTAATCTAAGTCAGACAGTGCTTGGAAGGCCTTCATTTATTATTCGATAGTGCACACAAATTTTTGGTCGACAGTCAAGAACACACTCTGCGGGTAGATAATTATTTTTGGTTTGCCTCAAAGAGAATGTGATAGATATCTGTGCACGGGTTAGCTTAATGTGGACACAAAATTTCAGATCATTTGGACCATGCATGTGCATTTCTCTAAGGAACATGTAAATAAACAAACAAACCAACAGTCTGATAAACATACATGACAATATTGTATCAACTTAACAAAACATGAAAAAAAGCAAGATTTTATCCATGTTGACAGCAAATTGAATGACCCTTCACCATTCAAAATTATATGCATATTAATCATTGCACTGCATCAAATCAGCAAATAATCAATTTCTTTTAAGTTGGTAAAAGATATTTATTATATTGTACATGAGAACAGTCACACTTTCTAAAATTTTTACCGTATTAATCCAGCAGTTGTTTGTATATATAAATAGTGTAATTTAACATCCAAGCTGCAAACTCTGTCATCAATAAGAACATTTAAAAAAATTTTTTTTTTAAAACACACACACACTTTCATCACCATGATAACTTAATTTGTGGCTCACTAGTGAATACACTCTGAACTATACTCCACACAAACTTATGTCTTCAAATATCTCCTCTCTATTCCTTAGCCCTACAAGCTGCTAGTCTAATGGCAATGGACAGCTGCTCCACTTGCCATCCAACCACAGCCTTTTAAACTACCACTTGATGAAACTGAACCCACTTCAATTGTTACAATCAAGTTTGTTCAATTTATGCACTGCAAACAAACTAGAAACAGCAGTTGAGCCAAAGATGGAGCTTTTGAGACAAGATCACACAATCTGTGGGGGCCATGCATGAGAGATAATCCGCCACACAATGCATGAGTGTGAACTTTGATCAGACAGTGCTCCCTGCTACGTTCTAGTAACTGTCCAGACAGTCCATATAAGGACATATTCATTGGCCTAAAAATAATAACTGACCCACAACAAAATAATGTCCATAGGCTAGTATGCATGTAGGGTTGAATGTACGCAATAGAGAAGAGTTTTATCTCTCAGTGAAAACACAAATCATTGTACAAGCTACTGCATCTTGCCGCCATTACTCCTAATCTGTTAAAGCATTCACATGACTATAGTCCCCATCAATAAGTTGGGGGGCGATAGGAAGTGATGGGTGCAATAGGAAGTGATGGGCGCAATAGGAAGTGATGGGTGCAGTAGGTAGTGATGGGTGCAGTAGGTAGTGATGGGTGCAGTAGGTAGTGATGGGTGCAGTAGGTAGTGATGGGTGCAATAGGAAGTGATGGATGCAATAGGAAGTGATGGGTGCAATAGGAAGTGATGGGTGCAATAGGAAGTGATGGGTGCAATAGGAAGAGATGGGTACAATAGGAAGTGATGAGTGAAATAGGAAGTGATGGGTGCAATAGGAAGTGATGGGGTGAGATAGGAAGTGATGAGTGCAATAGGTAGTAATGAGTGAAATAGGTAGTGATGGGTGTAATAGGAAGTGATGGGTGCAATAGGAAGTGGTGGTTGCAACAGGAAGTGATGTAGGAAGTAATGGATGCATAACTTTTAAAACCTCACCCAACTTGCCCACATTTCCTCTCACCTGATTTTCCCGAGGAAAAATACACGTTTGATTGGAAGTGAAGTTACAATACACCAAGATGGAGTCCGACGAACAACCCAAGTTTGGGTCTATCCAGAACTGGCCGCTGACAGCGTCAATGTTGACTCGTCTGACCTGTTCACAATCTTGTGCTGGGGAGTGCTTGCTGCTCCCAGGCTTGTGGCCGGCCATTACCAGAGGGAAGCAGAGAGAAGAAGTGGAGTAGTCCGAGGGCTGGTTCTCTGTGCCACCAGAGGCCGACAATATCTCTGCCACTGTCTCTTCCAGTGTGGGGATGTTGAGAAACTCGTTCTTGGTTGCTGTGGGGTGTGTGGTTGGTGCTTTTCCTCTGTAGTATTCGTAATGCTGAAAGCAATAACAGACCAGAAGTATTCATCATCTGTTGTTAATTTGAGGATTCCTTACCGGTACAACTGGTCCAGGGGGACCACGAGGTCCAGGAATACCGTCAATTCCCATGCGGCCTTGTCTTCCCTTGAAGCCCTTCAGCCCTGTGGGCCCCTGAGGATAATAGTGCCACCACAACAGTACCAACACAAGAAAAGTTTAACACACTAGTGTTCCTACCACATTGAGCTACTGGAAAGATTACACACATGAAATCCAATAAATCCAGGAACACCGTCTTTGCCAGGAGAACCAGGAAGACCTCGCTCCCCACGTACATTCGCCGGCCCGTGGTCACCTCTCCTTCCATCATGACCCTTAGAAGAAGGGGAGAAGGAAAGGGGAGAAAAAAAAAGGGGAGAGGAAAACTTAAGTGTTTTTCACCTTTGCAACATTATTCCATTCCAGGAGGAGTTGGGTGACTCACTGGGAGACCTTTGGATCCCTTTGGTCCAATTACTCCATACTGACCTCGTTTTCCCTGAGAAGTAACAATAACAACATATAAGAATATGCACCAGCATCAAAGGCGGTCTATCTCTATCCAAGGAATTCCTGAGTTATACTATTCGACAAATACTGAGAGAAGGAACTTCCCAGCCATTCTTGTTAAATGAAACAACTTTCCAACATTCGACATTTTGCAACAACGTGTGCACGCTACAACTGCACAGTACAGCAGTAAACAATACACAGCAAATGCCTACTCGTCTTCCTTTGTCTCCAATCTGTCCAACCAGTCCTCTATCCCCTTTGAATCCCGGAGGGCCTTCGGATCCCTTGTAACCATTCACTCCCTTCAGCCCCGGGGGTCCAGATTCTCCATGTGGTCCAAACATTCCAGATAGTCCTCTGTTTCCAGTTTCTCCCTAAGAAAGTTTCAATCCATTAGAGGAACACTTAAAGCTTGACAGCTCCGCACATTTGAAAGTGAAACAAAGAGAAAGTTTACAAATCAATGTCTTTATGGAAATAATGAGTAAAAACTGTTCAGTCGTGCGTGTGTTCATCTTCAGTGACATGAGATGGTGTTACATGCATGAGGTGCACTATCACAAAGGATTGAAGCAGCTGAAGGATGGCTACACAAGCATGAATTATCTCACCCTAGTCCAGTCATATCTCAATGATTGTCCGCAAAGAGAGTAAGTAGTTTTAAAAGTTGTGGACAGAAAAACTGAGGCACTGGTCACTGATACAAGGTTCAGATTCAGGCTAGGGTGGCACGTACATGGAAATAAGCGAATGCAAGGGCAAGGATAACTTTTTTTGGGGGGGGGGGGGTAGTTTCAGCCAAAGACGATAATCTTGTGATATCGAACTTCCTCTTTGTTCATAACTGATGTACTTATGTATGCACCACTAAGTACAGAAGGTATTCCTTGTGCTGACAAGGCAACTTACGAACCAAACATTTTATATTCGCATTCTAGAACAATGGATAAAACAAATAACTTTTTTCTTTGTATGCTTACTTTATGTCCTTTTGATCCTGTCCTCCCTACTACGCCTGAAGAGCCTTGAGCACCCTAGACAATAACAACAACAAAAGAAGCAAAAAATAAATTAATTTTATGAAACATAATGTTGCTTCTATAGGCTAGGTACTTCACCTTGTGTCCTTTGTTTCCTTTGGGTGAGCTTCTTCCCGGCAGTCCAGGAAAACCCTGCATGGTGGGGTGGGGTGGAGTGGTTGCTGGGGAAAAGCTCTCGGGATGCAAGCACAAGCACAAAAGAGATCAGCTATGGACTGAGGACACGCAGTAAAGATATTGTTGCAGCAAATGGAGATCACCGATTCTAGTTGACCTCATTAGCAGATTATTTTTTAATAGTCAACTTTTTTCTTATCAATGTATTTTCAGTTTGGAACAATTCTGGTCTTAAAGATTCAGTGTTTGTATGCTATGATTATAAAAAAAAATTTATACTCCATTGTCAGAATTTTGAGTGACTACAAGCCTGAATATTGAAAAATGATAATTGTTCGTCAATCGTTTTAGAAAATGATGCCACAGAAGGCAGAGAGAAATCCAATGACCAAAATTAACATTTGCACAAAATATGTTACCAATGATGTCACATATTAAATCAAATGTTTAACTGTCTTGTACATTGTAACATCTGAGTGATAATCTAGGAGGTTTAGAAGAATTGGAAACTCATAAATTATCTCTGGATAAAATCAAGTGCTCACTCACTTAATCTGTTCTAACATGATATTAACTACTAAATGAATCCAATTACTCCATGAAGGAGAAATGACCTCTCTTCATATTACAATCCTCTCAACGACTACTTAAAGCTGTGAAGGATTCATTCGATATAGGATATAGATATAACAATTGATCTCTATCAAGATAAATTGATCAAAATTACGAAATGCCACAGTTTTTATTATATATATTTTTAATACCACCCTTAGTTCCCACCTTCCAACCTCCAGCCCCTCCCACTTTCAGATGCATATTAGTGAATGGCTGTGATATGGCCTAGAGTTAGAATACTTACCTTGCTGCCCAGATCTCCCTTGTGGCCCACCATGCCCTTTCCTCCCTTCTCCCCCTACACACACACACACACACACACACACACACACACACACACACACACACACACACACACACACACACACACACACACACACACACACACACACACACACACACAGACAAACACAACAATAGATAAGAAGACTGTAAACATTTCTCTTCCAGGAAAGTTGTTAATCCCACCACCACAAGTCATCCTCCTCTATTCTGTGACCTACCCATCTTTCACTTCCCCCCCCCCCCTCAACCCACACAGAACACTATGGAAATAGAATGACAGCTTCGCTTGTGTGTGTGTGTGTGTGTGTGTGTGTGTGTGTGTGTGTGTGTGTGTGTGTGTGTGTGTGTGTGTGTGGTGTGCAATCAAGTACATGCAAGCGTTTTGGATCCATCATTGGGAATGGAAAGAGAAAAATAAGACTGTGATTTAACTAAAATTTTGTAAATGTATTATAAATCTTGAAATAGATAAGCTCAAAAGATAACTGTCTGCTTTCTTCCCTTCAGCTTAAAAAATTATAGTTACTATTTTAATCATGAACACACAAATATAATTAGGGAAGGGGTGGGGGGTGAGTGCAACCATATTATCCTCTCCCATGCAGACCACTGAGGATCCTGTGCTAAGTGGACCCCAGGACAGAGTAGGGTCCTGTGCTAAGTGGACCCAGGACAAGAATAGGGTCCTGTGCTAAGTGGACCCAGGACAAGAGTAGGGTCCTGTGCTAAGTGGACCCCAGGACAGAGTAGGGTCCTGTGCTAGTGTCCTTTACTGGAGATGATGGTTTCTCAAAAAATGTCATAATGATAACATTTAAAAAATCTTAATTAATAAAAAAATAATCAGATGCCATATAAAATAATGACTAATTAACATTGAAGATAAATCTCTAGCCACACCCCCTTCCCCCACTGATTTCCCACTTCTTGTATATTAAAATACACATCCTTCAATAACAAGCCATAAAACATGGTTCAGCATACACCATTGTATCATGCATCCGGACGACACCACAGTGACCACACCACACCACAGTGACCACACCACACCACAGTGACCACACCAGTCAATACAGTCACCACAGTGACCACACCACAGTGACCACACCACAGTGACCACACCACACCAGTGACCACATCACAGTGACCACACCACACCACAGTGACCACACCACACCACAGTGACCACACCACACCACAGTGACCACACCACACCACAGTGACCACACCACAGTGACCACACCACACCACAGTCAATGGTTACTGACCTTCAATCCATCCTTCCCCACTGGACCAAGTTGACCTCTCACCCCATGCAGACCCTAGAAGAGGGGGGGGGGGGGGGGGGGGTGGGAAGCAACATGTAACAGAAGGAGTCTGACCTCTAATGCTTGTCCAAGTTGCTTTTTCTGTGTGCGCCACACAATAAGGCAGGTTTTCATATCAAATTAAAGCACAGTATACACCTGCCAGTCAGCAAGCACTGTGTGTGGTGAAGCTCTACAAGTCTATGTCAGGGATGTTGGGGGGCAATGTCATCACACAGGTTCTTTAAGTGTTTGTTGCTATATCTGGGCCCAAACAACTTAAGTTTATATGCAGTCTACTGTGAGTGAAGAAAGATTTACAGAATTTGCACAGATGCAGTCCAAACATTATTTATTTTTGACATGACAACAATATCAACGAGTTTATTGCCAGACATCTAGCATCAATGAGGATAAGTGAGTGACACTCTAACTGACGACTAATATTGTGAAAATAACATCCTATCAGTACATACATTAAAGTTGATATTGCATTATAACTATGAATACAATTTTTAAAAATCTATAATTTTGATAAGAATCTACCATCGAAAGAAATAATTTAGTCGTGGGGGCATGCCCTCAGAATAAACTTGGTGATAGTATGCTCCCATAAAATCACACCTGCAAATAAATTGCCTACATCTTGAATTGATCAAGGTCTATTTTCTATGGTAAAATCTGGTAAAAGAAGGAATTTATATAACTTCTGTTTGGTTCATCATCACCCCTCAAACACTACATTTAGAAAGTTTGTACATTCCATAAGAAACCAGTTCAGACCAAACCATTTTTAAGAATAAGCTGTCACCTTTCTCCCATCAGCTCCTATTCGTCCAACCTTTCCCGGCCGTCCTTCATCACCCTTGGGCCCATGGTCTCCTGGAAAACCAGGTTCACCTTTTACTCCTTTTATACCCTGCGAGAAGATCAACAAATGATCACTAAGAGGTCAACAATAACAAAAATGAATACAATTATATCTCATCAAAACATATATATAATTGAAAAAAAAAAAAAAGATAAAATGCAGCAAGTTTCATTGATAAATTTAAAAAGCGGTTTAAAAAAAAAGAAGTTATAAACATACTAACTGCAATTCCAATGAGTGAACAATAAGTAAACAACTTGTATCAACCAAACATGGAAGAAAGAAAATGGCGCGCACTCTTGCTCAACAAACACGACAAAGAAACACTCACAGCTGCTCCCAGAGCTCCAGCGAGTCCCACCAATCCTTTTGCCCCTTTCCTGTTCTGCAGGACACACAGGTAAATAATTGAAGAGGGAAAAGAAAAAATAAAGGGGGATAAAAGGACTGACCTTTGCACCTTTTAAGCCTGAAGCTCCCTCTGTTCCAGGTAATCCAGTGGGGCCCGGTAGTCCAGGAAGACCACGCAACCCTTTCTCTCCACGTGGCCCAGTAGGACCCTTCAGTGTTGACACACACACAGTCACACGCAGTCACACGTACACACATTCAGACATACAGTTGCTTCAGTAAGCTAGTCAAGAGTGCATATGCCAACTTACTGGAATTCCTGCTGGACCAGTAATTCCATTCTGCCCTCTGAGCCCTTGGTCTCCCTGCAGTGATTACACCACACCCATTGAGGCACTTGCAACCATTGCATAAACTAGTGTGATCCTTGCAAAGATGTTAGCAAGAGATACCCTTAGAGCCTAGCATGAGAGTGTGTGCAATACACCAAGTCAGGTAATGTCAGCACATACCCGTGGTCCTCGATCTCCTTGATGACCTTTCTCCCCTTTGCTTCCTTGTTTGCCCTGCCCACAGAAAATAATCGAAAAAAATACACAAAATTAGAACAATGGAGAAAGATGGACAGTAAGACAATATATAAAAGATGGACAGATATCAGATAAGGAACACAGGCAGCTGCAAGACCACAAATTGATTGTGCAGTCATTCGAAACAATGGCTATTATAAACCTTACCACTAAACCTAGAAGGCCTCGTGTTCCCTTTTGTCCTTTGATTCCAGTGTAACCCTGTAACATAACATAACATAACAGACTAGTAAAGTTTATTTTATTCTATTTCTTGCAGACTTTTAATGTATTTTCAAGATAAAATTTTTCTTTAAATGATAGAAGATGGATTCTTGTACTCGTTTATTGAGCCGGTGAAACGATAAATGGTCTCACCACCACCTCCTACACATACCTTATCGCCTAAGATCCCTTTTCTTCCTTTCAACCCTTGACGTCCTTTTCCACTCTAAAACATAATTTCATAAAACGGATCAGATATTTTTCTGCATAAATCATAAGTTTTAGATCTACTAAGAAGAAACTCACATCATCGCCAGCTTCCCCTTTCTGTCCTCTCTCTCCTGTTGGCCCTACTATTCCTTTCGGCCCTTTCTTTCCATCCAAGCCCATCATCCCTTGATTTCCCTTCGCACCTAGGTCTCCCATGTCTCCCTTGACACCCACTACACCTTTTCTTCCCTCCTCACCCTACATACACATGCACATGCACACCACAGAGAGAGAGAGAGAGAGAAGTAACAACCTGAGATGAAGATACAGTTATTCTATTCATAGCATAACATACTCGAAAGCCAATCTTTCCATCATCTCCTGGTTCCCCTTTCAGTCCCTTGGGACCCTGACATGTGGGGTGGGGTGGGTGGAGAGAGAGAGGTGTGGCATACAGAACAGAGATGGGAGGTTTACGAGAGAGAAAAATCAAAAAGTTGATGTATACAAGACATTAAAGGAATGGAAACAGCAAATAATAGGGTATAAAATGTGTTGGTTTGCGTACAGTGATACAAATTGTGAAAACATGGGCTAATAACAATCTCTGGTTAAATGTCTAAGCTTAGTTCATGACTAGTGTGCACAAAGATACCTGAAAGCCATCAGCTCCAGCACGACCATCTCTTCCTTTTGCTCCTTTTGCTCCCTGCATGCATGCCATGTACAATAACATTGTGCCACATCAGCACATCAAGTGTGTGTGCATCTCAAGCAAGTTCTGTTCCATTTTACTGTACCTGCTTTCCTTGAGCGCCCTGGGGGCCCAATGCCCCCACACCTCCCGGGGGACCCTATAGAAATAGCACAAGACTCAACATTAGCAGTATCACATACACACAGGTTACATGGAAGTCATCATCAAGACAGCTAGGTGTCTTTGCAGACTACAGTAATCACATAATTAATGGTCTCATGTTACAGAATAGAACATCCACACAGACGTTAATTATAACACGAATCATGACATGTTACATAGAATCAATACGGACAACATCAATACAGACGACAATTATAACATGAATCGTAACATGTTACAAAGAATCAATACAGATAACATCCATACAGACGTTAAATATGACACTAATCATTAAATGGGACAAACATTTACTTTACCACAATAAACTATATAGTGTGTTCTGCATACATGAGTTCTGTTCACTCACATTCAACGCACTCGCCCCCACAGTTCCCTTCTCTCCTATCGGCCCTTTTGGTCCTTTCTTCCCTTTGGGGCCCTTGAAACCAAGAGCACCCTTAGGGCCTCTGGCACCAATAGCTCCAGGCAAACCAGCAGCTCCAGTCTCGCCCTGTACTTAACAAAATACAGCGAAAAGATGAAAAAGGTTTTTATTTTGACTCGCACAAATCTTCCCAAATTATTAGAACTAACCCGTCGGCCATCTTCTCCGAATGATCCCTTATTTCCTTTTGGTCCCAGCTCACCCTGCAATGGTGAGATGAAATAATCTTGAAGAATCCACATACATCCATCATGATTATAACACTCAATTTTGCACATAAAGTGAAAGATATTATTACTCTTTCTTATTCACACAGCACAGATGACATTATAACCTTTACTCAAATTTTAGATAATTTTTAATCAAAAAGTATTGACTAATATTTATATTTTAAATTCTACAATCTAGTTTACAAATATTCATGCACATGAATTTACAATCTATATTGATGTTTGAAATTCTTTAAATAGAGTTAAATTAGAACCCTTTGTTCAGAGTTAAAAATTTGAAAATATTATTTTTGCTTACTAACCTTTGCACCCGTAAGTCCTAGTGGTCCTTTGAATCCTCCTTGACCTTTGTGACCCTGACACATACGAAACAAGGAGATATACACAAGTGTGTGTGTGTGTGTGTGTGTGTGTGTGTGTGTGTGTGTGTGTGTGTGTGTGTGTGTGCGCGCGCGCGTGCGGGAGGGAGGTGAGCATATGGAGTGAAGGTAAAAATGCAGCTAACAGTTAGTGTTATTAACTGACCTTATTACCTTTAGCTCCTTTGGGGCCAAGTTGACCATCCAGTCCATTGAAACCCTAAAAGGAGGGAGAAGAGATAAAATAATACAATTAACTAAAAAAAAGAGAGAGAAATTTCTAAACTAACTGGTGGTCCACTGGGTCCTGGATGTCCGTACTCTCCTGGAGGTCCTCTCAGTCCCTATTAAATTGTGAGAGCACATGTATTATGGGAGGCATATATGATTGCTACAACTAGTGCATGACTAATGCTAGCCTACAAGACATACAAGGAACTAACAATAAACAACAAACACACTAACAGTAAACAAGAAATTAAGACACTGCCAGTAAACAACAGTAAACAAAGTAATACTTTAGAGCCAGTAAAAAAGAAAATGGAGCACACGATAAAACAAACAAACATCAGTATTTCAGTAAACCAATAAAAATATATAGATTGCGATCAATTGTCAAATGGTACCTGCAGTATGCAAATAACTATCAGCAGGATCTACCCAGCCAGCCTGACAGACAAGGAAGGTACAACTGCTTATGCTGTACCAATCACAAATGTGGAACCAACAAAATCCATTGCCATGACAACCACCACCACTCCCTTCTACTCCCAGAGAAACCTAGTGAACACTCACTATGGGGCCAACTTCACCAGAATCTCCAGCTATTCCAAAAAAACCACGAGGCCCGATGGTTCCTTTTCTTCCTTGTGGTCCGATGGCACCAACGGGACCCTGGATAATGACAACACACACACACCGGCATCAAGGCGAGAGCATAACCAGGGGACAAGGCAGATCAAATGGAACACTACAGACATATTAAAACTGGTGAGGTGGGTGTAAGTTTGGTATCAAAATTAAGGCTGAACATGTGTGAGTGAGGAAAGAAGGTTTGAAGGGAGAGATAGTGCTGAGTGGAGGAGGAAGGAGAATGGGTGATGGGAGGAGAGAGAGGGAGAGACAGGGGAAGAGAGAGAGGAGGAAGAGAGAGAGGGGGAAGAGAGAGAGGGGGAGGGAGAGAGAGGGGGGGGGGAGGGAGAGAGAGAGGGGGGGAGGGAGAGAGAGAGGGGGGGAGGGAGAGAGAGACAGGGGAAGGGAGAGATTGAGGAAGGGAAAGAGAGGGGTGATGGAGAGCAGGGCAAGAAGAGAGGGGGATGGAGTGAGATAATGGTACAGAGTTGAGACAAGAAGGGCGAAACAGCAAGTGGGTAGAAATTGAGGTACATGAGTAAGGAATCATCGAACAAGATTATCTGCACAGCAGTACACACCTTAGAACAATACCTTTAATCCAGGAAGCCCATGGGCACCAAACACACCATCCTCACCCTTGATGCCCTGGGGCGAGAAGTAAAGAAACAATAACACAACACATATGTTGGAACGATGAAAATGTCAGTACACAGATCACCCACCTGCCGTCCATCTCTCCCAGGAATACCCGAGTGGCCAGGGTAACCCTATTATTGTGAGAATACGGTGAGTGGGTGGGGAGGACCGAGGTGAAAAAGGAGGAGAGGAGAGAGATGAGAAGTTTGAGGATGAGGGGAGTTGTAGGGGAAGGATAAGTCACGTTAGGTGAACTCTACATACCCTTTGCCATTAGCACTTACTTGCCTTGGGTCCGGGCTCCCCAGTCAGTCCATCATACCCGTCAAAACCTAGGGCTCCCTGTGCAAGATATGGCAAAGAAACACTCAACATAAATGTACGACTTTTGGAAACATTCCGGCATCCATCCTCTTAGTTTATCTCACAGTACCTTTGCCCCAGGATGACCATTGATTCCTCGATACCCACGTCGTCCTGGGAGACCCTGGCAAGGTGGGCATTAAGTGTATACTTATTTGCATGTGAGATGGATGGTAGTAAAGGAGGGAGATGAAAAGATATAACTGGGACAAACAAAAACTTTTAAAGCACATTTAAGAATAAAATAACAATTAAATTGAAATAAAAATAATAACTGGATGCCCATTGCAGATTGTCTTGTAATCATTACGGTACCATCTGTCCAAGAAACAGATATTTTCACCAATTATTCTCTCTCCACTGAGCCATTATAGGAAGCAATCAGCAGGTCTTTACCATTTTTATCACCTAAGTGTAAGTCTTGCAGGTTATAAGTGTTTTTTCCTCACCTGCACATGCGGGAAGATTTCATTTTCTGCTACTCTTTTTTCTCTCCAATATTTGGTTGGAAGTCACGAAATTATATTTTATTTTTGCTTTTACTTTATCCGTCATTTTAAAAAAGTGGTCACTGAATTGGCAATCGCTTTTATATTTCGTACCCAAAAGTGCTTGCAGCACTTTCTTTTTGGTTGGCCTCTAACAATTTTCACCCTTTTTTCTCTTGTGGAAATTCTGAGACACTCTGTGGAGATACGGCAATGTAGGGAGCCGAATGATATTTGAATGGTGGTCGTGGGATTCCAAGTTAAAACAATTTTTTTCTATACAGGAAAGCAAGCTGACAAGGATGTCACAAATAATAATATAGCTGCACTTGAAATAATCATGGCACCACTGGTCCAACAAACTGAACTATTGCAGGATTTCTTGCAAATGTGTACACACAAATACTTGCACCATTCTCGGTATTTGTATCCCAACATTCCCATAGACAGGAGGTGTGTTTTCTATACCCCATTCTAAAAACAGGGTGTTTGTTGTCAACCTTTTACCATGGACGGACATATAGACAGACAGACGTAGAAATACAAGTGTGAAATAATGATCAGGTATTTTAAACCTGAGTCAATATCAACTATAATAGCAACACAGTGACATCCTTTCCTACTGCATTACCTGTGGTCCAGAAAATCCCTTTGGTCCCTCCCCTCCTACTTCACCTTCTGAACCCTACCAGAACATGCACAAATGCACACACAGGCGCAAACACACACACATGAACACACACACAAGAGTTAATGTAACATCGCTACTTAACAAGCTTTGCAAAACTGGACAGTACAACTATGTAGTGGCTCACATCATCTCCAGGGATACCATTCACTCCAGGGAATCCTTCTTGTCCAGGATAACCCTGAGGAGGGAGAAGAACACAGAATACATAAGCACAACTAAATGCATGTGCTACTTGCTGTACAATTCAATTAACTTTAAACAGCGAGAAGAACCCATTAATCCCACAAATTACAGCGTGATTTTTCAATATATTTTATGCAATTCAATGAAGTGAAGTGACTGCCCATATAGTTTGTGTGTAAGGCTCAGAGATGTGATAAGGAAATAGTCATCAGAAGCTCCAACCATAGTGTGATCTGAAATCTGAAATAGCAGCTGTCCTGCATCCTCAGGGAAACGCACTCTGGAGACATATATCTGCTTACTCCAATAGGAAGCTGTGAACTCCATCATGTGCTCACTACATGGAGATTCCAGGAAAACTAATTTGAGAAGTATCTCCTTCTGATGTTCAGGAAGTCCCTTCATCGGATTGCTTGGGAAATTCCCTTCTTCTGGATAATTGGGAAAATCCATTCTAGGTTGTTGTTTGTTTTTCTTCTTCATTAAAAAAAATATATATATATTTAGTAAAATCTTTCTAGGTGTTAGGAAAGTCACTTCTAGGCATTTGGGGGAAGTCTCTTAGGTGTTCGTGTCTTTTAAGTTTTCTGGGGAAGTCCCCTTTCCATGTTTTTGAGAAATCCCTCCAATTATCTAGGGAAAGTCCCAAGGTGCTTTTAAAAGCTCCTTCTTGGTATTTTGTAACGCTTATTATTAGGGTTGGGAATTTTACTTTTTAAAAATAAATAAATAAAAAATTTTTTTTTTTAATATTTCCATGACTTCGGTCTAAATTAAATATTTAGGCTTTTTAGCCAAAATTTTAAATATTGAACTACTTTTGGACAAGTTCAATATTGCAGCCCCTGGACTACATCCTCACATTTAGTGATACTCTCGGCACCAACTGACATGCTCTGATGTACTTGGAGAACTTCAGAGAAAAATGCTGAGCAGAGGTGGTGAGCGATGGCGGTGGCAAGAGGAAGGAATAAAATCAAAACAACTGATTGATATTTCCCCATCGCAATTCCATTCCTCCTGACAAAAAAGAATATGGAAGCCAACACAAGGAAATGGGTCACAACATTGGACCCCAAGGGAGATTCAAGTTCCTTTCACAGGGAGACAAATTTTTTCTATAAAAAAAAAAGAAGAAGTGATCCAGAATTTGCAGCTAGTCAAAAGGGTCAAATCGTTCAACATTGTCTCTACACAGAAATATTCTGGACACTAATGGCCAGCCACTGACTACAGAAAACCAAAGAAAAACGATTGTAATGAAATGTTTCTATAACAGAAAACTGTGAGATGTCATGAAATTGATATAACAAATAAATGTGTTCCTTTTTAATGCAATTTCTCTTTAATTTCACACACAGACATATCAAGAAGAATATTTAATTTTTAAATATTCTGACATTCTAAAATTTTTCTTTAAACATTTAGTGTATTTTGTAAAAATAAATATTTCACTACCTTCATTAAATAGAATTCCCAACCCTACTCATTATAGGAAGGTGTTTGGGTGAGTTTCTTATTCTAGAATGCTTAAGAAAAGTCACTTCTACTTAGGAGAGTCCAAAGTTCCTTCAATTCTAGGTCTTTGGAAAAGTTCCCACCACAGGTCATACATACATACTTATACATGCGTGCACACTATACAATCAGTTTTTAATATTATTTGACAAATCTACTAACTCGTCTTCCGATTTTCCCCTTGTCTCCTGGCAGTCCATCCACGCCTGGCAGACCCTGCAACATGATTATGAGAGATTAGGGGGGGAGAGGTCCAATCACCAGTGGGGTCCATTAAGGTTGTGTTGTCTTTCAATGTTAACTTATATATTTACACATTATATATACATATACATCATTGACATGTATACTTATACATCCTGACCAATACTGTATAAATATAAATGAATGGACGATTCATCAAAAATAGTCATTAAATGTCATCATAAAAATGCAAGGCTAAAAATAGATTACATGCTTGTGTTTGTACACACATTGTTTTATATTATGGAAACTCATATCAAATTATATAGCTATATTTTGGTATGTTTGTGTATATAAAGAATATGGAAGAATATTAATAGGAGTGGGTAAGCAATCCATTATGGCCAGTACACTACACCCACTCATAACCTAAATACACCCACCCATCTCATCCTGACCACACCTACACACTCGTCACATCCACCCACCCACTAACCATTTCTCCTTTCACTCCACGGTCGCCAGGAAAACCTTTGAACCCCTGTAAGAAATAGGAGAGAAGGAGAAGAGAGTGTGGGAAAGAAAATCGGAAGAAAGAAGGAAATATAGAGAAATAACATAACAGGACGGTCAGAGAGAAGGTGAGCAACAATAGGAGAGAATAGAGAGACAAAACAAAGAAGAAATAACTATCAAAACTGCTCGGAAATATCAAACAAATCTAGTTCTTACTTGCATGCCTTTTGGTCCCAGTGTGCCAGGTTCCCCACGCAAACCCTTCGGACCAGGCGGCCCAGCACGGCCAATGCGCCCAGGAAGACCAGGGAGACCCTACAGGAGTTTGTATGTAAACACATTTGAACAGCAGCTGGATCTATATACACAAAACATTCCCCCCCAAATATATGGAAACAGCTTTACTTACAGGTTCACCTTCTAGTCCCATTTCTCCTGTCCTGCCAGGTAAACCGCGATCACCCTAGAATCAGACACAGGGCAAGACAACTTTTCACAGCTCATGTGTGCTGCCGTATTGGAGGGAAAAATGGCCCCACCCAGTTTTCATTCATTGTATCTGTCATACTCCCAATGTTCTTAAATTTGTATATGCCATTGAATGCCTGTATTTATTCTCAGGTTATTGGTACAGAAGTAAACTAAGAATGTAAAAACAGAAAGTTCACAGATAGAAAATAAATATCCTCTCAGTATCTCCTAATTATAGTGATTATTAAAATGCACAGAGTAAATAAAAATGATTAACAATCTCGACACATAACAACATCACTAATGCTGCCTCAATCACAAGAGAAATAACAGCTGTTTGAGTGAGAGACACATGAATGAGGGGCTCACTGGATATCCGATAACACCAGTCTTCCCTTTGACTCCATCAAATCCTTGGGGTCCAGCTTTTCCTCGGGGGCCTGGAGGACCTCTGCGGCCAATATGTCCCTGAAAAATGATGAAAAGATCAAATTGAAAGTGACTGTGTAGACATGCTTGGTAAGAATCTAGGAGAGAGTTCTGTTTCATACTTGGTATCCTTTATCTCCTCTTAATCCAAGTGGTCCAGGAAGTCCCTGCAACAAGAAACAATGGAAGAATGTAAAATCATGCTAACACAGTTAGTGTTAGCTGCATTAGGAGTTGGTAGTCGTGGTGTGTCATGGTGTGGTGTGGGGTGGTGTGGTGGGTGTACACATTAAAACATAGAGAACACCTTAGAATCCTGATGCACCCCATGTAACATAATGTAACAACACATTCAGCAGCTTGCATGTACTCACAAGATATGACAGTATACACAGAGGAAATAAAGGAAGGTGTGGTTACTGTGCTGCAGTGCTGCCACAGTGTGGGTGGGTGCATCGCCACCTACCACATGGCCTTTGCTCCCTACAAATCCTTTCTCTCCAACTGCTCCTTTCATCCCCTGATGGAGAGAGTAAGTGGTTGAGGGGATGAGTGAGGGGATGAGTGAGAGAGTGAGTGAGAGAGTGAATGAGTGAGAGAGTGTGTGAGTAAGAGAGTGAGTAAGAGAGTGAGGATAGTAAAAAAAACAACCAAAAACAACAACAGTGAGAGAGAGTGAAACAAAACAGGGAAAATATTAACATATTCTTTACACTGATCCTCATTACTTCTCAAAAAAAGAGGTTCTTTAGTAACATCGAAAGTGGCCGAGTGACCTTTAAACCCTCCTAACCATTGCTCCGTGTGTGGCATACTTGAGTATATGTAAGAAACAATGATCACTGCTCCCGCATTAACATCTAGAAGTAATCATTCAACACACAGTCCTAATCAATTCTCATCACTACCTGCTAACCTCATTGCTAACCTCACCACAATAGAAAAAAAAAAAAAAAAAAAAAAAAAAAAAAAATTTTCCCCCTTTTTATGAAATTGCATCTCACATATAGTGCAGGAAAAAGGGGAACAAAAGTTGTGGAAAGCTATTAGTAGAATCATTATGCATTACTACTAACCACATCTCCAGAGGCACCGCGTGGTCCTCTCTGACCATTCCTTCCCTAGTTGAAGTATATAACAGAAATGATACTCTGTTACCAATGCATTAATTATCAACCATCTCTGCACTAACCTTCTGGCCGTCTCTTCCGTTCACACCAGGCAAACCATCAGGTCCTAGTGGACCAACAGGACCTCGTAATCCAATGGGGCCAGGCAAACCATGGCTACCAGGTAGTCCCTATGTAGTCAGATACCAGTCCAGTGACCATAGCACATAAGAAATCAGAACTAGGTAAACAGCACAATATAGTAAACACAATGTGTTTGTTGTCACAAGGAATTTCTCTATTTCATGTGTATCATTGTTCGGTAATCATATAATGGTCACTATGGAAAGGACAACTTGACAACAGAAAATGACCAACACCAATAATCATATTAGTACCTTTTCTCCTTTTGGTCCAATTCTTCCAGGAAGGCCAGGAAAGCCGGAAAAGCCCTTGTGACCGGGCAACCCTACATGACCAGGGAGACCTGCTTCTCCTCGAAGACCCTGTACCATATGTCTAAAATATTCAATCTGATCTATTTAAATGAAGTGTCTTGTCACCTGCTGGCCCCGTCTTCCGTTCTCCCCAGGAATCCCACTTCTTCCCTGCAGTGGATAGTAATAGGCCACCAAGTATGAGTGACCGGTGCCTACCATCTGTACTTACATGCTTAAACGTTCTTTAAATATGGCGCCTACCTACTCTTACATCACACATACATGTATACGGTAACCTAGGTAACTGCAGTTACAAACTTGTTCCATTTTTCGATGTTTTATAGGGATACTCCCAAACCACTCCACTGAAAGGGGATAATGCCCCCTCCCTAAGCCAAAAAAATTAGGGGGGGGGGGGAGGGGGGGGCAAAAATCGAGCAGCCAAATCTGAAACACCAAGGGTGTCTTGACGGCTGCTCTGGTCCCAAAGGATAGCCCACCAAATCTGGTGGAGCTCCTCCCAAACTATGTGGGAGGATCATCAGACACACATACATTTTTAGCTCCACTATACATCAATTGCTTTGAATAAAGAAGAAATAATAAAATAAGAAAAGAGGTGGGAACAGGAAAAACGGAAGAAAAAAAAAGGAGGGGGGGGGGGGGGGAGGGAGAAAAAACAACAACAAACAAACCTTGGCTCAGATTTGAACCATTATCTTTCAGTTAAGGAAACCTGATCATTAACCAGTTGGCCCTGGTATTTAAAGCTTTTGTTTTTTTTTGTTTTTTGTTTTTTTTTGTGTGTATAAATTCTTTAATTCCATTTTTCTTTTCTCACAGAAGATTTCCAGAGATAAAACTCAATCTATGCACTCCAGAAAGACGCCAGATGGGATCCACCTCAAACCCACACACACACACACACACACACACACACACACACACATATATATATATATATAGAATCAGTGTCACCTGGGGAACATCACAAGCATATCTATATGGCCACAAACCTTTCTGTATTCAAAAAAGGCAAAAATGGTACCTTTTCAAGAAAAAAAAAAGAAAGAATGGAGCTACAGGCCTAAAACTCTCTGCAGATAACATGGGGTGGGTCCTATCTGTGTCACCAGGGGAACGTCATGAGCATGTTTATATGGCCACACCCCTTTCTGTATTAAAAGTGCCAAAATTGGTATTTTTGCAAGAAAAATGGAGCTAAATCCAGGAACACACATGTTTAGAATCAGTATCATCAAGGGAACGTTAAAAGCATATCCATATGGCCACACCCTTTCTTTATAAAAAAAAGGCTGAAAATGGTACTTTTGCCAGAAAATGAATTGAGCTACAGGCCTAAAACTTTGGTACGCAGACACAACTGGACTCTGTGAATAACATGAGGTGGGTCCCATCTGGCCACATGTTCACTTTAGTATTAAATTCTAAGACATAGTCTTCAAAGCAGACACTTTGGTGACTAGAGTCCACCAAAGGTGGTAGAAAAACAGCCCATGAGGTAGTTTTTCACCCGCTAGTTTGTATAAAGCATTGGTCATCTGTAATAAAGTATTTGTTCATGTATAAAATTAAACCTATGAAACTATGTTTCATCGATATCATATTTAATGTATAGCAATATTCCAACCCTAATCTACATACATAAAAAAGGAATAGTTGTATGTTTGTCTGTCTGTCCGTCTGTCCGTCCGTCCGTCCGTCTACCTGTCTGTCTGTACCATCATTCTGGCCAAACTTATGGATGAATTTCTCTGAAACTTGGCATGATGATAGGTTTTGACCCAACTTAAAACATGGGCAACAAAATCTGGAAAATGGTAATCATGGTGATAAGGGGGGGGGGGGGGGGGGGGAGGAGGGGGGAAGCCAAAAATGGTACATTGGCCTGAAAAACACATGGAGCTACAGGCCTAAAAATTGGTACACATACACAACTTGATTCTCAGAGTAACATGGGGTGGGTCCCACCTGGACACACCTCTTCCTCAGGGCATGTCAAGTTAAAAATGCCAAAAATGGTATTTTGAGGAAAACACTTGGACCTTGGGAGTAAAACCCACAAACCCATAGATAGTCAGAAATCGTTTTTTTTCCCCGGGAACATTTTAAGTACATCTATATGTCCACATCCCTTCTATGTTCACGTTAGTTAATTGAAAAATACTTGGACCAAAGGAGTTCAACCCACAAACCCATATGTTTAGAATCAGAATCGCCTGGTGAACGATATAATAAGCAATGGCAAGTGGTTAAGGCACAGGTGTGCCAATCAGAAACTTCCAGGTTCCACTTCTTCCTAACTCATACATATGTGGATATGTATTTATATTGCATGTTTATCCACATTATCAGCAAAGCACCAAACCAACTGAAGCTAACTCTTTAGAATAGACATCTTACATCAGCTATGTTTTTTTTAGACAATATTAATTTGGGTCACTTGATCACACCTCTTCCTTTGGGTGTGTGAGTCTATAATGCCAAAATGGTACTTAGTAGAAACCCTTGGACCTGACATCTAAAATTTGGCAATAACACACATCATGACTCTGAGAGAGACGTGGATTGGGTCCCACCTGGCCACACATAGTCCTCCGGGAGTGCCACGCTAAAATTACTAAAAATGGTACTTGGCCAAAGTCCTGGACATGGGCTGGGTCACATTTGGCCACTCCTTAATGTGGGCATCTCATTATACCCCTGGCAACGCCGGGTATATCCTGTTGGTGTTTTAAAATTACATTAACAACGATCTAAATTTAGGATTGAAAGATGCTGGTTATGTTTGATACTCAGAGTTCATTGATTTCACTCTGTACGGGTATAAAAAAACCTAAGGTGATATATCATCAAATCTGAGGTAAGGTACCGCTAAATTAACTGCAGCCAAAGTTGAACAGAAATAATAGATTTCAATATTACCAGTGAACCATGGACAGCTTGCTAGTCAACCAAATGCCCCGACATCTATTCTGAACTGGCCTAGATACAGTCTTAGTGTGTGATAACAGTGTCCACAAGAATATATAGGGGGGGGGGGGGTGTGATAATCATATTTCCGATGACTTACAGACGAGAGAATTAATGAAAGTTTGATAAGTCTCATAATCTCTTAGTGTATGCATACATACTATATATGTGTATATATATATATATATATATATATATATATCCATCGCATGATGTAAAGCCTGACCAATCAAGCTTTTCCACACAGACAGTTTGGAGGTTTACCACAAGATTGGATCATTCAAGATAGCTCAAAGGTTGGCATCAGGGTATGCAACACTGGGATCCCAACACAGCTGTTACCTATGACCTCAAGGTACAGCAGTGTAATCTCATACAGGTCACCACTGCAACACATATGCAAGCAAAATAACAAGAAACCATTACGCCAACATATATCAGCTCAACAGATGAAAATGTCATGCGATGGAAGTGGCTTGATAAATATATACAGAATGTCATGGAAAGACAGCAGGCAACACTAAATTATCAAGGTAATAGTCAGGGTGTTTCTTCAAGAAGCTAAAGAAAAGGGGAAAAAAAAAAAAAAAAAAAAAAAAAAAAAAAAAAAAAAACACCTGGAGAAAACGATTCATCTGTTCATTCTAACATACTCCAAATAGCAGCAACCTAATTAGAAATTAGGTCCCTAGGCTGTGGGTTTGAGGACAATAGTGTACACTGTCGTCTACCAGTCTGTAAAAAAGTATTTTCTCATTCATTTTAACATGGTGCAAGTTCTTCTCTCATAGATAGCATACTTTCATGCTCAAACTAATCCACCTAACCAGCTGTGATCACAATATTATGCCAGAGAGCAATTGATAGAGCTACCTCTAAGTCATGTGCAAGCACATGCAATGAAGTTCAAGAATTGAAGACTGCTAAAGATTGCTAAGATAGTAAATACAATTATTCCTCCCCCTCCGCTTTTTGAAGCTTTGAATTCACAGTATATGGCAAGACACTATGCAACCAAAGAGAGATTCCCTTTTCATAAGCTTAATAGGAATGAAATCAATTCCTTCATTTCCTAAGTTGAATTAGTGTCCAGAGTATCTGTAGAATTGCATTAGTATCTGTAGAGTTGATTAGTGTCTGTAGAGTTGCATTAGTGCCTGAAGAGTTGCATAGTGTCTGTAAAGTTGCATTAGTGCTTGTAGAGTTGCGTTAGTGTCTGTAGAGTTGATTAGTGTCTGTAGAGTTGCATTTGTGCCTTAAGTATCTTAATAGTTGCATTAAGGTCGAGTATCTGTAAAATCGCATTAGTATAATGATATTTACCAAGACACATTAGTGTCATAAATATCTCCAGAGTCACATTAGTGTCCTGAGTGTCTGTCTGTAGAGTTACACTAGCGTCATGGGTATCTGCAGTGTACCAGATTCCTGAGTACTTGTAGAGTTCCATTAATGTCCAAGTCAGGCACTTCAGATGGGCAGTTGTGTAAACCAGTCAATTAATTACTGTACTGGTCTGGAGTGTCTAATGCCTGTGTACAATAATGTAATTACAAATAGGTAGAAAACAATCCTGTAACATGGTCACATGACAATCTCCTGCAATTATCTACACTATAAAGCGGGAATAGTCTGTCTGTCTGTCTGTCTGTCTGTCTGTCTGTCTGTCTCTATGTCTGTCCGCGTATCCTCGATTCACACTTCAAAGGTTGAAGTTAGACTCTCAAACCAACACATTTAAAATCAATGTCACCAGGGGAACACTCTAAGTATGCCTATATGGTCACACCACTTTCTGTATTAAAAAAACAAACAAAACAGAAATAGTACTTCTGCCAGAAACAAGAATGGAGCTACACACCTAAAATTTGGTATGCATATACAACTTGACTCTGGGAGTAACATGGGCTGGGTTCCACCTGGCCTGGGTTCCACCTGGCCACACCTCTTCCTCTTGGTGTGTAATGCCAAAATGACAAAAATGGTATTTGTAAAAAAACAACACTTGGACTTAGGTAGCTATATCCACAAACATACATACATATATATATATATATATATATATATATATATATATATATATATATATATATATATATATATTTGGAATCAGTGTCGCCAGGGAAACGTTTAAAAAAAAAAGAAGAAAGAAGTTTATATGGCCACACCCCTTTATGTGTTTGTGTCAGGTCAAAAAAGTCAAAAATGGTACTTAGGCCATGCATACCCTTGGAACAAGAGACGTAAAATTTGGTATATATACACAACTTGATCTGGGAGAAACATGGGCAGGGTCAAACAATTTAGAAAATTTTGTAACTATATCAGGAAAACCTGCCCTTTGGGCAGGTATTTCCCTAACATCAATAAAGGGTTAGTCTGTCAACAGTTAAGCAATGTCAAGTGGCCCAGTGAACTTTTGAACTTTGCATTAGTTCGGATACATAGAACACCCATCTTAATGGCTTGTGAAAGTGCTGTACTCTGTATGGTGAGTGTGTATTGCTGGTGGGTTAGAAAATCATCATGGATTTGAGAAAGAGATGTTTAGGAGGTGGGCTAACCAAGACTCAACTGAATGTGCAGCACAGTAAACATCCTAGAATTGACAAAGTCAGTGATAGTTCCTGAGTATGCTTAACATCATATTCTGCAAGTGAGCCATCTATTTCTATGTCAACAACCAACAGAAGTGGACATCTCCTATCAGAGAGTACAATAGAACTCTATAAGTAGGGATGACCACGAAAAAAAAGGTGGCCTCATTAACTAATACAACATAAAAGCTTCACTTTCTCTGCTATGGCTCAAACTTAAGCTACAAAACTCACCTGCAGTCCATATATCCTGCAATACAAACTACCAAGATAGTTCCTGTCCTCCAAATCAATCGCTAAAGTAGAGAGCTGAGACTTGTCAAAATTGGGGAAACATCCTTCATCTTTCTTCTTCTTCTTATTATTATTATTCAGTTGCAGGGCTAGAGCCGCTGGCTACAGCAAATCATGCAATAGTTATACTAACAGCATATAATTTCTTTGGACTAGGTCCACGACCTCTTCATTTGCTTCCCCATGCCCATACTGAAGCATATCCTAGACTAGCAGCTGCAGTGTTAAGTTCAAACCGATGTTTGGCACTACTAATTCGTCTACGCACAGAATTATCAAGTATTGGTACTGACGTTATATTTAACAAGTGAAAGTAAAAAATATGTGCACACTTGTGGATGCCAGTCAGATGTATACGAGATGCCAATCCAGTACTGTAGCTAGCTATCTGACAGTGTGCAAAAACTAAAGGAAACAAGTGAAGTAAAAAATATTTTTTTGAAATAAGAACGGTAAGTAGGGATGATGTGTCAGCGAAAAGTGCACAAACAAGAATTCTGTGACAGTGTGTGTTACAAAATTCCCTACTTCACCGATTCTACATTCTCACGTAATGTGTAAGATGCGATGCTGAAAGACTGCCACCTCTTTAATATGCTAGCTCATGTAGAATAATTATTCTAAGTTCACAGGAATTTTGCAACACAGACCGTCACACTATCGTGTAGAATTCTAAGTTCACAGGAATCAGTGAAGTAGGGAATTTTGTAGCACACACTGCCACAGAATTTTTTTTTTGCACTTTTGCTGACACATCATCCCTACTTACCGTTTTTATTTCAAAGATATATTTTTTACTTTCACTTGTATATATAAAAGGAGATGTCCCTCTGTCTCTTTGTACCATCATTCTGGCCAAATTTGTGGGTAGAGTTCTCTGAAACTTGGCATGATGATAGATAGGTTTTGACCCAATGTAAAACATGGGCTAAAAAATCTGGAAAATGGTTACCATAATGAGAAAAAGCCAAATATTGTATTTTGGCTAGAAAAACCCTTGGAGCTACAGATTCAAAACTTGGTATGCATACAACTTCACTCTGGGAGTAACACGGGCTGGGTTACACCTGGCCACACCTCTCCCTATTCCCTATGTAATTCCAAAAAAAGATATTTCAGCAAAAACACTTGAACCTAGGAAGATAGACCTATGAACCCATATATATATATATATTTGGAATCAATATAATCTGGGGGAATCTTTTAAGTACATGTATAGGACCACGCTCATTCTGTTTTCATGTCAGGCCCCCAAAAAAGGCCAAAAATGGTATTTTGACCTGACAAACCCATGGAGCAACAGACTTAAAACATGGTATGCATACACAACTTGACTTTGGGAGTAACATGGGTGGGATCTCTCCTGGCTACTCCTCTTCCCATTAATGTGTAAAGTGAAAAAGTGCCACAAAAAAAGAACTTCTGAATAACGCTTGGACCAAAGGAGTTAGATCCACAAACATACTTTAATATATATTTTGGTTTGTAAGTATATATGTATGCTTGTATGTATGTGTGCCTAAGCATCACAGCAAAATCATGGGATGAAAAGGACGAAATTTGGCATGTACTCTCCAAGAACCCGGGTGAGCATTATTAAACACACCAGCACACAATTGCGGACTCCATCCGCATTGCTTGCTAGGCCCACCTTTGGTGGGCTGTGGTCACAAAATTGTCTTAAGTAAGAACATGTCTTATGGGAGGATATGATTTTCTTGATCATATGCCTTTCAGGATGACATGTGTTATGATAGCATATGTGTTGAAGGAGGTCATGCTTTGTTGTAGGAAATATCTTATGGGAGGTCTTGTATTGGTGGAGTGCATGTTTTCAGGATGGCATACTTTACAATATGTTGTGTTTTACTGATAGACATGTCTTACTGGAGGTCATGTTTTACTTGAGGGTAGGTATTATAGGAGGGCATGTATTGCTATTGGAGATGTCTTACTGGGGTACATGTTTTACAGGAGGGCATATCTTGCAGGATGATTTGTGATTTATTGTACTGAGGGACACATCTTATATGAGGACAGGTTTAACTGGAGGGTATGTCCTATAGGGAGTCATGTATTACATGAGGGCATGTCTTACAGGTGGACTTGCCTTGCAGTAGTACTACATGTAATATGAGTGGCCATGTATTGTTTGAACTCATGAAGTTAAGTAGGATATGTCTTACTGGAAGGTATGTCCAAGAAGAGGACAGGTTTTATAGGATGGCATGATATGCAGGTGGGCATGTATTACTTGAAGACTTGTGTTGGCTGTCTTTCATGAGAATATGTGTTATGGAAGGACATGTGTAGTAGGTGGGCATGTCTTGCAAGTCTGTGCAGAAGCAACCATTTAAGCTGCTGTGAGTTTAGGAATCTGGTTGTTGTTTTTTTTCTTTCTACAGTAAGTTTTGTTTGCTCTGAGACATGCTTTCCAAGAATTTATTGTTTGAATATTCTTCTTGGGTATGTAGGTTCATTCATGTGGTCTTCTTGGTTGACTTTAAAAAAAAATTTTTAAATACTATGTCAGTGGCTCTTTTAGCAATAAGCTCATTTGGTACACTAATTTTACTTTCTTGCAAAACTAATCCTCCTGAGAAATACTTGATAGTAATTATTTTGGTTGTACAGGAAATTAATTTAATTTTACAGGAATAGTGGTGAGTGGAGGTTTGAGGGGGGGGGGGAAGATGGTTCTGTGGGAGCACAGAATTCTGTACCTCCAGCAGCTGTCCAGAAGCAGTAGTCCCTTGCAGCAGTAGGATTTCATGGAACACTTCTTCAGAGTTCCTCTTTTTTTCCTTTAAAATGTTTTTTTTTCTTGTTAACTTGGTGGGCCATGTTGGAAATGCATAGAGTGTGAAAGGCTGTGCATTCCCTTTGATGTAAATAAATTGGTGGATGAGGAAGAGCCTTTTTTTGGGCTTCTTTCAGTCACTACACTTGAACAATGGGGTGTGGACGACTGGGACATAGCCAGGTTACTTTCGATTATCTGAATATCACATCTGCCAATTTTCAATGGGATCCTTACAGCCATTTTGCAGATTATTGTATACATATAAATAAATATATAAACACCACTAGCTCTATTAGTATAAGATGTGAGTACGGTAATGGGTGTGGTTTTGCCATAGCCACATCTACTCGAAGTTGTTTTTCTATTAAAAGTTGATCAAAAGACCAACTAGACTGAAATCTGGAATGAGGTTTCCAAGCAACTGGTTGAGCATTACTAATCATATGCAAATGTGTCAATGGGTGTGTTTTTGTCATTGCCACACCCATAGGACGTCATTATGCCTGCCAAAAACTCTATTATGGACCAATCAGGGTAAAATTTGGCATAAGGAGTCCAAGTAACTCGGTGAGCATTATTAATCACATGTGGGGTGGCAACATGTTCGGGTCTTTTATTAGCTTCACAAACAGGAAGTTGGTTTGGCTGCTAAAAGCTAATTGAAAGACCAACCAGGCCCAAATTTGAGAGGCTTTTACAATGTTTCATATCTATATTGGCTGGGCAATGCCAGGTATATGCTGCTACTAGTTCATATAAGCAGAAGTTTCCATATAGACTTCAGGAGTATAAGAAATCTCACTGATGGCTTAGGTATGAGGAGTAGACTGGTCGAACAGTATGTATATCAAAGGGAACTCACATCCATCAAATGTGATCAAGACTCCTTTCAAAGCTTGAAAAGTGGAACTAAAAAATTATGTGGGATGAAAAGAATCAAAATCACCAAAAATGCAGTTATTATTTGCCTCTGAAATTTTATGCTAACACACAACCACTTTGGACTGACATTGAGAACACATGTCAGCATTCCACTCCTCCTTCCACAAAAATCCTAGAGAACACCCTGCTAGTATAATATTGTGAATTGGCTTGAATATTACCCTCTTACAGTCGGTCCAGTGAGTCCATGGGGTCCTCTTGGTCCTGGAGGGCCAGGGAAACCACGAGGAGAGACACACGGTGCATCAGGCCAGGGCTACATGACAACAACAACAACAACAAACACAACAGGAAGGGAAACAATAAAAAAAACAACAACATGAAGAAATAAAGATAGTGACACACTCCGCAAGGATGAAGATATGTGGATACTAGGGAAGATTCTGCACAGGTGGGGGTATTCAGAGAATACGCAATAAAGGTCTATTAATAGAACACACAATGAAGGTTTATTATTAGAACATGCCATGAAAGTATATAAATAGTTCAGCTACAGCCACAAAAAAAGATAAACTATATAGAATATGCATAAAAGTGGTGTCTCCTCCAAATGCCATGATCACATAGCATTATTACAGTTCCATGAAATAATGCAACACCTCATAATATCACAGACTTATGAACACTCTTAATATTACAGACTTATGCAACACCTCGTAGTATCACCGACTTACGCAACACCTCGTAATATCACAGACTTATGCAACACCTCATAATATCACAGACTTATGCAATACCTCATAAGGGTTGTATCCGTTGTACGGGTTATAGTACGCCCCACCATCTTGTGATGTGGTGTTTGTCCTCTGCATTAAAAACACAACGAATGCTAACGACCAACCACAACAGATTTCACCTAATTCTCTCCAATACCTCACAGGAGTGTCTTATCTCAGAGCACATGGCGCTGGATGGCTCCACATTGTGCCCTAGAGGGAGGAGAGTGGCTGCACAGAGGATGCCCTACAGCATCACATGCACACCACATGCTCACAAACACAATAATTAGTTTCACTTACAGTATAGCAGCTGGTATAACACAAATAATTGGCTGGTGGTCATACATGGTCCAACTTCACAGTGGAATATGAAAAAATCACACCCAGCTGAGGAAGGTTGGTCAATTATTGCCCATGGGAACACTCAACTATCTCATGGTTTGGGAACTGTTCTGGTCACAAGGTGAGGGTATTACTGAACCACACCTATACTGTGAGGTGAGCTGAGCGCACACCACATCTAGTACTATGCTGTGACAACATCACTCATATGAAATGTAAGGCATTAATTACAATAGCTGGAGCTAAGATGATTGTTCCCATGACAACCCAATTGAAAAGAATAGATTGTGGCAACCAATTTCAAACAACTTAGCATTTAAACTATAAATATTTTCCTTAAAAAAAAAAAAAAAAAAAAAAAAAAAAAAAAAAAAATAAATAAATAAATAAATAAATAAATAAAAAATTTTCCTACAGATACCACAATACGCTATAAGTCAATTCAAAGTCAGAATGTCACACACTAAACTGGTCTTGTGTTTATGAGATGATGAATAATAGGATGCAATATTCAACTGCCATTTTTACCTGACTCTGAATGGCATGCAGATGGTGTGTGAAGTTGATCATGACGGGATGTTGGTCGATATCAGAGGAGGTATTCCACATCATGATGTTGGGGTTATCTTCAATGAAGTAGCCGTCCATGCATGAGCTGATGGATCCATTGGAGACAAGCAGCACAAGGTTATGGAGTCTGTTACTGGAAACATTTGTCCACAGAGGAAAATATCTCCCCTGATCTGGTTGTAGGTACAGGGTAGACTTAGAAAGCTGCACAGAAGCAAATAGTCCATCCCAA
Organism: Lycopodina hypogea; assembly: GCA_963969325.1. Taxonomy (NCBI): domain Eukaryota; kingdom Metazoa; phylum Porifera; class Demospongiae; order Poecilosclerida; family Cladorhizidae; genus Lycopodina; species Lycopodina hypogea. The sequence goes on along the minus strand of OZ017784.1, from coordinate 4,053,986 downwards.
CCAGAGTCATGGCTGGAATCATCAATACTACCACTCTCTCTATTGCCTCTTTCTAGGATACTCTCAATGTCGCTTGCAGCCAAGCGACTAGTTCTTGTGCTCAAGAGATTCAACACAGTGTTGTCATGTGGACGGTAGGAGAGAGAGAGGAGGAAGCTGGAGGGCAGCAGTTTGTTCTGCACTGTGAACGAATAGTTTTTCTTGAGCTCGCTTACATATGTGTTTGTGCTGACTATGAAAAAGTTTGGAGAAGAGTTTGTTTTGAATTCTTCCAGTAGGTTGATGCTTTCAAAATTCAGATCGGAAACATTTAGCATATCGTAAGGAGTAATTTCTGCAGATATAATACAAATGGTCATTAAATTCCATCAAACATACAATTCCTTGGACACAAGGGATTAGTTAAAGGGGGTTAGGAGAGTAATGGCTATTGGGGGGCTAGATACTGGGGGGGTTGGAAATTCACTGAACAAAGTGACTGCAAGGCACATGGTGCTGTCACATGACCACTCTACCTGCTCCACTCATCAGATCAGTGGCAGGGCAGCTTGTCTTCATTCTCATGTCGCAAATAACATTGATAAGTGAAAATGCCATAACATTCTAAATGTGAGATGAAAGAGGGTGTTACTGATAAGAAAATCATGTTTCCTTAGTAACTTCATGTACAATTTTCACCTGCTAACGTCTTTTCACAGCAACATTCATGGTGCAAATGACATAATTTAGTCTGTCCACTCACAAAAAAATAAGTAAAAATAAACCTTTCCAGTATCTTCCCGTACAAAACCATGAGCACTATGAGGGAATTGAAGTCTCCAAGTGAGGACAAGACTCAAAGGAAATTGCAGGCTTGCAGCCAGTACAGTATTAAGATGGTTGTGTAGAGTCACACTCCTGACCATTGTGAACTAGCACCACTGTGAACTTGTAAACCTGTGAACCCTTCAGCCTGTAAATCCTATAACCTTTGAACCTCTTGCATGCTTCCCTAATATCAACAACCTCATTAATACTTCAGTTTGTGGTAATTTCATGGTGTTGAATACTCAAGTACCATGAGGATATCTGCACTCTCCACTCTTACACACTACAACTACTGCTACTGGATAGCGGCAAGATTGCCATCTCTCAGCTATAATTGCTGATCAGCAGATAGCACACACCTCAATTTATCTGCCATTTCTCTGCAATAATTAAACAGGATAACAAGATGGAAGAATTATGTCACTCTCACCAACCAGCTGGATAGAGGTTGTTAATCTCACACCATATTCTCTAATTCCTCTCAATGGCTCAAATCAAAACCTGGGGGAATTCTGAAACCCACAGAGCTCTTCTGGTTGATCATTCTAACACATTGCATCACTAATTTCAGACTGACACTAGTCAGTACATGCATTGTATCAAAACTAAGAAGGGTGTGTATGGTGGCTAGAGTAGTTATGTTCTTGGACTAACAACCCCTGGTTGTGCAGCACTGACAGGAAAACTTTCCTGTCCTTCAACATCTTCCCACACCAGTCCACCAGCTCATGTTGACTACCTCCTTGTGGTGAGTCCTGGACAACTGACACATACATCATGCAAAAGTCAACTGATAGAGAAGAAATTCTCATACGCAAGAAGAAAAAAACTAAAAAAAAAAAAAAAAAAAAACATGAAAAGAGACAAGAAAGAGACAAGATAAAGGATTTAAGTAAGCACTTTGAACACATGTATGGAATGTGCAGAAGTAGAGGACACAACGTTGTTTAAAAAAGATATTTTCCCCCTGACTTTTCCCTGACCCTTGCCACCTTTCCCTCCCCCCTCCACATCATTGGAGTGGCATGGATTGCATCCAATAAACGGCTGATACAGAGAATGAGAGAAACTGCATTCAACCTCAGAAAAACTGAGGCAATACTCTTGAAGTCACTTCTTGGGATGCCATTTTCTTGAGCCCACCAACTCACAGAAGCTCTCCACCACAAAGTGCACAAGACTTCTACATTCAGTGTGTGTGTGTGTGTGTGTGTGTGTGTGTGTGTGTGTGTGTGTGTGTGTGTGTGTGTGTGTGTGTGTGTGTGTGTGTGTGTGAGCTGACGTAGAGTGAAAACTACTTATCCAGACAACTGGCATGTGGTTTCCAGGTTTGGTTGGCCATCTGGTAAAGTTATTTAGCCATAAAGTAAAAAAAAAACAGCAACAAAGCAATTGTAAACATGAAAATTATACACTAGACATTAAAAAAAAATACCCATGTGATAAGCTTCATATATCAGGATCTGTGTCAGACTGACTTTCTGAGTCAGATTAATGTCTGTATAGGAAAAGGCCCTTAGTACTTGTAAATGGGGCACATTACGCTCTCTATCTTTCTTTTTGAATACTATGGCTTTTGTTGGGAGGACTGGTTGGGTTGTCTGACCTTTAATACCTCCATAGATTAATTGCATCGTCTGGAATTATATCTGAATTTAGTATAAGCACATCATCAAGAAAATTGCTGTTGAATAATGAACACCTTCACATTAGAACAGTTTTTAGTAAACAGAATATCCTTTCAACTTCGCCACTGGATCAATGCAGACAGATGGGTAGTCAACCAGGAAAGAGAATTGTACCGAATACTGATTTACTACAGCTACAGTAACATGATTGGCTCCTTGGGCCAGTTACTTTGAAAATGATTGACCATTTTGCAATCTTGCATGGAACTAGCCATTAGCTCTGTAATGGATCATTACAAAGAGACTGACAACACTGCACCATTAGTGTAATATCAAGGAGAGGAGGGGAGGAAAGTGACCACAGCAACCTAGTTGGCGATCATTACCATTATGCAGTAGTCTAACTAGAAGTAGCATGAATATTTTAATCTTCAAAAACAGACAATTTAGCTACATCATAATAATGGTGTTAAGCCAGGCTTACCATATAGTCCGGCTTAACCTGGACATGTCCTCCTTTTAGGTCATTATATTTCAGTCCAGGAGGATTTTAAAATATCTGAAGATGTCAGTCTTCTTTTTTTAATAGCTGCACTTTTTTTTTACCAACTACTCTACTTCAGCTTAGCAACACTTGCGCAGTTAGTTGGTCTGGAAAAGCAAACTGACACCATATGCCCCGCCCACTGCTTATGGTGGGTGGGGTGGGGGGATTGTGGTGGGTATTTTCCTATTTTTTAATATATATTTCTATTCTGATAAATTATCCCGACTGTGTGCAGTGCACTATCATAAATCCTATCACCTTTCTTTTTAAGGCTGACTTCTTGATATTAGTCTATTTTAAAGCTTACAATGATCAAACGTAAGTGCACATCCACTCCAAAACTGGAGACCAAATTTTTCATGTTTTGGTAGAACAGGAAAGGAATTAGAATCCGTGTTTGGACGGAGTATTTTTGTGAAATTAGGTGACAGTGACATTAGTGCAGTAGAGTGAACTCGAGTGAACTTTTCATTTCACGCAGCGAAGCATCATCAGGACTGAACATATGCCACGTTGACTAAAAAGCTTTAACTAGAGTGAGTGAAGGTGGGATCTTTTCAATTCCAAATAATTGATTTTCTTGCATTAAATTGATGATATGAACATTTTATACATTTACTGCAATCAGGTAGAGGGGTAAAGATTGAGCTTGGTTCTCTGTTATGGTGAATAAAAATGAGGGGCTGTAAAATTTGAGATGCTATTCCCCCCCCCCCCCCCCCACATTACATTTTATTATTGGTGCTCCTTCACACACAAAAATTCACTAGTAAAATATGATACCCCCCTCCCCACCCAGTGTCCTCTTTTGAATCTGCAAATGTGGTAGCCCTAGTTAAGCTTTTAATAGCAATCTAATTATTTTTAAAATACCTGATTTAGATAGCTAATTTGTACATATTCAAACTTAAAATAATAAAACTTAATGGAGTATGAAGAAAATATCTAGTTTTTTTAAAATAATTCTACATTTTACAAAAATCCATCAAAACAACAATTATACACATGAATAAAGCCAACACCATCCCACATTAGCAGTACATTTAGAACTAAGCACCATCAGCCTAAACTGCCAGTCAGGCTCAACTAAGCTAAAATCAGTACAAATAGGAGTGCCTCCAGACAAGTGCCTTTGTACTGGCCTGCCGGAAGGGCAACAACAGATCAGCTGGAGGGCCTCATTGTTTAGACAAGTGCTGAGTACAATAGCAGTTGCGCGCGCATAAGCAACACCCACTAGGAGAAATTCAATTATGGAGAAAGATGTAATTCAATAGATTATCAGGAACCTATGCACCACTTTATTGAAGCTCAAAGCTTCCGATACTGTACGTAACCACAAAATTATAATAAATACCTGGTTCAGCTCCACTTCCACTTTCAATAGTATTAATCAGCGGCTCCCCGCTGCCTGATGCTACAAATTCTTCACCCCCACCACTCATGAATACACCAGATCCGCTGAAATACGGAACTAATCTGTCCTCGTCCTCCTCAACTGCAGAGGCATCGGTGATACAGGTGGTGGTTAGAACTAGCAGAAATAACCAACATAGCCTAAGCTGGAAGGGACGGACCGACCACCTCGTTAACGGCAACCTTTCTCGACCTAGCAGCGAGCTGCCAAATCTACTGAATCTAATCGCCATTATTGAACGAGATTTCCTGCAACATCTCCCCGACCACGGGCTCACTCCAGACTTTTTATTCGGGTAGGACCCTTTCCAACTTTTCCCCCGTCACACTCTCCCAAAACCTCACACCATCACTGCATCACACAAGTATATGCACATAATATAAATTAGGCTGTGAACAACGCACAAGATGGTGGTTTCCAGAAGGGAAATAAAACAGAGATAAATGATTATGTTGCATTACCTGGTGTCATATAAGACAGCAAAACAGGAATACAACTAGTTTTCCACATTTAACTTTCAAATAAAGTTAGCATATTTCTAATAACTTGGGCCTGATTTAATCTTCAGGTACATTTTAACATATTAAATCTGGACAATTATATAAGGTCCACGTGACAACAATAATTAATGTTTCAACCAGCCACCAAACTGTAATTTATGATGTTGCAATTACAATAAATAAGGTAATATTTTATTGTAGAAAAACAATTGGTAAAACTCTTTATACTTTTTCCAATTTTTATGTTAATTTAGCATCAATATCAGCATCATTAACACAAGCAAAAATAATCCAGCCCTTAGGGCAGTTGTTTTTTGTATGCCTTCCACCTACTGCAATTGCAAACTTGTTAGTGGGTTTTTTTAAAAAGAAGAAGTGATATAAACCTAACACTTCCCTCTGCCATCCTTAACCTTTATCTCTTCTATCCTAATTCCTCTCTGCTCCTCTTAATCCCACTCCCTTCTTCCTTAATTCTTTCTCTCTCTCTCTCTCTTCTCAACCCATTTTTCTTCTCTCCTTAACCTTTCCTACTGCTCTTCTTACCCTTTGTTCTACTTTCCTTAAACTTTCCGCTCTTTAAAAAAAAAACAACCCAACCTTTCATTGCTCTTAAAAATTATACTGCAATTTTCTTTCTGGCTCTCTTTAACTTTTCTGATTCATCTGACAGGATTTTTTTTCATCAAAAACAAAACAAAACAAAGTTCTCTATTTTATTTAGCTCTTTTCTCTGCTCTCCTTAATTCTTACCTCTACTTTTAAACTTACTTCGCTCTCTCTGCTCAAACAGCTTTCCCCCCCTTAAATTAATAGGGGGAAAGGTTAAATTTAAATGGATGATTTTTTTTTTTTTTGGTTGGATTTTTGTTCTGTAGGTGTCAGACAAAAAGGTGTGGTCACCTTAGTCAGCACAGGAAATTAGGTTAAGATTAGTTGAGGATAATAGGAGTTTGTGGACAAAGTGCCTATATAGGTAAAAGTGCCTTGATCATTGCAAGCAAAGCTGCAAATTGGCCTCTGGTGAACCATTATAGAAGCCACTCAAATTTTTTGCCTGGCTGGTTTGATTTTTTTTTGCAACCAAAACAACTTCCTATGGCTGTGGCTATGAACAAACCACACCCATGTGTGGTTAATAATGCTCACCAGGTTACCTCAAAACCTCTGCAAATTTCAACCTGGTTAGTCCTTTGATTAGCTTTCAATAGCCAAAATGACTTCCTGTGGGTGTGACCATGACCAAACCACACCCATGTGATTAATAATGCTCACCCAGTTGCTTGGAAACCGCATGCCAAATTTCAGTCTGCTTGGTCCTTGGATCAGCTTTATTGTTAAAATAACTTCCTGTGGGTGTGTCTATGGACAAACCACACCCATATGTGGTTAATAATGATTACCCTGGTAATTAGAGCTAGTGCACCTAATGTTGGCCTGATTGGTCTTGTGATTAGCTTTTGGTAACCAAAGCAACTTCCTGTGGGTGAGGCTATGACAAAACTGTTCCCATGATCATACCCAAATGTGGTTGTTAAAGCTCACCCAGTCACCTGGAGAACACATGCTGAATTTTGGCCTTTTTAGTCCAAGGGTTTAGTCGTGATGCCTAGGCACGCATGCACGCACGCACGCACGCACGCACGCACGCACGCACGCATGCACGCACGCACGCACGCACGCACGCACGCACGCACGCATGCACGCACGCACAGACTTGCATACATTCATACATACATATTAGCATATCATAATAGACCAGATAATGAATGAATCAATTAATATTTTATGTATACAGCCAATAACTATTAACTACCAATAGAGATTAATTAATGGTCATACACAAATTGGCAGTCAAGGTTAATTTTCAAATTCTAAGTAGGAGGTATCCGAATATATGCTGCATAACATGAAAGTGAAGAGCATGGAATAGAACAATTAATCAATGATTAATAAACTACAGGTTTTATAGGCAAACTTAGCCCAAAAAAGGGGGGGGAGCGGAGTCAGAAATCTCAACCCTCATTCCCCCCAAGTGTGTTGGTACATTAAGAGAAAATTTTACTTTATTAAACATGACATGGTAGTTTCTCAAGTGGAGGTTTCCTTGATTGTAATGGGAATTGATAGATTTGCCAATATGCCTTACTTGCAGATATGTATCATGCATGAAGAAAAGATTCAATTTTGTCATGAACAGCCACTTCTTGTCCTTTATCATCCTCTACTGAAAAAGTGACCATGTCATGACTCTTGGTGATGTATTTGTACAGATATTGTTATTGCTTCAACTCAGTTAAACTATTTCAACATTAATGTGTGCATCATACTCGAGACAGAGAAATGGGTTTGATGGTACCACCCATTCATTAACCGTGTCGTACTCTGTTGTTTTTCATTCGCAATGTATGTGTCAATCCACCTTTTCTGGAGATCTATGGCGGTATTCCAGGTATGAACTTTCTTCTGCTATTGTGGTGAGTCCCTTGGTACAGTGATGGTCCTGACCTACACCCTCCATGCATGGACATTGCATGTTTGCTGCACCACAGGGGCCATGTAAATTATATTTAAGTGATTATTAATGCAGTAGTGGATTTCTGTTGTTATCTGGAATTTCATAGCATATTACTCTATCTATATATTCTGGTGTTAGTGATTTAAATTCATTCTCCATGATGTAGAGATTGTGTAAATGGGTTAAACCTCTCTTTTGCTACTCAATGGTGGATGAATATGCTCTCACTTTAGCCAGTACTTGTTTTTAAAAAGATGTCCACGAAGCTGCCATGTTTCAATTTAAATATTCTTGCACATATGTCTGGTCTATCACTCGGTTTTTCACCAGGTAGTAGAGCTTCCTGGATTTCTGGCCAATTGGGATTGGTTGTGAATGTTATGAAGTAATCAGGTTTTCCCATTTGCCTAACCACCGTCATTGAATTTTGAAAGCATTCACTGTAATAACGTGATCCTGTGATTGTTCGTGGTAGGACAGTTCTTCTGCCTGCATTCACTCCATCTCCTTGTGAGACTGCATCATGTAATCCTTGATATGTTTCTGCTTGTATAGTTGTTTGATAGTTCCTTGCCCATGTTAAGCGTGAATATTCAATTTTTGCTTGTGCATCAACTGCATACTGCTGGTGTGTTGTCAAGCTCTCATTACAATGTTGTACTCCTCTAACTTGTAAGTGATAGGAGTAAAAAATCTGTTGGAGATATTGTTCTTCCATTGCTTCTCTTCAACCCAATTTGCCAGTCATCAGTTCCATGTGAGAAGAGTAAGACGTAATGTGAGGAGTCATAGCTTCTATGGCACATATAGATGCGTGTTAGTTGTCCATCTCTGCAATGGACAATTTCATTTAGGTTTCCTATGCATGTACTCAGTATTATGGCGGCCACCTCAGATGCTGATGGTAGGTTGTAAATCCTGCAGTATGCCTTCTGAGGTTTTAATGCTTTGTTTGCATGCAAGATTTTTAAAAAAATTTTCCCTTGCATCCAACTCAATTGCAGCCTTGAAACTCCTGATGTGACTGTTGCATGAATGCAATTCTTTTTTAAGGATCTGAAGTGTTTCTGACTGTAATAGAGCATGGTGTAGTCGGTTCTGAAGTTCATTACTTGAGTCATGAAAGTAAAGCCATGCAAATTTAGAACTTTCTTCAGAGTTACTAGGGAGTAGTAATGCTATTCTGTGATACAGCTTTCCTTGAATTTTAAATATTGGACTGTAACCAGGAGCAACAATCTCATCGCAACCAAGTGATGCTAGTGCAAGTGCATTGTTGTACGCTTTTGTGTGATTAAGGAAGTGATGTCCAGATTTAGTTATATGGAATAGGTGTTTTATGTGTGTTGGTGGTTCTGGCACTGATTGCAGACCAACTTTTCCTGCTTTGCAGCACATGGTGTTCCATTTGAATATCCATTTGTATGCTTTGCAATGTATGCATGTGTTATAAAAAGTTCTTAATGTGTTGTGGTTTGTGCTGCTACTGCATCTTGTTTATTGAAGTCTTCCACATTGCATGAATATGCAATGTTTCTTTGTGTTACCTGAAAGAATTAATGTATATGTTGCAATGTTGTTATCACAATGTTTTACTCATTCAATGCATGATCTTATTGATTTCGTAGTGTTAAAAAAAATTATTTAACTATTTTCTAATGCTTTTGCAACATTGCAATGTGGTTACTGTAATATGTTGTTCGTTCATTGTATGTTTTGTGGTTTTTGTAGTGTTTTTAAAAAAATATAATTGATATAAATTTTTTCTTATGTTTTTGTTTCACCTTTGGATTGCTTTTGGTTTGTTCTTTGTTTTATTTCTGGTGTATTCTATGGGTTTTTTTTTTTTATTGATTTTTTTTTTTTTAATTTTGAATGGTATAAGTGTGGATGATCATTGTGCATTCATTACAGGTTTAGTTGATGTAGCTTTGTTTAGTCTTCTTTTGTGTAATGATGTGTTCCTTTTTTTTTTTAATGATTTTGAACATTCATGTATGCATTAATAATGTATGTGTATGTGTTTTTTGGTCTTCATTTATTTGGGGGCAGTATTAATTGTATGCAATGGGGGTTTTTTGTAGTAGTTGTTTTGTGTAATTAAGTAGTAGGCATGCGTGAATGTGTGTGTGTGATTCCATTTCTGCTTGTGCATTTTGATATGTAGTAATCCTGGACACATGTTATATTATTAATTAGTTATATGAATATTGGCTTGATGTGCGATTGAATGTGCATAATACCACAAGCTTCTTGTGCCTGTTTGTCATGATCACCCCACATGCTATGATCATCCTGCACTCCTCTGTGGTTGAGTTGAACACTAGTGATGTGTAACTGTTCTGAAGCTGTCCTTTGTTCTGCTTTTGTTCTATGAGCTTGTCTGTGCAAATCTAATAATATTTGGCTATCAAAAATATTATATTGGCGATGAGGATTTAAACCAACCATGGCTACTCAAGGAACTATTGGGAAATTTCAAAGCTCTCAAGAGGACTGGAAGTCCTACACTGAACGACTCCAGCAGTATTTCACTGCCAACAATGTTGAACGTGCTGACAAACAAAGAGCTGTTCTACTCAGCTGTGTGGGTGCACCAACGTACCAGCTCATACGAAATCTAGTCTCACCGCAGAGTCCAACAGAGTTATCATTTGCAGAGATTGTGGTAATCGTCCAAGACCACCACCAACCTCCACCCTCCACAATAGTGCAAAGATTTAATTTCAACTCCTGCTACCGCCAGCAGGGTGAATTTATTTCCACATTTGTGGCACAACTACGTGAGCTCTTGGAGTTTTGTAAGTTCAGGGACTCTCTAATGATATGCTCCGAGATAGGCTAGTGTGTGGCATTAATAACAAAGGCCTACAGTGGAGACTTCTCCATGAAACAGAACTCATACTCAAATAAGTGTTGGATATTGCACTTGCTCAGGAAGTTGCTGACCTCAATGCTCGGGAGCTGGAGCAAGCCACGCCCTCACAGGCTGTGCATGATATGTCACGCCCACCTATTAGGGGGAGGGGCAAGAACTTTGACCTGCTACCAGTGTGGAGGGAGGCATTTGGCAGGTGAATGTCCCTTCAAGGAAAAATAATGCTATAATTGTGGCAAGGAAGGTCATATTGGAAACGTTTTTCGTAGCATACGCAAGAATACGCAGATCACTCCTCAGCAGAAATTGAAAGGTACAAAAGAAACATCACTTTGACAGTGATACAGAAGAACTATCAGACCAACTAGGAAGAATCTTAACTGTAGCTGCACATGCAAGGCCAATGATGGTGACAGTCCTGGTGAATAGTGTAGAAGTGCAGATGGAAGTGGATACAGGTGCTTCTGTGTCACTTATCAGTGAAACTTCGTATAAGGGATTATGGACAAAAACTCACCGTCCTAGGTTGAAGCCATGTACACGGAAGCTCCATACCTATACAGGAGAAGGCCTGAAGGTGCTAGGCTCATTGGAAGTTGAAGTTGCTTACAAGGCTCAGGAAAAGATACTATCACTGCTAGTTGTGGCAGGCAGAGGTCCAAGTTTACTAGGACGAGACTCGATGCTCAGTATTTGCCTGGATTGGAAGGAGCTAAACCCGAAACTGAACCTCTATTCTTTGCAGTCAATACGTAAGACTGCTCTTCGATCAATGTTAGATCATCATGCTCAAATCTTTGAAGATGAACTGGGTAAAGTCAAAGGTGTAACTGCAAAGATTTTCATTAGTCTAAAAGCAACTCCAAGGTTTTGCAAGTAATGCTCAGTCCCCAATGCCTTGAAGAGTAAGGTTGATCAGGAGCTGGAGCATCTAGAAACTGCTGGTGTGATTAAGCCAATGCAGTTTGCTGAGTGGGCTGCGCTCATTTTTCTGATTCTAAAAAGAGATGGGTCAATCCGAATGTGTGGTGACTACAAGGTTACAGTGAACATGGCAGCCAAACGAGACACCTATCCACTACCCAGGATTGAGGATATTTTCGTTTCACTTACAGGAGGAAAATCATTCTCGAGATTGGATATGGAACATGTTTATCAACAGATTCCTCTTGAGGAGAGTTCCAAGAAACTGGTGGTGATTAACACACAGAAAGGTCTTTTTAAGTACAATCGACTTCCTTTTGGTGTCTCATCTGCACCTTCCATATTTCAATGTGCGATGGAAGGCATCTTGAGAGGTATTCCACATGTGTCAGTCTACTTAGATGACATCTTGGTAATTGGGAATTCACCAGAAGAGCATCTGAGTAATCTTGAGGCTGTTCTAACCTGACTGCAGGATGCAGGACTGCACCTGAAAAAGAATAAATGTGCATTCATGCTCGAAGCAATTGAGTACCTCGGGCACAAAATCTCGGCAGACGGCCTAGCACCAATGGAGGAGAGGGTAAGAGCTGTGAATGCTGCCCCTATACTACTAAATGTATCGCAGTACATGTGTTTTTGGAATTAGTGAATTACTATAGCAAATTCCTACCTAAACTTTCTAGTACCTTAGCACCTCTATATAAGCTCCTCAAGGAAGAGGAAAAAAGGATGTGGACGAAACCTCAGGAAGAAGCTTGGCAGGCCATTAAAAAGCAACTTACAGCTGCATGTCTTTTAACTCATTTCAATTCAGATAAAGAGGTTGTCCTTGCATGTGATGCTGCACCACATGCCATTGGTGCTGTCCTCTCGCATAAGACAGAGGAAGGAGAGAAACCAATTGCATACGCATCACGCTCTCTCTCGGCAGCAAAGAAATATGCACAGTTAGATAAGGAAGGTCTATCAATTGTTTTTGGTGTCAAGAAATTCCATAATTACCTATTTGGTAAGAAGTTTGAAATCAAAAATAGATCACAAGCCATTGGAGCATTTATTCTCGGAGAATAGACCTATTCCTCAGTTAGCCTCAGCCCGTATTCAACGCTGGGCTCTCACCCTTGGTACCTATGACTACACCATAGCATATAAGCCAGGGAAGAAGCATGCAAATGCTGATGCACTCAGTCGCCTTCCACTTCCAGATCAACCCTTAGAATCCCACGAGCTGGTGGAAGTTATTCTTTTGATGGAGACACTTCGAGCATCTCCAGTAACCACACAGGATATCCGACGTTTGACGAATCGCAACCAGTTATTGTCGAAAGTATGAGGCCCTATCCAGCATGGTTGGGGCGATTTAGGAGGGGAAGAGATGAAACTCACCACAGAAGACACACTGAACTCTCAGTACAAGATGGCTGCATCTTGTGGGGATGTGGAGTAGTGGTGCCAGCAGCAGGACGAGAAAGACCCACTACAACAGTTGCACAATGGGCATCCAGGAATATCGAGGATGAAAAGCATCGCCCGAAGTCTGGTATGTAGTAATCCTGGACACAGGTTATATTATTAGTTAGTTATATGAATATTGGCTTGATGTGTGATTGAATGTGAATAATACTACAAGCTTCCTGTGCCTGTTTGTCATGATCGCCCCACTTGTCATGATCACCGCACATGCTATGATCATCCTGCACTCCTCTGTGATTGAGTTGAACACCAGTGATGTGTAACTGTTCTGAAGCTGGCCTTTGTTCTGCTTTTGTTCTATGAGCTTGTCTGTGCAAATCTAATTATATTTGCCTAACAAGAATATTATATGATGTTATCAATATTTGTGGTTATTATTATTGTGAATGCATTGCATCATATTTTCTTTTCAATTTTTGCATTGGTTATTTCATTTGTTTGGTTGTGTCAACTTTACCACAACTTTAATTGTTCATTGCTAACATTTGAATTAATACACTTACCATAGTTGTTATTGTCAAGTGTCAACTTTTCCCCTTTTTTAAAAATTTTTTTCCCCTTTTAATTAAAAAAAAAAAATATATATATATATATATATATTAATTTATTTTTATTTTTAAATGTGATATAATTGTTGTTTGTTTCATTGCTTTTTGGGTGAGTATTTGCTTTAGTCACAAATTGTAACTATTTAAATTAAGTTTGTGGAGTATAGTGGTTTTCCTATTCTGTTTATAACACCTAAGGTATATGTTTTTAATTACCTAAAGTATTCCAGAATGTTGTCTTGACCTTGCAGTTTGTAAACAATTTCTTCATTGCTCAGTTGATTTGTTTCGATGCCTAATAGTTCCGTCTATTAGAAGTTGGTTGTACATGTAAGTGGTGCTGTTCATCTAATGGTGATCTTTTTGGCATTTGTGAAAACTCTGTTCAATATTCTTTATTTTGTGAAAATCCTGTTCAATATTCTTTATTTATAGTTGTATATCTTCTCTGGTAAGTTTTTTTTGGGGGGGGGTTGCTTTAGCCAAACCTGAATGTATCATTTTTTATGGTTATAGAGTGCTGTGTTTTGGTAACCCTGTTGCTGTTCTTATGTCATGCTTTAAGGTTCCTTTGAAAAGGTAGCATGAGGATGACTATGCATTTCGTTTGATGAAAATAAAATGGTGTATATCCAATTTTTTTTGGGCTTGTATTAGTTGCAATATTCTTTCAAAACTGTTTTACCCGTGAAATCCTTGGTAGACATTATCTTGGTTGTATAGGAACCTAATTTTGTTGTACAGGAGTAGTGGTGAGTGAAGGGTTTAAATGGTAGCACAGAATTCTGTACCTTCAGCTGCTATCCTGAAGCAGCAGTCCCATGTAGCAATATTATTCCATGAAACATTAATTCTGTGTTCAATGTTTTGTTGTTTTTAAAAAAATGTTGGTAGGTTTTTTTACCTTGTCAATTTGACAGGCAATGTTAAAATACATTAACGTCTCTTTGAAATGGTAGCGTGTGAAAGCCTATACATTCCCTTTGATGAAAATAAAATAGTGGACTTGAAAGAGCCTTTTTTGGGCTTCTTTTGGCTACTCCATTTGAACAATGGGGTATGGACAAATGGGACATAGCCGAGGTTACTTTCGTTTACCTTAATATCATATCTGCCAATTTTCAACTAAATCCTTATATCGATTTGGTTGGTTATCGTACACATATAGACATATACAAGTGAAAGTAAAAAAAAAAATTTCTTCGAAATAAAACTTGTAAGTCAAGATGATTGTCAGCAAAAAGTGTAGAAACAAGAATTCTGTGACAGTGTATGTTACAAAATTCAGAACTTCACTGATTCCTGAGATTTTAGAGTAATCATTCTACATGAGCTAGCTATGAAGAGGTGGGGCATCACATCTTACACTTTACATGAGAATGTGGAATCGGTGAAGTAGGGAATTTTGTAACATACACTCACAGAATTCTTGTTTCTGCACTTTTTGCTGACGAGTCATCCCTACTTACCAGTTTTATTTCAAAGAAATATCTTTTGCTTTCACTTGTTTCCTTTAGTTTTTGCACATAGTCAAAGATATATATATATATATTTTTTTTTTTAATGTGGCTATAGTCAGTGGCGTAGCCAGGATTTTGAAAAAGGGGGGGGGGGGGGGGGGCAAATAATCATGACTATATAACTAATTATGTTGATGGTTTTGCAATAAATGAATGAATTTTGATGATATTTTGCAGACATTATCCTTGTGTAATGGGGTTGTTAATGACAATTTATTTCAATTTTTTATACCATAAGTGACTTTTGGTGGTGGGGGTAGGGGGTGGTAATTCTAATTTTCAGTAAAAGAAAAACAAAAAAAACAAATTTGAAAACAATGGAAAAAACATCATAGCACAGGATTCTTCAGTAGGTGTGAGGTTTGTACATTCATAACCTGGTTATCAGGAGAGCTTCAACATCATCTGTGTACACATACCAGATACAAAACATGTTTATGTTATATGAACTTTGTCCTATCCTAGCTTATGTTATATGAACTTTGTCCTATCCTAGCATAGCATCTCACCATTGTTTACAAGAAAGATGGTCTAAGTAAGATTCATAGCAGTGAAGTGCCTGGGGCATCCATTGGTCACTTCACTGAAACCCCAATATATTTATTTACTTTATTTTGTATTTTAAAAATTTTTCTTTATTTATTTATTTATTCATTTATTTATTTGTTTATCTATTTATTTATTTATCAATTAATTTTTTAAAAATTTTTTTATTTCTTTTTTTATTAATTAAAAAAAAAAAAAATTTTTTTTTAAATTTATTTCCTAAGTAATTGACCCTAGAACTTGAAGAGTTTATCTTAACCAACTTATTAACATTTTTCAACTTTTCAGGACAAGAAGAAACTTTTGTTTTTCATGTCCTGATAAGATGGAAATCATTGGTCAGTTTGACAATGTAATCTTTTTTCTTTTCTTTTTTAAGTCCAGGGGTATTACTTTCAAAAAAAAAAAAAAAAAAAAAAAAAAAAAAAAAAAAAAAAAAAAAAAAAAAAAAAAAAATTATATATATATATATATATATATATATATATAAATTTTTTTTTTTTTTTTTTTTTTTTTTTTTTTATTTAAAAATAGATAAATAAAATTAATAAATAAATTCCAAAAAATTCATTGAAAAAAAAATAAAAATTTTGGTTCTACTAGTCAGATGTACAGTTCTCTCTTTAATTGGAGCATCTTTATAAAATGAAGCATAACTAACTCATAAAAATAACAGTAAAGTACAACCAGCATTACAGAATGTGGTGGTGTTGTGGTCACTCAGCCCTTTTATTTACAGCTGGGGTGGGAGTCCTGAAGCCCCAGGAGAGGGAAATACCTTTGGGGGGGGGGGGGGGGGGGGGGAATCCCACCAGGGGAGTCTTACTAGGAGTTTGAGTACCCATAAATGTTCTTGACTTTTTTTTCCTCTCTATTGGGTGACTTGGTAAGTGCTCTTCAAAATATAAATTTTCATTGCCATTATTCTTCTAATTATCAAAATTAGGATTGGCATTCTGTGAGCCACTACAGAGGGTGACTTAGCAAATATGAACAAAAAATAACAGTCAAAATTTTCATTGCATTAATTCTAACTAATTATGTCTGCCCTTGGAAAATTTGAAAAGTAAATTCATCCTCTGCTTAGCCAGGCCAAGCTGGGTGCTCAGAGGTGAGATAATTTAGCCTGAAGAAATGGTGCCATTAAATTTTTGTAGCAATCCATGGAAAGACTACTACCAGGTAGGAAACTTTTCTGAAATGTAACAATTAGAGAAATTTTGTTAGCAGTGATTTTTCAAGGGTTCTAATATTTAATAAATATAATTTTAGACTGAGACTAATTGTAATATACGGTTAAGCTTTAAAAAAAAAATAAAAAAAATAAAAAAAATAAAAAATAAAAAAAATTAAAAAAATAAAAAAAAAAAAAATTTTTTAAATCCTGAAAAAAGCCCCTTCTCTGGCTACGCCACTGATAGTAGTAGTAGTAGCAGTAGTAGAAGCTGCAGTTGTAGTGTAGAGCTTCCAGAGAGAGAGAGAGAGAGAGAGAGAGAGAGAGAGAGAGAGAGAGAGAGAGGAGAGAGAGAGGGAGAGAGAGAGAGAGAGAGACAGAGAGCGACTTACTGTCAGCAGTGTAGAGCTTAAGAGGCTCACTGCCAAAAGTACAAAGAAGCAACACTTAGCTAGCTACAAAAATGATATAGCTAGCAATAACAAATTTATAAGAATTTGACTTGCATCAAGATTTGGAAGTATAGTTCTGGTGATAGTAGTAGAGAGACTCACTCTGTGGAAATTTTGGGGTTTCATTATCTGAAAGTTGGGACTCCACACCTTTTAATATTCTATTTAATTATATTCATAGCATCACTATGAACTGGTTTTAAATTGTGAGCTTAGTAGACTAATTGGTAGTGTCAAAATGGCGCTTCAACTTAACACTGCAGCTATTAGTATGTGATGTTGAGGGCCACTCAACATGATGTTGAGGGCCACTCAACATGATGTTGAGAGTTCTACATATATCATAACTAGAACACACCTCCTGTTGATTAATTATATGTTGTGGACATGTTGTGGACCTGTCAACGAAATCTGATTAATTAGAATGCACCAGTTAACTATAATTTGTATAAGTCATATGCAGATCTATGGTAGATATGTATATTTGGACTTATGTGTGTATATTGTAGAAAATAATGTCATACTTTCTGTCTGGGAGGATATAAAAGTCCTCCTTGACAGTTTTATGAGAGTCTTGTCTTGATTATTAAGTATAACCTCGGTGAACTAAGATCCATATACCTAAATTACTCTGGTGAATCGTAGTGAGGGAATAGTTATAGAGACATTACTCTGGTGGCGGCATTACCAGTAAAAGAAGAGAGAATAGTTTAGATTAGTTTAAGCTATTTAGCAAGGGAGGCCCTTCACATGTGATAAATTTCATAGTTTGTTAGCATGGCAAAGCAAATGAAGTGGTCATGGACCTAGTCCAATGAAATAGTAAGCTGTTAGTATAACTATTGCATGATTTGCTGTAGCCAGCTAGGCTCTAGCTCTGGAAATGAGAAAAAAATAATAAGAAGAAAGATGGAGAACATTTGGTGATTTTGACGAGTCTCCGCTCACTACTTAAGCTATTGATTTGGAAGACAGAAACTATCTTGGTAGTTTGTGTTGCAGCTTATATGGACTGCAGGTGAGTTTTGTGGCCTAGGTTTGACCCATAGCTGAGAAAGTGAAGCTTTCATGTTGTATTAATCAATGATGCCGCCATTTTTTTGGGTGATCATCCCTACTTAGAGAGTACTACTGTACCCTTTAATATAAATATATAAATATATAAGCACCACTAGCTCTATTAATATAAGATGGGTGTGGCATTTTTGTGGTTTGGTATTAGCCACACCCACATGAAGTTGTTTTTGCTGCCAAAAGCTAACTAAAAAGGGCCAACCAGGCAGAAATTTGAGTGGCCTTTATAATGTTTCATGTTGACATTGGCAGGGCAAATGTGGGTGTATGCTGCTAGTGTTTTATGTAGGGGACTGTGAGTTAGTGGGGCACTTCTAAAGTAAATCATAGAAGGCACTTCTAGTAATTAGTGTATTATGAACTTGCTTGAGTTATAATTCTTTGCTGTCATACATAATGGGGACAGGAATTGTGGGGTGTTTCGCCATTCCTAAAGTATATATGAGCAACCCCTGAAGATTCAGGATGATTGGTCCAGGCATCTGGAAGATTTGTTCCGCACAGACAGACAGACAGATGAACAGACACACACTACTTGAATTATAGTAAGATTCCTCTCATGATAGAAACATAGCCTGGTTTTGTTCTTAATGCACTTTTGGCATGTGTGATCAATGGCCTCAACATCAAAGTTGTTGACAAGGGATGATGGTTGCAAATTGGTTCTATTGGGTTACATCAGATTGCTCTAGCTAGAAGGTGAATTGCCAGGGCAGTAAAATGGGCCAGGTGGTCTTTGTCGTAGGAAAAGGACCTTGAACAGGATTAGTTCAGAGTCCTCTCCAGTGGGGTAGATAGCAAGCATCTTGCTGAGGAGTGCTGATGGTGCTCCACCACTCATCACAGGCCAGTCTAGAAGAGTCTTGCTCCATTTCATAAGAGACCCCCCTTATGCAGAAAGGAGCTGATCTTTGATGGCCTGGTTGCAAGTGCCAGCAGCTATACCTGTCTGGTCCTTGGTAATGGCAGGAAAATGCAGGTTAAATTCCACCTCACTGGCAATTAACCAATATTTCATCCTGTAGGGTAAGAACTTTGGTGGTTGGAGGGCTACTGCATTGACTGTAGCTGCCAAGTTATTTGCAACTGTAGGCTTGGGTCACCAATGTAGGAAAGATGTGAGCGTGTTTGCTGGGGTCACCAATGTAGGAAGGTATAATAAGTCCTATTCCATGCTATAGACTGCATCATTGTTTATGCATGCTATAGCAGGGAATCCAGACTATCAAGTCTTTCCTACATAGTGAACCAAACAAAACAAACCTTAGTGTTGTACCCCTCCCAAAACAATAAAGCAAGATGATCCAAAGCCATGGGGAAGAAATAAAAGTATAAATAATTAAAAGTACAAGACAAAACAGTAAGCATTAATTCAACAGTATGGTAAAATCTGAGATAGTTATGTTGGATTTCTGCTTAAATTGCACCAACGCAGTGATTTGAATTAACAATATTGAACAAAAGTCAGCATATTAAAGTGATTATTCACTTAAACTTCTCATGAGAAATTGAACACACACACCCCCCCCCTTCCACCAATCACATCATTATAGCTGGTAGTACCTTGTGAGCAATAGGATACATCAACATACAATTTTTTACCAGCGAACTCATTTTTGTGGTGTCTAAATGCTACTTTCTTGTTATCTTCTTCTTCTTAGGAAACTTCCTTAGCAACTTCAGCGCTAAGGTCTTCGGTTCAATTCCTGGTCATGGTCGAGTTTTTTCTCTATTCAGTGGATTTGAAAGTCAACATTTGAAGTCATTATTAAGTTGAAACATTAAATCATAACTGAGTGAGTTTTTTGGCTGGAAATTTCCAGACTTGTTAACAAATATTCTTCAGCTGAACATGAAAACCTGCTGGTAGTTATTTCTGAATATATCAATACATTTATTTGTTGTTGTTGCTGATAGTATTAAAAACAAAAATGCTGAAATTTGTGCACAATGGTGATTAGTTAAGAACAGCTGTCCGTATGTATCACATTTTTGCTTCCAGTCCGAAGTCCACATAGTAATCCAGCTGTCCATGGAAAACCACTCTTCCCCCACATGGAGATCTTACCCTGTGCTAGGAGCAAGAACTCAATCCATACAACCATTTTCCCTTCCTTCTCCTCTGCTGAAAGAGGATGCGGAACTTTAAACATTTTATCCACATGGAGTATATGATTATTTAGTGTACGAACTCTACTCCCATATTCTCTCAAGGCCATTTCCTTTACCAGTGTACTATCAGTGGCAAGGAAAACATTAGTTAAATTATTTCCAGACAGATTATCTGCCATCTTTACTGCACAGTGGAGAGCTAATTTCCAGTTCGATTCACCTTTAAAAAACTTTTCATGGCTTACTAGTTCCTCATTGGGCATACCAGCAAAGCCAGTCCTTACATGCAATGCCACATATGGTGAGGGTCCCAGACCAAGCACCTGCATAGCTGCAAACATCTGCATTAGCAAATCATCATCCAGCTTGAATAAGTATCGGATAACCACACCCATGACATCATCCAGCTGAACAGGGGACAAATGAGCGAGTCCATGCTGTTGCAGTCCATCTACCAGCCAGTCAGGATTATTTCCATTCTTCTCTCCATTCAGTAGTGAAGAAGGTTTTGAGTTCGTAGCCAAAACCACATTATTAACCTCACTATTACCAATTATCCTCATGTCATACATCAACTTCTCCTTGGAACCAAAAGTTGTGAAGATACGAAAGGAATAAAGTTCATTAATGTCGACACTTTTGCCTTTCCAGTTGATCATGTGAGGATGCAAGAAACTATCCCCCCACATTATGACAAGGTTTCGTCTGCTAAATATAGCCAGAAGGAGGGAGTAAGTGATCCCTCTGAGTCTATCCCCTAGCCCACCACAGACCTGCTTTGGATTACACCACCACACTAAAGTCCTCATGGGATGAGACTCCCTCATAGCAGCATGATCAATGGCATATTTCTGTAAGGACATGAGAAATCTGTCATAAGTTTTGGGTATCACCATATCAGAGCCATTGCCACCAACAGGACACTCCAAAGGGATCCCACTGAGCAGATTCTCTTTAAAAGAGTGAGAAGAGATGTGCAACAGGGCATGCTTCTGACCTTGGACATTAATGAAGTCATGGCTATTTATTTTATGTTTCAATTTTTCATTTCCATAGAGTTGCCAATTTACTCTAAGTGACACTTCTCCTTCAAGAGACACTTCTCCTTCAAGAGACACTTCTCCTTCAAGAGACAAAGGATGTGGGTGCCAATTCGAGGGAGAGGGAGAATATATATAAAAAAGTATGTAGAAGATCAAATAAATTGATATCAATACTATTAAGTTGACGTGCTTCCTTCCACGTGGGGAGAACGTTAACTGGGACATCCAAGCCTCAAATTGTAAATATCAAATGATTTTCGAAGGGGTCACAGTCCTGGAGAATTGAGTCCTGGAGAATGAGTCTCACTACTTCACGAATAATCTGAGGTTAGTCTCTAAAGGGTAAAGGTCCTCCCACAGATCTTGTGGGTTTGGTCCACTATTGATTTAGTAATATCATTCCGGTGTCATGCCATAGCCCTTTTTTTTTTGCAATACTGCACAACTTGCGCAGCCCCGGAAATCCTGAAACCAGGAAAGAATAAAACTTCTGCCAAATTTTTGTGTAAAGAGCGAGATATTGTGTAAAAAGCGGATATAATGATGGTGAGGACCGAGAAAGACCGGGAGTGTACCTGCGGAAAGTGGGATTCTTCTTATGGAATGGAAAGTACAGCGGTGACACTCAGGTGTAGGAGGAATGAGGAGTAAGTGTGCGGAAGTGAGTTTTACTATCAAAGTTTCGCAAGCCGACCCTTTACCTTAAGGGGTGGAGGAAAGTGTCTGGTAGTACTGTGTATACCGTTTGGTATCATTCCCCCAAAATCATGGTGAACAATACTTTTGTGTGTGTAGTTTATGGGAGTATTTCTTGTTTACTTCCGTCTGTGGTAATTTGTGTCACCACGTTTGATTATTTGATTAGGAGCTCTCGTTTTGTGGCTATAGATTGGTAGCACAGAAATCAGCAAAAGCCCAGGGAGTTAAACGTGTTATGAGTGTATGACCACGCAGTGCAGCCATCCAGCCATGTCTTTGTGTGTAAGGGTAGGGGTAAAGAATAGAATCTGATGCTACTCTAACATTACTCTGTTAAAATGTTGCCACATAGCTGGGCTATTTGCCTTTTAAACCGGAAGAGGAGCAGAGCATCACTGAATTTGCAAAGGGTATAGATGTGTTTGTATCTCTTCCTACAGTCTATGAAAAACCCTGTGTTACATTATGTTATCCAGTGTTTTGGATCAGCTTTGGAAGGTTGAAAAGAAATATATGATGTTAGTTGTTTCCCTTCTCATAGCACTAATGCAGGACCAAGCAAAGGTCATTACTGCCATGGGAATAGCAGTTGTTGACATTGCTGACAAAGAGGTAGCTATATCAACAGAATAGGAAAAATATTTAAAGAATGCAGAATTTCAAATAATTTTTGTTTATCCTGAATCCCTGGTTGGTGGCATGGAGTGGAGGAGCATGCTGGCCACTGATGTTTATCAGTTGTTTGATTGATATTGTTGTAGATGAGGCTCATTGCATCATGATATGGTAAATTTATACCATAAGAATAGTCTATATTATAAATAACTGGCATGCAATTGCGGCCTTAGGCTCACCTTCGGTGGGCTGTTGTCACAAAATTGTCTTATGGAAGTGCATGTTCAACCGAAGAATAAACACGGCTACTTAGATTTATGTTTATTGAGGTGGTTATTGTCTTTGAAGTTGATTATTTGATATTGGCCGTACTATGTGGGAGATCATGTTGTTGATTTTAAATATATTGTGGTTGACATATCTTGAAGGAGGTTTTGCGTTACTTAAATACATCATTTACAGGAATGCAGGTATTATGGATGGGATTACCTCATTGGTGTACATGGATTGCAGGAGGTCATGTTTAATTGGTGAACTTAATTTTTATTGGAGGGTATATTAAGCAGTGGTTTATGTTCAATACAATCACAAGTTAGATAGTATGTCCTTCACCAGAAAAAGGATGTAGGGTAGGCAACACTTCTCCTTCAGGAGAATAAGGATGTGGGTGCCAATTCGAGGGAGAGGGAGAATATATTTTTTTTAAATGTAGAAGATCAAAGAAATAGACATCAATGCTATTAAGTTGACATGCTTCCTTCCAGGTAAGAACATTAACTCTGGACTTTCCAGCCTCAAATAGTCAAATATCAATGATTTTCAAAGTGGTCACAGTCCTGGATAATTTTGAGTATCAATACTTCACACATAATCTGTGGTTAATCTCAAAAGGTTAAAGGATCTCGCTAGTCTGAGATAAGTTCACATGACTGATTGTTATGGGTGTGGTTATGGACTCTGAAAAGGTGAGGATCCACAACCTAGGTGTAGCGTGGTGAGGGTTGTCCTGTGTAGTAATTCTCATCCGCCATCTGCAATGCTCGAGTGGAATGAAACCTTCCACCACACAGCAGTGGCTGTGGCGTGGTAGAAGTTCTCCCGTGGTGAGAGTTCTCAGAGGAAATGGGAGAAGAAATGCTAACAAACAAAAAAACAATAACTCTAGGAGTAGGTTGGCAAGTGGAGGGAAAGATATTAAATTGGTTTATTTCCTTAAGACTTCAGCTTTGAGCAATATCAGTAGCTGGAGGGGATGGGACAGAGTTGCATCAGCCTCCACCACCTTTTCTTCTTTTTTTTTGGTATGAACTAGTTTTTCACTGTCTATATTTGGAAATGGTGTTTCAATCCCCCACCCCCCCCCCCCCCCCTCCCTCAAATAATATATGTGGTACCAGCACGCACAAGATTAAATATTTAACCCATGGGCCTTACACTGGAAGAATATCAAATTCTGTGGTGCAGTGTGTCAATGTGAAAGGTGGAGCAAAGACCACCTGTACTTTAGAGTTCCTTTGTACTGGATTGTTGCAATTTCATGCTAAATATTTAGTAGAGTGATAGGGTGGAATCCCAGGTTTCTGCAATTCCTATGACATCTATTTATCACCTTTCATGACTATGAAATTTCATGACATACGAAATGTATGGTGCATTTCACAAGTAAATATTTCACCTATCCAAATGACATTAGTCATTATGTTACATTTCACAAATAAAATATTTCACAAATATAACATTTCGCAAATAAAACATTTCGCTAATAAAACATTTCGCAAATAAAACATTTCGCAAATAAAACATTTTTCAAATAAAACATTTGACCTATCCACAGAGATTCTGGACATGCCCTACAATTTGAATCATTGACTTTTATATTGCTGTAATGTATAGAGATGTTACATGGTGTGTACTTGGCATACACTGATGCAGCTAAGTATCACTTTGTAAAGGAAATAAAGAAGCTTGTCATTGTCCGATAACTTAATTATAACAATAGCACATAGTTGTTTCAAGTAGATTTATATATATCTTGTATATTACATGTAGAATAATATATTTTAAAAAAAATAATAAAAATTAAAAAAATAAATAAATAAAATTAAATATTACATATTTGATGACAATGACATCCAACAATCAGGTACATCTCACAATCAGTTATCATTATATAATGTAATTGTTCTACACTTCTTCAGAATCAGATGAGCCAACATTCAGTGTTCGTGTGATTGCTTGATTATTTTGATTATATATCCATGTCAGAATGCCAGCAGGGAACAGTATCATGATGGTAGAGTCATCATATTCTCCTTGCATGGTCAAAGTTATTTCCTTCTCTTGTAATACTCAATTTTAACCTTTCAGTGATTCTGTTCATAATAGAAGGCTCCCACCTGGGCAGTGCCGAACCAACTAGTTTTCTTCTGTTTCTTCCTCAGACGTCATGACTGTCTCTGAATGCCTCTCAAACAGCTGCAAATCACAAATAGTGGTGAACTAATGCCTCATACAAACATCTCTTCAACTGATATTACCTGGACAAGTTCAAACATTATGTGATCATGCATTATTAAGGTGGGCGGGGATGTGGTGGGGTGGCAGCAAGTTCAGGGTTCTACCCAGTGGTACAGGCAGGGAAGAAGCTTCTACCCCAAATTCCTTCATCTTATACCCAAGTCATATTGCAGATATTAATTGATCCCGCTTCCCAAAAGGGTACTGGTTTTAGCTAGTCATGTCACACGATTGTTAGGTTATGTCCAATTGTCGTTTTGCAATAGTTAGAAAGATTTGGCATTGATTTACCATTGAACTGATACTTTACATACAGCTTAGCATATGGGACAGGACAAGGTGGGGGAGGGGAGGGCAGTGGGTTACAAGATTCTCATCTCACCCATATTTCAATTTCTAGATAGATTGCAACCATGGCAACACACATAGCAGCCTCCTACATTCACATTACTACGATAACACACATGGCAGTATCCTATAGACTCGCAATGTCAAAGAGTCCACTCCACTGTAACCATGGCAACACAAGGACCATACAAGTGAGTATCTCTACAATAACCATGGTAACACAGGTTCTATTTTACTGTACTATAACCATGGAAACACAGGGTCCATACAAGTGAAAATCTCTGTACAATAACTATGGTAACACAGCCTTTGGCAATGAAAACATCTTTTTAGTGGGTGTGGTTACCCATTGCCACATCCACATGCTCACTCAATTATTTAGACGGCACATAGGCACATACCAATTTTCAGGCTGATTAGAACAGCATCTTGGCAGCGAGAACAACTATGAACACACACACACACACACACACACACACACACACACACACACACACACACACACACACACACACACACACACACACACACACACACACACACACACACACACACACACACACACACACACACCAGGGATGTGCCCACTTGCAGGCATAGCACAAAAGGTGAACAAAAATAGCTTGCTAAGAAGAAAACCACTTCAGGGGGAGTTGAATGGTATCTGAAATATTGGAAATGAGTAAATGTTGAGACTTTTACAGTGATTTTTTTGACTGGCAAAGTGAACGTGAATGGACTTTAGCTATATGTTTCCAAAAAGTTTGAAGAACTGCATCCATGGTTACAATACTTATAGGCAGTGATGCTTATGTAATTATTTGCCTCCTCCTCAGTTACATACTTGCACAGCTTACAAGGTAGTGATAGAGGTCAGGACAGCTGTATAAATGTGAAATAGATATAAAATTTAAATAACGTTCCATTCAA
The DNA here is from genome assembly GCA_963969325.1 of Lycopodina hypogea. Taxonomy (NCBI): domain Eukaryota; kingdom Metazoa; phylum Porifera; class Demospongiae; order Poecilosclerida; family Cladorhizidae; genus Lycopodina; species Lycopodina hypogea. The sequence goes on along the minus strand of OZ017784.1, from coordinate 4,027,713 downwards.
CAGAGTTAGCTATAACAAACTTTAGTCCTTTTTGCTGATTTACCCGAAGTCTGGGAGATCATCAGCTTTGATCCAAAATATTAAAAAAAACTTATACAATGCAATTTATTTTTTCTTTTTTTGTGTGTGTTGTACTATTCCTTAATCTCTGCATCTTGCAGAAAATAGTAATAGTCAGGAGCTCTATAGCTGTAGCCATTATCTTATGCTATGCAAAATGAACATGCAGAATGAACATGCAGAATGAACATGCAGAATGAACATGCAGAATGAACATGCAGAATGAACATGCAGAATGAACATGCAGAATGAACATGCAGAATGAACATGCAGAATGAACATGCAGAATGAACATGCAGAATGAACATGCAATGCTCTGATGACCTCAGGTGCAGCAGCTCTATTGTTGTATTGATAAATATCAGAGAGTATGGTAGTACTCTCTAAGTAGGGATGATCACAAAAAAATGACGGCCTCATTGACTAATATAACATGAAAATATTGACTTTCTCTGCTATGGCTCAAACCTAGGCCACAAAACTCACCAGCAGTCGATATATAAGCTGCAACACAAACTACCAGGATAGTTCCTGTCCTCCAAATCAATAGCTAAAGTAGCCGTAGACTTGTTAAAATCACCAAATGTTCACCATCTTTCATCTTCTTATTATTACTTTTCTTAATTTCCAGGGCTAGAGCCGCTGGCTACAGCAAATCATGCAATAGTTATACTAACAGCTCATTATTTCTTTAGACCAGGTCCATGACCTATTCATTTGCTTTGCCATGCTAAGAAACAAAGTATATCCCAGACTAATAGCTGCAGTGTTAAGTTGAAACTGCCATTTTGGCACTACCAATTCTACATACACAATAAAAAACCGGTTTGTGCATGAGGCTATGAATATCATTACCAGAGCTACACTTCCAAATTTTGAATGTAAGTCAAATTCAGTAGCTAAATTTGTTACAGCTACGCCACATCAGAACTCAGGGGTACCAAGGTGGGTCTGAAAAAATTTAGCTTGATAATGTGTCAGTACTCTAAAATCTGGAGTCTAGCAATCTGGGAAAGCATCTTTGTTCATGCCATTGAAACCAAAATATTTGGCGGGAGTAGGCTGCAATCACTTTGACACTGGTGTCCACCCATTGACAGTGGAATCATGATAACCCTTTATAGTCCAAGTTTAGCAATGCATTAATTATTAATTAAAGAAAGGCCATGTTTTATGTTCCTTAACCCAATGCTTTCTTACCTGCTCTCATGGAAGTCAGGGAGGTAAACTACAGCTTGGGCAAGTACTTTTGATTGCTTCAATTTCAGCTTATGAAAAATCAGCTAAGAAATATGGTGGTTTCTGTAACAATCAGCACTTACTGAGTAAGACTAGTTCACTAGATACTCAAATGGTATATTCTTAAATCATTCAATAGGCAAAAGCATACATGTGGAAGTGACCAGCATCAGTGGTGACATGAACAATATATATCAATAACAGTTTTACCACAACAGGAAATGAGTATCACCACATCTCCCCTCTAAGATAGTCTGGGGGACTAGCTTTTGTTCCAGTCATAGACCGGGTAGTTATTCTCTTGGGTTCCACTTGTACGGAAGTGGGACGAGAGTGTGTGACTTAACTTGAGTCTTGTATCACATTCGGTGTGGCAATAGGTTCAGGAACAATGTTCAACTGACTACGATTCCTTCATATGTCACCAGATGGTGTTTCTACAATGTACGACCTTGGAGTACATGCTGGTTGTAGAACTCTGCCTGGTACATTCTGTTGGTCTGTAGTAACCACAACTTCTGATCCATTTGGGATTTCAGATTGCTCTTTGTCTCCGTGTCGATGGTCAAAATCTTCTTTCTGTTTCTCTTTAAACTTCCGGTTATCTTTCTTGAACTCAGGGAGATATGACCAGCTTGGAATTAGTTGCTTCATCACCAGAGGAATAGTGGTCCTTATCCTCCTTCCCATACACAATTCTGATGGGCTCAGTCCACACCACGGCATTGGTGTGTTGCCCTGTATGACAGTACTGCTAGAAGAAGGTCTACTGAATGTTTCAGCAATTTTTTGATTGTCTGTACCATCCTTTCCACTTGTCCATTACTTGGTGGAAACCTTGGACTGCTGGTAAGATGGTTGAACTGGTATGACTTTGCAAACTCAGAAAATTCTTTGGAAGCATATTGTGGACCTTATCGCTCCGAAGAATCTCTGGAATCCTGTGACGGGCAAATATAAACTTCAGCACTGCAATAATAGCATTCGACGTTGTCAATGAGAGCTTGTAAACTTCTGGATATCGAGAAAAGTAGTCTACTGCTAGTAAATAGTGATCTCCTTTGAGCTCAAACAAATCTGTTGCTACCATTTGTCATGGGTAGTCTGGCAGTGGTGTTGGTAAGAGAGGTTCTCTCCGCCAACGAGTTTCCTCTGTACATTCTCGACAGTTTTCGACAAACTGCTGAACTTGACTTGCAGCTCCTGGCCACCATACAGATGTCCTAAGTCTCGATTTACACCTTTCCACTCCTTGATGGCCCTCATGGATTTTTTTAACATTGTTTCTCTTCTGAGGGAAGGTGGAACTACAATGCGACTATCGTAGAGTAGTAGATCATCACAGAGTGTAAGTGATCCTCTCATTTTCCAGTAGGGCTTCAACAAACTTTCCATGGAGTATTGCCCTGGCCATTGGGTTTTACAGTACTCTCTAATCCTCGAGCATTCAGAATCTTCAATTTGAGCCAACTTATTAACCTGCAACCTCTGAGGTGTTGCTGGTATGGAAGGCACAGTGACATGGTTGACATAAGCCTCCACTTCTTCTTGAAGTTCTTGATCTCCTTCCTCCCTGCTTGGAGCACATGATAACGCATCAGCTGCATACAGGAGTTTTCCTGGAATATGATAAGCAATATAATCATACTTTGCCAACCTCAACCGAAATCTCAGCACCCATGGTGGTAGATCATCTAAATTCTTTGTGTTGAGCAATGGAACCAGTGGCTTGTGATCAGATTCCACAAGAAAAGGTCATCCAAGAATATAGGTACTGAATTTCTCACAAGCCCAGGTTGTGGCTAGAACTTCCTTCTCTATCTGCGCATGTCGTCTTTCCTTGTCCGTGAGTGATCTTGAAGCATAAGCGACAGGCTTCCATGACTGATCATTTAGTTGCAACAGTACTGCTCCCAGTCCAAAGGATGAGGCATCTGCAGACACCTTTGTCTCTGCTTGTGGGTTGTACAATGCTAACACTGCTGGTTTGGTTAACTCCTATTTAATCTCGGAGAATGACTTTTCTTGATCTGGACCCCAAATCCAAGCTCGATTGCTACGCAGCAGCTCTCTTACTGGCTGACTTATCTCAGCTATTCGAGAAGAGAATTTCCCAAGCTGGTTAACAAGACCCATGAATCTTCGTAAATCTGAAATTGACTGTGGTGGTTTCATGTTGGAGATAGCGGTTGTCTTCTCTGGATCGGCATGAATGCCATTCTTGTCGATAACATGACCAAGAAACTTGATGCTTTCTTGGAGAAATTGACATTTCTGGAAGTTCAGAGTCACGCCTACTTTTTCCAATTGCTGTAGAACTGCCATCAACCTGGTATCGTGTTCATCTTTGTAAAAAGTATCATCAACCTTTGGTATTGGGTGAGGTTCAACACATATCCTCACTGCTCCTAACCTTTTAGGAACAACCACCATACCAGCACACCATGGTGTTAGTGTTATTATTTTTGAGATCACACCCATCTTCCATTCGAAAAAGTTCCTCTTCGACCTTTGGCCTATGGGGTATTGGGGTATTGGGACATTTCGAGGAACAAACAATGAGTATGAGGTTTTATTCTCCTCCAACTTGATTTGGTAGGCTTCCACTAAATTCCCTAAGCCTTCAAAAACTTTTGGAAATTGTTTCATAACATCAGGTTCTTGATTGTATGTGGCATACACCCTCTGGATCAACTGCAAAGCAGTAATTTCACTCACACCAAGTAAGTTGGTTTTCAACCCCTTTACCACATATATAGTCTCTTGTGAAGAGTGTTTTCCATATTTCAGGCATCCTGATAACTGACCCATGACATCCAATGTCTGGTTGATAGGACCATAAAGGACCTTCCTAGGATTAGCCAATTTAGGCTTCTCTATTAGCTGATGGGTTTTCCCACTTATTGCTGTTACTTCAGCACCTGTATCAATTTTGAAAGTAATTGCCCTCTGCCTCATCTGGATATCAATGTACCAGGAATCTTTGTTATCCTCAGTCATAGTTCCCAAAAAGCTGGAAGCTTTCTCTTTTGTATTGCCAGTAGACACTGCATGTAGAGGCTTTGTAAAACAGTAGGCACTAAGATGCCCTTTTATTGCCACATTTGTGACAAATTGCACCAGTGGCTGGACATTTATCTCCTGCCAAATGATTATCATACCCACATCTTGTACACTGTAGCCCCTTTTGCCTTTGCCTGAAAAAGAACTGTTGAGGTTTATTATCAGATCTGTTCTGAATAGGCCTGTGGCCTCCAAGTCTACCAAGGTCAGCAGCTTCTCTGCCCATCTGGTGTAGCTGAAGCTCATGGGGTGAGCTTTCACTGCAGCTTGTTGCCTTATCGATGTTTTGGCTTTTTCCAAGGTAAGCATGGGATTAGTTTGGAGTTTCTCTGACAAGCTTAAATCCCTAATGCCTACAACTAATCTATCCCTTAGCATTTCATCTTTCAAAACACCATAGGCACAAAATTCAACAAGGTCATATAGCTCAGTTACATATTGCTCTACAGATTCACCTTACTTATCCTAACATCAAAGTAGGAGTCAAATTTTCCCATGACATCTCTGCTGTATTGTATTTGCTTAGCTAGTCAGCTGTGACGTCTGAGGCTCTCCCACTGGGCAGATCTGGAAAAATCAAACTGTCCTGGCACTTGCAATCTGATGCCTGCCATAGGATCCCACTTCTGACACCATGTAACAATCAGCACTTACTGAGTAGGACTAGTTCAATAGATACTCAAATGGTATATTCTTAAATCATTCAATAGGCAAAAACATACACGTGGAAGTGACCAGCATCAGTGGTGACATGAACAATATATATCAATAACAGTTTTACCACAACAGGAAATGAGTATCACCACAGTTTCAACTTTTGATTCCAAGAGGATAAGATATTAAAGCTTCATGATATCTGCTCAGCTGTTCAGTTTGTATCACACAAACTTTGTAAGTGCAGTATAGCCAGCACTTGCTTTCACTGCAACAAATCTGTATAGAGTAATTTTGTGGGATATGTTGTATTGTCATACTTCATCATGAACCCTTGTTGCCATGGTTATCTAGTCAACTTCTGGGGCAATGCATTTCTCATCTAATATTTTTGAGTCCATTTTTTTACATGGACAAAAACAACAACTTAATTTAGGACTTGTCCTCCACTTTTATGCTTTTAGTAGCATGTCGTCTTGATAAAGCTTACTTAATTGACATGTGTATTGAGCTCTATAAATGCGAAAATGTACATTTGGGTCGTTGGGTGATATGCACGATCAGTAAGATCAGGCTCAACAGTAGGGCATAGAGTATGCTGCACATTGTACTTTGAGGCTTGTTTCACTATTTTAACCCCTCACTCACAAGCTCATTCACTTTCTCAGTGAGCTAGGGGTGGATGCATATTGCATATGTTGCAGTAACATGGGTCAGATGAAATGCATGATGGGCAGTTTCCTCAGGCAAATTACGCAATAGTTTGTAGTCACATCCTGACTGTTATTTTGGGCAATAGTCTCATGCACCAGATAAATTTTTGTTTTCCTTCTTTTGTTTCAAACTCCTGCAGGATAGACTCAACACTTCTTTGGGAAGAACGTGGAGAGCAGAATAAAGAGTGATGAAGTGTACGACTGTGTGGCCTTGTGTACCTGGCAAAAATGTGTTGCTGGAATGCTTCTAAACTTATCCATTGATGACCTGTGCCAAACTGGCATTCAAACCTTTTCGAATCTGAGATACTGTAAATGAAGTGTTATCAAATTGAATTTTGTGGTACCAGTAATATTTTATTATTTATGATCATACAAAAATGACAATAATTTTAAGACAAGGCAAGTATTGCACAGTGTTGGGGAGGGGAGACGACTGTTGTTGTTTTTTAAAAGTAACATCCTTTGGATGAGAAACAATTTTGTCCTCCTTTCACAGGATAATTAATGAGGTAGGTTCGGTGGGTCAATAATAAAATCCATGGAATCTCTCTGCCAGGATTTTTACTTGTACGCAGTCCAGTCTTTACAAAACATTTATTTGCCAACGCAGCTTTGGTAAGGCGTCCACTGGAAGAAAATCCACGCATTGGTCTTGCCAGTCAACCCTTTACCATAACTGGTCTAGGTAAAAGGTAGTTTACCCTTTACCCTCACACCAATGTGGTTAACAATGATTATCCAGGTAATTAGAGATAGCACACCTAATGTTGGCCTGATTGGTCTTGTGATTAGCTTTTGGTAGCCAAAGCAACTTCCTGTGGGTGTGGCTATGACAAATCCACTCCCATAATCATACCCAAATGTGGTTGATAAAGCTCACCCAGTCACTTGGAGACCACATGCCAAATTTTGGCCTTTTTGGTCCAAGAGTTTGGCCGTGATGCCTAGACACACACACACATACAGACTTGCATACATGCATACATACATACATACATATATACATACATACTAGCATATAATAGACCAGATCATAAATGAATCGATTAATATTTTTTGTATACAGCCAATAACTATTAATTACCAATAGAGATAAATCAATGGCCACACACAAAACTGGCAGTCAAGGTTAATTTTCAAATTCTATGTAGGAGGTATCCGAACCAACCCTGCATAACATGAAAGTGAAGAGCATGGAATAGAACAAGCAATCAACAACTAATAAACTACAGATTTTATAGGCAAAATCAGCACAAAAAGGGGAAAGAGAATCAGAAATCTCAGCCCCACCCCAAGTGTGTTGGTACATCAAGAGAAAATTTTAGTTAATTAATATCCTCCCCCCCCCCCCCCCCCTTTATATGCAAGCCTTTTAAATCTTAATACCATAATTGTTGCTTGTTCTGTGCTTTCAGATGATTGTGTTGAATCTTTCCATAGGAATATTTCTCAGAAGTTTGGGAGCTCAAAACTTCAAGAAAATTACCAGCACAGTTCCTAATTGGTTTGCTGCTTCCTAAAGCACTTAGTCACATGAGTGATGAATGGACACCAATAGGAGCTGCTGTAAGTGTTTGGTGTTTATGGGCACTTAAGCAAATCAACTTCAGCAAAACTCAAGGATACCCAACTTAGCTACCATAACCACACACCACTTATAGAAAGAAATAAGAGAAAAAGAAAATAAGAGAATGAAGAGATTTGCATCACTCATTTTGTTGATGTTAAAGAAACTTTTAACCACCTTATAAAACAATTTTTTTAAATTTTTAATAAACTTCGATAAGTAATTTTACACAAAAATTATAAAAAAAAAAAAAATTAAAAAAAAAAATTAAAAAAATTTGAAATTAAAATTAGGGAGAAAATTAACTCAACTAATTCGTCAAATCCAATTAAATTCCATGGACAAAATGAATATATTGAAACAGAGCATCAATGCCTCTAAAACTTTAGATATAGCTAACAGATGCATAGGAAGAACAGTTAAAAACTCCATTAGAACAGAACTCCCCGTAAGCATCTTTTCCTTGGTGCATAAATCACAGTGCCCCTAGGTGTCTCAAGTCTATAAGTTCTCGCTATAAGTCATGTGATAGGGAATGACAATACTGACACAGCATACATTAATACAATCCTTTCTCTTTTTTTATTATTTGGGACAGTTCAGAAATCTGTAATTTATGTCCGAAGGAAAAGGTGAATCTATCAATAGCGCCTTAATATGGCTAGACAGAAATTGTAGAATCGAAATTATTAACATTATGTCACACATGTTGTTCATTCTGTCCTTTGATGTGAAAAAATATTTATAGCAGCTGTACATACCGAATAAATTATAAAAAAGGGGGAAATAGGAAAAAAGAAGCTGATTTTTTCCTATTTCTTCAGGAGAGCACCCCCCCCCCCCCCCACTACTATTGCTACTATTGGTAGTGATGGCTCAACATAACAGCAACTGCTTCAAGGTTTGTGGTTGGTTATATAGGCAGAACTTACCTTTGGTGGCAAATAAGTTTGAAATATTTTTATGCATAACCTATAGATTCCATTGGGCAGTCATTCTGGCTCCTGCCCCCCCCCCCCCCCCCCTCAATGATCTCCTCTTTAATCCGAGTTATGCAGCACCATGCTGTAGCCAAGCTCTCTGCCATTCTTCTGCTTTTTAAGACTAGCCAGGATCTTCTTCACAGATCTTCTTCACAGCTCTTCTTCACAACTCTTCTTCATCTTTGTCTGGTAGTTCATTCATTTATCCACAGCTCCAAAACTGGAATAGCTTCTACTCTGACATGTTCATTAATTGCATTGGCTTCTTATCCAACAGAATCAAATGTTTGAAGGGCCTCATCTGTATTCTGTGCATACCAATGACTGCAACATTAAGTTCACATCAACACCCTCCTCTCTCCCTCTCTCCCATCAAACTGAAGCACCATCTGTTGAGCTTAGAGCCTGCCTTCTCTCACAGACAACAACAACAACAACAACAACAACAACAACAACAACAACAACTGGACAAATACTAATCAGACTGTTTGGAAAGCATTTGAGAAAATCTCATCACAGGAACATACCACTTTTCAAGGCAGATTCAGCAGCTTTGCTTCTGGCTTCTCTCATGCTGAGCAAAGAAAAACACAGTTTAAAAACATGATGCACACACTTACTGCTTACTTAGTGCCACTGCCAACCCCCAGTTTCTTCTTCCCAAGGAACACAGCAACTGGTCACAATGAGATGAGGAGAATAAGATGGACAGACAATAGGAACAAGTTGATAGGAATCTGACGACTAGCAAGCAACAAAATATTAGTGAAAACAGACAACAAGCAAACGACCAATTAAGGAAGTGTGGGAACAGCTATACAAACAACAAGCAAAGATTGGGCCCATACCTGTGAACACTGGCTTATCACTGGTGCCTTCACGATGGACAAGTCTGCACATGTAAACACACAACATGTGTATACACATCAACAACATGACAACAAAGACAACAACAGTGTAGCCACAATGTTGACACGCCTTGACCTGAACACAGGCAGCTGGAGACCCACTCCTTGTTGCTTGCAAGTAAAGGCAGCCGCCTGGTTGAGCCTGGTGTTGGCATCCACCAGCTGAGAGTTCAGAACTGTATCCTGCAGGGAATAAAGGAACTTTGGAAGGTGACTACAATTTTCCCTTTTATTTATGCCTCCTACTTTTAGCTTTGGGTAAAGGTGTTTCTCCAGGAATGATTCCGCACTTTCCAGTCCTTTATCGAGAGTGAGGGCAGCAAGGTAAGACTCAAATATATCCCCCAGGATCTTGACGGAGAGCTCCAGTCTCTGCAACATGAGAAATAAAAGTCACACAATTTCACATGAAAAATTAGATGATGCTTAAACAATACTGCCAATTAGCCAAGAAGATCACACACAGCGAGGGCTGAGGGGATTGCTGTGAGTGTATGATATGTGTGGGGTGTGGCTCCAGATATCTCCAGCTGGATACAGTTACAACTTCTATGCAGAGTCACTAATCCTCTGGAGTGTTGCCAGGACTACATGGCCTTCAAATGCACCTACTTCAGTGTCACTGATGATGATGTACTTGTCCAAGTGCAGTTCCTGACTGACCACAGACAGTTGCTTGTTGTGCACCAGGGACGTCCGCAGTAGCTGCAACATACAGCATCAACCACAAGTGCATCTTTAATAACTTATTTATAAAAAAAAAATTTTAAGAAAAAAAAAATTTCAAGCCCCTCCCCCACCAATGCAATGTAAGTTAGCAAAATGTTGACCAGACAGTGTTACATTATGTGAGTAGGTGTTACTCAAAGGTAGTGTTATCCCTCACCCCCCACCCCCCCCCCACCCCCCCTCTTCCCCACCCAACCAGTAAGCACATCCTCTTATGCCGTGTCACAATATCATGGCCTCCACTCTGTTTGCATCATTGGATGGTGAGAAAGGAAGTGCTCACAATACAAAAAAAAAAATGTGTGCAAGAATTTCCTCCATAACTTCTGGAAAAGATCATAGAATGTCACTTATCAATGAAGAGAAACTCCTTGTGTTCTACACCAATTTTAGTGAGAGAAATGTCACATCTGATGGACATTGGCCACCTGCCAATTAGCCAATCACATGTTTAAAAGACAACATTCTTGCGCTGAGACATTGAATCTCAACTTTATTGATCAGCAACTCTTCAAGACGCAGGACACAAAAGTCTCAAGTATTGAAGACATCATGTTGCAAAGGGGCATAATTACGACGTTAAAGAGTATAAAGTATGCTCCAATTGTATCTCAATCATCAATACAGCTAGTTCATCAATATGTTAAGTGTTTTAAGTAGAAGGGAGTTAGTAGATGACAGTTAAGGGTGAAATGTAAGGGCTTGGGCTAGCCCTAGGATCACTGCATTAATGTTTCAGTACAAGCAAGTTAATGGATCACTATGCTATGTGTTCACATGCAAAGGGACACATAATAGCACACATTATTATTTGGCATATAGTAGCTAATTCCCTCTGCCATTCAGAGCTGTGTCAGTATTGGCGAACTAAAATGAGATGTGTTAGTTTAGTTAGTTGAGTTAGTCCTCCACTTACTGACAAGTGTCCTTCATTGTGGGAGGGGAAGTGATGGTACACATACTTCGATGTTAGGAACTGCAGAATGGCATCCCCCAGGTACTCCAGTCTCTGGTAGTCACCACTGGACAATAAGAACACATAGAGAAGGACATGGGAGGGATACAGTAATGGAAGGGATGGAGGTGGGGATGGAGGTGGGGATGGGGGTGGAGGTGGGGATGGAGGTGGGGATGGGGATGGAGGTGGGGGTGGGGATGGAGGTGGGGGTGGAGGTGGGGATGGAGGTGGGGGTGGAGGTGGGGGTGGAGGTGGGGATGGGGATGGAGGTGGGGGTGGAGGTGGGGGTGGAGGTGGGGATGGGGATGGAGGTGGGGGTGGAGATGGAGGTGGGGATGGAGGTGGGGATGGGGGGTGGGGGTGGAGGTGGGGATGGAGGTGGGGGTGGGAGGTGGGGATGGAGGTGGGGGTGGAGGTGGGGGTGGAGGTGGGGATGGGGATGGAGGTGGGGGTGGAGGTGGGGGTGGGGATGGAGGTGGAGATGGAGGTGGGGATGGAGGTGGGGATGGAGGTGGGGATGGAGGTGGGGATGGGGATGGAGGTGGGGGTGGAGGTGAGGGTGGAGGTGGAGGTGGGGATAGAGGTGGGGGTGGAGGTGGGGATGGAGGTGGGGGGTGGAGGTGGGGAGGAGGTGGGGGTGGAGGTGGGGATGGAGGTGGGGGTGGAGGTGGGGATGGAGGTGGGGGTGGAGGTGGGGATGGAGGTGGGATGGGGTGGAGGTGGGGATGGGGGTGGGGGTGGAGGTGGGGATGGAGGTGGAGATGGAGGTGGGGATGGAGGTGGAGATGGAGGTGGGGATGGAGGTGGGGATGGAGGTGGGGATGGGGATGGAGGTGGGGATGGGGATGGAGGTGGGGATGGAGGTGGGGGTGGAGGTGGGGGTGGAGGTGAGGGTGGAGGTGAGGGTGGAGGTGGAGGTGGAGGTGGAGGTGGGGGTGGAGGTGGAGGTGGGGATGGAGGTGGAGATGGGGATGGAGGTGGGGGTGGAGGTGGGGGTGGAGGTGGGGATGGAGGTGGGGGTGGAGATGGGGATGGAGGTGGGGGTGGAGGTGGGGAGGGAGGTGGGGGTGGAGATGGGGAAAGGTACCAGGCATTGGTTGATTTGACATGGAATGACCCTCATACAACACCAGCTAATGTAATACTAGTTAATTAAAAAAATATTAAAAAAACAAATAAACAAATATAACACTAGCTAATGCAATATGAACTAATGAGACACCAGCTATTGCAACACAGGTTAATCGAACATGGGCCAATGTAAAACAGGCACATGTAACAAAGGTTAATGTAACACAGGTTAATATAACACCAGCTAATGTAACACCCAGTTAATATTACTGTAACACCAGCTAGTATAACAAAGGCTAAGGCCACTTCAGCTGATGTAACACCAACTAATGTAACACAGGCTAATATAACATAGGCGAATGAAGCACCAGATAATGTAACACAAGCTAATTTAACACAGGTTAATGTAACACAGGTTAATGTAACACAGGCAGTAACATAAAACAGTGCAACATAGGCTAATGTAACATACAACAGTGTAACACAGCCTAATATAACATACAACAGTGTAACACAGCCTAATATAACATACAACAGTGTAACAAAGCCTAATATAACATACAACAGTATAATACAGGCTAATGTAACATACAACAATATAACACAGGCTAATGTAACATACAACAGTGTAACATAAGTTAATGTAACATATAACAGTGTAACATAGGCTAACGTAACATAAACAGTGTAACACAGGCTAATGTAACATACAACAGTGTAACACAGCCTAATATAACATACAAAGGTGTAACACAGCCTAATATAACATACAACAGTGTAACACAGCCTAATATAACATACAACAGTGTAACACAGGCTAATGTAACATACAACAATATAACACAGGCTAATGTAACATACAACAGTGTAACATAAGTTAATGTAACATATAACAATGTAACATAGGCTAACATAACATACAACAGTGTAACATAGGTTAATGTAACAACATACAACAGTGTAACACAGGCTAATGTAACATACAACAGTGTAACACAGGCTTATGTAACATACAACAGTGTAACACAGGCTAATGTAATATACAACAGTGTAACACAGGCTAATGCAACATACAACAGTGTAACACAGGCAAATGTAATATACAACAGTGTAACACAGGCTAATGTAACATTCAACAATGTAACACAGGCTAATGTAACATACAACAGTGTAACACAGGCTAATGTAACATACAACAGACAGCAAACAGCAGTGTAACACAGGCTAATGTAACACTAGTTAATATAACACCAGCTAATGTAACATAGCCCAATGCAACACCAGCTAATGCTACATTCATTAGTCATTCCTGAACAATGATAAGCAAATTAATTCCCAGTTGGAAACTTCATAAAGTTAGGATAAAAAGTATGAGTATCAACAAGTCATTGTAAAAAAAAGCTCCCAAATAGAACAGAAAAAACCAGAAAAATGTCCATGGACAAGCAGTTGTTGCTTACCCAGTGAGAGAGTTGTCATTGCAAGAGGAATGAACAAATGCCTTAGCAAGCAGTCGTATATGCTTGAAGGTTAGTCCGGTCTCCTCTTCCAAGGATACCATTTTCTAAAACCAAAAGAAGATTATCAAGCACCCTCCAATAGAAAACCATATCTCCCACCTCTCACTATATGTAGTTTACAATCATCTGTTTGTCTTTTAGTAATACTACTCCTCCCAAATGGAAATTCAAATCACCACAAAATTCTAACTGTCTATTTAGGGTAGCATCTGGAGTGCATAAATTGAGTTTCACATTGGGGAATGCGAGGTGAGGAAAAAAAAAAAAAAAAAAAAAAAAAAAAAAAAAAAAAAAAAAAAAAAAAAAAAGGAATTCAACTGTTACTCTGTACAAAAAACAGCAACATTAAGAAGACATGGCCAATCGATTAAGGCACAGGTTTCCCAAGCTTAAAGTCAGAGGCTTGTATCCTGGACTGGGCTTTGGACCCCTTTATTTCTCCATTTCATCCTATTATTCCATCCCAGTATGATAATACATAAAATAATATATATATAATAATATAATATATAACATATTAAATCACTACATAATGTAACAAGCAATTGAGACAATTCTGTAACTACATTGGATAAAAAAAACAAACCACCAGAAGGGCTGGTTTTTCCCTAGCCATGAATATTTGGCTATTCTGAATATTTCCCAGTACCTTTAAGATCTCAGATTCCTCCAGCAAGTGCCGGTCACCATTGGGATATTGTTTCTATTTGTATTTATGGAGGGAAGAAGTCAATGAGTTATGTGGTCACAAACAGCTCCACTGCACTGCACGCCCACTCACCACCAGTGGATGGTCCTCACACCCCAACCATGCTACTCTGTCCTCCTGCATAGACAACAGTGTGAAGAAATAGACTTTTTAAAGAAGAAGAGAAAACAAAATCATAATTTAAAAAAATATATCTAAGCTCTATAATTTGAGTCATCTCCATTTACCTCTTTAAAAAATGCAAGTTTTGCAAACATCTCGCCAGCTTCTTCTAATCCTCCGTCTAAGAACACAGCACCTAGTATGGCCTCCACGCAGTTGCCATAGATGTGAGAGGCACTCTTCTCTGCAAACTCAGTCTTGGAATTCTTCAGCAGAAAGTCACTTAAGACCAGCTTGTCTGCCAGCTTGCTGAGGTTCTTGTTCTTGATGACCACCTGACGCTCCTGTGTCAGCTGACCCACACTATACTCCACATGGTTGCTGAAGAGACTGCGACTGCAGACACACAATACAACACAACACGTTGGGATGTGCATACACATACATGCACATGTGTATTTGTGTGTGTGTTTGTGTGCGTGTTTGTGTGCGTGTTTGTGTGCGTGTTTGTGTGTGTGTGTGTGTGTGTGTGTGCATGCGTGCACACATGTGTGTGATGACTGAATGCTACACTACATGTACTTTCGCCTCTTGTGGTCTTGTAATATGCCATGTTGTTGCAGCTTCTTTGTCAGCTTTGTTTCTCTTCATTCCTATGACCTCATTTGTGTTTTTTGGTCTTGTTTCAGTCATTAACATCTTGTTGTTAACTGTTGCCACGTTCCCACCCCTTACCTACTTAGATATTCCAGAACTGCGTCACCAAGAAATTCCAGCTGCTCATTATTCTGGAGTCTGTTCTTGTCACTCACTTCCAAGGAGTCGGCCTTCACTGCCTGCATCAATCCTTTCATGCCCTTGAGCTGCTTTGAAGCATTGGCCATGATCATCTGTGGGGCCCGAGCCCCACAATTAGAGATGGCTGCACGAACATGGTCCTCGGCAACCATGAAGGAGGAGACAGTGCAGGATGGGTGAGTGAGTGCTCGGTGGAGGAGGCCAACATCCTTGAAGTGATAGTGAAGTCTGTCCTGGAGAATCTTGAGTGAATCAATGAAGAGGATGTGATGAGAGAGAAGAGGGAGGAGGAGGACACTCTGTGGAACAATGCAACAATGTCATGACAACTCCAAAAAGAAATAGCACCAAAAAAAAAACAACGCACAGTGCCATGCTGAGAGAACCAATTATGCTGAAGGAAACAATGACAACAATAATCAACAAAATTGACAACAAGAAAGCAAACAACACAAGAAGAACAGAAGACAATTACAAAACCGAACACAACAGGAGGTTAATCAAAATATGTAAACAACATGGTAACAGCACAACAGCAACAACTACAACAACAGCAACAACCACAGCAACAACAACCACAGCAACAACTGCAGCAACAACTGCAGCAACAACCACAGCAACAACAAAACAATAAAGTTCTAGTAAGAGTCACACTTGTTTCCCAACCTGAGGCAGGTCATAGTAGAAGCCCACAGAGTGCAGTCCTTTCCATGACAGTGAAGTAACACGATCTTCAGCAAGTAAACCTCCATGAGGGCTACCAGAACTCGGAATCCCAAGCTTTTTCTTGAGAGTACGAAGTTCAAAATGCTCCCGCTGACTCAGTTTTCTATTCAAAATTTTAAAAATAGCATGAGAACAAAAATAAATTGGAAATATCCTCAAAAGATTGCCCAATTTGTTTTCTTTGCAACCGTCCATTCATGTATTGATAACTGTTCAGAACAGACCACATCAGGACACCATGTACACAAACAACAATGACATATGCAATTAGATGGAGAAAAAGGACGTACAACACCACTAAATCACACAACAGTTGTCATGGAAACTATTAGATTGATTGTCAAATTTCCAAGTTGTTAGAGCATCCATTTTAAAGACTGTTGGCCTAGTGGAGTGCACAACTAGTCTCGCCACTGCATTCAGTATCACCTTCCCCTGATTAGGTTAGGAACTCACTCCCTCCCTTCCTCTCTCTCACAAGAATGTGCTTAAATGTGTGCTATGCCTTGTGGTAAAGGGTGTCCACTCGAGAACATCATTTGTGGTAAAGGTTGTACACAAGGGAGCCTCATTTGTGGAAAAGGTTGTACCCCTGGGAACATCATTTGTGGTAAAGGGTGTTCACCAGGGAGCCTCATCTTGTGGTAAACAGTGTTCACCAGGGAGCTTCATCTTGTGGTAAATAGTGTTCACCGAGGAGCCTCCTCTTGTGGTAAAGGGTGTTTACCAGGAAACGCAAACATGACCTTCCAAGTTGGCAAAGCTCACCCTTTCCTCATATCTTGCCACTATAATCACATTCATTGAGGACTACAAGGAACACCTACAGGGATTGGAGGCACAGCAAGGATTGGAGGCACAGCAAGGATTGGAGGCACAGCAAGGATTGGAGGCACAGAAAGGATTGGAGGAACAGCAAGGACCTAGGGAATAGAGGCAGAGCAGAAACTTCGAGGCAAAGCAAGGGACTTAAGATACAAAGAAAGGGATTAGAGAGAGAGCAAGGGATTAGAGACAGAGCAAGGGATTAGAGGCAGAGCAAAGGATTAGAGGCAGAGCAAAGGATTAGAGAGAGATAGCAAGGGATTAGAGGCAAAGCAAGGATTGGAGGCAGTACAAGGACCTAGGGAATAGAGGCAGAGCACGAACTTTGAGGCAAAGCAAGGAACTTAAGAGACAAAGAAAGGGATTAGAGAGAGCAAGGGATTAGAGACAGAGCAAGGGATTAGAGGCAAAGCAAGGGATTAGAGGCAGAGCAAGAGATTAGAGAGAGAGCAAGGGATTAGAGGCAAAGCAAGGGATTAAAGGCAGAGCAAGGGATTAGAGGCAGAGCAAGGAATTAGAGGCACAGCAAGGGATTATAGAGAGAGAACAAGGGATTAGAGGCAGAGCAAGGGATTAGAGACGGCCTAAGGAAAGGCTAGGAGGAAGAACTCTTATATTGTGGAGTGTCTCTCATTCCATAAACACACACTCACTTGCATTCACTCTTCCCCTGCAACTCCCTATAACGCTTCTTCTCCTTTTGGCTGCACACGGTCAACAATGAGGAGTTGACATGTCAAATTACATCACTTGACACCATGTGACACGCACACCCTCCACTGCCCACCTCTCCATGGAGTGATTCCTCGCCTTCCGCTGCAGCTGTGAGCAGTAGTGATCCAACAGCACCATATCCTATGACACACCAACATATGGTGAGTGACCTTGCACCAATCCTGGTGTGGTGATGTTGTAGCTGGGTGAAGTGCACACACCTACACACCCACCTACACACCCACCTACACTTCACACGCCCCATCCCCCTACACACACCCCACCCACCTACACTCACCCCACCCACCTACACTCACCCCACCCACCTACACACCCACCCCACCCACCTATACATCCCCACACACCTACATTCACACCCCACCATTCTGCACACTCCACCCACCTACACACACCCGACCCACCTACACACATCCCACACACCAACCCCACCCACCTATACACACCCACACCCCACCCACCTACACACAGCCCACAAAGTTACACTCATACACACCCCATCCACCTACATATATCTCACAGTCCTACCATAGCTTTAGTCATGACATTAGCCACAACTGTTTACAATGTAAAAAATTCACGAATATGACGAACAGGTGTTAGTGTGTGCGTGTGTAGGAAAGCTACACACATACATACATACATACATACATACATACATACATACATACATACATGCATAGTGAGTTGGTATCTTACAGAATCACTTCTCCTGGAGTGAAAATGCTTCACCCTGTCGATCCTAATGCAGCTGGGGGTCTGCATGGGGAGGCAAGCAGTCAGAGCACAAGTACACACACTAAATACATACCAAACACCTCCATAGAGGTGAGGATCATATGGGGTCCCCAACATACACAATATAGATGAAGGTTCCTACATTACACTATGTAAGCTCAAGTCCCAACACACTCACCCATGGGAATACACACCAACCCCACTTAGCAATCTACACTCACATAACATAACTGTACATGCACACACATTACTGGTAATTACATGTGCATAACATGCACCACATGCACTCTCATGTACATGTAACAGATTACATGTAATTATGAACATGTAGTCGTGCACATGTAATGGATCACATGTAATTGTGGACATGCACTAGATTACATTAACTATATGCACCTCGCACACGTTCATACAGGAATGTGTGATTGGAGTTTAAATCATCTCCAAAGACACTGTTCATCTATTTGGTGGCTTGCTTGTCAGTTTCTTTGTTTGTTTCGCCACTTACAAACCTTGAGAGGTTGGGCCATTAGTGCTCCTTCTATCCACTGTGGGTATCTGCTTCTTCTCACGTCCTTCTCTTCCAGTGGCCTGAATGCCCTCACCACATACTCCAACACCTCCCCCATGCACAGCAGCTCTGTCAGAGACAATATGGATCACACACACACGCACGCACGTACGCACGCACGCACACAACAATATCCTTTCTATACACTCCTTATAATTACAACCCCCATGCCTCTCCAACAGTTCTAAGAATGGAACGCACTTAATGATATATTTTTTGAAAAATCTATAATTTGAAGCACTTGATTAATAATTCTTTCTGCTTATTGTAAAATTAATAGGTTTTGTATTAACTCTCAAAAATTGAAAAAAAAATTAAGAAAATCTACGATGTAATAAATAAAAAAAGTAAAATAACTTCTCTCTGCCCTAGCCCTTCAAGCACTCAACTATAGGGAAGTGTGTGTGTTTGGGGAGAGATAAGGGGTGAAGGTGAGGGGGGGGGGGGAAGCATTTGGAACAACACTCCTGCAACTCATAGCTGAATCTGAACCCCTCGACTGGAAAGTTTGAATTTCCCCCCCCCCCCCCCCCACTGTCCTTACACACTGAATATATATATATATGTATATATATACATACACATAGAGAGAGAGAGGGAGAGAGAGAGAGGGAGAGAGAGGTGAAGTATTATCTCACCATCGTTGGAACAAAATCTTGGTACAAAGAAAAGGTCGAGGCAAAATGGTCTCATGTCTAATAGCAAAAAATAAACAAACACAAAAACACAGAAATGTGGGGGTGAGCCATTGTGTAAACACCTGTATTTACCAGTATTTATGCATGTTAATACCGGTATGTATGTATGTATGTATGTATGTATGTATGTATGTATGTATGTATGTATGTATGTATGTATGTATGTATGTATGTATGTATGTATGTATGTATGTATGTAATACCTGTATTTATGTGTAAATATCAGTATGTATTCGTGCAAATACCAGTTCATGGCATGTAGAATGTGTGTGTGCATGCATGTGTCATTAACATTCTGTCCAGTCGTATATCTCCATGAGCTTCACAAACAAGA
This sequence comes from Lycopodina hypogea, assembly GCA_963969325.1. NCBI lineage: Eukaryota > Metazoa > Porifera > Demospongiae > Poecilosclerida > Cladorhizidae > Lycopodina > Lycopodina hypogea. Next base: position 4,008,009 of record OZ017784.1, on the reverse strand, counting down.
ACTCCTCAAAGAGCAAGACATCCCCAAGAGTGAAATTCTGATTAACACAAACAGAAAAATTAAAAACCATTTAGTGCATTATCAATTCCGTCCCCTGACCTTGTGGGATGGATCAGGCACTAACTCTATTCTGTACGTCCCTCCATACCGGTCGAAGGTGCGCTTAGGAACCTTAAAGTGAGTGATAAGGGATAGGGTAGGGGTGAGGGGTAGGGTGAGGGGGGTGAGGGATAGGGTGAGGTGGGGGGTGACGGATAGGGTGGGGGTGAGAGGTAGGGTGAGGGGGGGGTTGAGGGGTAGGGTGAGGTGGGGGGTGACGGATAGGGTGGGGGTGAGGGGTAGGGTGAGGGGGGTGAGGGATAGGGTGAGGTGGGGTTGAGGGATAGGGTGAGGTGGGGTTGAGGGATAGGGTGAGGTGGGGGGTGACGGATAGGGTGGGGGTGAGGGGGGGTTGAGGGGTAGGGTGAGGTGGGGTGAGGGGAAGGGTGAGGGGTAGGGTGAGGGGTGTGGGGTAGGGTGAGGGGTAGGGTGAGGGGGTGACGGATAGGGTGGGGGTGAGGGGTAGGGTGAGGGGTAGGGTGAGGGGAAGGGTAAGGTGGGGGTGACGGATAGGGTGGGTGTGAGGGGTAGGGTGAGGGAGGTGAGGGGAAGGGTGAGGGGGGTGAGGGGGTGAGGGGAAGGGTGAGGGGTAGGGTGAGGGGTGCGGGGTAGGGTGAGGGGGTGAGGGGAAGGGTGAGGGTAGGGTGAGGGGGGTTGAGGGGTAGGGTGAGGGATAGGGTGGGGGGAAGGGTGAGGGGAAGGATGAGGGGAAGGGTGAGGGTAGGGTGAGGGGGGTTGAGGGGTAGGGTGAGGTGGGGGGTGAGGGATAGGGTGGGGGTGAGGGGGGTGAGGGGTAGGGTGGGGGGTGAGGGGTAGGGTGAGGGGTAGAGTGAGGGATGGGGTTGAGGGGGGTGAGGGATAGGGTGAGGAGTAGGGTGGGGGTGAGGAGTAGGGTGGGGGTGAGGGGTAGGGTGGGGGTGAGGGGTGGGGTGGGGGCGAGGGGTGGGGTGGGGGCGAGGTGGGGAGTTGGAGAGGAAGAGGAGGAAGGAGAGATGGTGAGACAAGAGGGAATAATGTGGTATAATTAGAAAAGGTGGGACGACACAAAAAATATGACAATAAAGAGCAGTAATGTTAAAAGCTTTTACGTCTAATGAATTTTTACATTTTCTAGTGAGTTGCGTGAAAGAATTGCTGATTCCATTCCCAAACTACAGCACACAGATGCAAGGGAATGAAATAATTGTATGAAGGATACACGCGCGCGCGCGCACACACACACACACACACACACACACACACACACACACACACACACACACACACACACACACACACACACACACACACACACACACACACACACACACACACACACACACACACACACACACACACACACACACACACACACACACACACACACACACACACACACACTAGCATTGTAATATATCATTTTGAGTTAAATAAAGAACAAGTGGAAACAACCGACCTTAAAATTGGTGTCAGGCACAACACTGATATAATAGGAGTGCCAAGTTTCAGGTGGAATGGAATTGAAATCCACATCGGGGCTCTGAAAAAGAAATTAAAAAAAAAAAAAAAAAAAATTAGATAAATGATATAGGCAAACAGTAAAGGGTTGGTACTTTTTAAAAAATAAACTATTACTTTATTTCTTATATTAATATAGATCTAAAGAATAAACTATCTCTAATAACACTACCAAATGCATCTCTCACTACAACACTCAATAGCATTGCACACAACACATGCAGTCCTCATGTGATCCCAGTGTCAAGGCGGTGTCAACTCTCATGAAGTATGTTACCTATCGTGATTCACTTTTAAGTAACATTGCAACATTTGGCATGAGAAGTTTAGCAATGATTGCTTAATTAAGTTATCACCCATAGGTGGCACAGACGCTTATAACACACTTTCAACAAACATCAACACAAAAAAGAGCACCCAACTAGATTGCATCTATGTTTATTTAGTCGTCTATTGCGTTATTCCTATCTCTCTAACATGACCTTAACTAAATTAAGCAGTGTTACACATAATCACAAGCCTGTGGCATTATAGACTGTGTTAAGCAGTGTTACACATAATCACAAATTAGTGGCATTATAGTCTGTGTTAAGCAGTGTTACACATAATGACAAGTCTGTGGCACTATAGACTGTGTTAAGCTGTGTTACACATAATGACATTTACATGTTATTATCATGTATTGTCATAAATACTAGCAGACATTACATACTATTAATTACAGTAAAATTCAGATATCAAATAATGGCGAGCACATCCTCTAAGTTACACTGATAGTAATGTACTAGTGTTTAAAAGTAAAACACACACACACACACACACACACACACACACACACACACACACACACACACACACACACACACACACACACACACACACACACACACACACACACACACACACACACACACACACACACACACACACACACACACACACACACACACACACACACACACACAAACTTAGAACTTAGAAGCTGCCCATGGCACGAAGTACCATGATGGCAGTGTCCTGGATCAATCCAGGACCAATGGCAATAAACTTAGCTTATGATGGCCTCACACAGAAATATTGGTGTCTGGTCAGATCTGTTTGTCTTCAAAATTTTCTTCCACAGGCACAACTTAGTGTTCTTAATTCATATTGCCTGTTAGCTGAACAGGTGTTCCATCGCCTGGATGTTGAAATTTTCTCTACACCATCTAAACACAGATGAAACCACCCCTTCCTGTCCTGGCACAACTCATACCATCTATCATACACACCAATTGCCTGCAAATCCACTTTCAGAACATCCCTCCACCTCTTCTTTGCCCCATGGCATGGTGTTTTCATGTTAAGCTCCCCAAACAACAATCTATTTGGAAGCCTTTCTTCATCCATGTGACCCACATGACCCAGCCATCTTAAACACTGCTCCACAATGATATCAGAGATGGAGTGCTGCAAGCCAAACCTATGTGATAGGCTTTGAGATGTTAATCTTTCATTCCATTGTTGGTACCTCGTCACACCCAGGATTGTCCGAATACAACGGTTATGAAAAGAATTCAAACATCTTGTATGCACAGCCTTCATCGTCCAAGTTTCAGCTCCATACAGTAATACAGCTAAAACAACTGCCCTATACACTGCTCTCTTTGTGGCCAACGAGAGGTCTTTGTTCTTAAACACTGGCACCCTCAAACATCCAAATGCTCTAGCTGCTCTAGCAATTCTTCTAGTCACCTCACTAGTGATCTCCCCATCTCTTGAGATGTTAGCACCCAAGTATGTGAAGTCCTGGACTACATCCACAGAGCCACCCTCCACCTGCACTGGTCTGACATCACTCTCATTCAATCCCTCACCAACAACCATCCCTTTTGTCTTCTCAGTACTCACAGTCAGCCCCCATTCACTTGCTACTTTCACAAACTCTGCTGCTACTGACTCAAAATTATCCTGAGAGGTTGCATACAATGCCACATCATCAGCAAACTGGGACTCAGTTACTCTCATCTCACTCAGTCTAGACTTAGCTGTGCGGTCCCCAACCAACTTCCTACCATGCTTATATAACACACTCACTCCTGCACCACTACTCCTATTGCGCCAATCAGCCACCATAGCACTAAAGTAGATATTAAATAATGTGGGTGCCAGGGTACATCCCTGCCGTAAGCCATTCCGGACCTCAAGCCTATCAGTTACAGTCGAACCCACTCTAACCTCAGCATGCATCCCCTCATGGAAACACTTCACAACATTCAACATTTTTTCTGGCACACCATACTTCTCTAGGACCTTCCATAGGGCTTGCCTGGGCACTGAATCATAAGCCTTCCTCAAGTCTACAAACAACACATACAATGATTCGCCGTGTTCCCTCGCTTTCTCCACAAGCTGTCTAGCAACAAAAATCATGTCTGCACAACCACGTCCTTTCCTGAACCCACTCTGTGATTCTGGCAGAATTTTTTCAGCAATCACTTGCAATCTTCCCTGTACCTTCCCTACCACATCCAACAAACTTATTCCATGCCAATGGTCACACTGCTTCAGGTCACCTTTCTTTGGGATTGGAACAACCACTGCGTCCTGCCAGTCTCTCACCACTTTACCTTCTTCCTACACCTTCTGCATCACCTCCAGCATTCTATCCCACAGATCTACACCACCATGGAGGATTAGTTCAGGAAGGACACTAGACTTTCCTCCTGCCTTTCTCATCTTCAATTTGGTTAGAGCCTGCATCAATTCCTCTTCAGTTGGTGGCATATCCAAATCCAAGTGTGGTGGGAGTAGTGGCAGAGTGTCAACCACTTCGTCATTGAATGCACAGGGTATGTTAAGTATCTTTACAAAATGCTGATGCCGGCATCTGGCTCTTACCTCCTTGGGACCTTGAGTCAAACTTCCATTTTCTTTCATGACAGCAGTGGGTCTTGTTTGTCTTCTTCCAGCATGAGCCAGCTGCAACTTCCTGATACTCTTCCACCTTGTGCAACCATCCTTTTTTGCAGCTTCCCCCTCCTTGGCAACCCTGCATATCCATTCTTCCTTAGCATTGTCCACTGCAACCTTTACCTTTCTCTGATGTCTCCACAACTCCTTCCAGTTGGCTGAAGTATTGCACTGTATCATCCTCAGGTGAGCATCATCCATGGCATTGATCAGAGGTGACAACAACTCCTCACTATCCTCAAACCAGTCTGGTTGCTTCCTCTTCCCTCTACCAACCACTTCCTCTGCAGATGACACAATACAAGACTTCAGAGCATCCCAGTTGCACTCTGTGGAATCTCCAGCACTGAGTGGTCTAGCCAGCAAATGTTGCTCCAACACTTCACGGTATTCATCCCTCTTGGCAGGGGTTTTCAGTTTATGGATGGCAAAAGGCAGGGAAATCTTCTCTTTTCTTTTGGCAGAAAGAGGAACAGTAACCTTTAGCTTAGCTCTTACAAGCTTATGGTCAGTCCAGCAGTTTGAGAACTGATTTAATGCACAGAATTCCAAAAATTCATCACCCACAAAATTATGCTCACTCAAGCCATGCTTCCCTATAACACCTTGCCATAGATTATTCCCTGTGTCCAACACACCCACCCTAGCATTGAAATCACCCAGCATAACAAGGATATCATTACGTGGAATCCTATCTATTGTATCCTGCAAATCATCATAAAACTTGAGCTTAATGCTTGGAGGTGCCTTAGCTGTGGGTGTGTAAGCACACACTACTGATACATAAGTGCCTGATGCCTTTCCAGACCATCCTCCCTTTTTCTTTCCTGTGTGTACCCACTTCAATCTAGCTGATATTATTCTGGAACTAACTGCTTCCCACACCTCCCCTGCATTTTTCCATGCCACTGTAGCCTTTTCGTCCAATGCTATTCCAACACCCTCATTCCTACTAGCTCTTTCCTGATCCCCTGGCAGAGGACGACCAGAGTGCAGAAAGGTATATCTACCCACTGGCCACACATCCTTTCCAAACCACTTTGTCTCTTGGATCCCTGCAACAGATACACCATATTTCCTCAATTCTCCCATTAACAAATCCATCTTCCTATCAATCTTCCTAGGCTTGTCACTATGGTTACCATGCTTAGCTATACCCATTAGTTGCTTCCTACAGATCTTCTCATCACCTGAACACTCTACTAAAGTACGGACACTCCAGGTAGCAACTACTAAACTATTTCTATTTCTCTTTGATTTCTGCTTCATGTTCTGATTTTTTGTCACAAAGCTGTTCTTTATTACCATTCTCTTGTGCTGAACTTTCTTAACTTTGGTTCCCAACACCAAAGAAAGTGAACTGCTATCAAAATCTGGACTAGCCACAAATGTTTATAACAAATGAGGTACTTGACTAGTTGGTAGGGCTTGTAGATAGTACAGGTAAAAGAAATGCAGTGGTAAATGAAATTAACTTATATACAAACCTAGTGTTAAATGAAATTAACACACACACACAAACACACACACACACACACACACACACACACACACACACACACACACACACACACACACACACACACACACACACACACACACACACACACACACCACACAATTTCAATTATGTTAAGCATGATGTCACACGTTGATACACCTCGTGTTTAGTATTCCAGTAAAGGCATATGAAAAATTGTACACAATCATACCATTTGGTAGAAGTAGTACTTCTCCAGGCTGTATGAAGGCCGATCCTGAAAGAAAAGAAAGGGAGAAGGAGGGAAGGGCGGGGAGGGGGGGGATATGATTAGATCTCATAAGTGGGATCTATTTATAGGTAAGTATGGAAATAGAAGTCACAAGATTTCCAAATAGCTGTAAAGCATTCCACCTTGGCAGGAGAGTTCACTGGTAGATGTTCATGGGGAGCAAGTTCTTCTGCCCCACCCACTTTCCTCTGTGCTTGGTCTTCCACAATGTTTTCACACTGCACCTTCTCAGAACCAGCTCCGTCAGACATTGATAGAAAACTGCACTCAGGAGGGATCTCTCTGGTGAATGTCTTCAACAGTTTTCTCACTTCTTCGTGGAGCTCCTTCAGTTTAGCAGTTGCCCTGACAACCTGAAGAGTGCACACATCCATATGGAGTCACTATTCTCAGCCACTCCCCACAGGGTGGGGCTAGAGTGGTGCACGTCACAATCACAATAATAATGTTCTGCTTAGTATGAGAGAAAGTGAAAGTTGGGGGGGGGGGGGGGGGAGGAAGAAAAAAAGGATTAAATTTCTGCAAATAATAAAACTATCAAAGTACACTACCTGTGACTACTACTTTCATTTCTAATGGTTCAGACTTTATTAGTCATGATCTGAGAGATTTCCACCCCAGGGGAACAATCTCAGGGAGTGTGGATACTCCACATACACATCACACTAACAACAGAGGGACACACCTTACTAACTCTGTGAGGAGGGGGAGGAGGGTGGACACCTCTCCAGCAAGAGATACACCTTACCCACTCTCAAACGAGAGGGAGTGTGGACGCCTCACTAGAAGGGGACACACCTTACCCACTTTCTGAGGAGGGGGGTGTGTGGCTGGGAATAATGCAGGGGATACCCACTGGGATTTCCCCCCTCCTAAAGTTCGGCTCAATTGTCAATGGGTTATGATTGGCCTCCATGCTAAATAATATCACTGCATGTAGTAATAGTTTATAAATTGATGTTCAAAGTTAATGCTCAAAACTTGATTATCTAATTCTGCTCTTTAAACACCTACAATTTCCTCAAAATTAACACCACCTAACTTTGGCTCTTCAATAGCAATTCACACTAGTCTGAGAGTGGACACAGAATCATAAACATTTTGGCCTACACACACCTTATGAAAATAAACCTTCCACTAACATAGCATGTAAAAAGGGAGAGAAAGGGAAAAAGAAAAAAAAAAACTATAAAAAAAAGGAAAGTAAGAAAAAAGGAAGCGAAAGTGGTCTGAACAATCATTGACTCAGAACTCGAAAACATACACAATTTTGTTGCAGATTTTTGTTGTTGCATGAGACACCCACACACCCCCACCCTTGCTGAAAAATCCTATATTAACCCCTGTGTGGATACCTCATTCGCAAGGTACATACCTTAACCACTCCCTGAGGAGGGGGAGTGGGTAAGGTATGTATGGTGCACACACGCTTACTCACGCTTGGTGTACCATAGTCCCCGAACCATTTCAGTTCCTTTAATTTCATGTGCAGAAAATATTTCTAGTATAAAGTAAACAAACAACATACTCTTTTCCTTAACCAGATTCTCTTCATACAATTAAAAAGTTCCTTCTTTTTTTAATGACAACAGTTAGCTTGGTGGAGCCCACCCTTTACCTTGTCCTCTCCAGTGGTATAGTAGAGTTCGGAGAGAGGAGCTCTGCGTTCTCCACCACTCCAATCAGCCAGCACCTCATCATACCCACCGGCAGTCAGGCCACACCCACCACCACCATGGCTACATTCACTTCTACCATGCCCACTTTCACCATGCCTACAGCCTCTGCTACTCCCACTTTCAGCTTGACCACTCCTACTTTCACTTTTGCTACTCCTACCCCCACTACTCCCACCATACCCTCTGCCACTCCTAACTTCACCTCTGCCACTCCCACCTCCATCTTGGCCACTCCCACCTTCACCATCCCCTCTGTCACTCCCACCTCCACCGCCCCCTCTGCCACTCCTACTTTTGCCTTGGCCACTCCCACCTCCACCTTGGCCACTCCCATCTCGGCCACTCCCACATCCACTGTGGTTCCTCCTCGAAGCACCATGTCTCACTTCACTGCCAGCAGTTGAACAGACACCAGAGACACTGCCTCTCTTCCCCAATGTGCATTCAGCTACTGGCAGATGAGAAAGGCAGTGAGCTTGATAAGCAGCCACCTTGCCTTTCTTCAGTGTTCCTGGGTCGGAGAAGTCAGGCGAATCTGCTCTCTGTCTCTTATACTGGCTGCCATTTTGTCCTGAAGGAGTATGGCGGCTATAATGGTCTGCCCAGTTATGTTTCTCCCTCCTAGATCCACTTCTTCGGGTGGATGAGGGTTGGGATCCATCAACAGGATTATGGTTGTGTGGTGGTAGAGGAGAGTGGCTTCCGCTCTTCCGTGGGTATTCCCTACTCGACCCTTTCCACGGAGGACCTGTACACCGAGGCGGAACTCCAATTCTTCCCTTAAATCCCCTCTCAGGCATTTTAGCGAACCTCCTCAACGTCGAAGTAACTGGACATCGGGTCAACCACAATGAGCCCAGACCTTGAATTTTTTTTTTCTTTTTTTTTCTTTTATTTTTATTTTTTATTTTTTTTTGTTTTCTTTTTTTTAATTTTAAATAACTGTAGTGAAATATGGTAATGGTCGTCATTTGGGTTTATGGCTGAGGAAGCTGTAGTGGCACCAACTATTTAAAACCGATTGGGTATTATATCTATGGTGGATCTGGCCAACAAGATCTGAGGTATACAATATTATTGGACGCTAGAACTGCAGTTGCTATAGCTAGTACTGCTGCGTTCAACGGTTTCAGGGTAACCCAGAATTGTGTCAGGAATCATTCACTCCCAGCGATGAACTAGCCCAGCTCTTACCATTTGTGATATTCAGTTTCCAAGCAGCATCAACCTTCATCCACTACAGAAGAAGCAATTTTGAATATTCAATGGATGATCTGGTTCAATCCTACTCTAATGTCATTAAGAATATGTTCACCAAAAAACTTCGAAAGATTATTAGCGTGGTAAGCTGTATCTTGCTCCTTCTGTTTCTCTATAATTTATTCCTCTATAATAGCTTAGGGGATGAGATATATGAATCCAAGAAGGAAAAAATTGGAGAGAAAATGTTTTTAGTTTTTGAGAATCTGACAAAACCTCTGAACAACCCTGGTGATGGCCAGGTGGAAAACTCCGGTTTTATTCCCTCCCCTAGTGTGGATTGCACCAGTTGGCCTCAATCCAGCTACCTGTTCTGCAAGTCTGGGGCTGATCCAATGAAAAGGGCCATGGATCTGGTGAGTAGACTTACCACCGTAGAGCTCATTGGCCAGACATCCAGCATAGCCCCTGCAATCACTCGGCTAGGCATTAAAGACTATAATTGGCGTTCCAACTGCTTACATGGTTGGTCCAGTTCGATGGGGAATTGGGGAAACTTGGAGTGGACAGTTTTCCCAGCTCCAATTGGTCTGGCTGCAACATTTGATCCTGAACTAGTCAGGCTTGTAGGAGCGATTACTGGAATTGAAGGAAGGGCTCTCCATAATGAGCTGCTGGTAAGGTTCAGTGGATCAAGCACAGAGGCAGCAGGTCTCAACTGCTTCTCTCCTAATGTGAATCTCTTTCGAGATCCTCGTTGGGGGAGAGGGCAGGAGACGTTTGGGGAAGATCCTTTCCTCATTTCAGTCATTGGTGCAGGTTATACACGTGGGCTCCAAGAAGGACCAGACAAGAATTTTCTTTTGGTTGCTGCTTGTGCCAAACATTTTGCAGTTCATAGTGGACCTGAAAATCTGCGCCTGCATTTCGTAGCCAATGTGTCTATGTATGACATGTACTATTCTTACCTGCCGGCATTCAAGTCTCAAGTGATGGGAGCCAAGGTGGCTCAGATGATGCCTGCTTACAGCGGTCTGCGATGTACCAAGCAACTCGATGGTGCACCAGATGTGGCTAATTCATTCCTCCTGAAATCTATTTTAAGAGATCAATTTGGAGCACCAAATATTTCGATTTGCTCAGACAATGGTGCTTTGGAATTTATGTTTACAGATCAGCACTATGTTAACTCTTACAGTCTTGCAGCAGCTGTTAGCATGAATGCTGGCAATGATCTTGACTTGGGATATGATTTGGTGAATACCAACCACCTCGACATTGCTCTCCTGCAAGGTCTCGTCACCTTGGATTCTATTCAAAAAGCTGTCACTAGAAGCTTTTATCTTCGTATGCTTGTTGGGGATTTTGATCCACCCAGCTTAGTGCCATATCAGAGCATCAACAAACTTAGCCTAGATACTGAATCAAGCAGAAAGACCAATCTAAGGACTGCTCAAGAATCAATCGTTCTGTTGAAGAATCTTAAAGGTAATCTCCCCATTGGCAAGGACAAAATTAAGAAGTTGGTTGTGCTGGGTCCAAATGCAGATGACAGCAAAGTTCTGCTGTCCAACTACCAAGGGATGCCATCTCGGACTGTGACAATCTTGCAAGGAATACAAGAGCATGTGAAGGACTCAGCGGTCCAAATACAATATGCTGCTGCAGGTTGTAAAAGTGTTCTCTGCAATTCTACAAACTATTTTTATCTTGCAGAGTATTTAGCAAAAGAGGCTGACTACGTCGTCATGGTGATGGGAACGAAAGATGGAGTAACAGAAGGAGAAGGTTTTGATCGGTATCAAACTACATGTGATCATAGTTATGTTCCTCTGCTTGGTCTACCTGGATGTCAGAAGGAGTTTGTGAAGTGCATTGCTGACATCAATCCATATGTCATCTTAGTTTTGTTGAATGGCGGTCCTCTGAGCATCCCTGATCTCTACAGAGACCCTGGAGTTGTAGGAATTGTCGAAGCCTTCTACCCTGGGGCTCTAGGGGGCATTGCTGTGGCTGATG
>OZ017784.1:3961907-3996591 GCA_963969325.1 Lycopodina hypogea | reverse complement strand
GTCTGACAAGGTACGAGAAAACTTTAGACTTTCATAAGAGTTCACATATAGTAAAGGAGTTTCAGTGAGCGTGGCTTCACTTGCTGAGAACATAAGACTTCACTAAGGTAAATAGTAAAGGTGTTTCTGTTTGTTTGGTTATGTTTCTTCCTTGAACCAATTCTCTAACCCCCCCCCCCCCCCCCCCCCCCCCTCCCCTCTTTTTCCCCCCCTGTGGGTGGCAAAGCAAGACTTACAAGACTTGAGAAGACTTCACGTAGGGAAAGCTTGCATAAGCAAGCTTCACACAAGGTAAACATACAAAAAGGTGTTACAGTTTGATTAAATTTATTTATTTTTCCATCCATTAAAAATATATATATATTCTACTCCCCTTCTGTGGAGCCATCTAGAAAAATAGACACCATTATGAGCTGTGTCTGGGGTAGGACACATCAGAAAAGTAATAACTGAAACTTAAAATTAAAAAAAAAGAAAAAAAGAAGCAGGCATCCATAATTGCTGAGAAAGCACTGTTGTGGAAATCATTTATCCAACTAATGCAATCACTGCCAAGCAGAACAATTAACTTGGAACTCTTCCAATGCCCTTTTCAATAATTTGTATGATAAAGTATGTTTGTTGGACAAAGTGCCCTGATCATTGCAAGCAAAGCTGCAAATGGGCCTCTGATGTTAAATTATTTCTGCTAAAAAGATATAAAACATACTAGCAGCATTTGTCTGGCCGATGTCAACATGAAACATTATAGAAGCCACTAAAATTTCAGTGTGATAGTTCTTTTAATTAGCTTTTGGTAGCCATAACAAATTCTTGTAGGTGTTGTTAATACTGACACACACCCACTGCCACACCCAAACTTAGTTAATAATGCACACCCAATATTATTTGGATTCCATATGCCAAATTTCAGCCTAGTTGCTCTATAAATGAGTTTTTGGAAGGCATAATGATGTCCTATGTGTAAGTGGAGCAGTTTGTCAGTCTCATTTTGATGCCTTATTGTTTGTCTGATGGACATGTCCTGCAGGCGTGTGTGGTGTTGTTCTTTCATCTCATTTTGATGCCTCACTAATTGCCTGGTGAATGTGTCCTGTAGGCATGTGTGGTGTTGTTCTTCTGTCTCTTTTGGATGCCTCACTGTTTGTGTATTGGACATGATCTGTAGGCATGTGTGGTGATGTTCTTCAGTCTCACTTTGATGCCTCCATGTTTGTCTGCTGGATTTGTCCTGAAGGCGTGATTGGCAAACTTGTGGTGTTTTATTGTTTAGCCTGTGTGTTTGCCTGTTGGATATTGCTTACAGTCTTAGGATATAATTTTGTGGAGTTTCACTTAACCTCTCTATTTTGGTTCTTTTGGACTTAGATGTTTGTTTGCTTAATGATGATCTTCTTCTTCTTGGCATTTGTTAAAATCCTGTTTAATATTCTTTATTTTGTGAAAATCCTATTCAATATTCTTTATTTATAGTTGTATATCTTCTCTGGTAAGATTTCTTAGTTGCTTTAGTGAAACCTGAACTTATCATTTTTTATGGTTGCAGAGTGCTGTGTTTGGTAACCTGGTTGCTGTTCTTATGTCATGCTTTAAGGTCCCTTTGATAAGGTAGGTGGGGACAATATGCATTTCCTTTGATGAAAATGAAATGGTAAACATCCACAAAAAAAATTTTTTTTTTGGCTTATATTAGTTGCAATATTCTTTCTAGCTGTTTTACCTGTGACATCCTTGGTAGACATTATTTGGTTTTACAGAAACCTACTTTTATTGTACTGGAGTAGTGGTGAGTTGAGGTTTTTGGTTTGTTTTTTTTTTTGGGTGGGTGAGGGGTCTCGGAGGTGGTAAGTGGTAGCACAGAATTCTGTACCTTCAGCTGCTATCCTGAAGCAGCAGTCCCTTATTTTTATCTTGTCAACTTGGCAGGCAATGTTAGAATGTATTAATAGCTCTTTGAAATGGTAGCTTGTGTAAGCCTATACATTCTCTTTGATAAAAATAAAGTGGTGGATGTCCAAGAGCCTTTTTGGGCTTCTTTTTGAGCAGAACAGTACACGGTTTTTCTGATCAGTGTTTGCTGGGGTAACCAAAGTATGGAAGACGTGATCACTGTCAGAGTCACAGGAGGAGGACCAATCCCGAACTAATACAAATGTGAGTAACCAAGAGAGGTTGGATAAAGACAGGAATTATAAGAATTCTATAGTTAGTAAGAATGTGTGTAACCAAGAGATGCTGGATAAGGACTATTATGGGTACTCACATAAGAATTCAGCAGGCCCCTGGGAGCAGAGGTCCTGGAAGTAATCACAAACAATTAAATTCTTCACTAACTACCAAAGATTGTATCATTGTGCATAGTTGTTCTGCAAGTATTGTAAAAGAATCTATTGTCTGATACCAGCAGTTCACTGGATCAGTTTATGATATTTACCTTTGTTGAGAACTCACTTTTAGAACCAGCCACTAATAAAGGGGTGGTGTGGTAGCCTTGATACAAAGTTGGGTGATAGCCTTGATACAAAGTTGGGCAGTGATACCTAACTTGTGTATCAGGGATCATGTTGTTGCTCTGGTTGCCTGAGTAACAGAGGACAGGAGCCAGGGATTGTTCTCAGTCACCAATATAGGGAAGAAGTGAGCATGTTTGTTGGGGTGTTCAATTTTGAATCAATCAATATTGAACACAAGAGTCAGCATGCAAAAGTGATTATTCACTTAAACTTCCTATGAGAAATCGAACATCCCCTCCCCAAATCACATCATTAGAGCTGGTAGTACCTTGTAAGCAATAGGATACATCAACAACAATTTTTACCAACGAACTTACATTAGCAATCTAAATGTTGCTTCTTGTCACCTTCTTCCTTGGAAACTTCCTCAGGAATACCAGTGCTAAGATCTTTGGTTCAATTCCTGGTCATGGTTTGATTTTTCTCTATTCAGTGGATGTGGAAGTCTACATTTTAAGTCATTATTAAATCAAAACATTAGATCATAAGTGAGCAGGTTTTTGGCTGGAATTTTCCAGCCTTATTGTTTACAAATATACTTTAGCTGAATGTGTAAACCTGCTAGCAGCCATTTCTGAATATACCAATGCATTTATTTGTTGTTGTTGATAGTATTAAAATATAGATAAAAATGCTAAAATTCATGTGTATAATGGTGATTAGTTAAGAACAGCTGTCCGTATGTATCACATTTTTGCTTCCAGTCCGAAGTCCACATAGTAATCCAGCTGTCCATGGAAAACCACTCTTCCCCCACATGGAGATCTTACCCTGTGCTAGGAGCAAGAACTCAACCCATACAACCATTTTCCCTTCCTTCTCCTCTGCTGAAAGAGGATGCGGGACTCTTAACATTTTATCCACATGGAGTATATGATTATTTAGTGTACGAACTCTATTCCCATATTCTCTCAAGGCCATTTCCTTTACCAGTGTACTATCAGTGGCAAGGAAAACATTAGTTAAATTATTTCCAGATAGATTATCTGCCATCTTTACTGCACAGTGGAGAGCTAATTTCCAGTTCAATTCGCCTTTAAAAAACTTTTTATGGCTTACTAGTTCCTCGTTGGCCATATCAGCAAAGCCGGTCCTTACATGCAATGCCACATATGGTGAGGGCCCCAGACCAAGCATCTGCATAGCTGCAAACATCTGCATTAGCAAATCATCATCCAACTTGAATAAGTATCGGATAACCACACCCATGACTTCATCCAGCTGAACAGGGGACAAATGAGAGAGGCCATGCTGTTGCAGTCCATCTACCAGCCAGTCAGGATTATTTCCATTCTTCTCTCCATTCAGTAGTGAAGAAGGTTCTAAGTTCGTAGACAAAACCACATTATTAACCTCACTATCATCAATTATCCTCATGTTATACTCCAATTTCTCCTTTGAACAAGAAGTTGTGAAGATACGAAAGGAATAAGGCTCATTAATGTCGGCACTTTTGCCTTTCCAGTTGATCATATGAGGATGCAAGAAACTATCCCCCCACATTATGACAAGGTTTCGTCTGCTCAATATAGCCAGGAGGAGGGAGTAAGTGATCCCTCTGAGTCTATCCCCTAGCCCACCACAGACCTGGTATGCACTGCACTGCCACACTAAAGTCCTCATGGGATGAGACTCCCTCATAGTAGCATGATCAATGGCATATTTCTGTAAGGACATGAGAAATCTGTCATAAGTTTTGGGTATCACCATATCAGAGCCATTGCCACCAACAGGACACTCCAAAGGGATCCCACTGAGCAGATTCTCTTTAAAAGAGTGAGAAAAGTTGTGCAAAAGGGCATGCTTCTGACCTTGGACATTAATGAAGTCATGGCTATTTATTTTATGTTTCAGTTTTTCATTCCTGTAGAGCTGCCAATTCACTTCAGGCAATACTTCTTTACCAGAAAAAGGATCTGGAGGCCAATTCAATGGAGAATATAAGAAAACAAATATGGAGAAGATCAATGAAATTGACATCAATACTATTAAGTTAACAGGCTTCCTTCCACGTGAGAACATTAACTTGGACATCCCAGCCTCAAGCTATCAAATACCAATGATTTTCGAAGTGGTCACAGTCCTGGAGAGTAAGAGTCTCACTACTTCACGAATAACTGGGGCGGATCCAAGGGTAGTTGGTTGGAACTACCCCTTCTATAAAAAAAATATGGTAAAGTGTAGTTTTCTAGGTGCCACTAACAATAGCAATAATTGTTGGCTTCAGCTACTTACATACTTGCAGTAATACCCCTTTTCAGCTTAGTTGTTGACTTGGCTAACTTTCATCATCACAGTAATACCTTTTTTTCAGACTAACCCTCATACTTACAGTAATACTTTTTTTCAGCGTAACTGACTCGTAAGTTTCCTCACTACAGGCCCGTAGCCAGGGGGGGGGGGGGGTCAAGGGGTTCGAAAGGAGGGGGGGAAATTAATATCTCTCTCCCCCACTACCCACGCGCACACCAGCAAGAGTTAGTCAGGGTCCTCCAGTGTTCAGTTTTGAAGTGTACCAGATTATCAGGACTTCTGCGTGACCGTCTACTGCTGTAGTGTGTCACTGTGTAACTGTGAGTCAGTACCTCTTACCCTTTCCCTGAGTCTCTCAACCCCCAGGTCTATTAGATGGTAGCTAGGCTTGCTGGGAGCAAGATGGCTGCTACCAGAAGTGGTGGTTTTCTCAGGTACTTAAAACTGGAGTGTTCACTTCAGATGTCTACCCTTAACAGTTATGGTGTTGCTTATGCCAGCCATGTAGCTATGTTCAGTAATTTTGGTGGCACTTGTGTCAATGATAATCAGGTTGGGACCTTCTGTTGGTTATGGAGGTTTAAATCATCATGATGTTGATTATAGTGGTGGTCTAGATATTGGACACCTAGTTAAACTTAATATGGAGGCAAGGCATACTGGGAGTAGAGGGCAACTTCCAGAAGTGATGATCTTCCGAAGTACTTGGAAGGCACAATATTCACTCCCCATTTCTATTGTCAGAAGTGATGGTGTTGCGGATGTGAATCATATACCTGTAATTAGTACTATTGATGGCAGTTGTGAAAATCTTAGCTTGGGATCAGCTGCTAGTTGTGCAAGTTTGAACTGTCTTGATTGTAATGGTGGCTTTTCCAGTTTATCTCAATAAAGTTAAGATGCTGTTCTTTTTTTAATTATTCATAATAGGACCACTGCTGAAGTAATTAGTTTGGTAAATTCTTAGGATAAAGATCAAATCTTAGATTTTTAAAACATTCCCCCCCCCCCCCCCTCCGAAACTTTCCTTTCCCAAAGGAGTATATTGTGTTGCTGTTGCTGTCAGGTGAAATGGCTATAAAATATTCTTGGTTCGTATATGATAAGTTATTGATTGGATAGTAGGTTTTGTATTTTCTTTAGTTTGTTATTAAAAGATAGGAATAAGTATGGAATTCTTGTCAATATACCTTTTTAAGAATGGGTCAATGTACATATAGTAGATAGTCATTCCTCTAATCTGTACTATCTTAATGCAATGGCAGATTCAAGTACGCTCATCTAATCTATGGAAAATCCACAGCATAATGTAAATGTATGTATTAATTCTGCACTGGCTAAAGATATTGAGGAAAATAGACACAATTCGTTGTTCTGCCGAGTGTGTTTATTTTGTGGACAGTAACACTTGGCACTTAGGGAAGATGGTGGACCTTGATATAGTGGTAACCAGGAAGTTTCTTGGCATGTATTCAATTGGCTAAGCATAACTCCATCATAAATGCTCACCTTGAAAGACCTAAGCTAAAGAATACCACATACGCATCACCCCACGTACAAAATGAAATAATTAATATAGGTAGAACATAATTTTAAAATATTTATTTGATAAAATAAGAAGTACAAATCAAATTTTGATGCTGGTGGATAAATAACTTCTTTTAATAAAGAAATAATTCATTTATGTGTTTGATTTGTAAACCATGACATCAGAGAGGATTTTTTGCAATATGCCAAATTAACTAACGTTACTGGCTAGGTGATTGCTACTTCTGTTCTCGATGGCTGAGACCAATTTGGTCTGGATGTCGAAAATATTTGAGGACAGGGGTATGATGAAGCATCCAATATGTTCTATGAGTGGATTGGATTGCTAATTGACTGACTATCTGCTATTTGTAAGATATAAAAAGCTATCTCCATCACAAATTTATTTCTGACCTGGTAACACCTGGTATATTCATTGTGTTTACTGGGGTAAACATCCTTTTAATTAACTGGTGGTATATATTTATTGAAACTAAAGAAACAAGATTTTTTATTTTTATTACTCTACATATAGGTTGATATTTTATGAATGCTAGCGAAAAAAACCCCGCCCTACGGGTGGTTATTCAGTCCACATAGTTGCAAAGTGTCTGCTTTGAAAACATTTTATAGACTTTTTAAAACAGAAGTGAACATGTGATTAGGTCAAACTTTTTTTTAAACTACCATTTTTAACAATTTTAGCCTTACACACTAAGAGGAAGAGGTGTGGCCAGATGGAACCCACCCCATGTTACTTACAGAGTCAAGTTGTGTCTGTATACCAAAGTATAGAAAAGGGGTGTGGCTACATAGATGTGCTTATAACATTCCCTGGTGACACTGATCCTAAATATATATATATATATATATATATATATATATATGGGTTTGTGGTCTAACTTCAATAGTTCAAGCATGAACCCAACAATGCACAGACAAGACAGACAGACAGACTATTCGTGCTTTATAGATAGATATTACATGTAGATCTATTGCAGCACATGAGTTGTTCACACACACGCACACACACACACACGCACACACACACACGCACACACACACGCGCACACACACACACACAAATTTATTACATTATGTAGGACTCTTTTGCCATTATGCATTGCCATATTTTTAATCATATTTGGTGAAATTTGTATGATACTTCACAATAATACTTGAGAATGTGGGACACTTTTACATGCCATGAAGCATACATTGGAAAGCATTTGAATTAAGCTTTGCATTTGGCAATAAAATTAAGGGTAGGGGGTGAGTGACAACAAAGTGCCGGTACATATTATATAGCTGGTGAATAAATAATGAGAATTAGGTTACTAAACCCCCCCCCCCCCCCTCCCAAAAAAAGAACCCCCATTTCAAAAATCCTGGCTAAGGGCCTGCACTACTAGGAGCAATAGCTTTAGCTAAACGCTAACTGCAGTCAAGCAGGTTGATAAAATCAATTAGCTACTAATCCAGCTATAGCTAGCTAGCTGAACTATAAGTTAATAGCTAGTGTATTCTGCCATGAGAAAGAATGACTATGGTACTTGGAATTGGAATTATGAAACACATCAGAAAGCCACTGGGCTTAATTTTTTTTTATATTAAGTGTCTTCCTTTAATTTTTTTTATTGCTATTTTAGTAACTAGGAGACTTGTAAATGCTCTACGCAGTGTTACAGTTAAACTACAGCATCAGTCACTGGATATCATTAGTGCATATGAACAAATCAGTGATGTTCAAAACAGATATCATTAGTGCATATGAACAAATCAGTGATATTTTTTTCTTACTTCATTATTGGGAGTTTGTAAAGGGTGCGTCTTCCGACAAAATGGGTGTGGTTTTGGTTAATGAAGAATAGAACTACCCCTTCTGAAATCCTGGATCCAGCCCCTGAATAATCTGAGGTTAGTCTCTAAAGGGTAAAGGATTTGGCTAGCCTGAGGTAAGGTCACATGACCAACTGTTATGGGTGTGGTTATGGACTCTGAAATGGTGAGGATCGACAAACTTGAAACTCAGAGGTACCATGGTGGATCTGAAAAAACTTAGCTAGATAATGAAATGTGTCCTTACTCTAAAATCTGGAGTCTAGCAATCTGGGAAAGCATCCTTGTTCATGCAAATGAAACCAAAAATTTCTTGCTGCAATCACTTTGAAACTGGTGTCCACCCATTAATGGCCTGCACCCTGTCCACACTACATAAAACCTGAAGAAAACTAATTCGAATTGAATCCCTGGAAAAACTTTTTTTTTTATACCCAATTTGAATTAATTTGAATCCTAGCGTACACACTGGCATTACTTTAATCCATGCTAGCAAAACCGCTAACCTCAAACTTCAATAATTTATTCACTGCTTAATATTCTATTCAAAATTAATTTTCCTATCCTTTTTATCTTTTCATTACAACTGCTCCAATGCCATTTATCCTCTGACTGTTTAGCCTGCCACCCCCAGTATATGTCTTATCAAAATTAACAAACCACACCTAGGCCCCAGAGATCGATTATTTCTAATAATACCAATCTTGACTTTGTAGCATCAAAATAGAAGGAATCTACACACCCACCTACCCCCACAAGACACGCTTTTTAAAATATATTTTATTTTTATTTTAATATTTTGATTTATATCATTCTCTATTAAATTTACAAAGCTTTTTTTTTTATTTTTAAAAATAGTTTGGGAAATAGTGTGATAAGATAAAGGAATGATGACAACTGATGATTTTAAAGTAAATATTGTGGTTGAACTGGAGAGGTGGCAGCATGTGGTAGTTGTTAGCAGAACCTGCAGGGGACTGCCCTGTTGGTTCTACCCTGCTCTTTGTGGACATTCTGTTAGCCCCAAACACTGATAAGTAATGTGGTGGCCACAAACACATGATTAACCCCTTTTCAGTTCAAGTTTAGCAATGCATCACCATTAATTAAAGAAAGGCCAATTTATGGTCCTTAACCCAATGCTTTCTTGCCTGCTCTCGTGGAAGTCAGGAAGGTAACTTTATAGCTTGGTCAAGTACTTTTGATTGATTCAATTTCATCTTTTGAAAAATCAGCCATGAAATATGGTGGTTTCAAATTTTGATTCCAAGATGATACGATGTTAAGGCTTCAGGATGTCTGCTCAGCTGTTCAGTTTGTATCATGCATACTTTGTAACTGCAGTATAGCCAACTTCCTTTCCCTGCAACAAATCTGTATAGAGTAGTTTTATTGTCATATTTCATCATGAACTCTTGTTGCCATGTTTGTGTCTGGTCAAAACTTGTGGGTTAATGCATTTCTTCATCCAATATATTTGAGTCCAATTCTTTACACGGACAAAAATAATGACTTAATTTAGGATTTTATGCTCTTAGTTAAATGCGAAAATGGACATCTAGGTCCTTTTGTAATATGCACGATCAGTAAGATCAGGCTCAACAGTAGGGCATAGAGTATGCTGCACATTGTACTTTGAGGCTTGTTTCACTATTTGGACATCTGCAATTAACCCCTCACTCACAAGCTCATTCACTTCCTCGGTAAGCTAGGGGTGGATGCATATTGCATATGTTGCAGCAACATGGGTCGGATGAAGTGCATGATGGGAAGCTTCGTCAGGCAAATTGCACAATAGTTTGTAGTCACATCCTGACTGTTATTTTGGGCAATAGCCTCATGCAGCAGATAATTTTTTTTTGGTTTTCTTTCTTTAGTTTCGAACTCCTGCAGGATAGACTCAACACTTCTTTGGGAAGAACTTGGAGAGCAAGAGCAGAATTAAGAGTGATGAAGTGTTCGACTGTGTGGCCTTGTGTACCTTGCAAAAATGTGTTGCTGGAATTGCTTCTAAACTTATCTATTGATGACCTGTGCCAAACTGGCATTCAAACCTTTTAGAATCTAAGATACTGTAAATGAAGTGTCATCAAATTCAATTTGGTGGTATCAGTAACATTTTATTATTTATGATCATACACAAAATGACAATAATTTTAAGATAAGGCAATTGTGTTGGGGAGGGGGGGGGTTTAAAGTAACATGCTTAGGATAAGAAACAATTTTGTCCTCCATTCACAGGATAATTAATGAAATAGGTTGGGTGGGTCAAAAAAAATCCATGGAATCTCTCTGCAGGATTGTTACTTGTACGCAGTCCGGTCTGTACAAAACATTTATTTGCCAACGCAGCTCGGTAAGGCGGTTTCCTTGGGAGAAAATCCAAGCATTGGTCTCCTAGTCGACCCTTTACCATAATTGGTCAAGGTAATAAAAAAAAAAAGGTCGGCTAGTGGGATTAAATCTGCATCAGTTTGCTAGAGCGGGAAAGGATGGCTTCTGCTGCTCAGGACTTGAGGGAACTGGCTCGGAAACCCTGGAAGAGCATTCAGAGTCTCTGTAAAGATGCTGCGGTGTTTGTTGACGGAGGTGCGGCGGAGCTACTGCATTGGGCTGGTGGAGTGAAGTTATTGAAAAGCTGCGTTGGTGTTATGGACCTAGCCACTGACCTTACTCTTATTGCTAGAGACTTTATTGCCTCTGTGAGTTTTTCGTAGTCTAAAGAGCTGATGGAAGTGCCCCTACATTTTGGAGTCTTTAATTCCAACCTGGGAGCCATGTCCAGATTAGATATATATATTTTTTGAAATTCTCACGTTTGGCAGATATTTGGTGTATTTATTTCATTTAAATATGTTGTAGGGCTAGAGATATATAGGGATGTATTGTATATTGTATATTTATCCATTCTCGCTTCTTTTTCCCCCAATTCATTCCCAAAAGGCGCATTGCTGAATTCATTATTTACTTAATTTCATTTAACTTAATTGAGTCCATTCTTTCATTTAATTGAATTTATTTAGTCATTTAATTGTATTTGTTTATTGATATAATTGCATTCATTGCTTGAATTAGCGCACACCATTTAATTCGTTTTTCAGACGGGACTACTAAAGTTCAGGAATATCAATTCCCTCTCCCCCTGAATATTAGGCACAAGAAGTATTGAAGCAACAAGGCATGAACACTCAATTATTATGCGCCTAATTCTACATACCTCAA
Source organism: Lycopodina hypogea (assembly GCA_963969325.1). Lineage (NCBI taxonomy): Eukaryota > Metazoa > Porifera > Demospongiae > Poecilosclerida > Cladorhizidae > Lycopodina > Lycopodina hypogea. Next base: position 3,985,237 of record OZ017784.1, on the reverse strand, counting down.
TCACTGCCTCCAGACTTCAAAACTTGATATTTTTTGTACTCCTATTATGCATGATGAGGGGACTTACCTATTTTGTTTCCATACTATTTAAGTCTCCTTTTTTCTGGGGGGGGGGGGGGGGGGGGGGGGGAATGGTGTTTCTTTGCAATATCGCAAAAGAAAATATTCATTCTATTGTTTATCCATAATAATAGCTTTTTTATAAACTAGATGAAAGAGTCTGGTGGTGGTGATTCAGGGATGTGGAATGGGGCATATAATAATTGAGTGCTCATGCCTTGTTTCAATACTTCCTGGGTAGGTAGTGAATGATCTTTTCTTGTTTCTGTACTTTTTGAGGAAACCCTAAATTTTGATTTTTTTTTCCTTTATTTATAAATGTTTTTTACACTAGTTTCTGTGCCTTTTTCAAAGTAAATCTCCTTAATTTTTTTTGGAGGTGGGTGTTTCTTTGCAATATTGTAAAGGGAAATATTCACTCTACTATTTTCCCCCATGATAATAGCATTTCTTTCCTCCCCCCCTCTTTTTTTTTTTGGACACTTGATAAAATTTAGTTTGGAGTCAGTGATTAAGCATGTAGAATTAGACACATAATAATTGATCGCAAGTTTTTAATAATGATTTTGAGGATCAGCAGTCACAGCTGTCAGGTAACGCTCAGTCAAACAAGCGCTCAGTTAACATATCAATTGATCAATGTCTGCAATCTGAAATTTGGTAGTACTTGGGCATGCATTTGTGAGATAGAACTGCACGTGCTTCCATAACAGATGATGTCATAGTTTCATCATTAGAGGCCTTCATTGCAAGTGTTATCTGTAACACGAATTAATGCATGCAATTATTTGCACTGCATAAAAAGGAATTGAACTGAATGAATAAAATCTTACCAGAATAGAATTCACTTCACTGTAAGATAGCAGTGAAGGAAAACAAATTGCCCTTCCCAATCAGGAAGAAATGAAATGAAGATCCACTTTGGTAGGGTAGTGGTGAAGTTGAGTGTTTAGTGGAGGGTTCAGCAACAGTATTCACAGATTTCACACACATGCTTAGCAATTGCAATGAAATTAAAATGGCGTCCATGACAGAGGGTGTCATTGGTCCATCCTGATATACCTTCATATTAGTGTAAGCTAACAAAGAAAACCGATGGGTCATGGACACATACCAGTTGAAGCTCTTGTCTAATCATGGTATTAATGGTAGCGCTAATGTTTCTAAATTTGTCTGTAGTCTGGCACATAATGAAGATGTTAATGGAGAATGAGGAGAAATTCCATTTTTAAAATTCTATCTCCATTTTGGGGAGCTCATTGGCTTAGAAATTTGACAAAGAGCTCTATTAAAGGCTCCTGAACACAACATATGAAAATTTTGGATTGTTATTACCTATAAACCTGGCAAAGTATGAATTAGTTTTGTATTACACCAATGGTAAAGGTCAGGTCAACCCTAGAGAGAGTGCTAGCACACTCTCCAGTATTGAGTAGACTCCTTTGTAATATATAGCTGAAGATATTTTGTTTATATCAGATAAGTTCTAAGTCACATTTTGTAAGAACTTCTAACTTCATCGTTTACCTTTGAATAAGTAATAAAGTGGATACATGTATAATGCAATTAGAGTGATTGTTCTTTACAACCACTTGATGTTTACATTACAAATAACAATAGGTTTTAACAGTTGCCATAGCCACAGTGCTTAGAGAATGCTGCAAGCTGTCCAAACACCATGAATCCTGAGGAACAAGTTTAGCTTGCTAACCACTATTGTATTCAAGCTTAAGCTGGGATATGGGTATTAACCTCAGTAGTGTTACCAAGTTTTACAGAAAGTTATATGCCAAAATTTTGAAGCAAACATGTCAGTTTGTAGCAACAGTAGTTACTAGCTATGAATTGCTATCATGACCTCTGGCTTATATTAATTATGTGTCAGTTCAAATGGGAATTACAGTGTCATCAAGCTATGACAGAGTTGTTCTAGGACCAATTTTATCCTAGAAACATATTATTTGAAGGTCAACAATATCTCTAATCTAATCTTACACACACTAATCAAAGTAGCCCATTCCACTTCGCTCATTTTAGAATTTGGTGTCTTGGGCATTCAACTGTTGAGTGCTGCACTTGGCCTTGTTAATCTTGTGGAACCACACCCTTTACTAATTGGCTCAGCTGAAATTAGGACTAACCTAACCTTTGTCACTTGAACTTTTGACCATTGAATACATTTTTGTTCTTAAATTAATTGAAAATTCATCATACAGGATTGTCCATTGCAATAAGAATACATAAAATGATATTGGCAAAGTGTCATGATTAATTTTAGTAGTGGGTGCATGCATATGCCAGAAATATGCTAAATATATTAATATGTGCCCAATAATTAAGATATGCCAGTGCCAATATTTCCGTGCCAGGCTGAATCACAAGCACTTGTAAAGTTCTTGATACTCCTGTGACACTAAATGTTTGCAGGCATTGTGTGTGTTGTGTTATGTTATGTTGATATAACACTAATACATTGAGAATGTGTTATTCCTCATTCATCACATAAACTTCAGTGTTCTACGATATGTATAACGGCAGCAATTTAACGACCCCTTACCCCCCCCCCCCCCCCAACTCAGGCCCCCTATTGCCATGTGGTGATCATTGTGACTTCGTTTCTTCATGGGCCTGTTAGTCAACGAATATCCATGCTCCTCAGTGACCTTCAACCTCTAGAATGCCACATTTTTTGTTCTCAACCTGAAGAAATGCATGCTCAGCTCCTGCCCATCTCCAGAGAAATGGAGCTGGGCAATGATACTGGGTGTGGCTTTGATGGCTACTCTCATTTTGGAGAGTTCCAAGCGCTCATGAGGAAGTGGATAAACAGAGAGGTGAGTGTATTGATGGAGGGGTGAGATGTGGTGAGCCGGTTAATGATCTTGCTGTGTCCCACACAGTGTTGTGTTAGTCCAGTAGGCAGAGATATCACAGTAGCTTTTCCCCTGGCTCTGGCCTCTAGTCCTGGTTCTGGTTCCAACCTTGGGCTTTACTTTGCTCTAGTCTTGGCCCTGGTTGTGGTCCTGACTATGCATGGTAACCATGGTTCTAGCCCTCCTAGCTCTTATTGGAATCCCAGCCAACCCTCTTTCACATTAGGCTTTGCCCCAGGCATTTGTATCCTTCATGAAGCTGAACTGTATGCCAAATTCTAACCCTACCCATTCCCCTAGCCTAACCCGAATCAGTGCTTACCCAAGCACTCATCCAACCCTTAGCCCTATTGCTAGCCCTAACCCAAGCCTTACCTCTACTGATTCCCAAGCCTTAGCTCTAACCCTAGCCCCTTGGCTCTAATTCTAGCCCAAGCTTTAGCTCTAACCCTATTCCAAGCCTGAGCTCTAACCATAGCCAAGCCTTGGCTCTAACCCTAGCCCAGGTCTGTCAGACCTAAACTACAGTGATGTCCAGTGACTGATGGTGCAGGTGCTCCATTATTTATGATGCACTTTCTCTCCTCCAAATTTCTTGCATACAAACTTAAGGTTGGGGTGAAGGTGTGTGTACAGCACTTTCCTCTCTTTCACGCTGAGGTCTGCCCGGGTCTGATGATCTCACCTCCACATTCCTCTCTCTTCCCCCTCCTCCCATCTAGTCTGATAGACATCCAAGCACGTCTTCTTAAGGAGGTTAGCCAATTAGGTGTGTGTGTGGGTGGGTGGATGAATGGATGGGTGGGTGTGTGCATGTTATAGGTGGAGCTGTGGGGTGTGGTCACTAAAGTGGTTATCGTTGTAGGGTGACATGGACTCCTCCTTGGAAACTCTCTCCCAGGTGGACTTTGACATGTTGAGTCGCTCCTTCCAGATTACTTTAAAGGTTGGTTCTTACTTGGCATAGACTATTCACGCACACACCAAGATCTGTCCACTTGATAAGTGAGGTATGCTTGTGGTTATGGCATTTCCTTGTATTGTGTGGTAAGGTGTGGCTGTGTGGGGAAATTATGGTGGAGGAAAGGTTGAGTAGATGTGCTGTGACTATATAAATCTGATATAACATGCCCACTATAATCACCCCTCCCCCCCCCCCCCCCCAACTCTTCTTATATTACTGTCTGTGATATTGCATCTGAAATTGCCACCTGAGAGGAGAATCAGGGTTAGGGATGTGTGACTGTCTGTGTCTGTGTTGGTGTGATCTTGCCTGACTCGCTTGTGTTTCTGGTCTGTATCTCTTGCAGTCCTTTGCCACCAGCCTCCATTACCTGTTGGAGGCGTGGAGCATGAACGAGGAGGTATTCTCCATTGGAAACACATCACGCTTCATTGCAAACCAACTAACCACCTTACCAGCATTACGGGCTAGGAGAAAGGTACATGTACACACACACACACACACACACACACACACACACACACACACACACACACACACACACACACACACACACACACACACACACGCATGCAAACATTAAATTTGGTGTATTCAACTCACATCTTGACATTTTTTATGAATCTCTAAGTCGTGTGAATCATATTAGAACTCTTAGACATCTTATGACACACTTGAGGACCCATTTTCAAATTGTGTTTACAAGTATACAGAATCTTTTTGTATTGTTACAATATCTTGAAAACATTTTTTAAAAATAAGCATTGAGTGAGAGGTAGTTGTCTGCTGTTCTCCTTAAGGTATGCATCACATGATCTTTGACCTCTGTGGACTGTGGAAGGGACTAAGCTTGCCTCACTGTATCACAGTGGATTTCATCTAATGAACACAGTGCTACACTGTCCTCCCATCTCTGCAGTTGAATTTGTTTGCATAACCGTACTTCCTTAACAGTGTGTCTGGAGTGTTGTGGGTGTAGATGCTGAAGAGCAATGGGGCTAGTACGGAGCTTTGGGGAATGTTATTCTTGAACCTTCTTCCAGTTTCTTCCACTTTTAGGCGGAAGAGACTTTTTTCCAGGATGTTTCTCCCCAAGTTTTTTTTTTCTTCTTTTTTTCCCCCTATTTTTCCTGTTTTTTTTTTGTTTTGTTTTTCCTGCTGTTTTTTTTTGTTTTTTTTGTTTCGTTTTTTTGTTTTTTTTTTGCTTCTTTTTTTTTTGCTGGCAGAAGAAACTTACCAATTCTGATACAATACAGTATAATTCAATATTGTAAGATTTGGGGGCTCGTTAGCTGCTATAAATTAATTACATAGTTGAGTGTCTGTCATTGATGACCAACCGGAGCTGTGATGATATCTCTGTGCAACAGAGGAATCCTGTGGTGGTCTGAATGGACTTGAAGGTGTTGATGGTCGTACCACTGACCCCCTTGTTGGTAAGGGGTCTCCACCAGTCAATTGTGCACACAGAAACTGATGAGGACACTGTGCGCAGTTGGCCTCACATGCAGTCACTTCCCAATGAGAGATTATCCTCTTGTTCGAGTGTCTAGTCACAAAGAAGTGTCTGTTAGACATACAGACATCATGCACTTGTGGTGATACCACATCTCCTGCTTCACTGTTATTCATATTAGGTTACTTCAAATAACACAGTCCTTCCCTATATGACTTATTCATTGATTTGAAAAAAACCTCTCTCTCATAGAATAGTGTCATGAACACTGCAAGACAGGATAACTGAAGCATAGGTTATCCAGCCTCCGGAAATGTTTTGCACCAAAAAATGTTTCATAACTCACACCATCTCTGTTTATTACCACAATTAGAGATTGTAACCATTTCTTAGGGTGATAAATAGAAGGGGAATAAAGGTTTACTTTTATGAAGTCTTGACTGACAGTTATAACTATAGTACATTAAGGCAATAGCTCAAAAAAAAATTTTTTTTTTTAACCCCTGGGTACAATCTTGTTGATCTCCTTTTAACTCTGTTAATTGTTATTCCATCTTTTTAGTTTAGTGGGGCCAAAATATGATCTCCATATTCTAATATTGGTCTTACCAATTATGCACACTAGCTCTTCATCAAGCACGTGAGGTGTACTATCTCTGAATTATACCACCAGTGACATTATTCCATCACCTTCACTTTCAGCCACTTAGGTGTTATCACAGTCCAAACTACTTCAAGTTTAACCTGTCTCAACCCAAAGTGAAATCTATCCAGTGTGTCCTCATTGAGCTATTGCCAGCTTCCTTCAACCTGCTGGTTCATTATAGCACTATAGGTTTGATTTGGTGTGACTTTGTGTGATTGTCTTGCATAGAGATGGGGACATGTGGTCAATGGTGAGGATCACACTTACTCCTTTCCCTGATACCATTCAAATGTGATCACCTTTTACTGATGCCCTCAGGTCACAACGCGATGCTCTCTCCTGCTCATTGATCGTTCCCTGGATGTGACCGGCCCCTCCCTGCACTCCGCAGACTCCTTGGCAGACAGAATCCTCTCTCTTCTCCCTCACTTGTCTCCTCTCTCCAGCGATGTTGCCGTCGACATGTCTCTGCTTAACCTTCCTTCACTTACACCATGTGACATGCAGTTGCCAGCCACAGTGCCGGTGGTTGGTGGGAGGTTGGCACAAATCTATCATCCCAGGGCTAGACACTTGCTCAAGACCCTCATCTGCTCCAAGAAGAAGGTAAAGGGTCATTGTCACACGGATGTTCTTACATCCCTCACTTGCATACATGTACACCCTAGAATGTACACACGCAAAAACACACACACACACACACACACACACACACACACACACACACACATTCATCATATAAATACGTCACTCCTTTTATATGCATACATGTACACTCTTCACGGAGACTGTACTGAAAGGTAATTTCAACTTCTTTTGTATTTCTTTGCCTTGTGTGATCACCGAAACGTTAAAACATGTACACACGATGCATTATTATTACGCCATGATGGAGCTAGTGATCACATACATACATACTTCAACATAAGTCTTTCTCACAACAGACACACATGACACACACTCCTCACACCCCACACTCTCCTCACATCCCCACACTCTCCTTGCACCACACTCTCCTCACACACCCACACTTTCCTCACACCCCACACTGTCCTCACACACCCATACTCTCCTCACACCCCTATTCACTCCTCACACCCCAGACTCTTCTCACACACCCACACTCTCCTCACACCCCTACGCACTCCTCACACCCCCATACACTCCTCACACCCCCACACTCTCCTTACACCCCAGACTCTCCTCACACCCCCACACTCTCCTCACACCCCCACACTCTTCTCACACCCCCACACTCTCCTCACACCCCTACGCACTCCTCACACCCCCACGCTCTCCTCACACCCCCACACTCTCCTCACACCCCCACACTCTCCTTACACCCCAGACTCTCCTCACACCCCCACACTCTCCTCACACCCCTACGCACTCCTCACACCCCACACTTACACGTCCATTTGGTGACTCTGTAGGAGGCCATGATGGAGGTGAGTCGTTGTTTGTTGGAGAGCTTGTCTGAAGAGGGTCTGTCTGTGAAGTCAGGCAAGATGGGCAGACCTTCGGCCACACAGTTCAAGACCTTCATACAACAATTCAAGTCAGTCTCTGGCCATGCATTTGTGACAGTACCATGTGGTGGATGGAAGGGACAAATAAAGTTTTTACCCATTTTTTTTCTTATTTGTGTAATGAGTTCATATAGTGATTGAAAGTTTGGAACTTTTTGATTATGTTGCCTTTGAATAATGACATGAAATGTGTGTGTGTGTGTGTGTACACGTGTGTGTGCACATGTGTATGCACATGTGTATACAAGTAGAGAACTACTAATCAAGCTCACCTTGTGAACCATGTGTCCCTTACTTGTACACCCCAAAAGGGAGAGGCCCAAGGCGTGTGCGGCACAACACTCTGTGCTGGAGTTGGCCTGTGCAGTGGTACACGCTTTACAAGGAGACATTGACCAGAAGTGGGAGGGGCTTGCAAGCATGGAGAAGGTCCGATCATCTTTATCTCTAAATCCCTCTCTCCCCAGGTGTTGAGGCATTCCTCTTCCTCTGTTACTTCAGATCCTTTCTGAGAGCTTGCAGGATAAAGATGGACCCAGTGTGGCAGCTCAGCTCACGCATCAGGCACTGCAGATTGCTGCCATGAGATCAAGCTCCACCCCCAAGACTGCGTCCCTATCTCTGACAGAGCTGTTAGGTGTTGCTGTGGCAATGTATTCCTGGGCAGGAGAGCGAGGGATCCTGGGGACGGTGGAGGAGGAGGTCAGCCTGAAGGATGCCCTGGCCACTCTGGCTCTTCAGTGGAGATCATGTGACCTAAATTTCCTCAGTACACTTGGAATAGGTAAGTGGTAGATTTCAAAGTCAATTTGTTTGCACCTGACACAATACAACATAGCATTGCATAGCATCATGTTCTATGTTAAGTGGTTATAGATTGTACCACGTCCTACTTGATTTGTAAAGTTTAATGACCACATGTAGTATACTCCTGGGTTTCATACTCAGAACAGCCCAAACTAGCATGACTACAGTCCTTTGTATCCCCAGGGGAATCTCGCAGACGTCCATTAGCTTAATAGGAGGGAATGTTTCAGAACATAAAACACAATTATCACTGATTAGATATTTTTTGTGTTACACAAAACAAATTTTCCCTCTTCAATCAATTTTCACTGACACTAGACAAATACCCATCCTGTGGTAGACCTGTTGTTGGCAGTACCCATCCTGTGGTAGACCTGTTGTTGGCAGTACCCATCCTGTGGTAGACCTATTGTTGGCAGTACCCATCCTGTGGTAGACCTGTTGTTGGCAGTACCCATCCTGTGGTAGACCTGTTGTTGGCAGTACCCATCCTATGGTAGACCTGTTGTTGGCAGTACCCATCCTGTGGTAGACCTGTTGTTGGCAGTACCCATCCTGTGGTAGACCTATTGTTGGCAGTACCCATCCTGCGGTAGACCTGTTGTTGGCTGATGCTTGGGCCTACAGGACTAAAAAGAAGTAAAGAAAAAGAGCTGAAAGTGGTTTGGACACAGTTTTGTTGACCTATGTGTTTACACAATTGTGGTTGTAGTAAATGGGGTAGTTTACTCAGGCCTAGAATGGTGATCACAACTAGGGAATTTTTGGGGGGAACAGTCCCCACAGGAAGGATTTTGTTCTGACCTTCACTAAGCTTCCTTATAACCACCCCAGGACTTTATTTCTATTCCAGCGTTTGGGAAGGGATGTCATTGTTATTGAGTAAGACGCTCAGCTTTAACTTAGTTCATTCAAATTCCTAGTGATATAGCTGCATACCTCAAAATTGGAGTATCCCAGTATAGTTGTGATCCAAACCAGGAAATTTTGAAAAAAAGAATAGCCCCACAGTAAGGATTTTACTCGGATCTTCACCTGACTTCCTTATAACCACCCCAGGATGACCGCCATCAGATCCTGAAAATTTGAGCCCTTTAGGCCCAATCGTCTGGTAGTAGTTACCAAAGGAAAAAACAACAACAAACAAACAGCTAATAAAGAAGAACAGAAACAACAAACAAACAGCTAATAAAGAAGAACAGAAACAAACAAACAGCTAATAAAGAAAAACAGAAACAACAAACAAACAAATTGAGAATTATAATAAGATACAATACAATTAGTAAACATTTATCAGCACTGGTATTGGTTGTGGTTGATTAGCAGTTTATAGCAAAGTTAATGTTTGGTAATTTATTGTATGGGATTGTAAGTCTAAAACCATCTCCAAATGGTCCTACATATATACCCAAAAAATTCGTTGGGAGTGGTCCAGTGGTTAAGGAGGAGTTCCTTCACACAGCAAACTTGTACAGTATCAGTAGGCAACATTTAAATACCACAACATCTTCAATTCTCTCGAATTTTTGATAAACACATTCATTGTGCTTGTTCCATGGTCAGATTGTGAACCCGGACTAAATGATTTTTCTTTTATGACATTTTAACATTTATTGCACGCTGCGGATGATTTGCCAGATATGGTTTGCATCTGTAATTGGATGTGGTGGAAGATTATTATTATTACTATCTCAATAGCTAGTGTTGATGTAGTTATGTCTAATTTACATGATGGTTCCTGTTCCAGATAAATCTGATTCCAGAGCCTGTGTTTTAGGCCGGCTACAGACGGTGCTGGATCGCTTGGTGGGTCTAGGGGAGGCCAGGGAGCAACTCACACAATTCAGGTAGTCCAATAGATCCAAACTAACCCCTTCCCTCAGGTTGGTTGGTCTATACTTGCCTTTCTCTTCCTCTTCATCCTATTTCTCTTCTGTTTTTTCTCTCTTTCTCTCTCTCTGTTGTCTTGTCTCTTTCTCTTCCCCTTGTTCATCCTAATTCTCTTCTGTTTTTCCCTCTCTCTCTTGTCTTGTCTCCAACTACCTTCCAATCATTATGTCTCACTCCATTCCTGTCCATCCTCCCCTCCCTTCCCCCTCCTTTTTTTCTCTTTCCTGAAGATGTAGTTTAGCTATGGTTGTCTTCTCCCCCCTTCCTCTTCTCCCTTTTCCCCTCCCCCTCATTTCTGTCATGTGACATGCGTGCAGGCACACACTAGTGTCAGAGGACAGCTCCTATTGCCCACTCCTCTCGCAGCTGGTGGAGAGCATATTTGACAGTGCACATCCTGACCTGGAGGACGTGCTGCACCACTCCCAGGGCTCAGTCAGCAGCCTGCTCAAGTCCAGTCTCAGGTGAGGGCCTTTGAACACACACACACACCCATACACTCACACACGCTCGCACACCCATACACTCACACACACTCACACTCACACATGCGCGCGCACACACACACACACACGCAAACACAGACACACACACATGCAGACAGGCACACCCATGACACCACACACACACACACACACACACACACACACACACACACACACACACACACACAAACACAAACACACAGAGACAAACACACACACACAAACACACAGAGACAAACACACACGCACACACATCAAACACACACACACACACACACACACACACACACACACACACACACACACACACACACACACACACACACACACACACACATACACACACACAGAGACAAATACACACGCATACACATCACACACACACACACACACACACACACACACACACACACACACACACACACACACACACACACAGACACACACAGACAAACGCACACACATCAAAACACACACATACACATCAAAACACACACACACACACACACACACACACACACACACACACACACACACACACACACACACACCTCTCCTGTCCTCTCATAACACTGCCATATTCGGTCACGTGTCCCTCCACATGAGGGAGCAAAGAAAAGGAACCATCAGCACAGCTGTGGTCACAGGTCCTCTTTCTTTACCCGGTTGATATGGGTGCTGTGTCTGCCACGCTGGAACTAGTTGTGTGAGTATTGTCATCCTGGCTGTCAGTTTCCTGATGCTGTCTGCCATACCTGTGCACTGCAATGCCTCCTCTGCTTCTGAACCATCGTCCACAGACTGTACACCTCACTGCTCCCTTCTCTTTACATACTGGCTTGCTTCGCTCTGCAGTACACTTGTGCCTCACCTTGTCACATTCCCTCCTGAAACACCTGCCACACACATCACACTTGACATCCCTAGGCATGCTCGGCCTTTGCTGCAGCTGAGATTGTTGATAATTATTCAGGCCATCACTATATGCTGTGTGCCACTTCCCTCTATGGAAAGCCACTTCAAACCAACTGCTTTCATGAATCTGTGCTGCCTTCATATCTCTCTTCACAAAATCTCTCCACCTCCTCCTTGGTCCTCCATGTGGGCATGATTGGGGAAACCAGCTAATGGAGTCTTTTTGAGAATGCAATGGTCCGTCATCCTAGCTAGGTGCCCCAGCCACTAAAGATGGCACTTCATGAGCTTGACTGTGATGGTCTCCTGGTCTTCCCATTGCTCTCTGGTCATCCTTGATGAGGTGATTCTCTCTTCCCACTGCTTCATGTTGGTGATTCCCGCACTATGCAAATGAAGTGGTGGTGGAACACATTCAGCTGTTTCAGGTGCTTCCTGAGTAGAGTCCAACACTCACCTCCATACAGCAGCACTGAGAGCACACAAGCTTCGTATACCTGCCTCTTGGTGGTAAGAGAAAGGTTGGTATTGGTAAAAAACAGCCTTCCGCAAGGCACCAAATGCCTTGGAAGCATTGGCTAGGCACTTGTTCACCTCAACGTCAATTCGACCATCTGCTACTATTATTGATCCCAGGTACTGAAACTCCTTCACACACTCAATGCTGCCACCATCAATTGTCATAGGCAACAGTTCCAAGTTCTGCACTTGATGGCCCACAACCAAAAACTTCGTCTTGGAGACGTTCACTGTCAGCCCAAACTTCACTGTTTCAGAATAGTATGCCTGGATAGCTGTTTCTGCTGCTGCACATGTGGTGGCCAGTAGTTCAACATAGTCAGCAAACTCACACTTGTACACAGGCATTTGTACCATCTGAAGAGTCGCTGGTCAGGCTTATAGAGCAAGTATGTCCCCACTCCCTCCACATCACGCATCCTGCACAACCAACTCTCAGCCACCACACATGCGTAGAGGTTGAACAATGTGGGGGCCATGGTGCAGCCCTGTTGAAGACCATTGTCCAGCCCTGTTGAAGACCATTGTCCACTTCTATCTCCTCCAAAAGCTCACCTTCCGCACGTATCCTTGCCTTCATGTTCTCATGGAAGGAGCAGATAATGTCGATCAGCAGTTGTGGGACGCCAAACTTGCTTAGCGCCACCCACAGAACTTCATGTGGAACCAAATCATAGGCTTTCTTCAAATCTACAAAGATGAGATACTGCCTTGCTCTGTGCTCTATAGCCTTCTCAGTGAGCTGTCGGACAGTGAAGATCATGTCAGTGCACCCATGCCCTCTCCTGAACCCACACTGAGACTCAGGTAGCACCCTCTCAGCTAACTTCTGGAGCCTCCACTGAATCACTCTCGCCACCACCTTGCCCATCACATCCAACAGTGCTATGCCCCACCAGTTGTCATAGCAACACAAATTTCCCTTCTGGGGGATGGGGATAAGGATGGCATCTACCCACTCCTGAGGCACACACTTATCTTTCCAGACTGCCTTCACCAAGTCCAAGACCAATGCTCCATCCTTCATTGCTACCTTCAACACTTCTGGGAGAACATTGGAACTACCTGGTGCCTTTCCATTATTCAGTTTTCCTGGTGCCCGAGTCACCTCCCTTGCTATGGGTATGCTGCCAAGGTCTTCGTCCACTTCCCTCTGCCTTACCTTGTCCATAGCAGTGGCATCACACTGGCTCCGAACATTCAGAACAGTGGTGAAGTGTCTCCTCCAGCATTGGTGTTGTGAAGTAGAACTGCTACAAGGCTCACTGTTCTCGCTATCGATCACCACAGTCCTTGATGGTAACAGTCCTCGGCGTCCACGCTGCATGTCCCTGATGCATTTCCACACTTTCTTTCCTCCAAAATGCTCCTTCTCTGCCTCTTTCGCTTTCTCCTGGAACCAACTGTTCTTTGCAGCTCTGATTGCCCTTCGTGCTATAATCCGAGCTTGCTTGAACCTCATCAAATCATCTCCCTTCCTAGAGGCCAACTACTTGGTGTATGCACAGTTCCTACTCTGTAGGAGAGGCTTCAGTGTGCCCATTGGCTCCCTGAACCAATCAAGTTGGCGGCCTTTTACTTTGCCCACCAGCTCATCAGCTGACTCAATAAGGGCTCCACGCACTGCTGTCCACTTCTCATCCACTCCACCTTCTGTAGGACATGCAGCTTCTGCTCTCTCTCCACTACCTGCTTCTGAAACTCCAGCCTCAAAGCTTAGTTGCTCTCATCCTCAACTCTGCTATCACCCACTAACTTGGACATATCATACCTTCTCCCATCACTGCCAGCCATCTCCTTCCTTCTGTGATACCCACCTGCAAGCCTGATCTTCACATACACAAACTGGTGATCAGTGTTGCACTCTGCTCCTCTCTTCACAGCTACATCCAGGCACATCCTCCTATCACTCTGGCTCATGATGACATAGTCAATGCAACTCCACTGCTTGAACTTTGGATGCTGCCATGTCTGTTGGTGTATGGCTTTCTTCGCAAACCGTGTGTTACACACAGTGGCCCGATGGACAAAGAGAAAGGAGAGAAGATCTTTACCAGCATCGTTGATGACTCCATACCTATGTGGCCCTCTCACTGACCCCCACCGATCCCCCACACACTCCCTGGACCTCACATGAGCATTGAAGTCACCAAGAATCACATACTTTTCTCCTGTTGGTATTGCAGCCAAGATGCTCTCAAGGTTTTGGAAGAAAGCATCCTTCACTTGTCTACTTGCTGCCCTTGTGGGAGCATAACGTGACACCAAATGCAACTTTGTTTTCGTCCCTTCTCCTACCTGCAGGCATGCTGAGATTGCTCTTGGACCCCATACCTTTCACTCTTTTCTAGCTCTTTTCCATGCATCAATCGCTGGACCCAGGGAACAATCGCCACCCCTTCCCCCCTTTGCATATCATCACCCTCAGATGGCCTTTCTCTTCCTACTGTCAGCACCACACTTCCTCCCACCTGATACACCTCACTTCCAAACCACTTGGTTTCCTGCAGTGCAGCCAGCCACCTTCCCATCATACTCTTCAACTCTATCTATATTAGGTCCACCTTCCTGTCCTCTCCCTCTGCCCCTCTCTGCTGGCTACTTCAATTGGACCTTCTGTGTCCACCATCAAACGCACATTCCATGTGCCCATCCGCCATGATAATGTTTTCCTTTTCTTTGATCTATGTGCAAATTGATCTTTATCCTGAGAGGTTTGCAAAACCTCTGCAATATGACAAACTCAGTGTGAACCAAGTGACACCATCGCTTGACGTCCTATTCTTGGATAATAGTTCCCCATGTTTGTGAGTTATTCAGTTTCAGCCAATTGTCACTATGTAAGCAACTGCCCAGGGTCACCACGAGGAGGCACTGACTAATAGATCTTACAAGAACTTGACCACACACACACACACACAACACACACACACACACAACACACACAACACACACACACACACACACACACACACACACACACACACACACACACACACACACACACACACACACACAAAAGCACACACACAGACACACAAAAGCGCACACACACAAAAGCACACACACACCACATGTGCACACACCACACACACAGACCAAGGAGTAACATCTTTTGTGTTTTTATTCTTAGTGTTTTGTTGTTTTTGTTTTCTTATTCTGGAATTACAACCAATGGAAATTGGAAGCATATGCTTGCGTATTGGGTCGCATTGTTCTGTGTCACATGGTATTCTAATACATGTTGCTTGGTGTTGTTTGATTATGTGGTTATGTTCTCTGCTCCTGCAGCTTATTTGTGAGCTCCAGCAAGCCACGCCCACACCAACACCCTGTCTTACTGCTGTTTGTGGTGGGTGGAATTTCATGCTCGGAGGTGCGCCATATTAGAGAAATAATAGATGCTTCAAGAACAGACGTGGAGGTAAGCGTAGTAGGCACTTGGAGGGATGTCGGCAGCATTCAAAGGGGGGGCGTGGTCAGCTACTCTCTGAGTGGTGTAGTCAGTCAGTGCCCGTCTGATCTTACTCACACTCCAGCAGTGTATGTATATACAGTATTTCCTAGATTAGATCACACGCAATCTAATGTTTTCTAAAGATTCTGACTGTGGTTACTATCGAAGGTGCTAAGAAATCAAGGGTGTATTCTATTATTTCAACATTACTTTACCTGAAGGCGGCTAGTCCTAGCACTCATAAAGATTCTTCATCTGCACAATGCATGGGCTGTAAATACATTCAGAAATTTACTATCATAACAACAACAAAAAATTAAATTAGGAAAAAAAAATTTTTTTTTTTTTAAATCCTTTAACTGGTTTAGCTGTATTTGCCTGTATATTTAATAGTAGGTATTAATCGTCAGCACTTCAATTCATCTTGATGGTGTGTGCCCTATTCAGAGGCACAACCCGCTGCACTTTGAGGTGGTTCATCCAAGGGAACAGAGCAAATAAGGACGCAGAGAAATAAGGAAATACACCTGCCCTACATCATGCTTGATCGTGCATCTAGTGGATTATGAGGCCTCAACTGGGAAGTTGGTCCAATCTCTATGCTCATTTCTTTCTAAGAGTTAAAGTACCACATCCTAGACTGCAGCTATAAAGACCTAGTCTATGGCAATGGTTGCCACAAATAATAGCTTATGTTCTCACAATTGGTAAAGGTCACCATGACAAGAATGTTTATAAGTGGATTATGGTCTATTGCTATAATGCTATTACCAATCCATGCCTACTTCCTATCGGACATTAAAATAAAACTGATTGCTGATGTGTTGATAGAAACTTTGATTTGGTGCTTTGGTAAAATTAATTTTCCTGAAAATTGAAAAAAAAAGAAGAAGATATTGTTATAGCATCAGTATGTATCCATTTGCTGACTATCATTTGTCCTTTGTAAACTTTTACCTTGTTTCTAAGAATACAAATATGTTGCTAATCAATTTTTATGTAACTCTGGCAGGTTGTCATAGGAACGACAAGATTGACCACATCCCATGACATCACCAAACAGGTTCTCTGTGCTACTGCTACATGACAGCAATAACTAGAGCAATAACTTCTGCATACACGCTGTATTGTGAGTGTAAAATCATGCGTGTATTCACATGATGTGATGGGTTTTTTGATGCCATTGTATAAATTCACTAATGACTCATCTTTCTTTGAATTAATTCTAATGAAACTATACATCAACAGAGAATTTTGGCACCAACTAGTTTTCATGGAGAGAAGCTACAGGTGTTATTGTTTATCTGAACAAGAAGTGAGAATACTAAAGAATGATAAGAATATTATTTCAAAAGGATTAATTAACTAAAGTGAACAGTTCCATTTTCTATCATCTTTCTGTGTTGCAAGTATGATTGACTGGACTATGACCCCATGGACTAACAATGTGACAAGGTTATAGCCTTAGGCAATGTCTAGATCACATCTGACGTGCAGTATCAACTGCATTACATGACAATGGATTGCAACGAGATAGGTGTGCTTCAAGACTGAGATGACCATATGTTGATATTGGGAATGTCCCCCCCACCTAGTCACAAAGTTAGAAGCTTGAGAATATCCTAAATAAGTATGGTCACACCTATTCTTTATCTCCATACAACCATACCATGCTTGTGGCATTGAATACCAGCATATTTTCACTAATTCCCTATGAATATTTTTCCTATCAAAAAATAATGAACTATAATTTTAAGAAGATGGATTATGAAATATTTTATGCATAAAAATGGAAGAAAAGAAGAAAAAAAAGGAGCTGTTTCTAATTTTATTATAAAGATTCAATTGTGATGTTATAATTTATTGCCACATCCATGACAATTTTTAAAAAAAGAGGGAGAGTAATTTTAAGTGTAAACGTAGTGCATAAGAAGGTAGCTGGTATAGCCAAACCATAAAAATGAATAGTGCCTTAATAATTTAATGGTTAGTACTATCATGCTGAAATGGGAGGAGAGAGAAAAAAAAGGCGTCCCACCCACCTTCCCTGTCTTTATTTTTTTAAGAACCCTTTACCAACAGCTATGCTGGAAAAGCGTAGTGATTGAAACGGTGTGCGATGTCTAGTAGTGACCCACTATCTTTTTTTGCTGGAGAAGATTCCTCCAGCTCTGACTCGGAGGAAGGAGACGGTATTCAGAGACGCTTAGGCAAGGAAAAAGAACCCACTGTAGAGAAACCTAATTTGGATAAGTTGCCTTCTCCGGACAGTCTCTTTGCCAATGTTAGCAAGCCAGCTTTTTTACACAACCCTACAAGCGGGCAAGTGAACTGGGACAAGCTAGTTAAGAACAGGATAGATCCTGCAGCGCATAATGTCCATGCATCTGATGGAAATCATTACGCAGCTATAGCTCCACCCATAGGAACAGAGGAGTCCTTACACAGCAACAAGGTCCACTCCAGTCTCACAGCAGCTATAGTGAACACTTACTCTACCACTAGTGGGGAGATTTCAGCTCCTCCTGTTCGTTATAGCGCTAAGGATGTAGACTCCAAGTTCAGAACTGTAAGTGACAGAACTGAGAGTGAGGACTTGCCAATGAGTGTTGTTGGGAAGCACGCACTGTCAGATCAAGCAGTGGAAGAGAGTGACTCAGCACTGAAGAAGCAAAAGACAGAAAATTTTAGAAAAAAGGAGAAACGTAAGCGTGATGTTGGCCAGACATCTCGTGGAAAGAGTTACGTAGAGGAGGAAAAGAGAATACTTAGGCAGAGCTTTGCTACAGATGAAGTTATGAGTTGAACACTTGTCTCACCCAGCACTATTGTATTTCGTTGTTAGTTTATATCAGATAAAATATACAAAAAGATATTATATATAAGAACTGTTCAGTTTTGGCAGTGGCTTTTAGTGGTGATACCTTGAATTAGAGACATCTGAAATCCCTCACAATAATACGGTATAATGCAAGTAGTTGATGGTCTGCTGTGTTTTCACCACAGTAATCTAGACTGCATCTTGCTACATGCCATGGCTAAAGCCTGGTTCACAGTGCGCCACTGCATATATGCATATCTACATGCACTGGTGTATGTTGACATTATGTATTATAACTAATAACCATAGGCCACACATCACACCCTGACGTGATTCGAACATACAACAAGCATAATTCAATGCCACAAGCCACACACACAATCAATTATGTTGTGCTCTTACTATTTAAGCTCATCCTTGTCAATGTAATGTAATGGGTTGTTGTTTTTTTAAGTGTATTTGATAATCCACTATATTGGTGACCCCGAAGCTGTGAAGTCTGTAACTCTCTAATTGCCACCCTTCTGGACCACTCAACCCACAAGCTGGTTTCCACAGGCAGAGGCACAGTTTATCATCAGAGGAATTGTTAATGATGACACCAAGTATTATTACATCCTAGCCTCCCTGGACCAAGACACTGCTGCCAGACTCCTGGACCTCTTGGAAAACCCACCCACAGAAGGCAAATATCAAGCTATCAAGGCAAGACTCCTAGATACCTTTGGGTTGTCCGAATTGGAGAGCGCCTCTCAACTATTACATATCCACCCCTTGGGTGCAGCTAAACCATCCGAACTCATGGATGAAATGTTGGCCTTGCTAGGCAATCACCCACCCTGCCTACTTTTTA
The DNA here is from genome assembly GCA_963969325.1 of Lycopodina hypogea. Taxonomy (NCBI): domain Eukaryota; kingdom Metazoa; phylum Porifera; class Demospongiae; order Poecilosclerida; family Cladorhizidae; genus Lycopodina; species Lycopodina hypogea. The sequence goes on along the minus strand of OZ017784.1, from coordinate 3,965,962 downwards.
AACAACTATTCCTGGAGAGACTGCCTGAAGACATCAGGACCCAATTGGTTGCAGTCAACATGAAAATTGCAGGGCCATGGCCAAGCAAGCAGACCTGCTCTGGTCTGCAAAAGAAGTGGCCACTGCTAACACATTGGAGGAACTGGAAGAAACAAATTCTGCTCTGGTCTGCAAAAGAAGTGGCCACTGCTAACACGTTGGAGGAACTGGAAGAAACAAATTCTGCTCTGGTCTGCAAAAGAAGTGGCCACTGCTAACACATTGGAGGAACTGGAAGAAACAAATTCTGTTTTTTCCAAGAAGAAACCATTAACCTCTCAACCCAACTTCAAATAAAAATACTGTTTTTATCACTGGAAATGGGGAAAGGAAGCCCAAAAAATGTCAAAATCCTTGTGCATATCCAGTAAAAAAGCAGGCCAGCCACAGTAAAAGAGCAGGCCAGCCACAAGTAATGGCAGTAGTGGCTGGCCTAAAAGATTGCCTACTCTTCGTATTGGATGAGATGACTAAAAGCTTTCTGGTGGATACAGGAGCAGAGGTCAGTGTGGTACCAGTGACAGAACAGTGAAGCCTGGACCAGTTTTGCTGGCTGCCAATGGCAGCAAGATCAAATCTTTTGGAACCAGGAAATTCACTCTTCACTTCAATTCAGGTACTTACCACTGGGAATTTGTTGTGGCGGGGGTGAATAAGCCACTGTTGGGAGCTGATTTTTTAAGGGCTAATAAATTGCTAGTGGATAGGGCTAATAAATTGCTAGTGGATATGGCTACTAAGCAACTTGTGGATGCCAGTACCTATTGCACCTCACCACTTGAAATGTTAGCTCCACATTTGAGTACAATTGCTCACCCAGTCAATCAGTACAAGGTGTTACTTTCCAAATATCCATCAATCACAACCACTCAGTTCCACCAGCATTTTTGCAAACATGGAGTAGAGCACTTTATTATCACCCATGGTCCTCCTGTGTTTGTTAAGGCTAGACGGTTACCCCCTGATAAGCTCAAGGTAGCTAAGAAAGAATTTTCCAACATGGTTAGTCTGGGCATCATCAGACCCTCTTCCAGCCCATGGGCTTCACCTTTACATATGGTTCCCAAAACTTTAGGGGGGTGGAGACCCTGTGGGGATTATAGGAGGCTCAACCAAGTCACACTCCCAGATAGGTACCCTGTCCCCCATATACAGGACTTTTCAGTACACCTGTCTGGGAAAACCATCTTTTCAAAGATTGATTTGGTCAGGGGTTACCATCAGATCCCTGTGGCACAGGAAGACATAGCCAAAACAGCAATTATAACACCTTTTGGGTTGTTTGAGTTCTTAAGAATGCCATAAGAATGCCATAAGAATGCCATTTGGCCTCAGGAATGCTGCTCATGCATTCCAGAGGTTAATGGATGCCACTTTCAGAAACATTCCCTTTGTTTTCACATATAATGATTTATTAGTGGCCAGTGAGAATGAAGCTGAGCATTTGGAGCATCTGAGAATTCTGTTTGAAAGGCTACAACAGAATGGGTTGGTTGGTTAACCCTGCCAAGTGCCAGTTTGGTTGCACTGAGATTGATTTCTTAGGCCATCATATTACCAAACAGGGAACTATTCCTCTAGGCCAAAAAGTACAAGCTGTCAGAGAGTTCCCCAAGCCCATAAACATCAGAGGATTACAAGAATTTGTTGGGATGATTAACTTCCACAATAGATTTTTTACCACATTCTGCTAAAATTCTGTTTCCCCTGTACCAAGCCATTGGTAAAAACGGAAAATCTATTAAGAAGATCTCATGGTTTGTTAACATAGATTGTGCTTTTGATAGGGCCAAGGAGATGCTAGCTAATGCCACTATGCTGAATCATCCTGACCCATCATCACTCATAACCCTTACTACAGATGCTTCTGATACTGCTATTGGAGCTGTTTTGGAGCAAAAGGTTCAAGGGGATTGGTAACCCTTAGCTTTCCTGAGCAAGAAACTAAAAACTACAGAACAGAATTACAGCACATATGATAGAGAGCTGTTAGCAATATATCTGGGTATTAAACACTTCCAAGTACTTCTTAGAGGGAATGAAATTTTGCATTTTCACTGATCATAAGCCCCTCACCTTCAGCTTAACTAAAGTATCTGAACCCATCCCAGATTGTATTTTCTGTAAGTACCGCTGTAGAAAGCAAACTTAAATTATCTGTATAAAAGGGAATGTCTATGTCCATCTGTACCGGCCAGGGCGGTGTCCCGATCACTTTTTGACCAGCCATCGAGGCGGATTAACATGAAAGACAAACTGATTATTTTCGACACCACTTTGCGCGACGGCGAGCAAAGTCCGGGTGCCTCCATGACCCATGAGGAAAAAATCCGGGTGGCGCGGCAGCTGGATAAAATGCGGGTTGACGTCATTGAGGCGGGCTTTCCCGCCGCCAGCCCCGGCGACTTCAACGCCGTCAAAGCCATCGCCGAAATCGTCACCGACAGCGTGGTTTGCGGGCTGGCACGCGCCAATCCCAAAGACGTCGCACAAGCCGCCGAGGCGGTGGCCCCGGCCAGGGCTTCGCGTATCCACACCTTCATCGCCACCTCGCCCATCCATATGGAGCGGAAACTGCAGATGCGACCGGATGAGGTGCTGGAGCGCGCGGTGGCGGCGGTCCGGCAGGCGCGCAACCACACCGACAACGTGGAGTTCTCGCCGGAGGACGCGGGACGTTCGGAGCACGATTTTCTGTGTCGCATCATCGAAGCGGCCATCCACGCCGGCGCCGGCACCATCAACATACCGGATACCGTCGGCTACAACCTGCCGAACCAGTTCGGCGCCCTCATCAGCGAATTGATGGAGCGGATTCCCAACGCCGACAAAGCGGTGTTTTCCGTGCACTGTCACAACGACCTGGGGCTGGCGGTGGCCAACTCGCTGGCGGCGGTGATGGCCGGCGCCCGTCAGGTGGAATGCACCATCAACGGCCTCGGCGAGCGCGCCGGCAACGCCTCCCTCGAGGAAATCGTCATGGCGGTGCGCACCCGGCAGGATGAATTCACCTGCGACACCGGCATAGACGCTACCCAGATCGTGCCCGCCAGCCGGCTGGTGTCGAGCATCACCGGATTCCCGGTGCAGCCCAACAAGGCCATCGTCGGCGCCAACGCCTTCGCCCACGAGGCGGGCATCCACCAGGACGGCGTCATCAAGGCCCGCGAGACCTACGAAATCATGCGCGCTGAGGACGTCGGCTGGGCCGCCAACCGCATCGTGCTGGGCAAGCACTCCGGCCGCAACGCGTTCACCAAGCGGCTGAAGTTTCTCGGTTTCCAGTTCGAGTCCGATGCGGAACTGGATCGGGCGTTCGCCCGCTTCAAGGAACTGGCGGACAACAAGCACGACATTTTCGACGACGACCTGCAAGCGCTGGTGTCGGATGCCGCCAGCAGCGCGGCATCGGCGCGTTTCACCTTGAAGCATCTGGAGAGCACTTCCGCGACCGGTAAAGCCGCTGCCGCCAAAGTGATTCTGGAAGTGGACGGCGAACCCGTGCATGCCCGGGGGCGGGGCAACGGTGCGGTGGACGCGGCTTTCAACGCCATCGAATCCATCGTCCGCTCCGGCAGCGTGTTGCAGCTGTACTCGGTCAACGCGATCACCCAGGGCACCGACGCCCAGGGGGAAGTCGGGGTGCGGCTGGAGCGGGAAGGGCGCATCGTCAACGGCCACGGCGCCGATCTCGACATCGTGATCGCTTCGGGCAAGGCGTACATCAACGCCCTCAACAAACTGTACGACACCGAAGCGCCGGTGCATCCGCAACTGGCCCGGGCGATTTAGCGAGACGGCGGCTTGTCGGCCGGTCGTGCGGATCCTAATACGGGGATGACGCTGCCATGAGCGGTCATTCGGAGCGCCAGCTCGAGATTCTGCGGAAACTCGGGGTGGAGGTGTGGCGGTTACGCGGGGCCGAAAACGGGGAGTCCCGCGAACCGCAAACGCCGGACGTGCCTGGGCCCCCTGTACGGCAATCCGCCGAAACCGCCACTCCCACCGAAACCGCT
>OZ017784.1:3840516-3961707 GCA_963969325.1 Lycopodina hypogea | reverse complement strand
TCTCTAGGTGGAACAGAGGACAGGGTATCTTGGAGCAGGTCATAGATGTCAGATTGCACACTAGTTTCTGTATTGGTAGAGACAGGGTTGATGGGGGCATAGATGGCGATAACTGAGGCATATGACAGATGAGTCTTGAGACAAATATGGATGATGCGCTCAGAGATGAGATGAAAGATACTACCAGCAGCCTCCCAAGAGGAGCAAGCACGTGGACTCATTGCTATGGGAATGCCACAAACATGGTTGGAGGGCAATCCAGAATGTAGGATGGTGGTAGAACGAATCCTGGTAATGCCACACCCTGTCCAACGGGACTCAGAAAGAGCCAGGAGCTTGATATTTTTCTCCTTTATGGTCTTAACAGTAGCAAGTAGTTGTGCACTCTGGTCACCAAAAATTCCGAGAGTACAGACATTCCAGCATGCAATTCTGATCTTTGATTTAGCATATAAAAAGTTCAACTTCTTGGTTTTGAAAGCTTCTTCTTTTTTTTTGTGAATCTTTTACAGATACACATGAAGGGACGCCAGTCCATCTGTCCCACATCGGCAATTAGCAAGGCCATAGCCCAGTAACCAGGGAAAACCATGGGGAGGTTCATGATGAAATTACACACACACTCACGCATGCACACCCACACACACACTATGTATTGCAGGCTAAAAGTTTTTACAGAAAAAAGTACCCAGTGAGTATCCACTGCCTATATACAATGAGTGTGTTTGCTACACAATTGTATCTGACAAAATAAAAACATGAAAGATGTATTAGAACTGTTCACACACTTTTACAATGATCCATAAACTAGAATAAATTAGAATAAAGTGGTACTATAAATAAAAGTTAACTGAACTTATTTTTCAGCCCCACACAGCCAAGCAAGGCCTGGACTTTCTGAGCAGTGTTGAGTCAATAAGTTATAGTAGTCTTGTGTTCATGAGATTGTAAAATTAATTATTTTTATGGCTCCCTTGTACACTTTCTTTGTCTCTTACACTTACAATAATAATAATAATAATAATAATAATAATAATAATAATAATAATAATAAAATTTTAATGTCGAAAAAACATACATATTATATTCAAAATTTTTACAAATGATACATAATTTGGCTATATTTCCATGATGGGCCTGGCCAAATTTTTAATTAAAAAAAATTTTTTTTTCTTTCATACCAATTTCCCCCCCCCCCCCCCTGAGAACAAAATGTTTCAAAATTTACCACTTTAAGATACTCTTTTAGGGGGGGGGGGGGGGGATGGGGAGGACTGTGTGTGTGTGTGTGTGCATGTGTGTGTGTGTGTGTGTGTGTGTTTGTGTGTGTGAGTGTGTGTGTGTGTGTGTGTGTGTGTGTGCGCGTGTGTGTGGCATGAACTAGCTGTATATAAGCATAGCTAGCCCCATGCTGGCTATATTCTGCTGATATGTTTTGAAAGATATGCATAAAATTCATCTTTTTCCCTCATCATACCTGTATATAATTGTTTTGGCTGCCCAGTACTAGTAAGAGGACCAATGGTGTTGAAATTTTCGAGTGGTTCTTAATTTACTGGTTGAGTATTTATAATACCTGTAGATGTGTGAATGGGTATGTTTTGTCATACCACACCCACAGGATGTTGTTTGGACTGCCAAGAATTGATCAGGCTAAAATTTGCTATGTGCTCTCAATGTGATCAGGAAAATGCTATTACCTTCCTATGGGTGTGGTTTGTCATAGCAACACCCACACAAGTTGTTTTTAATGAGAAGAACCAGTGAGGGTGAACTTGGCATATGGTTTCCATGCGACCAAGTGAGTCTTAATACATTTCTGCCTAATTTAGTTAAACTCCAAAGCAATGAATACACAACAGTTGCAAGACTGGTCCATCCAGTGCCTACTGCCCACTAGATTAAATGATATTCCCAGGAGCTCCCAGGGGGAAAAACAGTCCATATTACAAGCAAGCAATGTCAGTATATATGTGACAGTATACTTAACTAAATTAATAAATGTACATTTAATTTGAACATTTCAATATATGCTTGATATTGTTATTGGTTTTCTTGGATAGAACATTAATGTGTTAATGTATTAATGTAAATGTGGTATTTGAATTATTTACTGTATGATTTATATTTTTGTTGACTATCTGAATAGAACATTAACGCTTTTATTAGTTTGTCATGGTTGAACAATGAAATATTGTTTTTTTTTGTTTGATTAGTGTCAGCTTTCTAAATTATCCCCTTTTCATCTCATTTTTATATAAATAGCCTCGATGATTTCCCACAGTGAACCATATCAGAATTATCAATCAATGGACTGCACATCTTGCATGTTAGCTAAAAAATAGTTAACTTGAGAGAGTAGGGTAATTTAAATTCCAAATTTTCTTTTGTATCAAGTCAGCATCTATACATAGCAAACGAAATGTCAGTCGATGGTTAGAGTGCTAATTTGAGCTGCAGCCTCTTCTGATGTATCAACTGTGCTAAAAAAAAGAAGTAGTAATAAAAAAATTTTTATATTGAATGATCATATTGACTATTGAAGATTCTTAATGTCCCAGAGCTTATAATAATACTGTTGAGGTAAATTAAGTTTATAAAGTCTTGTCAAGTACAATTATTTTATAAAATTGGGAAATTAGGTCAAATCCAGTCAAAATTAAGTAATTATTAACTGATGTTGAATCACTATAAAGTAAATATTTATTCAACGTTAGATCAATATTAAGGCAGTAATTTAACCTTAAGTCAATATTAAGGCAATATGAAGTCATAAGAAAGCAGGCTCTTCACTAGAAATTTCAATCATGCAAAATTGAACTCATGCCTTCTAGATGTGTGAATTCATTTCATTAAGAAGTTCAGTAAGGATATATCTGATAAATCCATAAAAAGTCGATTCAACCAATGCCTAACTTAGAATGATTCCATTCCCTATACATTTTTGGATTATTAATCCTGTGCAGTCCATTATTTTATATTTGCCCTTTTAAATTTGGTTTGGTAGTCCATTAAAATGCATCAATTTTGAATGTGTTATTTATGGGATTTTGGTATATTATTTGGATAACATGAGAGGAACCTATTTGGGGGTATGGGAATGCTGATATATCCATGAAAAGAACTAGTTTAATGTTGGAGAGGTTATTGAATGCATTTTTTTGTAAATTATTAAAGGCAAAATTCAGTTGAGAGCTTGTGCAAAGAAGCCACGTCTATAACTGTATGCGTTGCTGTCAAAAAGGAATCATCAAGCAAGTAAGAAAGTTAGTAGCACACAAACAACTCACATATATTCCAAGTGAAGGGTGCTGTGAAGAGGATATGATTGTAGGTCCTCCCCTTTGACATAAAATATGGTATTTCTAAGCTTTAACCCTAAATTTGGTATAATAGTTACATAGTGACATCAATATGTCAAACAATTGCAAAACAAGATGTATTTGAATCGGAAAATGATTCAGTTGAGTTCTTAAATTTTTTATCTGATAAGAAAGCATATTGGGTCAATATTGAGCCCTTCACTTGTTTTTTTGTGTGTGTGTGTGCATGTGTGCATGCATGTGTGCATGCATGCATGCATGGGTGTGTGCATTTGTGTATGTGCATTGCATGTGTATATGCATGTGTGTTCGTGCATGTGCATGTGCATGTGTGTGTGCATGTGCATGTGCATATGTGTATGCATGTGTGCAGACGCATCTGCAGAGTGGCTGAATAGTTATGCCCTTGGACTCACAACCCCAGGTTTGTGAGTTCAAACCCAGCACTGACAGGAAAATTTTCCTTTCCTTCAACATCTTCCCACACCAGTTCACACAGCTGTGATGGGGATCTGGAATTTTCTGGGGTGCAAATTCAATGGCCATTGCTTAGCTAAGGGTCTAGCTGGGACTTTGGGTGCCCACACCCATAAGCTGAGAGCCTTGGTCAGTCCTCCTGTAAGTTCCTAGCCCAGTTCCGGGAGTTTACTTGCATTGGCTCATGGTGCCTGCTTAGTGCACCGGTACCCTGACATTGTCAGGTGCATGTGACCGTGTTGATGACAGCTAGACAATTTGCATTTTGTATTTTTGTGTGTGCATGTGTGTGTTTGTGCATGTGCGAGTGTTGGTGTTGTTGGTGTTAGTGTGGGGTGGGTGGGTGGGTGAGTGGATGGAGGGATGGATGGATGGGTGGATGGATGGATGGATGGATGGATGGATGGATGGATGGATGGATGGATGGATGGATGGATGGATGGATGGACGGATGGACAGACGGAGAGAAGGATGATGGATGGATGGATGGATGGATGGATGGATGGATGGATGGATGGATGGATGGATGGATGGATGGATGGATGGATGAATGGATGGATGGATGGATGGATGGATGGATGGATGGATGGATGGGTGGATGGATGGATGGATAAATGGATGGATAGATGAATGGATGGATGGATGCATTTATATATTATTTCTTTATGTATACACCACTGTTAAAGATCCAAATCAATTATACATTTTATTAAAGGTAGACACATTACACCAAGGATTGTTTCTAGTCGAAATAATTTGAGCCAACATAATGGTATTATCACAACAGTAGAGAATAAGCATATTATGAACTCCAGGATATTAAAATGTTATATAAGGGAATAGAAAGACGATGAACATATTCTTCAATTCAAAGTTTGTAATATTGGAACTTGTAACCATGATTATAATTTTGAATAATAATAACCATAAATTTATTCTGATAGGTAGCGAGTGTAATCACAAACTTTTGTTGAATATGAATCTACAAAATAAGGAAAGAAAAGTATTCATGAAACATTCAGAGATTAGATTATCCTAATGAGGAAGTATCACCTGCCAAAATATGTAATCACAATGGTGAAGCGGCTTGCACCTCTACCCATTTTGATACAAAATAAAATAGGTAGAGTCACCTAACACCAATTGCACTTTATAATGAAATTATTTCACTTATTATTTTTTTTTATTCTCCAGAGAAATTTTAAATGAATGCTTACATTTTATGACAAATGATTAAAGAGATTAACTAATTTCTGCCATCAGAAATATACCATCTGAGCGTTTGGTAGAAGTTGTCAAAATAGTGAGGAATAATGAACTGCCACTTGAAAGGGAAGGGTAGGATGCCATGTGGATCTTGCATTTGACCAGCTCAAGACCATTATACTAAGAAAACTAAAGACTTTTGCAAATGGAATACAAAGGCTTGTAAGTATGCATTAGCCATTAGTTAGGTGTTAACTATTTTGTGAGGTAATGTCATGCTATAAGTGTAATGATCAGAGATATCTCTACTTCCCGAAATACATGTATATTAAAGTAAATATAGCCTTTGAAGTACATACTTTGAAAAGTTTATATTGAAATCACTCTTTCCTTAAATTGTCATCCAATCTTTTCATATCTGATGTTTACATCCTTCAAAATATTCAAAATATTCTTTTTAACCTTTTGAACTAATAGTAAGGTTTATATTTCAATTTATAGTGAAGCATATGTATAGCTTTGCTTGTACTTTTAATAAAAATATTTATATGTACAGGAGAGCTGAGCAAAGGTAAAATGGAAGGAGATGTGAATCCAAAGCTTTCAGAATTCTGCGCCAGATCAAGCTCATACATTGAAGATTCAGATTAGGATGATCGTAATAGATTCACCCCATTATGGGCCAAGTACCTGCACATATTGATTCTAATGCGGTTTGTAGGAACATTAGAATAATTAAACAAGAAAAAGAAGTGCATGTAATAATTATTCTTATGTTTACTATGCTTTCATTTAATGATATCTTTTCTGTGCTGAAAATTATTTACATAAAAGCACAATAAATATGTGCTAATAAGGGGCATAGTCCACATATCTACATTTTCTTCTCTTTCTCAATTCCTTCAGAATTATCAATAAATTTATTTGCAATGCATTCCTTGTCTAGGAAAACAGAACAATATTTCTGTCAACAGTAGGTATGCACTAGGTTAAATTTGTTTTAGATTGATATGTAGGAATTTTAAGGCAGTATAACACATTTTTAATTGATTTATCAAGTTATATGATCATGTAAACTTAATTTTGTGGTTAATGTCATACCATCATGATTGACCCAAATCACTCCCCCTGCAGTGAATGAGTGAAAGTATTCAGGCAATTTGTGTTCATAGGCAAGTGCACTCCACATATGGCTGAGGTGCTACTATTGACCCAAATCACTCACCCTCCAATGAATCAATGAAAGTACACCAGGCAATATGTGTGTACAAGCAAATGCACTCAGCATCTGATAAAGATGTATAAAGTGTGAAATGAAGGACTTGCAATATATTATGCCTCTATTATTTTATATCAGTTGTCATCATGAGCTGTTACAAGGATTCAATTTCCTCTTAATTTTTTGTTTAAAAGGTACAGGGTATCTAAGCTCATATATGCACTATGTATGTGGAATAAAGCTGCTAATAAAGTTTCCATATGACATCATTATAGATTAAGAAAGTTGCTATATCATGAGTTAAATAACTGATCTATGTAAAAATTCTGGTGTATGTGTAGAGTTTACTCATGACATTCCTTTTCCAGTTAATTCTGAGCCATACATGGGAGCTATTCGGTTAATTCCTGTTTATAATCAGTGTAGAAAACTGTTTTACCAAGGGATGAATTGGAGCTTTAGTGCAGCATATCTGTGGTGCAGAGATGATTTTTAAGAGAAAATGTTGTAAAGATGCAGAGGCCATTGGTCATTCCTTTGTTCTGAATACATACCACAATGTATATTCAGAGACTCTTCTAATTGTAGGTGGAATTATTCAATGATGATATTGGCTGTCACCTAAATGATTTTGCAGATTTATTCTCAGACACCGAAAGATTTCTTCAGTTAACTTTATATTGCCAATAAAAAAAAAATGTTATAAACAGGACAAGTATCATCTGTGAAAAGAATATTTCCCCTTCAAATCAATCCACTAACAAATATCAGTGAAAAGCTCAACCTTAATGTTTAATAGGTTAAATTTATATAGAAAAGTGTAGCTATAATATTGAGTATCCTTATAGTAGAAAAGTTGTCCCCAAAATATCAAGAAAATATTTTTCTGTGATCACACATGGAAAGTTGCAGAGGTTGAGTGATATGTGGTTGTCCCTCTTCTCCCTGTGGATGACTGACATAGAACAGAAAAGTAGTTAGAGTGTGTGAAGTTACAATTGATGTTGGGCTTTACTTATCAAGCTGGTGAGAGTTACTATGTAGAGCAGATTTCCGAAGTTGATAGAGTTGAATCTATTACCTGACAAGTTTTTTATTTTCCAGAGAGCCTTTGACACGCTGTTACAGATTTGTTTTAATTGTTGGGACAGTAGTCCCTTTTTTGAGAGACTACCCTTAACTATACAAAAATTGGTCTTACGAAAGAAGTGGTTTTCTAATAGAGATAAGCTTATACAGCAATTACAACATCTGACTTGAAAAAAAAAAGTGGTCCTTCCATAGTGATGGTCATCCAATAGAGGAACTACTGTAATATTATGTAGGGGTTTATTTTGAGGCTTCTAAAATGGCATTAAATGGTTTCATGTTGGTTCTTTGGCTTGCAGTGCCTCTCCCAGTTTTTATGCTTTCCTGCTCCTGCAATAACAAGTATATGCAGTTTGATTTGTACAATTCAATGGGGTTTTTTTTTGTGGATATTCCCATTTTCAGGATATTTTCGTAGGGGAACCTTAATTCAAGTCTTCAAGGGAAAGCTATATTCCTAGCATCTGTTCTCTCACAGCAGCTGCACACTTTTTAGCCACATCCAAAGAGTTTGTGGGAGCCATGAATTATATGTAGTAAACATTTCCTAGCTTCCAAAGGTACTGAAAATGTTTAAAAAAATTTGGGGGGGGGGGGGGGGGGGGGGGGGAGAGCTAAACCCTCACTTCCACATGCACTCACACTATGTCTCTCCCACACAGAGAGAAAAGTAATTTATAGTAAGATTATTATTAGTGGTGATGTTCCCCTTTCTTAAATATATTTCTTCTAATAACCATAAATTCTGATTAGCAAAAACCCACACCACGCATGGTTGATTTTTAGGCCATCTGTAGTAAGCAACATATTTAATTTATGCAGCGTATTATTTGGGATTATTGTAATGCTTTGCACCACTTCAGTAAAAAATGGGGATTGGAATGGTTCCAATTGAGTCCTTTAGCCCAAATATTTGTTTTCTACTGAAATAATATAGACAGAACTACTATACATATTTTTATATTCCATTATCATTGTAGGATCATTCATAGGTTTTTTTTTGTATGTTCTGTGCTTCTCTCATCAAGGGCCTTATCAGTGATTTTAGGTGGGGGATGGGCCTCCCTGATGCTCCAACTTCTCCTTTGATACAGAGAATAGACATAATTCTTAGCTTTTTGAAGAGAGGTAAATGTATTGGACCCTACTTGTTGCTCTCCTTATACATAGCTAAAAAGAGCACAGCACCTCAATTTAATTATAGTTTGTGTTATTGGATCCCGCTTGATATATACTGTATTAGTGAGATAACCAGCTGCAGAGGATTCTGCTCACAGACTTCAGGATTACTTTTTTTCCCCTCAACCCATCCTTCTTTATGACAAGTTGGCTAAAACCACATTATTTAACAAGTTTATTTAAGCTATAATTAAGTCAATGCCTAGCAGCTATTTTTAGTTCTCCATTTGTGTTTCTTGGATAAATTTCTTGTCCCCTCACTTTCCCCATAATTCCCCGACCACCCATAATTTCAATTCCAGTAATACTTTTTCTCTGCCTCAGACTCTATTGCTGCTATTCTAATCTTCATTATAATTATATTGTGTAAACTGTTTTTATGGTGGATAAATTTCTTTTTGTGTGTTGAAAACATTAAAATTTTTGGATATAGTAAGGGATCTCCACAAAAGAGTAACTTTTTCTTGAATAAGCTAGCTTTTGCTGCCGTTCAATCATTCCTCTCCAGATATCTTCCTTCTGAATATATCCTCCTTCCAGAAATTTGTCGTGATATTCCATTATTCACAGGACAGTAGGGATACAATAAATTAATTTTTTTTTCACCAGAACATGCCCGACAGACAAGCATATTAATATATAAAATTTCAAGGGAGAAGGCCACATTGCCATCTGCCACAAAGCAGCTGTCTGGACAGATTTGAGTATAATTTTTTTATGTGTATCTCCTTTGTAAAGGAAAGAGGAATACATTATACGTATCTATTTTGTAGTTCAACAAACATCCTCCTTTTACCTGGCCTGAAAGTTCCATTTTTTGGCGCCATATGCAGGGAGCCATTACTCCCAGATTGAGGTGATGCAGCTACCCCTCAACCCTACACTGCATTCTTTGCATTGTTAAATTTTCCAAATCTTCATCAAATGGTGAAAATGTGATTAGTACCACCATGGACTCCAGAAGATCCCTGAAAGTTTAATACACAAATAGATAGACAATATTAGCTTCATTATATTTTAGTTTCCCTCTTGAGAGGCCACCCTTAAATCCATATACAAATTACTCTTAAAAGATAGGTGGTTTTTCAGGAGAGGTAACTTTGTATAGCAAGTACAAAATCTTTTATGGCAAATGTGGTCGATCAAGAGAGGTGGTCTTCCAATATTGGGGTCTCTCAAGATGAGGACTACTGTAATAGGATATTGGGAGTGACAACTAGAATATGACCAAATAGCATATTCCAAAAACTTGAGTTTTTGATGCTACGAAAACTACTCTGCCCAAAATAAAAGTAGAGTTGAAAGGGGCATATGTAATTTAGGGCATGAAATCATTCTGATATATTTTCTTGCACCATAATTTTGTAGTACAATTTTTTAATATTTTTCTCGCTATATAGGAATGTAGGAAGTACCCTGATTATATACAATCCCCCCCCCCCCCCCCCCACCCCCCACTTAAGGGCATTAGCGGTCTCCAGGCAAAGCAGTACACTGGTGCTTTTATCTAGATAAACAACCATTTCTATAAAAATAAAAATGGTCGATAAATTTAAATATTAATTTTTTTCATTATTGTACTCCCAACCAAATCAATGATTAAACATTAGATTGGACATGCTATATTGCAAACGTTAGTCAACACATTGTTTGAACAATGTGACGTGAGATTTGAATAACAAATATTTTGAAATAAAATGATACTCAATTGATAAACCATATAGACAGAACTGGTACAGTATAAATTACTATGAATTATTTATTTTTAAAATATGTTGATTGAAAGCAGTTACAAAATTACTTTTCAGTTGATTAGTTCATATTTGTCTTGAAGTCAAAGGTCTTCCTAGGGTTATCCTTTATTGCCATTGTAGGATGCTTACACAAACAGAACCCCATGTGCAAAGCATTGTTCCTCAGGACTCTGCTTAATATCTTGAATGTAAAACTGAAGTACCATATGAAGAAAACAGAGCTAATCACAGAGTCCAGATTAATTTGTGCGCTCAGTAAATCTGGAAAATTCACCCTTAGGGTGATTTTCCTGTTTTGGCCTATATTGTAAACCATTTATTGTTGAGAAGTAATTATGATGAAGAATCATCAGCACAATAAATTTTTATGAACCCCAATGCTCTTGGAATCCCAATGCTGGTGGGGCACTGGGCAACTCCCAATTGTGTCCATTCATGAAAATGACCCTGACCATCCGTTTCCTTTTTTTTGCATCTAGATAAATACAAATACATATTCAAAAAAAGGGAATGTGGGGGGAAACTCACCATAGCCCCTGACCAACCACAGCCTCAGACCAACAACAGCCTCTCACCAGGAAGGCCTCTGACCAACTACAGCTTCTCATTAACCACAGCCACAGACCAGAAATAGCCTTTGACCAACCATGTTCTCTGCCAAAGCTTCAGACCAAATACAGCATCTAACTAACCACAGCACCTGACCAACCACTGCTTCTGACCAACAATAGCCTCTGATCAATCACTGCCACTGAACAACCACAGCTTCTGACCAAACATATCCTCCAATCAATCACAGCCTGTGACAAAACACAGCATCTTACTAACAACAGCCTCTGACCAATCACAGCTTCTGACCAACCACAGCCTCTGACCAACCACAGCCTGTGACCAATTATAACCTCTGACCAACCACAGCCTCTCACCAACAATAGCCACATTTCCTGACTGATTACAGCTTCTAACCAACCACAGCCTCTGACCAACAACAGCCTCTGACCAACCACAGCCTCTGACCAACCACAATCTCTGACCAACCACGGTCTGTGACCAACTAGAACCTCTGACCAACCATAGTCTTAATGTGAATTGAGACCCTCTGTCTGAGGTAATATGACTGGGTTTGCAAAATTTGAAATCCATCCAACTAGGGTTCAGATACAGATCTCTTCTGTGGTATTTTTGAGAAGGGAATCTTCAGCCCATCTACTGATTCTATCTACAGCAGTGAAATGGTATTGAAAGCCCTGATAGGGTGATAATGGTCCCACAATGTCTGCATGGGTATGACCTAATTTTTGGTCAAGAATAGGTATCTGTGTTGAAGTAGTTTTAGAATGTCTAGATGTATTAGCTGTTTGACAGGGTATACAAGTTTTAGTCAATATCCCAACTTGTTTATGCATGCGTGGCCATACAAATTTGGTATAGACAATTTTTTTTTTACATTCTTGGATGGGTGGGATCAACCATGAAGCAGGTCAAAATCTTTTTTTTCCCAAGAAGCTGATACCACTGAGGTCCCGGATTTATCCAGATCCAAATTCAACCAAAATTTTGGCTTTAGGTTCCTTATCAAAGAATGGTACTGACTCTACTCCTGCATTACTGTTGGGAAGTGTCACAATGATACTACCTTGCTAAGATTTGGAAGAATCCCCAGCAAATGTCCCTTCATTATATTCATAGCAATGTAGTCCCCAATTCAATCACTATGATCTCTGAGCCATTGTGTTTATCACCTCTGGTTGTTCTACATTGCCCTCAGGGTTCCTCAATCACACATTCAAAATATTATTATTCAGACCCTTTGATTGGCCTTTAAAATTCAGTAAAATGTAATAAAATTTAAAAGAAGGGAGATCTGCCAGTAAATTACTGAGACTCTCCATTAATATGGGAGGGTTAGAATGTATTCATGCACTTTCGTGTTCATAGGTTTTTTTGTATCGAAAATTAAATCCTTTTTCTTCAGCAGGTGTATGACTTACACATACAGATTCACGGATGAACACATGCACACATAAACATAGATGCCTTATTTTTACTAAGGCCTCCGACTTTGTAAGTGGAATTTATTGGTTTTTTTTGGGGTGTTGAGACTAACTATTTAGGTAATTTGAAATTTTACTATGCTGTTGACTTTATTGTATAGCAGGATGTCTGAAGAGCATAGTAAATTTGAGGTTCATTGAAGAATTTATAGTTGAATTAGAGAGGTTGGAAAACAATCATCATATATTAGTAATACTATTGCATGCTTCTGTCAATATTCTTTCTCCCACCTCCCCGTCCTCAACTTTATCTTTTAAGCACACAGGTGTGTGACAGTGCATTGAACCAAATTAATAAATTTAAATGTTAATTGTTATTGGTTTTCCTGAATAGAACAGTAATATATTAATGTTAATGTGTTAATGTAAATGTGGTATTTTATTTATTTGAGGTATGATTTATATTGTTGTTAGCTCTCTGAAGAAAACATTAATTCTGTTATTAGTTAGCCTTAGTTGAACATTGTAATGTTATTTGTTTGTTTGATTAGTGTCATCCTTCTAGAATATTCACTTGTCATCTGATTTTTATATAAATAGCCTTGATGATTTCTTGTAAGGTCTTGCATATTCTGAAAGAGATAAATTGAACTTCTACCTAAACTCTCAAAGTTGAGCTTTTCCACATTGGCGTAGTCAGCAGGATTATAGCTATATTGAGCAGAATGGCTGCTAGACCACTCATGGTTCCAGACGCTTACAGTGGGGAGGGGAACTGGAGTCAGTGGCAATACCACTTCCAGAATTAGTGGCAGTTAATGACTGGAACAAGGAGGCACAATTGAAGTGGCTCAAGGTGCGACTTACAGGTCGAGCACAGTCAGCTTTCCAACATCTAGCAACTGAAACCCAGGCCAGTCTAGAATTAGCTTTAGCTGCTATAAAGGAGATATTTGAGCCTTCCAGTCAGAAGACCAGATACCAGGCAGAGCTACAAACCCGTAGGAAGAAGAAAGCTGTGAGCTGGGCAGATCTGGCAGAAGACCTCCGTCTGTATTCAGACAAGACATACCCTGACCTGGACAATAATGCAAGGGAGGCACTCACCCTCAATGCCTATCCTAGGACTCCTGGACAACCCTCAAGTGGCATTTGGAGTGAAGCAGAGGACACCTGTTAATCTGGATACTGCTATACTGCTACTCTTGAGTTAGAATCTTATCTGAGTCACAAGGCAGTTGTCTCCAGTGTTAAGGAGGAGAGCACAGATAATGGACAAGTTGGAGCTGTAATGTTTCTAATGATAAATTAGTTACATTGATGGAGAAGCTAATTAAGAGGGTAGAAAAGCTTGAAGTAGGGAGGTCAGATGGTATTGGTAAACAGCTCACCAGAAGAGGATGCCAAGAAATTGGTGGAGCCAGGTAAGGTTGGAGGGAGAATGAATTGAATACTCCTACCTACAGAGGGATCATATGCTGGAACTGTGGTAAGAGGGGACATATTGCTAGGTTATGCAAATCACCTGGTAAGAAGCTTCAGGAAAACTAGTTGCCCCCTGCATGCGTAGTCAAGTGCAGGAGGGTAGAAAACATATGATTCAAAAACCTAGAGATCTAATTATATCAGTAATTACTCCAACAGGTGGTTTTCATTTAGAGGGGTTAATATACAGTCAGGCTATTTCTTTCTTAGTTGACACTGGAGCAGCTGTTACCTTAATGCAGAAGGATACCTGAGACCAAGTAACCCAGGGTCAGAAAGTCGACTTGGAACCATATAGAGAACAGCAGCTGCTGAGTGTTGATGGTACACCATTGCAAGTATATGGACATGCAAGTATGGATCTCTTGCTGAATGGCAACAAGTATGAAGCTGGCATTGTTGTGATGAGTCCATTAACTACTGAGGCTATTCTAGGGCTAGATTTTATGAAGAAGCATAAGGTTACCATTGATTTGGGAAAAGCTGAGATAAACATAGGCAGAGAAGACCCAATAACTATTCATCAACACAATCAATCTCCACATGTTTTAGGTAGTGTTTGCCTTCTAGACAGTGTGAGATTACCCCCATTGTTTGAGATAGTTGTCATGGCTTTTTCCAACAAATTGACCCAAGGAGAGACACATATCATAGAGGAGAAGCCAGGGAAAAGTTTGGCATGTTCAGTTGCTTGTGCATTAGTTGAGCCTCAAAATGGTAGAATACCCATAAGATTACTTAATCCCAAAACTGAAGTAGTTGTGATCCCAAAGCATGTGCAAGTTGGTAAGATAGAATTGGTGCATGTTTCTTTTGGAGTTGTAGCTAATACTTCTGCTAGTCCAGTCCAATTTGATCCAAAACTAGATGAGTTTTTGTAGTCTGTTGTGGAAGAGAGTAGGGCCATGCTCAATGAAGAGAAAAAGAGTAATTTTTTTTTGTTTTACTTTACTTAGAGAATTCGGTAATGTTTTTGCTCAGTCCAGTTCTAATTTTGGGAGAACTAGCAAACTTGAGCATGAAATACACACTGGTGACAGTACTCCAGTTAGGCAGGCTGTTCATAGGCTCTCTCCCCATCGTATGCAAGAGGTACAGAAGCTTTTGCATACTGCTCAATGAAGTAGTCCAACCCTCTAAAAGCCCTTGGGCTTCACCAATTGTGCTTGTTCGGAAGAAATACAATAGTTTCCAGTTTTGGGTAGATTATCGTAAGTTGAATGAGGTTACTCATAAAGATGCCTACCTACTACCTAGAATTGATGACACTCTCAACACGTTAGCAGGCTCTAAATGGTTTTCCACATTAGATATGCTCAGTGGTTATTGGCAAGTTTAGGTAGCAGAGAAGGACCAACCTAGGACAGCATTTTGTAAAACAGAAGGCTTGTTTGAATTTAAAGTGATGCCTTTTGGACTGTGTAATACTCCAGCTACATTCCAAAGGCTCATGGATCTACTCCTTGCTGGCTTGCAATGGTCTCACTACCAGGTCTATCTAGATGATGTCATTATTTTGGGTAAAACTTTTTCTGAGCATTTAGCAAGCTTGAATCAGGTGTTCAGTCGTCTCCGTCAAGCTGGATTAAAACTTCAGCCCAAAAATATCACTTACTGCAACACCAATTACAATTTTTGGGTCACATAGTGTTACATGAAGGGATGTAAGCAGACTCCCAAAAGCTTGAGAAAGTTGCCACTTGGCCCACTCCTAGAACCATAAAGGAAGTACAACAGTTCTTAGGCTTTGCTGGGTATTACAGAAGATTTATTCAGGACTTTGCTAAGACTGCTAAACCCCTGCACAAGCTCACCGAACACAGGGCCACGTTCAAATGGACTATTGAATGTCAGACAGCTTTTGATAAGCTTAAGTACCACCTTACCACTTCCCCAGTACTGGTCTACCCCGGCTATAGCAAGCCATTTATCTTGGATACAGATGCCAGTGATATGGGTATTGGTACGGTGCTTTCCCAAGAAGAAGCACCCAAAAAGACAATAAGGGCCAAGAGTAAGTCATTGCCTATGGAAGCAGACTATTGAGCAAGCCTGAACAGCAGTACTACATCACTAGACAGGAACTACTAGCTATAGTTGTATTCACTCAGCACTTTCAATCATTTCTTCTAGGTGGCATGTTCATTCTTCGGACTGACCATGGGTCGCTAACTTGGCTTAAGAATTTCAAGGAACCTGAGGGTCAGATGGCTAGGTGGTTAGAGAGATTGCAGGAATTTAATTTTACCATAGTACATTGGAGGGGAAAGAAACATACAAATGCTGATTCACTGTCCAGACTCCCTTACTGACAGTGTGGTCATGAGAATCATGGTCAGGAAGTCATTGCAGCCAGTACATCACTATCTGAAACAGTTAACTTTCCCCAAGAGCAGCTCAATGACTTAACCATTGGACCACTACTGAGGGCCAAAATCAATGGACAAAGGCCACCTGATTCTGAGACTAAGGCACTGAGTTGACAATCAAGACGTCTATTCCAGATATGGGATCAGCTTACGATGGATAATGGGAGACTATACAGATTATACCAGAATGACATGGACAATGATGGTAAGGTTATCCACCAGCTTGTGATTCCATTAAGTAAGAGGAATGAAGTACTCAAGGAGATGCATGAAGGGACCCTTGGAAGTCACCTCGGTGAAGATAAAACACTAGCTCGTGTCCGTGAGAGATTCTATTGGCCAGGGTACCACAATGATGTTTGTGACTGGTGTAAGATGTGTGCTGATTGTGCATCTGCTAAAACAAATGCTCCCAAAAATCAATCCCCCTTACAGAGTGTACAAGTGGGAAGCCCAATGTAGATGGTTGCTGTGGACATAGTAGGACCATTCCCAGAATAACGTCTTGGAAATTCATACATCTTGGTAATAGGTGACTACTTCACCCGTTGGATGGAGGTATTTCCCATTCCCAATCAGAAGCAACCACTACCGCCCGTGTCCTTACTAATGAAGTATTTTTTAGGTTCTTCCCTCCAGAACAACTGCATTCTAATCAAGGCAAGCAATTCAAGTCTGAAGTTGTGGCTAGTATGTGTAAGCTTCTTGGGATTTCCAAAACCCATACCACTCCTTATCACTTACAATATGATGGATTTATTGAATGATTCAACTGAACCCTTCTTTCTATGCTGAGAACTGCTGCCAGTGAAAACTCGTTTGAATGGGAAGATCATTTATGACCCTTATGTGTGGCATACAATAGCAGTGTATACCCAACAACTGGATACACACCCTTTTATCTCATGTTTGGATGTAACACAAGGATGCCAATTGACCTCATGTATGGTAGCTGTCCAACTGAGGTGAACCAACCAAGCAATGCTAATGAATTTGTTGCTAAGCTGAAAGATAGGTCACAAAAAGGCCAACCCTCTTGTGTGAGACACTATGAGACATCAGCTGGAGATACAAAAGGAACTTTATGATGAACGAATTCATGGGAAACCCTTCTAGAAAGATGACTTAGTGTGGCTACACTCTAAAGTTATCCCTCGTGGAGTGGGTCAGAAGCTCCACTGTCCTTAGACTGGGCCTTTCAGAGTAGTCAAGAGACTCTCTGACTCAGTATATCTCCTTCAGAACTTTTCCTCATCAAGGCATCAAATGATTGTGCACTTTAACACTATAGCCATTAATGAATTATGTAAAGGGAAGCCAAATTCAGGTTCATTTTTATTTCAACCTTCCCTTTCATGGCCACTAGGACTACCAGCACTGCATAAGCAGGTGATACTTTCATATTACATCTCTTTAATACAACTTGAGAAGTTTAATATTTTAAGACAATCCAAATAAGAAGAGGCTACAGCTATTATAAGGAAAAAGGGAGAATAAAAAAAATAATGAAGGCCTTTGGAAGCTGATGAACAGAGTAAAAAAAGAAGAAAAGAAACTTAGAAAAATCTTTATTTTGAGAGCTCACTAAGAAATAGGGGGGAATAAATATGACAGTAGATAGAGAACACATTAGAAAGCATTTAAGTCAAACACATGGCTCTATGGATATAACATTTTTGCTGACAGCTTAAATGCTTCCTGCCTAAACTGCTCTCAAGCCATTCCTATTCCCATTTCTCTGAAAGTTTTAAGGATGATAAGGTTACTGTGATTTGTCTTCGTGGGTGGCTGAAGAGCAGCATGAACCCAGTGAGAATGACCTGCTGGAGTTGGGTTTGTCACCACTAATACCATCTGTTATTAAGAAGGTACTGAGGGAATGTCCTTCCAACTCTTCCCCAGAAGAACATGGAATCACTTGTGACCATCTAAAGACTATGCCTCCTACACATCACTTTCAGGCTAGTCTGTTCTCTAAAGTGCTTCTCTGCTCTCATGTCCCTCCAACATTGTGGAGATCATCATGATCCCCAAGAATTGTGATAGGAATACCTTGCAAACATCCGCCTTATTGCATTAATTATTATATAATATTATTATAATGGTGTTTTAAGCAAGGTCAAATAATTTTATGAAACACTTAAGATGAGGAAAAACTTGTGGTACAGCCCTAGCCCCAGCCCTACAACTTTGGGGTTTCTATACAGTAGAAGGATTTAGTTGAAACTAAATAGTTGTAACAACAAACTTTGGTTCTTCCAAACAGCAAATAATTAGTTAAAAATCCATTCTTTAGCAAAACTGGTGGGCACATGCTGACCCCCAACAATCCAAGTGTTCCTAGACCTGTGTGCCACAGGATAAATGTGAGTGTTAATGATGCACTGAGTTGCAATTGCAGAGTGCATGGCAACAGAATTCTGAGGAACTCTGCCTGTAGATTTCTATTACTTTATCATCTCTAAGGTTGTCTTCTGTGCAGTCATTGAAAGGGAAACAAAGATAAGAGACCCAATTTTCTATGATATGGAAGCATTATAGGGGAGGTAGTTTTATCTCAAAATATATTTTAACATGGAGAGTATCCTGTGCTTAGTTACATGTCCAGGGGAATCCAGAAAAAAAAACACAGACAGAAAAAAAAAAACCAAAAAAAACCAATCACAAAATAAATAAATATTATGAAACGATTGGGTAGTTGCCAAAGGTGGCTATTCCATAATGACTTGTATATATATAAATGAGCTTCATTATAACAGCCGAAGTACATCCATAGCCACACCCATTTCAATGTAATAATACATCCAGTCAGTTTCAAGCAACACACTTGCTCTGCTTGACCAGTCAATCTTAAATTTGGTGACTTGTGTGTATCACACTCGTTGGGCATGGCAGTGTTGTTTGGCCAAGGTCAAACGAAACCACAGGAGCTTATTAATAGAGATAATATTGGTCCAGGAAAGACCAATTAAAAAGAATGGCAAAACCACACCAATTAACAATGATAGTACTCCTTCAGTAGCTTGCTCTTGCTCTATTCTAATCGGGCTGGAATTTGGCATGTTGCCTTATATGACCAAGTGTTTTTACCCCTTTGTGGGAGTCATATGAGTGTAGTTTGGCCTAGAAATGTTAGAATCTGTGTAAATTAGATGTGAACACCAGCACTAACATGTTCCCTCTAAGTTACTACCTGCAAATCGTACTTTAGTTCCCTGTACAACTTTCCTACTTGGATGGACCAATAACCTTATGAAGCAATGATGGGGGCACTGGTATTTTTTTATTTTTATGATTGTACTACTATCCTCTAAAATAGATGGAGAGCCTCACTGCCAAACAGGTGGTTGCTAACCACATGTTGCATAAGAGAAAGAAAATACAATTCTCCTCCCTACAAATCCCACTCTCGGTTGGCCATATATGAAGTTTGTTTCAAGGCTTGGAATCCCAGGCTGGCATAACCGAAGGTCAATATAAGTGTCCTACTTACAAATATGTATTTGGCTTGGCTTTATATCAGATTAGTAGTAAAGCTTTGAATACCTTGCTGGTTAGTTAATGCCAGATCTCCAGAATAAACTATGCTTTTTCCCCCTTCATGGAGTAGACACATTATACACCTGATAGACTTTATACATATGGAATTTTTATCATACCTTGAAGTTTAGTTAAATCACTTTTTGACATGAAGACAAAGATAACTCAACCCCTATCAACCAAACAATATAGTTAAAATTATAATAATTTATTTTTAATTGAAACTTTTGTTTCCATATGCATATCAACATCATCTCAATTATGATAGGAACAATGTTAGTCAACATAGTGATGAAGTCAAAAAAAAAATTCGTTTTATCAAAATAAATCCAACTACTTCTAGGTCATAACGACAACAAATTCTAAACAACAAAAAAGATATGAAATTCATCAACTCCATCACAGTTTAACAATTGGGCATTTACTTTCATAATTGACTTGACCATCACTATCTATATCAGCCAAACAGATCATCTCATCTGCCTCTTCGTGTGTCAGCATCACACCAAGGTTGTTTATAACATGATGCAACTCTGCCGCAGAAATTAAGCCATCCCCATCTTCATCAAACACCCTGAATACTTCTGTCATCACTTTCTGGCTGCTTTCTGTATCCTTCATCCTTCTAGCCACCAAGGTTAAGAATTTGGGAAAACCAATAGGGCTACTGCTGTCAGTGTCCATCTCATTGAGTATGCCTTGAAACTCTGCTTCAGTGGGATTCTGGCCTAGAGACTTCATGATTGTGCAGAAATCGTTCCTGTGGATAGTGCCACCACCACTTCTGTCAAAGTTGGAAAATATCCTTTGGGATTCTGATATTTTCTCCTTGGTCAATTGGTCCACCTACAGGGTAGTCAGTTAGAAAGGAAACTGTACTGTCTTAGCTAGTACTGCACTAGTTCTTTCCCCAACCAGCGCTGCACGAACACACCCAGTGTATACTCAATAATCAATACTTGATAATCAATCAATCAACAAAAGCAATACAATACTGGACCTGGTGATATGAAATAAAACCATGGCATTTTAAAGTGTACACTCAGTAATAATGACATGACAGGAAATAATATAGAACCACAAGTATGTTAAAAATAACAATAACTAATTCTATACAACAATGAATAAGGTCAATACATCACAGAAACAATAAAATAGAGCATTGGTTTTCCCAGCAGGGAACTAACCAATATAATAATTCCAACGAGTGCAGGCACAGCACAAAGGAATGTCCCAGAAGAAGAATAAATGCCTAGAATGAGTAAACTATTCTGGGATAAAACTTTTTCAATGTTTTTGTTGCAGACATCCTGCTTTGTAGCAGGCAGGTGGATATTTGATTTGTCAGCCTTCCCAATCAACTTTCACCCCACACACACACCTACATGCATTTTTTGCTTTTATTTGGGCTGGGACTTCCTGCTAGGCATCAATAACAGCAGGTGCGGTACAGGTATTAGGAGAACTGGTTTCTTCACGGATATTGACTGAACGGAGGTAAATGACATGACCAATGGCATTCTGAGATGCATCACAGAAAACATTCATAGAGGAAAAAATGATAGCACCAAAACCTTTAGGTGCATATGGACGTGGAATTTCAATGAGGTGGAGCTGATCCAAACTCACTTTCCACCGGTTCCATTCAGCTAGGTATTCTGGAGGAAGTGGGTCATCCCAACCTAGTTTTTGAGCTTTCCCTGCATTGATAGCATCCTTGGTGGGAAATGCTTTGCATTGAAGAAGCCGTCCTCCAAGAATCACTGGTACATCACAACCAAATACATCGTATATTGTGTTGACAACACCCAAGACTCCATGTTGGGTGAAGGGACGTTCTGGAATTCTAATTCTATTTACAAACATGTCTCTGTTGATGCCCCAAGCGATACCTAGTGCCCGTTGAATTGCTGCTTCATCAAAGTTCAGGTCAACAAGGTATGATGCTCTCTCTGACTCTGGGAAGGCTTTAAGGACATTTGAATGATTGGAAAATATCTTATGAAGACGAATGATATGTTTGGCCAACAGAATTTTGGCTGAGGATAGGACCTCAATAGCTGCCTGCGGCGTGTGGGCAGATCCAAGTCCATCATCAACATAGAAGTGATTTTGAATAAAGTCAAGAGTCTCTTGGCTGAAGTGTGACACTCCTATCATTACAACTCTTCTTAAACCATAGTTGGCCACTGCCGGACTTGGACTATTGCCAAAAATGTGGACAGTAGCACGGTATTCAATGAGAGGCTTGGAAGGATCATTACCTTGGAACCAAAAGAAATGGAGGTAATCATGATGTTCTGGAGCAACTTGAAAGCGGTGAAACATGGACTCAATGTCTGCCATGAATGCCACTTCTCCTTCCCTGAATCTTGACAGGACACCATGGAGACAGTTATTCCTGTCTGGACCTTGGAGCAAAACTGAATTAAGGCTAATTCCCATGTACTGCGCAGAGCTGTCAAAAACAAGACAGATTTTTCCCTTCTTGGGATGATGAACAGAGAATACGGGAAGCAACCAGGCTTTTCTATCCTCTGGAGGTGGATCAGACACAGGAACTTGTTCCACGTAGCCATTCTTTATGTTGTTGCCCATAAACTTAGTGCTTCGTCGAGTTCTTGAGCATTGCTCCTCACACGATTAAGTGTGTTAAGTGATCTCTTGAGAATGGAATGATGATTATTTGGAAGTATTGGGTGGTCAGATTTAAATGGAAGAGGCACCTGAAGACCCCCTTCCTCAGTAGTCTTGACTCCTTCATCAAGAATCCGGAGAAATTGCTTTTCTTCAATGGAGAAGTCTAATAGTTCATCGTCTCATTGCTCAACAAAAACATCAGGAAAGTCAAGCACATGAGAGAACTGTGCCTTGGCATGAAAATGAGGGTGGCACTTTGTAGAAGTTTGAAGGGTTCTTTGTTGACGGTTTCTACCTTGGCAAACAGAACCAATGACTGCCCAACCGAGAGTAGTGCGATGAGCATAAGGTTCCTTCATGTTGATATAATCCAAAGGCTTCATAACTGTACCACTGTCTCTTCCAAGGAGGAGGAGAACTGGTGTGTCTTGTTGGAATGAAGGAAATCTAAAAGCAAGATGCTCGAAGTGCTTGTGTTGACAGACAATTTCTGGAGTAGCCACTTCATTTTTAGTACCTGGCATCTCAACTATTTCGAAAAGACTTGGCAAGTGATAAGTTCAACTCTCTAATGAATCTTGAGGCCGGTGATCCTCCTTCCAATGTTCAAAGTCTTGCTGCCCAAGGTGGAGAGAGAATAACCTAAGAGATTAGGTTCGGCATTGAAGAAGTCAAAGACAGTTGAATCAGCAAAGGAAGTGTTTGACTGGTCATCAAGATAACATAAGCGTCCAAGACCTTACCAGGGTGCTTGGGATCTGTGATCTTAGCCAAAAAAGTTTTTCCACAGCTTCTTCCATACTTTATAGTGCATAGAGAAGTAGGTTTCTTCTCTTCCATGACGTCAGAAATGTTTGCTGACTTGGTTTCCTGAGAACAGTCAGATGCAGAGAAATTACTAACCTTAGTGTTTTTGATTTTTAAAGATTTTTTAGGAAAGTAACTGTGGAATAATGTGTGATGACATTTGGAACCACATTTCTTGCATTTTTGGGATGTCATGGTGCAGTCAGGAAGCTTATGTTCTCCGAGACAGATGTAACAGATAGGGTTCCCATTAATGCCCTTCTTCTTGTCCTCCAATGACACGCCCTTGAACACTCGGCAGTCTTCTAAGGTGTGAGAGCCAGAGGGGTGAATGAGGCAATTCCTAGGCCCTTCATCATCATCCATGTCTTCAGCTGAAGTCTGCAGAGTTTGTGACACCATTGGCTTGCTATACTTGAAAGAAGAAATTAGTGGGACAGTAGATATTGATGCCACAGGTAGACTGGGATTATTAATCACATGATCATGTTCTTCTAGGAAGTGTCAGAGGACATGGAATGGTGGATGAGTACCATTATGTTGATACTGCTACTTGGCATCTCGTTCATTCCACTTGTGAGCCATATCCTTAGGAAGCTTCTTTATGATGATTTGCTGATGTGATGAGAAGTTAAAGATGGTCAAATCATCAAGATCAGACAGCTGGATGAGAATGAGGCTAGAGAGATCAGACAATACTCTAACCTTGGTTTGGTTCGTGTGACCGAGCATTGGGAAGTCACTAAGCTGCCTCCTAAGGCTTGCAGTGATGAGTGGTGCACTACCAAACCTTTCTTTCAACTTGTCCTCGATTGTTTGAAGACATTTTCGGCATTGGAACTTCCTGCTACCTTGAAAGTCTGAAAGACCTTCTGTGCTTCCCATGCAGTGTGAGCTTCCAGAAAATCAATGACATCACCTGCACTAAGCCCTAATTCCACAATCTTCCTTCCCGACTCGTACGCCAAGAGTGGAATAGTGACCGATCTCCCCTGAATGGAGCCACAGGGGCCTTGAAGAGATCTCCATGGAGAAGGTGTCTTGTGGTAGGATTAAATGCCAGTTGAGCAGCAGGCTGAAACTAATATGGGCGACTCCCCACTGTAGTTGACAGCACTGGCAGAGAACTCTCCACTGTAGTCGCTAGGACTGGTAGAGAACTCCCCACTGTAGTCGATAAGACTGGCAAAGAACTCCCTACTCTATCAAGGGAAGGCATCAAGTTAAACCGAGATGAACACAGAGTTGACTTGGATTGAAAGGAAGTGAGAGGTAATGACTGAGAAAAGGACACATGAAGTGGGTGTGAGGTTTGCGGTTGAGAGACAGTGAGCAGTTGTGCATATGAAGTTACCATGGGCATTGAGGGTTGGAAAACAGAAGCTTCAGCACTGAGCTTAGGCTTGCCACTAGAAAACTTGTAGAACAAGATTGAACAAGTCTGGGATCCATCTCTCAGAGCTAGAAGCCTAGCTCGCTCCTTCTCTTGTTCCAGTTGCTGGAGACGCCATGCATCCTCTCTTTCTTTGCATTGAATCTCCTGATTCCTTTTAAACTTTCTCCATTCTTCTTCCTCCTGGTGTGCCTCGATTTCTTCCTGAATTTGTGCCTGTTCATCCTCATAAGCCAGAGTAGCATCCATAGCAGCGAGCTGCTGATAAACCTCAAACTTCCTTGAATGATGTGATGATATGATGGAATGGCATGAAGCATGAATTGATGGAGGTTTGCTCAAGGCTATCTTTGCTTGAAGGACCCGATGCTGTACTGCTTCCTGTTGTGAGACAATTCATGGAAGTGATCCTCCAAGATAATTCTTTCTTGAGTGATGCCATGTTGTTGAGACTGTGAATAGAGTAGAGAATAACTCTGCACAAATCTTCCAATTACCAAGAATGTCACTGAGAAGATGACTTAGGTAATCAGTATCTTCAGGCATATTATCATGTGAGCGGGCAATGGATCTCCGAAGAGCTTCTTCACTGAATTCCCACTGACTTTGGCTTTGTTCCAGTGTTGGTTTTCGTAATCTGGACATGATAGATATTCCTCCCTCCATTTCTACTGTTTCATCCATCAATTTCCCATCATTAATGTTGTTTATGTCAAAGCTATCAGGTGCTTGTTCCTGTGAAGCCATCCTGAACTATGAGACAAGTAAGTCTAAGCAATCAATGCAATAGAGCTAGCTAGCTTGACAGACCCCTTCTAAAGGCTATATTTAAATATATATATATATATATATATATTTTTTTTTTTATTAGCTATGCTTGAATGGTTTGTTAGCTAACAATAGAGAAAGAAGGATAATGACCCTCTACCTCTCCAATGCTAGAATAAAAGCTAGGAGAAAATGGAGAGACTAGATAACTTCAAACGTACCAAAGTTGGATAATATCTTGGTCCAGGATAGTCTTTTACTGTCCTGCCCCTGGAGCAGATGAAATTTACTCACCAGGAATAATTTGCACAACTTGCAAAGGAAAAGCCTTAACAAATTATTATTTCCTGAAGGCTGCAATAAATATTACAATGAATAAAGTTTGACTATAATGAGGACACAAATCAAACTACTAAAAGACTATGAGGGACCACAGAATTGAATCCCAATGGAACAGAACACAATGGCAGTAAGTTCTTTACTGGAAGTTGGGTTATATGTACTGTTAAACACATAATGCACAAATAAATCAAAATTCCCGCGTGAATCAAATATAAGTAAATAGTTCAGGGGTGAATCATTGTGGCGACACCAGCATCAGTACACTCACACTTGTCCAAGCAACACTTCTGGAATTTCACCCACATCAACCTTTAGAAAGACATTAAAATGGGGATAAATACACTGAGTAGAGAAAATCCAATCAGATATTATTCGAGCCTTTTCATTCACCGATGTATTATAATAAAGCTCATGATTCAAGACCAGTGTTACCAGATATTTGGCTAAAAATTAGTACTTTTCATCACTACTTCATTTCATCTTTCCAAAAAAATCACAAGAACATGTACATTACAAATTTATATTGGAAATATTATAGCCCTTCCTTCAGATCACAAATACAATATTTATCTCAATTGCCACAATTCCACATTCAAAATTGGAAGACAGAATATTTTCAGCAAACTCAGGCTGAACAGTTAGAAGGAAAATTCCACATTGCATCCTTGTATGAATGCATATGCAGCCAAAAAAAAATCACTGCACTGCTGGTGTGTCAGGCCTGCTACTTCATCATGGTGCAGATAGACTGTGATTCTGCCAAGGATGAAACATATTATGGAAATGATTGAAAAACCTGATATTCACTTTTCAGGTGTAGGTTGTAAGAACAATGGAAATTGGAATAGAATTATTTCGGTGAGGAGCTTGATTCTTTCTTCATATTTAGGAATACTTTCCTGAGAAACTTGAAGGCATTCATATTCACTCTCATCTTATTCTACACGGGCAGTTGCTATGGTCTAACTTTGCCAAGAATCACTGAGTATTTCTGAAAATCCACTACTGACTTGTCGAAAGTTTTAACAATGTCCGAATCAGACACTTTCCTTTCAAATCTGTTTCCATAATTCACTAGTTGTGGCAATTTTTTTTAGGAAAATTCATAATTTATCCAGAGATTAGCCTCCTTCAAATAGGTACATCTGACTATCCGAGATGACAATACAACATAAAATAAATAGTCAAGTGATCGATTACCTATTTACAATTCATAATTATGAGTGTGTACAAGTATGCTTGCTCCTACTCAAGCCAGTACTCTACATGTAACTAATCAATCAATATATTACCAATAAACTCAATGAATAACATATAATGAATCATAATCTACAAATAACAATCTACTCAGGCCCCAATCAAAGAAATTCTTTATGTGCATGTCTGTGCTTTTTCAATTTAAACTGCCAATATTTAAATGATTCCTTTTTAAATGTCAGAGCAGTGGGAGAATTTGAAGAAGAGAAGGGGGAAAAAAAAAGAAAAATGCTATAGAGTGAAGTATTGGAGGAAAGGTGGAGGGGGTGGGGGTTGAATGAAGAAAAGAAGTAAGGAAAGAAAAAGGAGAAAAATAGGGGAAAATATCAACCTAGTCCTGGTTTTTACCACTGTGTTTGTAGTATCTTATGTGATATCTTAATACTGGCTTTATTGATAGCCAGTTAATAAATGCACACGCTTAATACTCACTTATAAAAGTTAACAGAACCTTTCATTGCAAGACGACAACAACAAGTATTGCAGACGGATGAAGTGCAAGAACACGTGGAAGAACAAAGACAAAGACAATTGCAATGTTTTATATACATACAATATACTGGTAATGAATGATTAATCAATGACATCATTAAGCATCATCCTTGAGTGGTATAATCATTATACTGGAGTGGTATAGTTTACCACAGTGTTTCAGCTTAGGAAATCTTTGCTTTCACCATTAAAGCATAGTGTTATAAGTTCTTTTAATACAAAAAATATATTTCGTCTTCCCCCACCAGGATTAATGTTTTCATAAACATGTTTGGTGAAAAAAAAATTAGTCAACAACCAGGGATCATTTCTGCCAAGTTTTAGCATGGTAGGTCCAAAGATTTATCTGGCAGAAGCATCATTTTTTGTATTTTTTGGGCCTGATGCGAATATGTTAAGTGATATTAGCCATATATATATATATATATATATATATATATATATATATATATATATATATATATATATATATATGTATATATATATATATTGGAAAGTACTCTTAGGTAAGCTGATTCCAGAAATATATGGGTTCTTGTTTTAACTTTCATACTGTAGGTGCTAAGGAAAACATAGCGACAACAGAGACAATAACTTATATGTACTAGTGAACAATATGCATTATGGGCCATTTTTTGCCCACCAATGGTGAACTGTATTCCCGAAAGTGTCTGCTCTAAAGATATATCATGCAAACTTCTAAAACAGAAGTGAGCATGTGATCAGGTCAAAGAAGTTTTTTAATGTAGCAGTTTACATTTCTTTGGACATTTTTTGCCTTATACACAATAAGAAAAAGGTGTGGCCATATGGGAATCATCCCATGTTATTTGCAGAGTCAGGTTATGTCTGCATGACAAAGTTTTAGGCCTATAGCTTCATTCTTTTTTTTTGTTTCAAAAGTAATATTTTTTTGTATTTTTTTAATGCAGGAAAGGGTGTGTCCATATAGACATGCCTATAACTGTTCCCCTAGTGACATTGATTCTACATTTATGTAAGTTGGTTGGCCTGACATCATCTATTGAAGCGTAAATCACAGATACAAGACAGACAGAAAAAGAAACAGATAATTATTCATGCTCTATAGTATACTAGCAAAATGCATGATCTACAGGCAGTTTTTCGGCCCACCTTAGGTGCGCTATGGTCACAACAGTGTTGGCTTTGAAGATATGTTGTAGACTTTCAAGATGAAAATGAATACATGATTAGGGGAAAATTTTTTGAAGTGCTACATTGACACATTTTACCTTACACACAAAGGAGAAAAGTGTGGCCAGCTGGTAATCTACCCATGCTATTAGCAGAGTCAAGTTGTGTCTGCATGCCATAATTTTGGGCCTGTAGTTCCATTCTTTCTTCTAGCTAAGGTACCACTTTTTGGCCCTTTTTGGAATTCATGGAGTGTGGCTTTATAGACATGATTATGACTGTTCCTCTGGTGACACTGGTTTTATATTTATATAAGCTTGTTGACCTAGCTTCAACCGTGAGTCGCAGATACACATACAGACAGACCAGCAGAGATTATTAGTGCTTTATAGTATACTAGCGAAAAACCTGCCCTACGGGTGGTTTGTGGCCCTCTTTTGAAGCACCATAGTTACTAATGCATCTGCTTTCAAGACATGATGTAGACTTTAAAAAATGGTGAATATGTGATTATTTCAATGTGTTTGTAAGTACAACCTTGATGTTTTTAGCCTTACACACAAAGAGGAATAGCTGTGGCCAGATTTGATCCACCCCACGTTATTCGCAGAATCAAGTTGTGTTTGCTTGCCAGAATTTTATGGTTGTAGCTCCATATTTCTGGCCAAAGTTATATATCAGTCCTTGTTTGGAATGAAGCAAGGGGTGTGGCCATATAGATGAGCTTATCACTTTTCCTTGGTGACACCAACTCTAAGTATATGTGGGTTAGTGGATCTAGTTGAATTTTTTTTTCTGGCAAAAGTAAAACTTTTAGCATTTCTGAATGCATAAAGGTGTGTGCCCATGTTGACAGACAGACAGACAGACAGACAGACAGACAGACAGACAGACAGACAGACAGACAGACAGACAGACAGACAGACAGACAGACAGACAGACAGACAGACAGACAGACATCTCCTTTTATATATATATATATAGGAGATGGTTAGAGGCTGAGACTCATCTGCAGAGGTAGCCACTGGAAGTTGTTTTGGCTATTCATAGCTAATGAATTGACCAACCAAGATGATATTTGGAATTAGATTTCCAAGAAACTGGGTGAGCATTATTGATTACATGTGTGTCACTGGGTATAGTTTGGTCCTGGCCACACCCACAGGACATCATTACACATACTCATTTATGGACTAATCATGCTAACATTTGGAATTCGGAGTCTAAGTAATTGGGTGAGCATTATTAACTACATGTGGGTGTAGCAATGTGTGTGATTTGTATTAGCCACATGCAGAGGAAGTTATTTTGGCTACCCAAAACTAATTTAAGGGCCAACCAGCCTAAATTTGAGTGGTTTCTATAATGTTTCATGTTGATATTGGCCAGGCAATGCAGAGTACATGCTGCTAGTATATATGTGTGTGTGTGTGTGTGTGTGTGTGTGTGTGTGTGTGTGTGTGTGTGTGTGTGTGTGTGTGTGTGTGTAGGGGATGTTTGAATGTCTATCTCTCTGTCTGTCTGCGTGTCTGTATGTTTGTACCATCATTTTAGCCAAACCTGTCGGTGGATTTTATGAAATTTGGCATGATGATAGGTTTTGACCAAACTTAAAACATGGGCAAAAAAATCTGGGAATGGTTACCATGGTAACTAGAAAAAGTACCCAAAAAATGTATTTTTTATAGGAAAACTCTTGGAGCTACAGATCTAAAATTCGGTATTCCTATATAACTTCACTCTGGGAGTAACCAAGGCTGTGTCCCACCTGGCCACACTTCTTTCTTTTCCTGTGTTATGCTAAAAATATCTAAAATGGTATATCAGCAAAAGTATTTAAACCCCTAAGGAGTTATACCATGAACCTATATATATTTGGAATCAATATAATCTGGGAAATGTTTTTAGTACATGTATATGATTATACCCATTTCTGTGTTCATGCCAGGCCAAAAAAAAAAACAACAAAAATGGTACTTTGGTTATACAAATCCTTGAAGTGACAGACTAAAGACATAGTATGCATACACAAATTAACTTTAGGAGTAACATGGGCAGGATCCCCCCTTGCTACACCACTTCCCATTCTTGTGTAAAGAAAAAAAGTGTCACAAAAAAAAAAAAAAAAAAAAAAAAAAAAAAAATTCTGAATAAAGTTTTACCTTAGGAGTTTGATTCACAAAGCCATTCTAATATATATTTTTTAGTCCATAAGTATGTATGCGTGTATGTTTGTATGTTTGTGTTTAGGCATCAAGGCCAAACACTGGTACCAAAATGGCCAAAATTTGGCAATTTTTTCTCAAAGAATCCGAGTGAACATTACTTAACACATGGGGGCATAGTAGTGGGTGTGGTTTTTCAATAGCCACACGCACGCACGCACGCACGCACGCACGCACGCACGCATGCACACACGCATGCACACACGCATGCACGCACGCATGCACACACGCATGCACACACGCATGCACACACGCATGCACACACACACACACACACACACACACACACACACACACACACACACACACACACACACACACACACACACACACACACACACACACACACACACACACACACACACACACACACACACACACACACACACAGAGAGAGAAAGTTATTTAGGCACAAAAAAGTTAATCATAAACAAATGAAGTAAAGAGTTGGCATGTGGTCTCCAGGTACCCAGACAGCATTACTAACAACATATGGGTGTGGATTGGCCATAGCCACCACACACACTGGAAGTTGTTTTGGCAATTAAAAGCTAATTGAACGACCAACAAGTCTGAAATTTTGAATGAGGTTTCCAAACAACTGCGTGAGCATTACTAATCATATGTGTTTGTGTAAAGGAGTGTGGTCTGGTCAATGTCACACCCATAATAGGGCATTATGCCTGCCAAAGACTCAATTTATGGAACAATCAGGCTGAAATTTGGTATATGAACTTCAAGTAACTTTTTGAGCATTATTAACCACATTTAGATGTGATAATATGTGTGGCTTTTTATTAGCTACACCCACAGGGAGTTGTGTTAGCCACCAAAAGCAAATTAAAGGACCAACCAGGCCAAAATTTATGAGGCTTCTATTATTTTTATGTGACATTGGTCAGGCAATGCCGGGTATATGCTACTAGTCTCCTTTTTATACAAAAGAAGATGTCTCTATGTCTGTCTGTGTGTCTGTCTGTCTGCATGTTTGTACCATCATTCTTGCCAAACCTTTGAATGGATTTCTTTCAACTTTGGCATACTGATAGATTTTGGCCTAACTTAAATATGGTCTTAAAAATATCTGAGAAATGCTTACTGTGGTAAAAAGAAAAAGTTAAATATGGTACTTTGCCCAGGAAAACACTTAGAGTTACAGATCTACAACTTGGTATGCATGTATGACTTCACTCTGGGAGTAAGACAGGCTAGACCCCACCTGGTTATATCTCTTCCTTTCCCTGTGTAAGTCTAAATATGCCAAAAATGGTATTTCAGCAAAAACACTTGGACCAAGGGAGTAAAACCCTTGAACCCATATGTATTTGGAATCAATGTGGTCTGGGGAATGTTTTAAGTGCATGAATAGGACTACACTTATTTCTGTTCTATGTTATGCCCAAAAAAAGTCAAAAATGGTACTATGGCCAGTCCTTGTAGTGACATACTTGATGTATAGTATACATACACAACTTGACTTTGGGAGTAACATGGGCGGGATCCCTCCTGGCTACACCTCCTCACTGTGGTGTGTAAAGAGAAAAAGTGCAAAAAAAATGGAATTGAATAAAGCTTGGACCTAAGAATTAGATCCACAAACATACTTCATCATTTTGTATATATATGTTTGTATGTATGTGTGTCTAGACATCACGGCCAAACGCTTGGACTAAAAAGGCCGGAAGTGGGCTTGTGCTATCCAAATACTTAAGTGAGCATTATGAAACAATATGGAGGAGATGGTGGTTGGCATTATTTTTCTATAGCCACACCCATATGAAGTTATTTAGGCTGAAGAAAGTTAACCAGTCACCATCACTCAGTAAAGTCTTGTTGACAATACTAACAGGTTCATACCTCTCTCTAGCAATACCAGGTTCCTAGTATTTTCTTTTATCAACACTGGTATAGTGCTGAACACACTTCACATCACCTGTATGTTTGAATATTATGCTAGGCTGATTAATTGGTTTGCTTCTACCTCTTATAGAAACAGGACATTATATTATATGGTATGGTGCTTTGTTGTCATTTTCCCTTTTCAATGTCTTACAACAAACAGAGGATAAAGAGGAGCAAAAGAGCTGCTAGCAACTAAACTCATAATAGTGAACATCAAAAAGAAACCATAAGACTATTGCAAATTATGAGCTGCTTGAAGCCAAGCCTTCTGAAGGTTTTACGTGAACCAAGGTGGAACACATTGGAATGAAACTGTGTGTAGTGCGGATGTGTGGAACCATTTCAGACATAGATGAAATGGTTTTAGTGTACAATGTTGACAGGCCTTAAGAGAAAGGATAATGTCAAATATCATATCATGCATGTATCTTTCAGTTAGCAATGCTGTTGAGGAGTAAGTTTTTCCTACTCTGTTAATATTCACCAAGCCTACTTTGTGGAATACGTGAGCTGTGACATGTTTAGAAGTATAATCAGATAGAGAAGAAATTCTTTCAAGACTTTGTGACTTCCCTAAAAATACTGGAAAAGTTTGACACAGAAATCTTGAGTGCCCACTATGCTAATCAATGGTCTGCATGGAAGAGCACTGAGGAGAATCATGGGTGAAGGGGCAGATGGACTAAAGTTTCTGGACACCATCAGTATGTGAACATATAAAAATGTTGTTTGTTGATAGCATAGATTTGTAATTGATATTTGACACACACAAAGGATTATCTTTATTGGAATTGTGTAAATTGTGTGTGTAGTAAATATCAAACATGTTAATTAAATTTACATATTTCATAGAATCACATGTTTCTCTGGATATAATTATTTTTAGAACAATTCTGTTAAAATTGCTAGTTCATCTTTGAGTTCATTAGCAGGAGTAAATTGTCAGTGTCATTGACAACACCACCAGAGTTAATATCCACTCTTTTGCTTCAAGTTGACATATTTACAGCAAAATCTTGGCATACATTTCTTTATAGTAGTTGGCAATATGGAACACCATACATGGCAACATACCTTGTAAAATATATATACTTCAATTACCATATTTGGAAGTACTACAGTTACATGTAAAGTGAAATAAACTTTTCAAAAAATATTATCATTGTCCAGAAAACAAATTCAAGTGGACATTTCAAATGATCAACACATTATTTACGGATATAGTAGTCATATTCAGAAAGCTAGACTAAACTGTTAGCTTGCAATACCACATGCCTGCAATTTTGTCCTTTCTAGCAATCACAACATATGAACATTTCTTTAACTTTTTCTATTTAACTAGTCATATTACTACCCAGCTTACCTCTAATGTGTAAGTATGGTAGCCCAGTTACTTGCTGACGTGTGATTTCATGTGACCTTATGATATCACAAACATATTACCACCTAGAAAATTAATCGAAATGGTAGATCAGATCTGGAGTGGTAGTTCAGTTACTTGTAGACATGATATTAGGAGTGGCAGGGTAGTTGTTTGTGGACTAAAGATTGGGAGTGGTAGGCCAGTTACTTGCAGGAGAAAGATTAGGAGTTGTAGTCCATTTACCTGCAGACAGGAGATTAGGAGTGTTAGCCCAGTTATTTGTAGATGGTAGATTAGGAGTGGTAGGCCAATTACTTGCAGAAGGAAGATTAGGAGTGGTAGGCCAGTTACTTTCAGAAGAAAAATTAGGAGTGGTAGACCAGATATTTGCAGAAAGAAGATTAGGAGTGGTAGGCCAGTAACTTGCAGAAGGAAGTTTAGAAGTGGTAGTCCCTTTTCTTGCAGTAAATGGTAGTACAAGTTAAATAGGCCCAGTGACTTGCAGACAGAAGATAGGAGTGGTAGCCCTGTTATTTCCTGAGGGGAGATCAGCAAAAACACAGATATGCTTATCTTGATTAGTTGGGGGTTTTTTTACTACCAACCTGCAGGAAGAATAATATCCTGAAATCCTGAGCATGTGTTCTTCAAGAAGTTCTCTGGGATGGCAAGTGGTCCTGGCTGTTTTTTATTGTTGTTGTTTTTTTTATTTATATATAATGAGATATCATTCTTGATCTGGTTAATACCATTTCAGAAAAAAATTCAAAAGTATATCAGACAGTAGAAGAAGTGGAAAAGTATATAAAAGCAAACTTTTA
Source organism: Lycopodina hypogea (assembly GCA_963969325.1). NCBI lineage: Eukaryota > Metazoa > Porifera > Demospongiae > Poecilosclerida > Cladorhizidae > Lycopodina > Lycopodina hypogea. Next base: position 3,926,907 of record OZ017784.1, on the reverse strand, counting down.
ATGAGTGGCATTGATAAGGGGGAAAAATTTTTTTTAAGTTCGTTAGTGTATTTATCTCTCCTCAAGATCCACCAGTTTTGTAAGTAAACCTAAAGTCAGCACTCTTTCAACCTTGTCAGTTTATTCCACAAATATTTTTACACCTACAGACCAGATTGGAAGTCCTTGCTACTATGAGATTTAAACTATTGTAGCAAAATATTTTATTTCAGAGTAGCTACCATCATACATATATTTCAACTTCACAAATATTATTAAATGGAGTCACCATATATATATATATATATATATTCATTTCATTTCATTTACCACTATCTTTGTTTACTTGTACTATACACAAACCTTTTTTTAAGAGGTTTGTAATAATGGAACTCTCTATAAACCATTCTTTTGAACTTTCCCAGGCACCCATTTAACCTAAAGTGTGTACTCCCAAAATAATCATTATATATATGGCAATGACAAAAAGTGTCACTCCCTCTCAGAAAATAGGGGTGTTACAACCATTACTGAATGGGGTGAACAGATGCAGATTTTAAGTTCATTTTTACTTCAATCTTCATGGCATGGCCACTTATACCAGCACCACATAAGTAGGTGACACTTTCATATCACATTCCTTTAGTACGCCTTCAAAGAATTAATATCTTAAAGGAATCTAAATAAGAAGAGGTTACAGCTACTATGAGGAAAAAAGTAGAACGGCTAGAAAAAATTTGTTAAAAACTTTTGGAAGCTGATGAACAGAGTAAAATAAAGGAGAAAAAAAATAGAAATGTCTTAATTTTAAGAGCTCACTACATAGAGAAGAAATGGGGGGGGGGGGGGGGGGGAAATGTATATATATTTATATATATATATTGACACTAAATAGAGAACCAATGAGAAGGTATTTAAGTCTAACACATGGTGCTATGCCTAGAAAATTTGTGATGACAGTTAAAATGCATCCTACCTAGATTGCTGTTCAAGCCATTCCTATTCAACCTTCTCTGGAAGTTTCAAGAATGATGTGTTTGCTCTGTCTTTTTGGGTAGCTTAAGTGCAGCATGTATCCAGTAGGTATGACTCCCTGGAGTGTGATATATCATCAATAATGCCATCCATCATAAAGAAAATACTGAGGAAACATCCTTCCACCTCTTCCCCAGGCAATGATAGAATCACTTATGACCATCTAAAGATGATTCCTTCAACCTATCACTTTCTGGCCACTCTGTTTTCAAAAGTGCTTCTTTGTCCTCATATCCCTCCAACGTTGTGGACTCATAGCAAGATTGATAATATCCACAGAAATGTGATACCACAGACCCTGCAAAAGTGGCCTATTTGCATTAATTGCTATAGTATTTACTAAACCAGTGTTTTAGACCAGGTGAAATAATTGTATGAAACACTTGGATGAGGTCAAACTTGTGGTATTATGTACAATTATATTGGATTTCTATTCAGTGAGAGGACTTACTTGTGACCACATAGTTCCACATAGTAAGAGGATTTAGTTGTAACTAATTAGTGGTAATAACAAACTTTTGTGTTCCTGAACAGTAAATAATTAAGAAAATAATCCATTCATTAGCAAAACTGTTTGACATATACTGCCCTCCTCCCCCCCCCCCCCCCCCCCCCCCCCCCCAAACCATTCTCAGTGTTCCTTGACTTGCGTGCATTGGTAAAATGTGAGTGTTAATGATGCACTAAGTTACAATTTCAGAGTGCATGACAACAGAATTTTGAGGAACTCTACTTGGAGGTTTCTATTACTGCATCATCTCTAAGGCTGTCTTCTTGGAGTTATTGATCAGGAAAACAAAGATAGGAGACCAAATTTTCTATGATATAGAAGTATTATAGTGGAAATTTTTTCATCAAAATGAGATTAACTTAATTAAAAATAAGAAAAAAAAATTTTTTTTAAACACCAAGCAAAAATACATATAAATTCTATGAAATGATTGGTTGGTTGCTGAAAGTGGCCATTCCAAAATTATCTGTGTATATAAGCTTCATTATCCAATAGGGTAATATTTATTGTAACAGCCAAACTATGCCCATAGCCACACCCACATGGATCTAATAACACATCCAGTCACATAGAAACCACACTCTTGCTTTGCTTGACTAGCCAATATAAAATTTTATGATCCTAGTGTATCTTTGTGAGCATGGCTGTGTTGTTTTGCCACAGTCTAACCCAACCACAGGAGCCTATTAATAGAGATATTGGTCCAGGAAAGACCAATTTAATTGAATTGCCAAACCTCAACAATTTAGAATGATAGCTCTCCTTCAGTCACTTGCTTTATTCTGAGCCAATCGGACTGGAATTGGTGTGTTGTCTCATATAACGGAGTGTTTTTACTCCATTGTGGGAGTGATTGTGAGTGTGGTTTGGCCTAGAACCATTAGAGTCTGTGTAAACTAAGTGTGAATGCCAGCACTTACATGTTCCCTCCAAGTTGGCACCTGCTAATCATACTTTAGCTACCTGTACAACTTTCCTACTTTGATGGATCAATAACATTATGAAGCAGTGATAGGTGCACTGGTATTTCTTTAATTTAAAATTATTATTTTTTAATATTATCCTTTCAAATAAATGGAGAGCATCACTGCCAAACAACTGCTAACAAATCACATGTAGCAAAAGAGGGAGGAAATACAATTCTCCTCCCTACAAATCCCATTCTGGGTTGGCTTTATATGAAGTTTTTTGCAATGCTTGGAATCCCAGGCTGGCATAAAAGGAAGCAAATATAAGCTCCCTTCCTACAAATACTGATCTAGCTTGGCTTTATATCAGGTTAGTTGCAAGGCTTTGAATCCCTTGTGGGTTAGTTTATGCCAAAACAACAGAATCAACCATGCTCTTTCATCCTTTCTTGGAGAAGACACATTATTCACCTGATAGGCTTTATACAGACATAATCTTAATCATGCTCTGAATTTTATATGAAACACCATTTCATATCAACACAAAGATAACTCAAACCCCACCCACCAAACACTACTGTTAACTTTGTAAGAGTTTATTTTCAATTGAAATATTTATTTCCTAATGCACATTAACATTTCAACTACAAAATGAAATCATTTAGTCAATATAGTAAAGTCAAGGATATCTTTGTTGCATTAAAATGAATTTGATTACTTCCCGATCATCATGGCAACAAATTCTAAACAACAAAAAAGATACAAAATTTATCAACTCCATAACAGTTTAGCAATTGGGTGTTCACCTTCATAATTGATTTGACCATCACCATCTATGTCAGCCACTCGGATCATCTCAGCCACCTCTTCCTTGGTCAGGTTCTCCCCAAGGTTGTTCATAACATGACCCAACTCTGCAGCAGAAATGAAGCCATTCCCATCCTTGTCAAACACCCTGAAAGCTTCCCTGATCTCATCTTCCCTGTGTGCCTCCTTCATTTTTCTAGCCACCATGGTTAGGAATTCAGGGAAATCAATAGTTCCACTGCCATCAGCATCTGCCTCACTGATCATGACTTGAAGCTCTGCTTCAGTGGGATTCTGGCCCAGAGACCTCATGACTGTGCACAACTCCTTCCTGGTGATAGTGCCATCACCGTCCTTATCAAAGTAAGAAAATGCTTCTTTGGCATCAGCGATTTGCTCCTCCGTCAACTGGTCCGCCTATAGGGTGGTTAGTTAAAAAAGCAACAACAAAAAAAATTTTAGAAACCTTTAATTTTCCCAGCAGAAAACTGACCATTATTACAATTCCAGCGAGTGAACGCACTGCCCAAACAATGTCCCTGGAAAAGAAGAAAAAATACTCCGAATGCGTGTTGATTCAGGGGTCAAACCTTTTCAGTGTTTTTAGTTGCAGGCTTCCTGCTATGCAGCAGGCATATGAATATTTGATTGGTCAGCCTTCCCAATCAACCTTGCCCCCTTTTTTGGCTTCACTTCCTGCTAGACATGAACAACCATACCTGAGGTGACAGTGTATAAGGAGACCTGGTGTTAGCCTGGGGAATAATCTGAATAACCTCGTAGTCGACACCTTACCAACCACCCATGTAGTTCCCCAAACAGAACAGAGCCATGTGTATTTTAGTTCAATACATCAGAAATGAGCTACTTAAGCATTCAGCTATTTAGCTACTTGGTCAAATTTATTAAAAAGTAATGTCAGAAATACAAAAAGTAAAGGAATAGAGGAGGTAGAGGTGGGTACATAATTTGTGATAGATGGCAATATTATCATAGCCTCCTTTGTGGCATTGGCTTGTATTCTTGACATTAAATTTCATTGTAGCATTGTTTCAATTAGTGAAATTATCACATAAATGCTGCTTTAGCATTATGGTCCAGTTTTGTTTCTTTTTCAATGAATTCATTAACAACATTGAAATGCCCTATTCATGCTGTCAAGGCTTGTAGCTTCTCTGAACAATAAAAGATCTCCCTTTCCTATAAGAATTTATTTCCTTACTTATTTATACTAGTAATGTAGTCCATCCTACAGAAGGAAACAACAGAGATGTTGAGGGGGGCACTTCATGTTTCCAAGTCAAAACTGTCCTTTGTGCTTGAGAGAAATCAGAATAAAAATAAGAAAAGGAAAGAGTTGGGCACTATTTTTCTAACTTTGGTAGACTTTTTGTGTTTAGATATTGTAGTTAATAATGCTCAACCACTTGGTGGTTACCTATGCATAAAATTGAGCTACCAGTTACACTTCCATTAAGCTTTTTTTCTCAAAAAAAAAATGCTCTTCAAGCTAGGATTTATTCCATCCTATCTTCACCAAACTTTACCTAATACCATCCTTGGTGAACTCCATCAACCCCAGAAAAATTAAACCTGGTACCTAAGCATCTGGGAGGGCATAAACAAACAAAGCCATTAATTATAGTAGTACTAGCATCATATACCTGGCTTTGCTCAAGATATAATGAAGTGCCCACACAAAACAATGTGGCCTAGTTTTACCCAACCCAGTTCCATACCAGATTCAAGTCGTTTGTGTGCTTCTAGGTATGGTACATGAATTTGATACTATAAGTACCATATATAGGTTGCATAATTTTTGGCATTTTTGATCTGGCATGTGGATAGGAAAAGATATGAAGGGTATCCAATTTGTTCACTGAAAGCCATCTATTCTGTAGGATGTGCCAACCCTGAAGTGTGGGTTATCATTATATGGTGGATTCATTTGTAAGAGGGTGGCATTTCCAAGTGTGACCTCACCTATGTCTCAAAGTTGTTTAAGCTACACTTCCTGCATTTTCAACCTCATCATCCTTTAGAAAGTGCTGTGAATGGAAATAAGTACACTTAGTAGAAAATTCAATCATAGGTAATTCAAGCCTCTTTATTCAGAGTAATTTTTTTTTTAAATGTAACTTATGATTCAAGACCAGCATTAACAGATGGTTTCAGCTCAAAATCATTTCTTTTTATCCCTACTTCTTTTTAGCTTACAAAAAAAAAAATTCATGAACACATTATATTTACTTTTCTAACCATCTCCTATATATATATATATAAAAGGAGATGTCTGTCTGTCTGTCTGTGTCTGTCTGTCTTTCTGTCTGTCTGTCTGTCTGTCTCTCTGTCTGTCTGTCTGTCTGTCTGTCTGTCTGTCTGTCTGTCTGTCTGTCTGTCTGTCTGTCTGTCTGTCTGTCTGTCTGTCTGTCTGTCTGTATGTATGTATGTTTGTACCATCATTCTGACCAAACCTGTAGATGGATTTCTCTGGAACTAGGTGTGATTATAGGCTTTGACCCAACTTCAAACAGAGGCAAAAAAATTTTGGAAATAGTTACCATGGTAATGAGGAAAAGCCAAAAATGGTATTTTTGCCAGAAAATCTCTAGGACTAACAGATATAAAACTTTGCATATGTAACTTCAATTCGATATTAACTTGGGCTGGGTCCCACTTGGATACACTTCTTCTTTTCCCTGTGTAAGGCCAAAAAAATGCCAAAAGTGGTATTTCAGCAACCAAAAAACCTAGGGATTACACCCATGAACCCATATATATTTGGAATCGATATAATCTGTGGAACATTTTAAGTACATTTATATGACCACACCCTTTACTGTTTTAATGTCGGGCTAAAAAGATGCAATAAAACGGTACTTTGACCAGACAAACCGTTGGAGGAACAAGAATTAATATATGGTATGCACAAACAACTTGACATTTGGAGTAGCGCAGGTGGAATCCCTCTTGGCTATACCTCTTTCCATTGGTGTGTGAAGCAAAAAATGCCAAAAAAAAGATATTCTGAATAACGCTTGGACCGAAGGATTTAGATCTACAAACACACTTTGATATATATTTTTGGTTCATACATATGTGTAGGCATCACAACTAAACACTGGGACTAAAAAGGCTAAAATTTGGCATGTACTCCAAGAACCCGGGTGAGCATTATTAAACACATTGGATATGGCAATGGGTGAAGTTTTGTCATAGCCACACCTACACTTATTAATGGACTAATCAGGCTGAAATTGGGCATATGGAGTCCAAGTATCCCAATGAGCATTATTAACAATGATCAGGTGTGGTAATGTGTGTGGTTTAGTATTAGCCACACCCACAGGATATAGTTATGGCTGCCTAAAACTAATTAAATGGCCATCCATGCCGACATTTGAGTGACTTCTATAATTTTTTATGTTGAAATTGGTCAGGCAACGGCGGGTATATGCTGCTAGTACATTATAAATATATATTGGAACATATGAAAGGTTTTCCTTCAATCACAGCTTCAATATTTGCACTATATGTCATTGTCTGTAATTGAAATGGGAATATAGAACATTTTCAGCAAACCCAGGATGAATAGTCAAAATGGAAAGTTTCACATTGCATCCTGTATGAATGCACATCTAGTTAGAAATTCTCTGTGCTACTGGTGTGTCAGGCCTGCAGGTTCATCATGGGGCACACAGACTGTGGTCCTCCCAAGGATGAAATATCTTATGGTAAGGATTGCAGACCCAGATATTCACTCTCCAGGTGTGGCTTGCAAGAACAATGGAAATTGGAATACAGCTATCCCAATCAGATATTCTCTTATAAATCTGTTATCATAATTCACTAGTTGGAGCAATACTGCTTGGGAAAACTCTACATTATTAATTGATCAGCCTCCTTTAAATAAGTTGGCATCTGACCAACTGAGATAAAAATAAACACTATAATGTATAATCAAATGATCAATCATCTATTTATAATTATGCAAGTGTGTGTGCAAGTAAGCTTGTTTCTACTCAGGTTAGTAATCTACATGTAACAAATCAACTCAATAATTTTGAAATTAACTCAATAAATAACAAATCATGAGATATTATCTACAAATAGCAATGTACTCAGATCCATAATCAAACAAATTCTGTATGTGCTTATCTGTTTAAACTACCAATTCTTCAATGATTTCTTATTAAACATTGGAGCAATGGGAGAATTTGAAGAAAATGGGGCAAAAAAGTATGGGAGAAAAGGGGCAAAAAATCAGTACTATGGGCACTTTTTTTGGTCCACCTAGCATGTACTGTAGTCACCAAAGTTTCTGCTCATAATACATATTTTTATAAACTTTTATAACAAATATAAACATGGGATTAGGTCAAAATATTTTTAAAGTATCATTTTTAACTTTCTTTTTTTGGATATTTTAACCTTACACTCAAAAAGAAAAAGGTATGGCCAGGTGGAACCCACCCCATGTAATTGGCAAAATCCAGTTGTGTCTGCATGCCAAAGTTTTAGGCCTGCTGCTTCGTTCTTCTTTTTTTGGAAAAGTACTATTTGGGGGGGGGGTTGGAATGCAGAAAGGGGTGTGGCCATATAGACATACTTATGACTGTTCCCAAGTGACACTGATTCTACATCTATATCGATTTGTGGGCCTAACTTCAATGGTTTAAGCATGAATCATGGGATACATAGACAGATAGAGAGACAGATAGGGAGATAATTCACACTTTATAGTATACTAGTGAAACACTCGACCTATGAGTGGTTTTTTGGCCCACTCTTGGTTGGCTGTAGTCACAAAAATGCCTGCTTGGGCTATATATGTTCTGGATTTTTAGAACAAAAGTGGGCATGTCATTAGATGAACTTTTTTTTATTATTTTTTTTTTATTTTAGCATTACACACAAAGAGGAAGAGGTGTGGTCAGATGGGATCGACTTCATGTTATTTGCAGAGTCAAGTTTTGTCCGTATGTCAAAATTTTAGGCCTCTAGCTCCTTTCATTTTTCTGGTAAAAGTACCCTTTTGGCATTTGGTAATACAGTAGTGAGTGTGGCCATACAGATATGCTCATGAAGTTCAAGTGGTGATACTAATTCTGAATATATATGGGTTTGTGGGACTAGCTTCATTGTATTTTCTCACTAAAGTACCATTTTTGGCATTTTTTTAAAATAGAGAAAGGAGTGTAGCCATATACACCTCATTACGTTCCCCTGGTGACACCGATACTAAATACATGGGTTTATTGTTTAACTTCAAATATTCAAGCGTAAATCACAATACACAAGCAGATAGGTAGACAGAGGGGGCAACAGATAGACACACTATCAGCACTATATATAATACTAGCAAAACACCAGCCCCATGAGCAATTTTCAACAAAAATATATACTTCGAAGACTTATGTTGTAGGTTTTCAAAACAAAAGTGAACATGTGATTAGGTCAAAGTGTTTAAGTACTAATTTGACTTTTTTGGCCTTACACACAAGGAGGAAGAGGTGTGGCAAGATGGGACCCACCCTATGTTATTCGCAGAGTCAAGTGGTGTCTGCATTCTAAAGATTTAGGCTTGTAGCACCATTCTTTTTCTGGCAGAAGTATATTTTTGGATTTTTTTGGGAATTCAGGAAATGGTGTGGCCATATAGATATACTTATGACATTCCCCTAGTGACACTTTCTAAATAGATATAGGTTCGTGAGTCTGGCTCCATTCTATTTTCTGGCAAAGGTAATATTTTTGTATTCTTTTACATATAAAATGAGTGCAGCCACTAAACATAGTGATGATGTTGTGACAATGATTCAAAATATATACATGGGTTTGTTGTCTAATTTCAACCGTTCAAGTATTAGGCACAGACAGACAGACAGACAGACAGACAGACAGACAGACAGACAGACAGACAGACAGACAGACAGACAGACAGACAGACAGACAGACAGACAGACAGACAGACAGACAGACAGACAGACAGACAGACAGACAGACAGACAGACAGACAGACAGACAGACAGACAGACAGACAGACAGACAGACAGACAGACAGACAGACAGACAGACAGACAGACAGACAGACAGACAGACAGACAGACAGACAGACAGACAGACAGACAGACAGACAGACTATTCACACTTTACAGTATAGAATATATATATAACTATATACATATATTTAAATATGTGTGTGGTTTTTCTTCATAGCCACACCAACAGAAAGCTGTTTTGAATGCCAAAAGCTAATTAATGGACCAAGCATGCTAAAATTTCAATGATCTTATTATGTTTCAACAAAATGGCATGGCAATACTGGGTATAGGCTTGTAGTCTTATATATTAATGCACTTGTCTATCCATCCATTTTTCACGTTGCTCAAACAATTAAAAACATTTTAAAAGTTTTTATTAGTGTCCTTGTGAGCCTCAGAAGTCCACCAAAAAGTTCAGGAAGGAGGTTGGAATAAGGTGAAGTTACTGGAATGTAAGAACTGAGCACCAGCAAGGGAAATTCTCTATCCAGGAGAGAGTTCATTTTTGAGACACCTTACCATATCCCTAATTTTATCGATTTAGAAAAATTAATTAGTTTCCCTAGACAACACTATGCCTACACTGTGATAAATATTCACTAAAAGAATTTATTGTAATGGAAACCAAGAGTGCAGCAATGAGGTCTGAGACAGAGAAGAGGACTGATAATTATAATCATGGAGTGGCAAGGAAATTGTAGAAAAAGACAAGGGGGCTGAAATTTTCAAGTAAACACAAGATGAAGAACTAAGCCGGTGGTAAGCATTGACTTAATCACAGACTCAACACAGCTAAAAAGGGCTTCGCAGTGTGAAATAGAAAAGCATAATCAGGCAAAAATATTCTTTTGGATTCTATAAATCTTATTTGCAGATGAAACATTTTTAGATATGATTTAATCTCTGCTTGATTGCTTGTCAAAAAAATTGTTCAACAGTGATGGAATAAAACATCAAATATACTTTATTGTATAGCCATATTGTTCTAGCTATATTGTTTGTATGCTAATGTAGAATGCTTCTCTTTATCCTTGTGCAGTTTCTCCTCTTCTCTGTCTCCCTGTGCCTTTTCATGTCCAGGTTAATGTTCCACCTTTCTTTTTAGACTTCTTGTAGATTCAGACATTGTATCCATGGCAAAGTCACTGCCAAAGCAGGTAAACATGGACTCTGCCATGAATTGTAGTAACTATTTCACCCAAAAGTGTCCACTCTTACATGGATTCTTCTGGTATCCATGGTATTCAAAAATTAACTTTATTGCTACTGCATGGAAGACCTTGAAAGTGCACCATCAGAGGCAAGGAACTTTGCGCTCCTATCAGGATCACAAACTGCATGCCTCCACACTATGCTCACATTAAATTTAAGGCTGAGAGCCCACTCGGTGGGCATCTTCAGTCATTCTTTTTTCAGAATTTCCTCATCCACAAATACTACTAGTCCACCTTAGTCCATGACACGAGCCTCTTCTTCTACCAACAAGATGATTGAGTCATTAAAGATTCACAATGTGAACTTCTTGGGCTCTGATATCTAGCTCGATACCCTAACAACATTGTCCAGCTTGGTTAAGTCATATCCAGAAAAGCAATTAATGACCTGGCACATTTTTTTTCCATGCAGTCTTCAAGTCCACTTCACGAAAGGGTGTCTGCAGGTAAGGAAGCATCATTTACTTGAAAGTTTGAAATAATACTTAATTTTTTGATAATTAACACAATATAATGAATCTAAATGTATACTAGGAATAGGTGTCCACTGGAAGTTGTCACATTTGCAAATGTTATGACATGGAACTGTGTCTCACAAATCACCAAACCAAAGACTAAAAAAAAAATAATAATATACATACATGCATACATACATACATGCATGCATGCATGCATACATACATACATACATACATACATACATACATACATACATACATACATACATACATACATACATACATACATACATACATACATACATACATACATACATACATACATACATACATACATACATACATACATACATACATACATACATACATACATACATACATACATACATACATACATACATACATACATACATACATACATACATACATACATACATACATACATACATACATACATACATACATACATACATACATACATACATACATACATACATACATACATACATACATACATACATACATATATAGAAATCAACTACTCACTGTCCACTTGAAATGAATAAATAAAATTTAAAAAGGACTATAATAAAGAAGGAAAAGTATATACAGTGGGGGGGGGGGGGGGGGGGGCTAGTGACTACCAGAAAAAATGACAGAAAGAACAAAATATACTCTAAGGTCACCCATTTCTATTCACTATAACAGAGAAACTGCTCCATCTCTAACCCTCCACCTGACAACATTAAAAAGCATGTAATATTAGTAGGAGCAATTTGCAGGGTTGTGATAGATCTTGATACTTTAGTAGAAAAATAAAATTTTTTATTCGAAATTAATTGTGATAAATATCTGATGCTTATGGGAAACTATCTTTCTCAATGCTAAAAAATTAATAAATAAGCACCACTTCCAAACAATCCATTATTTTTATGAGTCTAGACGTACCAGCACAAAATGGAGGAAAACAATTAATCTTCACTTCTGGAGTTGATGTACACTTATGTTTGGAGATAGTGAAGATTTCAATAAACATCACAGCTCCATCTCCAATCCTCCACCTGACCATATAAAAAAAGGAAAATATTGGTATGAGTGATTGAATGCAGGTAAATCAATTAGTCAATATGACAAATGTGCAATCCATAATTGTGTTGATACTATACAGTGTGAAATGATAAAGCTCACTCTATTGCACTAGTGGCATTGCTACTTTATTCCACTAAAAAAAATTTTCTAACCTTCTTGGCTCAGTACCAGTGACTATGGGGCTGTGACTGACCTTGATCCCTCAGTGAAAAATTAGATTTTCAAATCAAAGTAGTTGTGATAATAATTGTCTGATGCTGATGTGGAGAATTTTCTTGATGCCAAAAATTAGCAAAATAAGCACAAATTGTAAATTATTACTTGGATTCATGAATCTAATTATACCATGGGGCATTATGGAGCTTTAAAGAGAAATTACAAACTCAATGAATCAGCCTTCTAAAGAGAGGAGAGTAGGATTTTGTGATTGCATATTCAGTCAGGATAATTCCACAGAATAGAAGTATCTACATATCTTTTTTGAAGTTACCATAAAATTAAATGCAGAAATGTTTCCTTGAAATTACAAATCCCATCACCCACAGCAGGTAGTTGGCATGGCATGGACAGAGAAAATATTCCAACCTCGACCACATTCTTTTAAGGCTTTTTTTTTATGGAAATATATTTTGCTGCTTTGGAGTAAGAAAGAAGCATGCTATGAAAACCAAACTTGAAGAGGTTACTCAGGAAGTCAAGTATAAGAGGTATGCCACTTTCAGCTTCCTAAGAGGTTTCCATTATGGTGAGTCATTATTTTGATGCAATTTTTTTTTTTTGTTCTTGGGGTATGCAAAAGTAGTGTACAAATTCCGTGAACAAATTTTTGTGTACAAATTTTGGTGCAAAAATTTTTGTGTACCAATGTTAAACCCAATATCACTACACTCTTGCCAGCCACTCTAGCACTTTCTTTGCTTCATGAGACTATTACAAATTAGTGGATACCTAACCATTACTGTTCTTCATAAATTATGTCTTCAAAAGCCCCAAGAAGGTGGTGCCTCAAATTTAATGCTTATTTGACCAAAATTTGTTCAACATAAATTTTTCTTTGAGTAACCCAAGTTCCCTACAGGTTTGTAATAGCTCATTCCTGATCTAGCAGACTATTCAAGTATCTCTAGTATACTAGGATATACTACTGCTTTACTTAAAGTAATAGTGCTTTATATCTAGCCCTAACATGCCCTGGGACCCCAAAAGTGTGATAGATAGTCCTACAAGTAATCAACATATTTAGTGCCATCTCTCCAGACTGCTCTCTCTAGTATTTACCCTCCATTATTTTGATATATTCTATTATACACTCAAACTCCCCTTATCAGGACTCCCCACATCCGCTCCCCCTTGCCTTCCCAAGCTGCAGATAATTGACTGAGTTCAAGATCACCTCCACATCCTGTACTGTTGGTTTTTCTTTCATGTTTTTCATTGTTTTTTTATATTCTTTTTATGAACTTAGCTTTGCAAGATGAAAAAGAGATAACTGTGCAATCTGCTAGTTGTGTATTTGAGGAGCTAAGGGTTTCTTTATGTCTTGATCAATGGATACCTGGCCAACAGAAATAGTGTGTGATGCCTCTAAAGGAGAACATTGAATTGTTCATGAGCTAGACAAAGGAATTTCAAAGGACTATTGTTTAAAAAATAATAATTTGGATTGCACTGAAGCATTCTATGCCTCAGACATCAAACTGATCACATACTCCACTCGGACTATTTTTTTTACAATGAATTTTTATTTAATGAAGATCCCACACTTGGAAAGTATATTCCAAATGTGGAACCACATGGCCAATGGACATTTCCAGATATTCAAGTTGCTTATCTTATTCAACAACATGGAAGATAAAGATATTATGTCATATAATAGATAATAGACAGCGATTTCCCATACATTAATTCAACAAGCTGCCTGTGAAGCTTCATAGAGAAAAGTTAACACTTTATAAAATTGCAGAAAGAATATAGGCCTTACGAAATATAAACTGACTGACTTTGGACTGGGTTAGTTCTCCACACAGGATGAATTTGGGTAAAAGTATTATTCAATTAAATATCAATGTTTGATACTGCAATAGATGTTGCTTTATTCTGCTAAGCTTTAGAAAGATTGACATCGGTTGGCAATATTGATGTATCATTTATTATTTTAATGATTTTCTTGGTATGTAAAGATCAGGTATGGGACATATTTTAAATAAAAATATTTCAAATATGTATGGAAATGCAAAACATGTATTTTTTATTTGTATTGAAATACAAAATACTTAATTGTGTTAAGATGCTAAAAAAGAGGTATTTGGTCTTTTATTTCTTATGTTTTTGACCCAATGTATCTTATATTTTTTAATATTTCTTGATTTCTAAATATAATATTTTTTTACATTGAAATGATGAGAACAAGAAATGTTTTTTCCTGCACTTGTACCAGCAATGCTGCACCCTATGCACCTAATCAAATCATTCAGCAGGGAAACTGATACTTCAGTTTAACAAGATTTTTTAATTGGTTTTGGATGCTTTTTTGGCCTAAGGTTTTGTCTCTGATTTCAACCAGCTCCCATACTTCTAATTGAAACACACCAAAACTGATACCAACTTTTGCCAGTGCTCCAGTTAAAGTCTATTCTTTTTGTCATCTATAATTTTGGCATACATATTTTTTATGATGAAAGCTTCAAAAAGTTATTCCTATTTTTAGCAAATGCCTCATGTAACTAGGTATTAATCTTGAAGTACTACTTATTTCAGTGTGTCATGTAATAAAAATAAATGAATATTTCTTCAGATCTGAATATTCAAGTGTGTAATGTCCCTGTGTCTTCATACATCTCCTAAACTAGCCCTGGAAACATGTTAATAAAGCATTTTGTATTTGGAAAGAGTATTTCCAACTCAAGTTTTTTTGTATTTCTTGAGTATTTTGTATTTTATATTTAAATACTTCTCACAGAATATTTTGCACCAATCAGCTTAGAATTAATAAAGATATAATCATAACTGGAGTGAATTGTTCAGGATAAGAGCAGCATATTAAATTCTGGACAACAACCAAACATTGTAATATAAAGAATAATATGCAGAAGATCCTATAAAAGACAGTATCAAAGGGATACAATTCTTCATAGTTTGTTCTCCAATAAAGTTAACCTTTTAAATAATGTGGAGAAATGTAGCAAACTCCAAAAATAAAAAAAGGAATATCTTTTACTTCATTCTTTCTGTTTCATCCAAATAATGATATTTTCTTTTTTATTAGCATTTTTTTACCCTACAATGTCCATATTAAATAATAAGTCAGTGAATAATTTAAGCAACAACTTCTTTCTTCCATGTAAAAGCATCAACGCACTTCACCAGTGGTGTAGGTGGTCTATCATTCCAGAACCACCAAAATTAGAAGGTATTTTTGGCAGACCACCAAAACCAAAAAAAGAAAAAAAAAAAAAAAAGGGAAAAAAATAGCAACAAAAAAAAAAAAAAAAAAAAAAAAAAAAAAACCGAAGGATGATACGATCAAAACAAACCCTGATCATAAAAAGAAGAAAGAAAATTGTTTCACACCATTATGTTTCTTTTAGGCACTTTAACAGTAAAAAAAAAAATCCATAACAAAGGTCCGGTTCTTAGCAATAGAGTTAGCACACCCTGCTTTACCCTTGGTTGGCGTAGGACCTAAAATTTCGTTTTCGGTGGTGTCATTCAATACTTGATCACGTGTTTGTGGCGGTCTCATCTGCCAAACCGTTTACCCTCTAAACCGACTGCCAGCGGTTCAGTGGGTAAAGGTTTTCATTTGGGCGGCCTGGTTAGGTTTTGGCGGTAAAAAGTTGGGAAATGTCTGGTGTCTTAGTCAAAATTGAAATGGATGCTAATCCTGGCCAGGAAACGGTGTGCAGCTCTGCAGTTTTAGCTGGACAACCCCAAGCCATTGGGTAATTTATTCTTGAGGTGTGATTGAGTGGCCTTTATTTCAGCCAAATCTATATATTATTTAATATCCTGACCATTTCCTTTTCTTTATCCAGACTATATGATAAGTAAAGTTTATATATATATTTTTTAAATAGCATCATTTTGCTATTGGTTGGGTTGGACCCTACCAGTTCTGCCAAAAATAGCCAAGTGTAGATTTCAAAATTGATCAACAAAATATCCTCTGATTGTATGACATTTAATGAATGAAACTTCAGTGCACCTGGTACTTATTTTACTTTTCTTTTCTATCATGATTCTAGTGCAACTACACCTAAAATGAAAAGTTCTCCTACCTTAAAAGTCACTATTCCAAAAAAATATATTACCCAAAGGGCTAAGGCTTCATCTTTCGATGGATATTCCAAGAATGAAGTGCCCATTCAAAATGTGCCTCTATCCAACAAAGGACAAGATTCACTCACAAGGAAAGTAAAGAGGGTATCAAAGAAACCACCATGGTGCAATGATTTGGAATTTATAAAGGTGGTAAGTAATAATTACTCATAAAGAGATCCTGAAAGTGTAGAGTGTACTGGAGTTAATCTCGTCTATGCTTACTACTTCATTTATTCTAAAAGCATATAATTTACTAGCAGGAATACCCAACATTGAAAGTGGCATAATGATATATCCACATTGAGGTGTGACAAGATGTGACCCAGCCTATGTCCAGTAATTTGGCCATGTACCTTCTTCTTTTTTTTTGGTAATATTAGCCTGACTCTCACAGAGGATTATGTGTGACAAGGTGGGACCTAGTCCATGTCTTTCCCAGAGTCATGATATGTGTTATTGTCAAGTTGTAATGTCAGGTCCAAGTGTTTCTATTTAGTACCATTGACCATTATAGATTCACACACCCAAAGAAAGAGGTGTGGCCAAGTGGCCCAATATGTTTTGGTAAAATTGTACGACGTGTCTATCTTGAAGAGTTAGCTTGATTTGGTTTGTGCTTTGCTAGTAGTGTGGTTAAACATGCAATATAAATAAATACATTCAATGCATATGTGTATATGAATCAGGAAAATTTGAAACCTGGAAGTTTCTGATTGTTAGAAATGTACCTTAATCAATTGGCTATGACTTATTTAAATGTTTCAGAGGTGAGACTGATTCCAATGTCTTAATATTCATGATAAAATCATCTGAATTAGAGGAGATCTAACTTTATCAATGGAAGATGATTCAGTAGTACAATGTCATTTGAGTTTTTGTGTTTTGTTGTGTGTATGCATGCATGTGTGTGCATATGTGTGTGTATGTTTAGTGAGTGTGCATAGTTTTATCAATGCAGAAGGTATCGCAGTGGTCCATGCCTAGACCACACATGGGAACACTTCCAGCTAATAATTTTTAGGGAGGTGGTCTTTAGATATATGGCACTTCAGTATAACAGGGGTTTCACTAAGAATTTCCAAATGAATTTTGTTGTTCAATATAAATGCATTTATATATTTTAACAAAAATGACTTATGCATCTTGAGAAAGAGATTGGGCTTCATTGATTGTACTGTATTACATATTAAATTACAGCACAGATATGTGTTTATTGTTTGGACTTACTTGCTTTATCTGAGCTAATTCTAACTGGGCTTCCTATGATGGATTGTTGAAATAGATGCCAGGTAGAGTCCCAGTCAGAACTTACATGGATATACACAAGTTATATGTGCAATAGTATAACATGGTCTAAACCCTAATTAGGCTAATATGTGAGTAATGCATTTACAGTATATCCTATTAGCCAAATAAGTGTAGTGATATTCCAAGAGTTACACAGTCAATTGGGGTTCCTGTCAGACCATACATAGATATACATCAGTTTTATGTACCAAATTGTGACATAATGTAAACCAATATCAGGCTAATATGTAAGTAATACATTCATGATAAACCCTATTAGCCTAATGAGTGTAGTGATGTTCCAAGAGTTACACAATCAATTGTGCATGCATTAGTCAGGACCGCTAGAGCTTATAGTTTGAGAGTGATTTCAGTCATCAGTGGCCAATTACATTTAGGGGACTTTATTTGGGAAGATCTAGGCCCAACCAAATGGTCTTATAATAGAGATAATTTTCCTTATAGGGGTATTATTTGGAGGGGCTTAATAGAGGCAGCAAAATGGAAGCTTGCCAAAGTTGTCTTATAATAAAGGCTGTATTAATTAATAGGGGTCTCAATTGGAAGACATCACTGTATTGCAAATGAATTGAAGTTATATCAGAGTTACCTATTCAAATTTAGGAACAAGGTGGCTGATATTAAGTGGTGGTAAAAACTGACAAGGCATTACAAAAGCCCAGCTACTCTGTCAAGGTGAGCAAATGCCTAAAGCATCCTTGACTTTGGTAGTGTAGATCAAAATACTGCTTTATTAGTACAAAGTTGAGAATTTTTTCTTTGTCCTGCTAGTTGCCTCACTATACTCTCATTTTCAAAAAAAAATATGCCAGATAGTTTTACATACTGAGTGTGTTATTGATAAATTAAATAACACAGTGCTTGCCTATTTATATTTCAAACAATGCACATTGTAGCAGATAAAGGACTAAAATGAAGGGTAGATAAAAGTCAAATAGCACCCCCTGCTTGTCCTCACTTTAAATATGCATATCACAATGGGAACAGGAGATAAAACATGGGAAATTAAAGGGGAGGAGTAAGAGCATAAATTTGTAGTGAAACTACTTGCTATGTTAAGATTGATGTGAGTTCTCAACTGGGGTAGTTAGGCCATCCCAAGGAAAGTAGATGATACTAATTATGTTTTCTGGTGAGCTTGACAAGGTGCCCATGTTCTCACTTCAGTTAAAGTTTTTGTGTATTACCAGGCCTTAATACAAGACTATGAGCAATGTTTATTATAGTCTATAACTGTGGATGACCCATGTGCAGCTTCTGCAAACACAAATACTCAATATACATCCCCACTGGAGCTCAGTGTGTCTCCCATAAAATATTTTCAACTTTGACCAACAAATTCTTTCATACTTGCTGAAAAAGTTTCTAAATTTTTACAGTTATTGTGGCAATTTGTTCAACACCAAATACCTTGTGTGATTAATTACAATGCTTAGACAACAACTTCAATTAAAGTGGCAGAAGGCTGACACAATTAGCAATTAAAACATTATTTCTAGTTTTATATTCAATATGCTGTCATTGGGAATAAGGGCAAGATCCCAGAGATTAATATAGGATGATGCTAACTCTAGAATATGTCTTTTTTTCAGAGAAAAATTTTCAAATGGCTTGTCTCTATTCTGGCATTAAACTTCCTACTGATCATGTAGTATGAAATTTGTTGGCACTGAAATCTATTGCCTTCAATTCCTTGTCTAGTTGCGCTCCTCACTTCTCTGCTTCTGAGAGAAGTTTTTATTCATAAACTGTTGATTTCTCTCCTTCTTATGTCTTCTGTGAGATGAAGGACCAATGTCATAGGCATCACATGCCAGCACATCTTCATCTGAGTCAAAATGGGTCAAAAGATATGATGTGGTAAGTCATTTTTAAATGGGTATCCAATTTTCCTTCTGAGATATCAGGAGGACTTCCAAGGAGGGTCTGGGGCATGTCCTCCATGGAAATTTTGAAAAATGGTTGCTCTCATATGAATTCTGTGAGTTTAGGCAACCAGCAGAATTGAACAACTTTGCTTTGTGTGCTATATGTTTCATAAGCTGCTGCTACATCCTACATGGCATCTAACTTATGGTGGATGGGGGGGGGGGGGGGGAAGGGGGAG
Source organism: Lycopodina hypogea (assembly GCA_963969325.1). Classification (NCBI taxonomy): domain Eukaryota; kingdom Metazoa; phylum Porifera; class Demospongiae; order Poecilosclerida; family Cladorhizidae; genus Lycopodina; species Lycopodina hypogea. The sequence continues at coordinate 3,907,127 of OZ017784.1, read as the reverse complement.
AAATTAGAAAAATTTTATCTAGTATGGGGGGTGGGGTGGTTTTTTTCCTTATATAAAAATTAATGTTTGTTGCATATCTTTGTGCTTAGTAAAGCTGCAGAGTTAATGAGCATTGTAACAATATGTTTATGTTGATGGTTGAATAACATTGAGCAAGCAGTTTTTCTACCAGAGAATTATCAAAAATGTTTAGTTGTTAAACTATCACTATTTCCTAATTCTCTGAGTTGTTTTTTTTTTCTTGAAAAATATTTGTAAGTACAAGATTGAGCTGGCCAGTGTGGAATAACTAAGTATTAGAACTGAACTTTTTTTATGCACTTCTCTCTAGGCTCCACCGAATGTAAAGACTCAAGTGGACATCATCGAATCATCAACAAAGCAGCATTACTGTTCACCTAGAACCAAACTCAATTCAAACTTCCAGGTTACCAAATGTACAGTGGCGATTAAAAAAATTGATATTTCCCAACTGGACCTTTCAAGAGAAGCTTCCAATTCATTACAAGGCCAAGTCAGTATATATATATGTTCATAAGTTGCCTTATTTTTCAAGTACTAATTATTCTCTTAAATAATCGTACTTAACCTTTACTTAAATATATAAGAAACACATTATGATATTCAATACAGAGAAGACATATATCGTGTCTTTTGGATATGGCTTGCCAACATTATTTAACTCTAGCAGAGGTACACGCACCCTGTTAGGGGTTTATAAGCCTAGTTCATAGTTCTAGAACATAATAGTTGTAATAACCTGTATTCTACTTTGCTGTGTGCACTGTGAACAATGTTTTTTTGTTAGAACAAATCACAGGAGATGTTTTTGTAACAACCAAATCTGAATTTTAGAATAGAAACAAGTTCTAATTTTAGACAATGATGAATATGTTTTGTTAAGTCCATGTCATTCTGAGAACTGTGAGCAAGGTTTTACTCTAACAGCCTCAGTCAGGATAGACTACAGTAGTTGTCTAACACTGCCTGTGTAAGAGGCTTCCACATGCAACACCCTAGGTATAAAACTTGATACTATTGTCTTCAACAATGCCTTCATACAGTTGAAGCATATAATAGAATCCAGTCTAAATAGTTTGTCAAGAAAAGCAGGAACATACACTTTTTTGATCATTTATTCTACAAAACCAAAGACCAATCTTTCAATTGTCTATTTGTATTTTGTAAACCACTTATTCTTAAGGAATAACCATATTGCTGTGCCACTTACAGTACTAATAACCACCTATCCACTTTAGAAAACATATATATAAACCAAATTTTCAAGGAAAAATATTTGAACCCCTTTGAAATATATTCAAGCTCCTTTTCAATTTTCAGTTTAGTGTGGAATGCCCTATATAGAAGGGAATATTTCTCCCTTTAAAACAGTGCCACCGTGTTTGCTACTTACCCTTTCATTTTTCACTTCTGTGGTTAATATTGAGCTGTTCACAAAGCATGCCACCCAGGTCCCTTTACCAACCCCCTTCCTATCCAAAGCTTTTCATTGTAGCTGCTGTTTTATTACAGCTGTGCAGCCATATTTGTCAGTTCATCCTTCTGAAGCAAAAAATATATATATTATTTTCAAAATTAATTAAGAAAACCTGTTTAGGCTGTGTAAATTTAAAATTGAGCCTGTGGGTCCCAGTGATATATGGGCATACATACAAATACAGTACTTTAAATCCAGGTCAAATGAAAAGTAAGAGAATGAAAAGGGAAAGGAAATTAATGAGGAAGAATGGAGAAAAAAAAAAAAAAAAAAAAAAAAAAAAAAAAAAAAAAAAAAAAAAAACAAGTGAAAAAATACAGGAAAAAAAATTTCAAAAAGAATGGAGTCCTGGGGGAATCAAACCTTGGACAACCACTACTTTAACCACCTAGCCATAGTTTTCAGTGTCATAGTTTCTATTTTTTTCACTAGTAAAACTTCTTCTCAAAAATGTGTTTGATGAATAACCTCATGCTGAAGCCTCCAACCAAGTTTGATTAGTTTCAACCAAACCTAGGAGCATTAAATTGCTGGTACAAACAGATACACCAACTCTATATATATATGCATATATATATATATATATATATATATTTTTTTTTTTTTTTTTTTTTTTTTTTTTTTTTCACAAAATAAAACAAGCCATACAGTAAATTTGTGAAAGTGATATAAATTAATTCTTTCTATGATGAAAACTACATCCATATCTTGCAGGATAGAGATAAGGTCAGTTCTTTAAGGATGTCAGAGGAATTTAATGAACTAGTAAATGATAGTGATGATGTGTCAGCTGATCACCATGTACACACACATACTTATGTGTGTAGATAGATATATAGATAGATAGATAGATAGATAGATAGATAGATAGATAGATAGATAGATAGATAGATAGATAGATAGATAGATAGATAGATAGATAGATAGATTGATTGATTGATTGATTGATTGATTGATTGATTGATTGATTGATTGATTGATAGATTGGTTGATTGATAGATAGGTTGCTAGATTGATAGATTGATATATAGATGGGTAGATGGATAGATGGATAGATGGATATAGGATCTTCCAACTTCTTTTTTTTTTAAGTAAGTACTAGCTCACAACATAAAGCAAGCCAAATCAGCCAATTTGTGAAGGTGATATAAATTGATTCTTTCTATGATAAAAACTATATCCATATCTTGCAGGATAGAGATAAGATTAGTTCTTTAAAGATGTCATAGAAATTTAACAAACTAGTAAATGATAGTGATGATGTATTTGCTGAGAGGAGAGGGACTGATACAGATAGCCATTCATTCTGTAGTGAGGACTCAAACAAAAATAGCAAGAGAACTAACAAGCAAAGTTACATGCAAGTACAGATAATCAAATTATAAATAGGACAAGTGTGTGTACATTATGCCTGTATTCATGAGTTATTTTACTGGTAAAATATTGGACCAATCTGGCTCAAATTTGGGTTGTGGTACCCAAATAACCAAGTGAGTATTAATTGTGTGTTGATGTGATAATGGATTAGGGGGTTTTTTAGCCACACCCACAGTAAGTCATTTGGTTGCCATAACTAAATTAAATGAACAATCAGTCTGAATTTGGCATGTGATCACCAAGTACTCAGCTGAATATTAGTAAGCATGTCTGGTTGTGGCAACGGGTGTCATTCTTTTATAGCTACCAGTGGCAGATCCAGAAAATTGCAAAGGAGGGGGCACAAAGTTCGGGGCTGGGGAGGGGATGAGGTGGTGCATGTGGCATGAGCCAACTCTACATAAGCTAAAAAATATTTCTATGGAGCATAGCTAGACCAATGCTGGCTGTATTCTGCTGACAAGTATTTGAAAGATGAGTATAGAATTATTCTTTTTTCCCATTCAAATTTTCCACTGAAAGAAACTCCCACATAGCCAGCTCTCTCTCTACTCTCCCCTAGCCATGTCTATTACCAAATGGTACAATGGTTCATAGCCTTTGGTAAAGGGTCAGCTTATTAAAGATTACTCTCTCCCAAATTTATACTGATTACTGAGGTTTCTATTTACTGAATACAATATATCTTAATATAATGAAGCTAATGTGTATAAAGGCTAATGAAAACAAAAAAAAATTAGGGATCATGGGTTGGGGGGTGTGGAGGGGGGAGGGAGAGGAGGTGGAATTGCATGAGTAATATGTGAGTACTACCACATTTATGTAAACACACTCTAACTGAGGAAGCAACACTGTTCCCAAACCTCCTTTAAAAAGTCGAAATTCTGCTGTTCCCACAGTTATATACTTTCTAAAACTACTAGATATATTCTTCCAGCAGACAATCATGTGATTACAGCCCACTGAAGGTGGGCCTAGTTAGCAGTTCAAGCCAGAGGCTGCAGGCTTCTCAAATGCAGACTAGTTTTACCTAACTAGTTATCCCTGACCATGCTGCTACTCAAGGAAGTTGGCTTTATCTATATATATTAGAAGACCAATGTAACTGTGTAACTATGTTCTTCGGTTTCTCAAAATCCCTCCATTAGATTTTAACCAAACTTTTAGGGATATAGGAGACCCACCCTGAGATGTTTTTAAGCCAGGTGGCATATCTGGGAAAATGGTGCTCCCGGCTTTCCAGGGAGCACGTCTGTCTGAGGCAAGGCCTTGTGCCCGCTGTGGCGAGAGCTCTTCCCCCGGGGGAGCGCATTGTCAACCGATCCCAAGCCACATTATGGCAGGATTTGAGTGAGAGCATGCCCATTGCGATGGCTGGTGAGCGGTGTTGACACAATGTGATTTCTGCCCAGTGCTCTGAATTGTCTGTCTGCCAGTCAGTCTGTATGTTTGTACCATTATTCCAGCCAAACAGATAGGTAGAGACTCTGAAACTCAACATGATGATAGATTTTGACCCAACTTAAAACATGGGCTAAAAATTTGGCTATATAGTTACCATGGTAATGATAAAAAGCCAAAAATGGTATTTTTGCCAGAAAAACCATTGGAACTAGAGATCTAAAACTTGGTATGAATATACAACTTCACTTTGGGAGTAGCATGGGCTGTGTTCCACCTGGCCACACCTCTTCCTTTCTCTGTGTAAGGCTATTAATGCCAAAAATGGTATTTCAGCAAAATTACTTGAACCTTGGGAGTTAAACCAATGAACCCATATATATTTGGAATCAACATAATTTGAGGAATGTTTTAAGTACATTTATATGACCACACCCACTTCTGTTTTCATGTCCGGGCCAAAAGAGGAAAAAAATAGTACTTTGGCCAAACAAACCCTTGGAGCGACAGATTTGATATATGGTTTGTATACTCAACTTTGATTATAATGTTAGATGTTGAAATTGTCTGGGCAAAAGCTGGGTATATGTTGCTAGTTAGGTTTATAACCATAAAACATGTTGTAGTTGTTCAATTTTTTACTTTTTTTAGGGGGGGGGATGGTTTTCTGAGATTTTCTAATTTGTATATGCTCTTTGGGGAGAAAATGGTGGGGGGGCATTAATCATATGCTCCCCTTCACCCACCCCCCTTTCTTCCTTGGTTGTCACTGACTGCTCCCAAAGGAAGTTATTTGGTCTTCTAAAAGCTAATTTTAAAAACTATCAGGCTGAAATTTGGGGTTTAATCTAGTGAGTGTAGCAATGGGCATGGTTTTGGCATAGCTACACATGCAGAAAGTTGTTTTTGTTGCTGGAGCTAATTATATGAGCAATCTGGCTGACATCTTGTATAGTTTCCAAGTAACCAGATGAGCATTAATAGTCACATGAGGGTGTGGTGATGGGTATTACTTTTGTCATAGCAACACCCAATTGACATCATCTTTGAAAGTTCTTTGAAGGACAAATATGACTGAAATTTGGCATGTTAACTCAAAGTTACAGAGTGATTGTTATTAACTCTACGTGGGTTTGGCAATGGGTGTGTTTTTATAACAAAAATGGGCTAGATAGCTATTTTGAATATCCAGAATTAATTACAGGAACATTAAAGTTGAAATTTTGCAAGGGGTTCCCAAGTTACTAGATGAGCATTCATAATACCCATGGATATGTGGATGGGCGTGTTTTTTCATGTCACACCCACAGGATGTTTGGACTGCCAAGAATTAATAAGACTGAAATTTGGTAGATACTCTTGATGTGATATGAAAATTGTTATTACCATCCTGTGGGTGTGATTTTCATAGCAACACCCACACAAGTAGTTTTTATTAAGAAGAACCAAGTGAGTAATGATACATTTCTGTCTACTAAACACATATTAAATATTAATGGAAAGAACAAATTGGTCAAGCAGAGGGATATAATTTAGCAAGATTTAATTGAACTCCAAAAGCAGAGAGACCCACATCCACAAGATGGTAATGACAACTTCTGGTCACATGGAAACCTCATGCTTTTGCTCTGCTGGACCAATTGGGTTAAAGTGTAGCATATGATATCTATGTGACCATGGTTGCTATTGTCCTCCCATTGGTGTGGTTGTGGGTGTGCTTTGGGAACAAACATTAGTATAAAAATATGAATGCCAGAACCCTCATGTTCCATCCAAATGGCTACCAGTAAATCTTGCTTTGGCTTTTCATTGCACCAATACTATGCAGCAAACCTGCAAAAGGTGTACCAGTTCTTCCAATAGCTACTTAGGAAAAGAAGTCTGTGAGACAAGGAAAGTTAGTCCGAAATGAAAGTAGAACACACTGAGTTAATTATCAGTTTCTTTGCATGAGTTCTATTGAGTTCCTATTGAGTAACTGTGTGAGAGGCAATTGACATCAAGCAATAACTATTGCAATCCTAGTCCATTCAATGCCCATCAGAAAAGCTGATATTAACTATCTTAATCTCACAGGAAAATGTTTTGGTCCCTAAGAAGGCGAAGTTAATATATACTTTTACATAGGCTGTCAATATTTCTCAAGTAGTGATTCATTAAACAATCTAAATCCATCTCTATTTGAGTATTGAACAAGAAAAAATGAATATGAGCCACAGAATATCTTAAGGATGGGATATGGTGAGCTGAGATAATATAACACTATATAATATTGAAATTATTTCAGAATATACTGCTTAGCTGAATAAATACAAATTTATCATATGAAAGAAACTATGTGAAGTATTTTTGGTGTAGCCAATTGCAATAAAATGAAGTTCTTTTTAAGATAAACCCATGCTATCTCTTGTATAACAATTGTTTATGTCAATTTTTTATACCTTTTATATATTTTTGGGGGGGGGGGGGGTTCATGCTCAATACGAAGGGTGCAGATGAGATGGGTTACCTAACGATGTCTGAGGACTTTACCCAACAAGAAAATGATGATGTTGAAGCACTTGTTGCTAAGAGGAGAGGGACTGATCCAGACATTCATCCATTCTACAGTGAGGATTCAAGCAAGGTGAGCCAAAGTACCAGAATAGCTACCTACAAATACAGATAATTATTCTAATAGGAAATTTTTTGAAGGAATTTTGAATTGAGGTGAAACTTGGTTTGAGGGGCACCTGATATCAAAATATAAATACACAACTGTTGCAACACTGGTCCATCTAGTGCATCTAGATTAGGTGATGTTCCCAAACAGGATATCCCAGGGGGGGAAAAACTTCCATATCATAAGCAGGCAATGTCAGTATATATGTAAGAGTGTATTGAACTAAATTAATAAATGTAAATGTTAATTAGAACATTTTAATGAATGATTGTTGTTGGTTTTACTGAATAGAACATTAATATGTGTTAATGAAAATGTGGTATTTGAAGTGTTTAATATATGATTAATATTGTTGTTAGCTGTCTGAATAAAACATTAATGCTGTTATTAGTTTGTTTTAGTTGAACATTGTAATTTTTTGGTTCACTCGGTGTCATCTTTCAAGATTATTCATTAATCATCTGATTTGTATTGTATAGTCTTGATGCTATCTTGTAGATGTCCCAATGACAGAGATAAATTCCACTCCTACCCAAACTCTCAAAGTTGAGATTTTCAATATATATATATATATATACAAAATTATTAGGTGTCAATGATTCACATATACACTTTTTTTTTAAAGCAATTTAACTTGCTTTTATTCATCTTGAGTGTAGTTAAAGTTTTGGTACTAGACAGAGTGTGCCATTTCTTTTATGATGGTACTCTCAATCATTAGATACAATTTTATGTTCGAACTAACTGCTCTTGTGAGAGGTAGAATCTACCTTCTACAGCATGTAAGGTATCAAAAATAGTATGTATCTATGAATTGGCTACATTACAAACTTCACAGTTACCCAAGAGTCTGACTATAATGAGCCTGCATTTGGGAACATGGCCCTACCAACAGCTGCCATCTGCCATATTGAATACAATTCTACATTAGGTCTGTCACTAATGTAAATTGTTTCCCCTTTAAAAAAAGTGTCTCCCTAACCGCAAACTGCTATTAAAAGTGGTCCCCCATCATAAATAGTGGTAGCCCCCTGAGCAAGTAGTTGCCCACCAGAGAAAGTCACTCAGCACACTGTGAAAGTTGGGGTATTAGAATTTCAGTACCATTTCATCCATTGGATGCAATTCATGTACCAGTTAACCCTCTCTAACTTCTTTGGTGGTCAATTTATGGAAATATTATGAATTTACTTATAGCTATGTTGCAAGTTTTAGGTTTGCTGTATGTGCAGAGCATTCTGCAGATATAATAATGAATCCTACCAACTCCCCTTTGAAGGTTGATTTCTTTAGTTAACAATTTTTCTTTAAAGCCCAACAAATACAAACATAAATGTAAATCCACTGAAGAACTGAACACATGTTTTAGTAGTTGGAAAAAGTAATGAGGATCCCAGTGCTTGGGTGGAGTGTCAATACTAGTATTCCAGTTGCAAATATGGGTGCTATTGATTTCATTTCATACAGTGAACCATAACAGACTTATCAATCAATTGGCTACACAATCTACCATGTTAGCTTTAAAAAATGTTTAACCTGAGTGAGTTGAGGTAGAATATTTCAAATTCTAATTTTTTTGTGCATTAAATCAGTTATATGACTATTTTACTGTTCTACAGTAGTCAAGTAGAAGTTTAGAGATTGAGCCAATATTGGTTTTCCCCATTATAGTTTCTTAATGGTGCTCATTTACACACAAGTAGTTCACTAGTAAAATATAATATCATTTCCCCCACCCCCCCCCCCCCCCCCCCCCCCCCTTCTCCATGAAGTGTGCTCTTTTGAATCTGCAAATATTGTATCCCTAAGTTAGCATGACTGGCAAACAAACAAACAAACAATAACTTTCATTGCAATAAAGACTTTGGTGGTCTAACTTTTGGGCAATTCTTAAAATAAAGAGAAATAAAAAGTGCAGTTCCAGGTTACACAACATCTATTTGGTGATACTTAGCTATAATATTTTACAAACAAACAAACAATAACTTTCATTGCAATAAAGACTTTGGTGGTCTAACTTTTGGGCAATTCTTACAATAAAGAGAAATAAAAAGTGCAGTTCCAGGTTACACAACATCTATTTGGTGATACTTAGCTATAATATTTTTATTTGAGTAGATGAAATGGTTATATTTGCAACTGATAAACAATTATGGTTCATGTGTTACTTCTTTATAAACACTTTACTAACTGAACTGCAAGTGCTAATGATAAAGATATTGAGATTTTATGGAGCAACATTGGGGTATGCAGCTTTATTTTCATGCAAGCCATATGCGCAACCTCACAGAATTAGGAAATGGATTAGCTGCACATCTATTTCTTAATTCAAATATTTAGAAAGGGAAAACATGGGAGAGAGGAACACTAAATCTTGATGGTGGTATGTGGTGTGCTGAGATTCCACAATATTATGTAAAACATTGTAACTATCTTAGAATAAATGCATGTATAGCTGCGCAAATACCAGTTCAACATATGAAACATGCTTAACTGGTCTTACTCATTAGTATAAGTGCAATGAGATAAAGATCTTTTCAAAAGGAACTTCCAACCCTTGCTTAGTGGAATATCCTATGTAATTTTTTTAACTTTTTATATATTTTTAATTATCAACTTCAATATAGCAGGATGGAGATACATTTGGTTTCTCAAAAAAAAATCAGAGGAATTTTACAAACAAAATTATAAAATTATATATCTGTTGCTGAGACGAGAGAGACTGATCCAAATGAATCTTCGTCCTGCAATGAGGACCCAAGTAAGGTAAGCCAAAGAACCTACCAGAACAGCTACCTATAGGTACAGGTAAAGTTTTTAGCAGTTACTTAGAAAGTACTTCCCCATGGTATGATATATTATGGAATGGAATATTAAATTATCTTTAAGTATGTTACAAAGATTTGGCATTGTTTACTATTATATGGTATATTAGGCTGCTGCTTAGAAATGCTTATTTTTAATTAATGTATTGCTTGGTTAGGAATTTCATTTTAGTAGTTTGATAGATAGTCGTATGCCATACTAAAGTGTCTCTAAACACAGTATATATCTGGCAACTTGCCATCTTGTAAGTATTAATCACAACATTGAATTAAATTTTTATCCTGGAGCTGTCACACTCACGAAGTCTGAAAGTTACTTTGTTTTTGCACTGGTGAAACTAGAGGAAATTTTGCAGATTTGGAAGTTAACATTAAGTCATTATGAAGTCAGCATCGTACACAGAAACAGCAAAATGTCTGTCCATGGTTAGAGTGCTAACTTCAGCTACAGCCTCTTTTGATATGTCAACTGTGTTAAAAACAAAATAATAATAATAATAATAATAATAATAATAATAATAATAATAATAATAATAATAATAATAATAGTAATATTAATAGACTATTATATTGAATGATCTTATTGTCTACTGAAGATTCTTAAAGTCCCAAAGCCTGTAATAAGTACTATTGTGGTTAATTAAGTTCATAGAGTTTTGTCAAGTCTAATTATGGGAAAAATGGTAAAATTAAGCCAGATTAAATCAAATCAAGTAAATATCAAGTCAGCATAAGTAATTACCTACAGTCGAATAACTATAAAGTAAATATTTACCCAACATTACATCAATATTAAGTAATTCATTCAACCTGAAATCATTAATAAGACAAAATTAAGTCATAAGCAAGCAGGATTTTCATCGTGTTAAGTCGAAATCATGCCTTCTAGAAGTGTGAACTGATTCTATCGGAAAGTTCTGAAAGGATATATCTGATAAATTCATAATAGTCAATTCAACCAAGATCTAGCTTAAAATAATTTCACTTCCTTCATATTTTTTTTATATCAATCCTGCTCAGTCCATTATTCTTATATATACACTTTTTAATTTGGTTTGGCAGTCCATAAAAAATTTATTGAATTTTTGTGTTATTTACAGGGTTTTGGATATTATTTAAATAATACAGGAGGAGCCCATTTATGGATGGGGGAATGCTGATATATTTCTAAAAATAATTAGTTTAATGTTGAAGAGGTTTTTTTAATGTATTTTTGGCAGATTACTAAAGATGAAATTCAGGTGAGAGGTCTTGCAAAGAAGCCACTGTCTGTAACTGCAGGAGTTGCTGTCAAAAAGAAATCATCGAGCAAGTAAGAAAGTTTGTAACACCAAAGTTAGTCGCATATATTGCAGGTGAAGGATATTGTGTTGAAGAGGGTGTGATTGTATATCCACCCACTGACATGGAGAATGGGATTTCTATAACACAATTCAAAATATGATGTAATAGTGAAATAGTAACATTGATATGTCAAACAGTGGCAAAACAAGCTGAATTTTTATTAACAAATTATTCAGTTGAGTTCTTATATCTTTAATCCGATAAGAAAGCCTATTGGGTCTATCTTGACCCATCCACTTCTTGGTGTGTGTGTTTGTGTATGCGTGTGTGTGTGTGAGAGTGAGGGTGTTGGTGTGGGGTTGGTGGGTAGGTAGATCCATGGATGGATGGATGGATGGATGGATGGATGGATGGATGGATGATGAATGAATGATGGATGGATGGGTGCATGCATGTGTGTGCATATTTTGTGTGTACACTTTACCATTAAAGCACCAAATATATTATACAATTTATTCAAGGTAGACACACGTTACTCCAAGGATTGTTTCTAGCTAAAATAATTTGGGCCAACATAATGGTATTATCATAAAAGTAGATAGTAAGCTTATAATGAACTCCTCCAGGACATCAAAATGTAATATAAATATGTGGAAAGAAGTTCAACAAATTTTTCAATTCAAAGGTTGTAAGATTGCAACTTGTAACCATAATTCAATTTTAAATAATACAACTCATAAACTTATTCCTAAGGTAGCGAGCTTACTCACAAACTTTTGTTTAATGTGAATCTGTAAAATAAGGAAGAAAGGTGTCCATGAAAACCTTTAGAGATTAGATTATCCTATTGAGGAAATATCACCAGCCTAAATATGTCATCACAATGGTGAAGTTTCTTACACCCCTCCCTATTTTGATACAGACTGAAATAAGGTAGAGTCACTTAACATTGAATGTGCTTCACATGAAATTATTTCACTTATTTTTCTTATATTCTCTAGGGATATTCCAACTGAATGTTTAATTGCTATGACAAACGAAGAGAAAGATAAATTGATTTTTGCCATCAGAAATATGTCACCTGAATGCTTGGCAGAAGTTGTCAGAATAGTGAGGATGTATGAACCACCACTTAAAAAGGAAGGGTTAGGATGTCATGTGGATCTTGCATTTGACGAGCTCAAGACTATTACACTAAGAAAACTGGAGACTTTTGCAAATGGAATACTAAAGACTGGTAAGTATGCATTAGCCAGTAGTTACATTGTATTAACTATTTTGTGAGGTAATATCAGAAAATAAAAAATTGGAGAATCATGATTTCATTCTAGGAACTATATACACCAACACCATGATATAAGTGTGTTGATCCGAGATATCTCTATTTCTCGAAATACATGTATATTAAAATAAATATAACTTTTGAAGTACAGACTTTTGAAAAGTTCAGATTGAAATCTAACCTTCCTTACATTTTTGTTCCAATATTTTCACATTAGAAGTTTACACCCTTCAAAATATCCAAAATATTATTCCTTTTGACCTCCTGAGCTAATTCTAAGGTTCATATTTAAATTTATGGTGCAGCATATGCTATAGCTTTTCTTCTAACTCTAATAAAAAAAATTTTTATGTACAGGGGAGCAAAGTGAAGGTAAAATGGAAGGAGATATGGATCCTAAGCATTCAGAATGCTGTGCCACATCAAGCTGAGGCAATGAAGAATCAGATGAAAATGATAATTTAGATTCACCCAATTTTGGGCCAAGTATCTGCACATATTGACTCTACTGCAGTTTGTGGGAACATTAGAATAATTTAACAAGAAAAATTAAATTGCATGTAATTATTATCAATATGTTTATTAAGGTTTCATTTAATATGATATCCTTCCTATGCTGAAAAATATTTACATAGTAGCACAATAAATGGGTACTAACAGGGATACGAACTCCCTATCCACATATCTATATTTTCTTCTCTTTCTTGATTTATTCAGAATTATTAATAAATGTATTTGCAATGTGATTCTTTGTCTAGAAATCCATAACAATTTCACTATCAAAAGTAAGTATGTGTGTGGTTAAATGTGTTTAAGACTGATGTGTATGAATTTTAAGGGAGTGAAACACATATTTAATTGATTTATAAAGTGATATGATCAGGTAAACTTAATTTTGTGGATAATACCATACCACCATGATTGACCCAAATCACTCCCCTTCCAGTGAGTCAATGAAAGCACCCCAGGCAATATGTGTATATAAGCAAGTGCACTCAGCACCTGATATAGACGTTTAAAGCATGAAATGAAAACAAATTTGCAATAGTATATACCTCCATTATTTTATATCTAATGTCATCATGAGCTATTATAAGGAGTCAATTTCCTTTTTATTATTGATTTAAAAGGTATAGAATTCCTAAGCTCATATTTGCACTATGTATGTGCAATGAAGCTGCTAAGGAATTTTCCATATGGCATCATTGTAAATTAAGACAGTTGTATATCATCTTATCACATAACTGATCTGAACATGTAACAACACTTGTGTACATATATAATTTGCTCATGACTTTCCCTTTTCAGTTAAATTTGAGTCATGCAGACTACCTACTTGAATTAATCTTGTTTATAATTGTAGAAAACATTTTAGCAAGAGATATGAGTTGGGGCTTTAGTGCAGTATTTCTGTGGTGCAGCGTTGATTTTTTTTATTATTGTACAGATGCAGACACCATCGGTCATTTCTTTGTCCTTATTCCATACCACAATGAAATTCAGAGAAATTGTGATTGTAGGTGGAATCATTCAATGATAATATTTGCTATCACTAAATTATGTGGTAATTGATTCTCAGGCACTGAAAGATTTCTTCAGCTAATTTTTTATTGCCAATTAGAACTGTTATAAACATGATGAGTATCATATATGAAAGGAATATTTCACCTTTAGATCAATTCACTAACAAATGTCAGTAAAAAAATATCTCACAAACTTCAAATGTTTTATAGGTTAAACTTATATTAAAAAGTGCAGCAACAATATAGAGTATTTTTTTGGTGAGTGGAAAGAGTGTTCCCACAATATCAGGGTACACATGGTATAATCAGACATGAAAAGTTGCAGAGGTTGAGAGATGTGTGGTTGTACCTCTTTTCCCTGTGGATGACTGACCTAGAACAGGAAACTAGTTAGAGTGTGTGAGGTTACCATTGATGTTAGGCTTCACTTATCAAGATATCAAGAGTTAATACATAGAGCAGAATTCCTAAGTTGATAGAGTTAGATCTAGTAGGGGAAAACACACCCCACAGGGTTTTATTTTCAAAAAACATTTGACATCCTGTAGTTACAAATTTGTTTAAATTGCTGGTATAGTAATCTCTCTTTTGAAAGACCACCCTTAAATAGACAAAAATTGATCTTATGAATGGTGGTCCTCTAATAGAGATATATTTATACATCAATTACAACTTGCATGAAAAAAGTGGTCCCTCTAAGCAGTAATCATACTATAGTGGGACTATTGTAAGCGGTTTATTTTATGGCTTTGAAAATGGAAATGAAAGGGTTTCAAGTTAGTTCTTCAGCTTGCAGTACCTTTCCTGGTATCTGTGCCTCCCTACTCCTGCAGCAACAAATATGTGCATTTTAGTTTATATATAGTTTAGGAGCTTCTGGTGGAAATTCCCATTTTATGGATATTTTAGTAGGGGAACCTTAATTCAGGTTTCAACTTTCCCTTTCATATGGAAAGTGGACATAATATTTCATTTTTTGAAGAAAAGGATAAGTAAATGTTATGGACCCCATTATTACCTTCTTGATACATAGTTACTATTTTAAAAAAAGAGTAGAAACTGAGTGATTGAATATGTAATAATGGAATATTAGCCTATCAATACAAAATAAGATAAAGATGAAAACAATGTTAAACATTAAATAGATAGTTTTTTGGTCATATAACCACCTGCATAGGATTCTGCTCAGAGTATTCAGTATTAATGTTTTTTTCTAAACCCACCCTACTCCTTGCCTGCCAAGTGTGCTAAAACATTATTGATTAACAAATTCATTTAAGCTATAAGTTCAGTCAATGCTTAGCAGCTATTCTTAGCTCTCTAATTGTGTTTCGGGAAAGACTTCCATTCCCCAAACTTTCCTTATAATTTCTATTGCCACCCATTCTTTCAATGGCTGCAATACTTCCTCCCTTCCTCAGAATCTATAGCTGCTATCCTAGTCTTCATTATAATAAAAAAAAAATTTATTTGGTGTGAATCTTTCTGTAGTGTAGGTAAAGTGTTGCCTGGGGGGACAAAATTGTTTTTTTGTGTGGTAAAAATCACTACATTTAAGGATATAGTAAGGGGTCTCCACCAAAGACTTTATTCTGGATAGGGTAGCCCTTGATGCTGCTCACTCATTCCAGTCCAGATATCTTTGTTCTTAATACGACCTTCTTCTTGAACTTTTTATTGAAGTTTCCCTGCTCACAGAACAGTAGGGACACAATATATGTATTATTTAATTTTGCTCAAAACATGACAGAGGATGGACAAGCATATTATATATAAGATGTCCAAGGAGAGGCCACATCCCCAGCTGGCCCCAAAGCAGCCTTCTGAACTTATTTAACAATAATTTGGTGTGTGTATCTCCTTTGTAAATTCGAGGAGTTTATGGCAAACTATTTTATAATTCTACAAACACTCTCCCTTCACTTGGCCTTATAGTTCCTACTTTTTTTCTACCATAGGCAGGGAGCCTTTATGAACAGGTTGAGGGATGCAGCCACCTCTTAACCCTACACAATAATCTTAGTATTGTTAAATATTTCAAACTTAATGAAATGCTAAAAATGTAAGTAATACCCACCATGGACTCCATAAGGTCCCCTCAAAGTTTATAGGCATTGCTCCCAGAACAAATTAGCTATAACACACAGACTGGATAAACAACATTAGCCTTATTTTACATTAGTCACCCTCTTGAGAGACCACCTTAATTCTGACAGGAATCCCTCTTACAAGAGGAGTGATCTTTCAATAGAAATCAGTTTATACTGTAAGTACAAAAGCTTGTATGACAAATGTGGTCTCTCAAGGGAGTTGGTCTTTCAATTGAGGGGTCTCTCAGAAAAGGGAAAACTGTAATAGGATATAGGGAGTGAAAACCAGAATAAGAAGAAATAGCTGATTCCAATAACTTAAGGTTAGTAAGTTATATAGCTATTTCCCCCAAAATTTTTGACAAGTTCACTGAGTCTAAATGTGACTTTCTTGGGAATCTCATTTTTCTTTTGAAACCACCTCCAACTAATCATAGACCACCACCACCCTCTCCCCCCCCCAGTGCAGTCTTAAGGTATAGGCCACTGGGCAAAACAGTATAATAGGTAGTCCTATCTACATAACCACCACAGGAATGAAAATAACCAAAGTCCAAAAAATTAAACATATTTTTTAAATTATTCATATGTGCAACAAAAATCTATGATTAAACATTGAATAAGATTTGCTGTATTGCAAAGATTCATTAACACAATGTTTGAACAATATAACATGAGACTTGAAAAACACAACAATTTTCACATAAAAGTGATACCAAATTATTTAATTGGTGGACCATACAGCCAGAGCTGGTACAGTATAAAATTTCTACAAATTATTTATTATTTCACAAATGTTGAATCAAACAGATTCAAAATTTCGTTCCAGAGGATAATTTCATAATTCCCTTGAAGTCAATCAGAATTTATAATATCATTTTACATACACACTTGTGAAGTATAGTTCCTCAGGACTCTGCTTAACATCTTGAATGTATAACTGAATTAACATGTGAAGAAAGCAGGGCTAATCACAGAATCCAGACTAAATTGTGAGAGTTCCCATGTAGGCAGTAGGCTTGCACAAACTGAATGGCATGTGTGAAGTATAGTTCCTCAGGATTCTGCTTAACACCTTGAGTGTATAACTGAAGTACCATGTGAAGAAAACAGGGCTAATCACAGAATCCAGACTAAATTATGAGAACAATAAATCAGGAATATTTGCCCTTTGATTGATTTTCCTGTTCTGACCTATATTGGAAACCATTCATTTTTAGGAATATCCATGAGCTAATGCCACAAACACAATAAATTAGCATGGTGGCCTCCCTTCAACCCTATTTTAACTCACCAGATATTAGGAAGGATACCAGGCAGTATCATATCACTTGCTCTGAATGTCAAAAGGTAGGCAGCCGCCTTAAATAGAAAGTTTCAAGGGCTAGTACACCCATAATATCAGCACTATATGAAAGGTTGCCCTGTATCCTAGTAAGTCCTTTTCCCAGGACAAAAAGAGGTTTCAAGTACATTCTGACAGTGGCACTCACTATCCTTATTCAGTTCCTGTGAAAAAGGTAAATACCATATCAGTAGCTGAAGGACTGCTTGAAGTAATTGCACACACTGGTATTCCTCATGAATAGCTATCACATAAGGGTTCTATATTTTTAGGAATCAGAAAACTTAAAACCACAGCCTACTACCCAGAAACAAATGGTGTCCTTGAAATGTGGCACTCACGTCTGAAAGGAATATTACAGAAAGTTTTGTTTACTTGCTTATTATGCCACACACCATGCAGCCACTGGGTTTTCGCCTTATGAACTGATCCATGGTTGTCCACTATGAGATCCTTTAGAGGCAATGAAGGAAGGTTGGGTAGATGGGCAATTGAGCTTCAAAAGCTCAGGGGACACTTTAGCAGTGCTTCACCAGGCAACTCATGATAATGAACAGGCATTCAAGGAGAAGGGTAGGATAGCCTATAATTTCGGTGCCCAAGCTCTGTCTTTACACGCTAGAGACCAGGTATTATGAAACTTTCTGAATTCAATTACAGAATTAGATCATTAGAAAACTACTCAAACAATAAGGTAGTTAATATCAATGGGTTGAAACCTTGGGAAACACCCGAATCCAATCTTTTCAGAGTTCTTGTAGGGGATGAAACAGCAGATATGTCAGAACAAGTTGGGAAAATGAAGGTGGGTTCCCCTAAATTTAATAGATAAACAACAGAAGAATTTACAGTCACTCTTGAATGAGTTTGGTGATGTTTTGACAATGAAGTTATGGAAGGTTAGAACCATAAGCACACATTTTCGACTGGTAACATAGGCACCATAAAGTTTCACCCATATCGGGTTGCACCTGAGTAGAAAAATGACCTGAAGGGAAAGATTGATGAGCTCTTAAAGCAAGGGATCATCCTAACATCAAAAAGTCCTTGGTCCTCACCCAGAGTCCCTATAGGCAATGTGGTACTAGAGCTGTATATTTTGTATAGATTACCGTAAGCTTAATAGAGCTATACATGCTGACCCATTCCAAATGCCATTTATCCAGGAATTGTTAGATAATGTTGCAGGAGCAACATGGCTCACAAAATTTTCATATGAATAAGGGATTTTACCAAGAATCCTTGGATAAAGACAGTGAAACCAGGATTGCATACTGTTCTCCGTGGGAAAAAATATCGATTCAAGAGAATACCTTTTGGTATTATGAATGCCCCTGCCATGTTTCAAAGGTTTATGCATGAAACCCTTAGTTAGCTTTCTCAATATAGTTCAACCTACTTAGATGACATCTTTTTTTACTCCTGTTCATGGGAGGAACATCTAGTTCACTTCAGAATGTAATTCGCTGCCATTAAAGAGGCAGGATTAGCAGCTAAGCCTATCAAATATGTGTAGGGAGCCACCTCCCTTGTGTATGTAGGACACAAAATAAGTAATTAAGTGGTTAGTGTACCAGGGGCTAGGGTAAAGGCACTAAGGAATTATATCAGACCAACAAATCAGAAGGGTGTTAGGGCTTTTTTTTGAGTAATTAAACTATTACCAGAAGTTTATCCCGGACTGTGCCAGGTGGGCGGCTCCACTAAACAATGCCCTAAAAAAGGTGCCCCATGTGTAGTGGAGTGGAATAAAAAAACAATGTGATTCTTTCCAACATTTTTTATTTGTTTTATATAATGAGCACACATTCACATTGCTGAAGGTTGGAGACAAACTCACTCTCCACATGGATGCATCAAGATCAGGGTTAGGAACTGTACTCTCTATCACCTGGGAAGGAGAAGAATGACCCATGGTCTACTTCTCATATGGACTGACAGCTAATCAATGTAATTACAGTGCATCAGAGGTGAAATGCTCGGAAGTAGTAAAAGTAATCAACCGCTTCGCTCTTCACCTGCTAGGGCAGCGTTTTACAGTCATCACTAACCACAGTGCCTTGGTTGCCCTCGTAAATTTAAATTGTTTGAATGGAAGGTTGATGAGGTGGGCTCTGGCACAACAAGCATTTGATATGGACATATAGTATAGAGCTGTAATTCATGGCCTTTCGAGGCAACCACAAAAGGGATCCAAGTATTGCCTAAAGAACAGGAGAGGTCAGACAACTGGTCAGATGGCTTTCACCTTGGGGAGTGGGAGATGTTAAGGGTCAACCCTCAACATGGCCTAGCCAGGCCAAGAACATATAATAGTTTCCTGTAATTATATATTTGAACAAGATGAACGAATAAGTTATGTGTCCATACTTGTGCTGTTATTGAGTCTTAGGCATTATACTAGCTTACTAGCAGAATATACCTGGCATTGCCCGGCCAATTTCAACATCAAACATTGGTCAAAGTTGAGTATACAAACCATATATCAAATCTGTCGCTCCAAGGGTTTGTTTGGCCAAAGTACCATTTTTGTCATCTTTTGGGCCCGACACAAAAACAGAAGTGGGTGTGGTCATATAAATGTACTTGAAACATTCCTCAGATTATATTGATTCTAAATATATATGGGTTCATTGGTTAACTCCCTAGGTTCAAGTGATTTTGCTGAAATACCATTTTTGTTTTGGGGGTTTTTTTCTTTTTTTTCCTTGTGACACTTCCTCAGATATATCGGAATTCGCAAAATTTGGAAAATTCGCTAATTTGCAAGCAGGTTATGCTTGAAACATTTTCAGCTTTTCTTCTCTCCCCTTTTTACATGCCATGTTAGCAAAAGGTTATTATTGTGTAAGCAAAATATTTTATACGTCTGTCCACTCCAAGTAGCAGACAAATGTGAATTGCTATTGAAGGGGCAGGTTAGGTGATGCTAATTTTGAGGAAATTTTAGGTGTTTGGAGCAGAATCAGATAATCAAGTTTTGAGCATTAACTCTAAACATTAATTTAATAATTACTACATGCAGTGATATCATCATGAAGGCCATCACAAACCATGGATACTTGAGCCTAATTTTAGGGGTGGGCTAGGATAAATGGGAAACCCATATACGTAACACAAGAAAAAGTTTAGCCAGTGCATAAAGTCACTTTATTGTTTGCTCATGTCACATTTCATCCAACAATCAACACTTGGTTAGTAACTGCAGTCTTCCATCCTATCAACCCTCACACAGAAGAGAAAAAAGTCAATTGGTACAACAGTGAATAATTGAATATGGTGTGAAAATGCATTGAGGGAAAGAGGGAACACACGAAAGTTAATTTTTTATTTCACAAACATAATTTGAAGGAAACAGTCCAGTCTGCAAGATAAAAAAAAAACCAAAAAAAAATTAATAAAAAAAACAAAAAAAAAACAAGGAAAAATATTTGTTGACATGAGTACAAGTGAAACGTACCTTGCCATTGCATTCCCCAAGCCACCAACCAAGTCTGTTGGTGTCTGTATCCACTATCCGTATGCGATCATTTTTCTAAATCGGCAGGTATGTGTGTGAACATGTGAGTATCATGTCATATCATAGCATTCACACTTCATCACATCACACGTACATGTAATGTAAGCTCATCGTCATAATCAGCCACAAATGCAAACATGACATCTGCAAGTCTCTCCACCAAGTTATTGTCCGTAGGGGTGATAGTTCTGCCCAGGTTTCTTGGACTCGGCAAAGGAGGGGCAGGTGTTGCTGATGCTGATTTTGTGCGAGTGGGTGCCTCAATCAGGTCACGGTAAGGGTATCGCAGAGTGGTGTCCACACCAGGGAAACTGGAACCAAGGGAGTTGTTTTGGTAATAGGCTACCAATTCCTACATTGGAAGCACATCCATGCATGAAACAGTTCATATGGTAACAAGAATAGGGCACTCACTCCAACCGACGCAAATTCGCACACATCAGAAACATAAAATCTGAGTGTATCGATATGCTTTGAGATTTTAATATGCTTTGGCATTTTCTTCCACCTATTCATATACATACACACGTAGATACAAGTTAGGATTATTCAACAGACATGGTACATTTTAACAAAAGGATAATTAATTTGTCTTACTTCAGTGCAATGGCATATTCTCCAGGACGGACATCACTCTCTCTGATAAGAAAAACGCCATCTTGCATATGTAAAAGTGCTTGCTCAGCATCAATGCGACTTCTCTTCCCCAAATACCACTGGTACCCTCGCAGCTTGTCTTCGCCCATGTCTGGAGGATCCAAGGAGCCCTGCACACACAAAAACACCACACAAACAAACATATTGAATGCCACAAAATCACACACCCATTTGTATGGCATCAAGGAGCAAATATGCTTGCTTGCTTGCTCATGCGTATGCCCACCTTTTTCACCATAAAGCTTGAAGGTACCTCACCTCTGATACCAGTGACTAGAGATTTGGCCTAATACAATACAATTCAATTCAATACAATACAATGCTATAATACAATACAAATCAATTCAATACAATACCATAATACAATACAATTCAATACACAAATATAATACAATACAATACAATACAATTCAATTTCATTTAATTCAATACACTATTATAATACAATTTCATTAAATTCAATACACTACTATAATACAATACACTTCAATTCAATACACTACTGTAATACAATACACTTCAATTCAATACAATACAACTGACCTCCCACCACTCAGAGTTCGAAATGGGATTGAAAACCTCCATTTCTTCGCCTTTATCAAAAGATAACACTCGGGTGCTTCGGTTACCAATAGCATCGTATTTCTGCCTTGCATAGTACACTTGTCCAATTTCTTTGAACAAAGAATAAGCATTGACAGCAAACATATAGAAACACATTACTAAGCTTTTTTTTCTTACCTCCAACTGCCGGTATTGCTGGTTTGCTGCTGGCACCTATGGTCATGGTGGGAGCCAGTTTAGGCCGAGCAGCTGTTAAGGTGAACAACATTATTTTTACATAAATATACTATGTCCAGTTAAACTCACGTCGAGTTGACAAACACCGATCCACATCTTTTATGCAGTCTTGATGGGCGGCCCTTTTGCAAGCTAAACAGAAATCAGAGTGACTTTAGAACTGTTTATGTGCATAAAGAAGAGAGGGCTAACCGGCACAGTAGTATCCCTGAAAGTAACAGCCATGGAGAAGTTTATGGCAGGCATCACAATGGCTTGGATGGTCGAATGTGTGCAGTTCAAAATTATGAGCACCTAATCAGGATAAAAAAAATTAAGAAGAAAAAGTCACGAATTCCTCTTTAATTCCCTAAACTGTCCAACCCTTACCTTTCTTCCCATCACGAGGAGAAGTCATGTCCCTATGGATACACAGAGAGATGTAATCATTAAATAAATGTATAACCCACACACAAACAAAGATGCAAACATATGCAATAGCTTACTTGGCATGATTGATAGCATCTATCCATTGAGACTTGAGCTCCTCTGTCTTGGCATAGGCCACGTAGTCGCCCTGACCTCTGACAACCATCCGAAATGCATACGAAAACTGAGGATAAAGATAAGAACATTATAGAGCCAACAAAGAGAAGCCAAAGTGAGTCATTCATTACCTTTCCTCCACGAGGGGCAGGAGGGTGGACAGACACAGAGAGAGTAGAGACAATGAACACATGCTTGGGATGGTAGCGCACATCGAATCTGGCCTTCTTGCACAGTAGCATCACCTTATCGAAGAGGAAAGCCCACTTCGGACTGCTGACATAAATGTACATTGGTGCACCACCCACTCTGAATTGTCGTACTATCAAGTAAGGCAAATGAAATAGGCTCTCAGTGTGCCTCACACATGAGCAGGAACACCACTGCTCCCCTTATTTTCCCCACCCACCCACCCACCCAGTCATGCACGCACGCACGCAGAAAGAGAGGCAGGCAGGCAGGCAGGCAGACAGGCAGGCAGACGGAGAGACTTTAAAAACATTACTGGATAATAATCTTACATATGCCTCGGGTAAAAATAGTATGACAATCAGTGGCAGTCCATTACATACACATATATACAGCCCCAGGTATAAAATGTAAGTTACTAGGACTTCAAGGCATGCAACCAACTTTTTTATTGTATTCTGATCAACAGGGCGTATGCGCAGCTCCCCGTCCAATATGTAACGGCCAGATTGCAGGAGAGGTAGTCCTCGATAGTCTACCAAACTTTGCTCCACCTCCTCTATCTGCCTCATGGTTTCGTAGTCACCCTTGGAGGAGTTGATGTAGCGAGCTATATCCTACACCAACAGACACACAACATGTTGTGGCAACTGAGTAACCACAACAAGAGCTGAGACAACAACATCTACCTCCACTAATGCCACGACAGGTTCTAAAAGTTTAACGTCAGCTTGGTGAGACACACCCCTCTTCTTGGCACACTTGAGAAGCTCCTGAAGGAAAAGGGGGTAAGAATTGTGGAATAATTATTAGCATTCGGACGAGGTATATACAACACAAGGAGTGTGCACATCAATGTGTATGCATGAAAACACTCACCCACCCACCCACCCACACACACACACTCGTATGCACACATGCAGCATGCACGCATGCACTCATGCACACACACACGCATGAGTTACTAGTACCTTGGTGAGGAGCGGATACTTCAAGAAACGTTGCACAGGGACACTGAGCAAGTCGCTGAGTGGAAACCTCTGACGTGATTGCTCCTGGCAATTCTGAAGAAGAAGACGACACGTCTCATTCTTTGTTCCCAGATACTTAGCCTACAACATGGTCAGAAGTCACAAAGCTGTTAGAAATACATCCAACGATCTAAATACTATTTACCCTTTCAACGGCCATGGGAAGACGGGCTGCATATTGCCCATAATTCAACAGTCCCTTCTCTGCTTCTAGGAAATATTTAGTAATGTTAGTCGTTGATGACTCCACGCACTTTCCAAATCCATCCAGAAGTGAACAATGGACGGGATAGAGCAGCTGCAAGTGGTTGGTAAAGGGTCACATAGAATACTCACTCAAGCATCATAGATCTGTTTCTGAGCTAACCTTGGCAGACGAGAAGAGTAATTCTTTGTCTTCAGGAGAAATAGTGTCAACAAGGGCATTATAGAAGTCTTGACTGATCAATTCAAGGACGTTCAAGAAACTCTTCTCTGTCTCATACAACTCACGCAGAATGTTGTTGCACTTCTCATCAGAATTAGATGTGACCACAGGCTACACAGGAGAATCAACATTCATGGAAGAGATAGAACGTATGGAGACGCCCTAGCCCTAGCCGACTTACCGGACGTTGATAGTAGCATATCGAGTCATAAATAGTTTCATCTCCATAGCCATAAGGGTCACCTTCTTCTTGTGGGACAGATGCATAAAGTGCATCCACATTTGCATACAGCCGTTCTCTAGGAACACATACACACCACCATGGTGAGTGCAGAGGTCATCATGTACAGGGCACACACACACCATGCACATATTCACACATACTCACGCGCGCACACATACACTTACAACACACACACGCATGCATGCACAACACACAACACACACACAACACACACACAACACACACACAACATACACACACAACACATGCACGCACGCACACACACACGCACGCACACACGCACGCACGCACACACACACACACACACACACACACACACACACACACACACACACACGCACACGCACACGCACATGCGCTATCTCTCTCTTACGTTGCCATCTCCTTCAAGGAGGCATAAATATCTGAGCTGTCTCCAGGGTTGGCGTAGTGCCTCACTTCTGCTTGAGGAAAAGGACTACACACACACACATACACACAACACAGTTAATAGGATACCAACTCCCACATTGGAAGCACATCAAGGGAAAAAATCTGCAATAATGTTAACTCACTCCCAAGCTAAGCCAAGAGCCTCAGGGGTGTGGGAAAGGAGTGAGAGGACATGCATGACCTAGCAACATATTCATGAAGAACATCAGCCACAGCAATAGTATCAGCGCCCCCCTCCCCCCGCCCCCCTCCCCAATACATCATTTCATACCTTCTGGAAGTTGTCCACATCATAAAGGTCCGAATCTGCAAACAAGTCGTTTTCGCTGATATTGAACTTGGTCCGACAAGCATGAAGAAAGGCAGCAATATTCCTCAAGTACGAATGCTGTTTAACGTGATAGAAGCTTTAAATCATGCCACAAATGAACGATACACATGTCCTATCAGCAGTAGCTACTCATTGTGTGAGTGAGGTCCAACCAAACTAGTTCCCTTGGGCTAAACCAGATGCTATTCTAATGTGTAGCTTCCTAATAATGAACATGCTCACCTGCATGAGAGGTTTTGGGGTCCATTCAGAGTCCAAAATGCTGCCAGGCTGCAGTGTTCGTAGCAGACTGCACAAAAAGACTCCATCTCGAAGAGATCGAGCAAAGTCTACTAAATCCACGTCTGGTTTAGTGACCCTGTGGGTGTAGGGTATGACTTCACTAGTGATGAGCCACTGCCGAGCCTGCCGCCACTCCAGTGACTCAGCTGGAGGCATCAACGCCATGACAGCTCCTCCCCTCCAATGAACACCTAAATTGAACACCTGCATGATGAATAGCCAGTCACTCATGTACCATGGTCCCATACACCAACCAGTACCTACCAGCTTCCTAAATAGCTAACTTGTGTGCTAGAGAAAGAGAGAGAAAGAGAGAGAGAGAAAGAGAAAAAGAGAGAAAGAGAGAAAGAGAAAAAGAGAGAAAGAGAGAAAGAGAGAGAGAGAGAAAGAGAGAGAAAGAGAGAGAGAAAGAGAGAACAAGAAAGAAAGAGAGAGAGAGCAGCATCAATAGAGTGAGGTGTCCTGCAAATAAATATGATCAAGAGTTGAGCATGAGATAAACCAAAATGAAATACAGCTTCACTTCACCATCATCTGATGATCCAATATAAGCTTTTCACTTTTTAATGTTATTATCCCACTACCCTCTAACTAAATTTGGCCATTTCACTTCTAGCTAAATCTAACACACTTGTCACCACATACACACATACCTGGAGGATATCTCCCCTGGGTTAAAGTAAGCCAACCAATTTGTCTCAGCCAAGTCAGCTAGTCACTCTTCAATTTCCTAACCAGACACACCAGACAAGACCATCCACCCGCTGGAGCAGGTGGCAGAGAAATAGACCAGGTGGTTGTGTAGCCCTTTGTACAGAGTGCTCAAAATCTCAGTTGATGTTGGTCTTGCCCCTTCCTCTGGGACCCCTCCCATCATTTCTCCCCCTTACATACCAGACCACGAGATTGACTCATGACAGGGCTAGAGTTTAAGGCCCCTCCTCCTTCCTTACATCAGTACCTGTCGTGCAATTTCTCTGCGAAGACCATCAACCCTGACCATCATGTCAAGCCCTACTGAGACTTCGCTTGATGCAGGCCTAAAAAAACTCAAAGATGAAGTTCTGGAGAGCCAGATTGAGTTCCTCTGTGAAGAACTCGGGGACCCAGGTAGGTATTTTCCCCAGCTTCGCTCTAAAGGAATCCTCGATTCATCCGACTGTGAACTGATACGCTCCAAGGTGACGGTTAAGGAGAAAGTCCAGGAATTGATTGAGTTTGTGAAAGGCCGGCAGTCTAACAAAGGTGAACATTCGTTTGATGTATTGGTGGATGCCCTGAAGAAGCAAAGGGTGCAGGCTCACGTTGCAAGGGGCTTACAAAAGGCCCTAGCCGAGGCTAAAGAGGAGTCATCAGGTATTTGTTTAAGTTTTAACTCTAGTTGTACTGTTTACACTGTCCAGCCATGGTATGTGATGGGCTAGTTCCCCTGTTAGACTTCCATATTCCTCTGTGGCATCATGGCCAAGGCCATATGGATGGATCATCAGTAAAATACCATCTGTGGGGTCAGTCATACTTGCTTAGCCTCTAGCTATTTATTTATGAGACAGGGCAATACCTCAGTGTTGGATCAATCAGGTGTTATTTCAATCAGGTGTTGATCAATCAGGATCACTTACCATTGTCCTAAAACAGTACAAAACACAAAATTAATCTTTCAAGCAATGCCATGGTAACAAGTTGCTGTTAACTTGTGTTAGATGTAATCATAAACATAATTAACTAATTTCAATTTAATGAAATTCAATTTTGATAAATTCAACTTTATTTTCTTCACACTTGAATGGCTATTAGGACCTGAGCTATTGTGTTGACAGCATTGGGTGTGCTAGCCAGTTTGGCAACATAATATACCAGCTGTTTGTATCCATTTTCTTATTGTGGTTTGGTAGCTACTTGCATGAAGGGAAGGGGAGGAAGAGGAGAATGGTTTATTAGAGCCAGAAAGTTACAGACCCTTGTGATGCATCATTGGAGGGGATAGCAGCTGCCTTGATAGTTTCTCTCAGTGGAACCAAGCTGTGTAGACATGTCATCAAAGGGGTGGGTGACTTAGCAACAGTATCCTTATTTTAAATGAGGAATTTGAGGAATTGAGTTAACTTATGGAAATGACAAAAGCCTTATGAGATTATTTTGAGATAGGCATTCCGATAACGGCTGTCAATGACTGTTTTCTTCTGCAGTGGTGGGCCTATGGAATGTGTTATCGCATTTCAAATATTGTTTGATAGTCGGTCAATAGGTTTTTTTTTAATTTATTTATTTATTTTTTATTTTATTAATTTATATATATATATATATATATATATATTTCCCCCCCCCCCCCCCCCCCCCCGGATAATGTTGGCAGAATTGAATTGTAGGAAGACTCCATTTTCAATGATTGTGACAATGAGACAACACTCTGATATAGGGTTGTAGCTCCTTAATTAACTGAGTTGTGTAATGGATGGCTTTAAATGGTGTCTGGTTCTGTGTTTCTATATACAGACAGGCTATGAACTCGGGGCGGGTGGGCGTGTGCAGTATATTATGGCTAACAATGTTGCTCTATACTTGGTAGTGTTCTCCACCTTGAGGAACTTTTAATTCAAAACTAATATTACTAAATTGTGCCATGGGATATAATCTCATGTACTTCTTGAAATTTGCTGCAAAGGTCTGTTGATGCTAATCAGGCACACACTTGGCAGCTGTTGTCGACCATATGGAGTTGTAGGACTCATTAAGATTTTGCCATTTCCATGTCAAGCCTGTGTCTTTCTAAGGATCAGCTGCGTTAGTGTAATACTTCTTTGATGTTACTTGTTGCTGTGCCTACCAATCAATGCTATTTCAAGACTGTCACTTTAACCTCTGCCTGTAGTTATCACCCTGAGCTTTTCGTTGAGTGTGGGGTGGGGGTCAAACATTTGGTCTAATGTCAGTTAGGAGATGTGTGTGTCTTGCAGATGTCCTGACTAACACAGTTTGTTCATATCTTCCCTTCCCCTCCCCCGTGTCTCGTTAGGTGCAAGAATGGTGTTGTAAAAGCCACTGGGTCTTTTTGCATCCCCCACACCTCCCATTTTCCTCCTTTAGGAAATGCTTCTCCCCCTTTTCAGTAAGACCACACATGGGGAAGAGGTTTCTATGGCATTGCTACATCAGCTCCATTACAGATGATCTCCCACAGAGTAGAGCTTATATTTGTCTGTGTCTTGAGGTAGAGGGGATTGCTTGTGCAGGCCAATAGGGCAAGTGGACCTGTGTACAACCTTTGAGGGTGCACTAGGGACAGATTTCTTGTGTAAATTTTTGGTATTAATTGTGCAAATTATTGCAAAGTCAGCATAAAACTAACCTTGGATAATAGCTTTTTTTTTATCAGACTGGTCTTGGTTCATCTGACGACAATTTTTCATCACTGGGCAACACCATTTGCTCCACCAAGGAACAACTCAAAATCGGCAGGCAACAAGTGTGTGGAGTGTGAGGTGAACTCCAGGATGATCAGGTGTGAGAGATTGATAGGGAGTGTGTTTGAGGACAGTGAGGCTCAGCCCACTCTTGGAGGTGCAGGTGGTCGTGCTTAAGCAAAGGTAAACTTGCTATCCAAACATTATCAGTATTACTAACACCAGAAAAACATCTACTATAGTTGCAGTTGTATTTATCTTCTGAAGTGAAAACTGATGGTGTAAATTTAAGAGTATACTCAAAATATGCAAATGAACATGTGACGCATATCCCCACCCCCCCTCCCCCCCTTACCTGCTGCACTTTGAACCAATACATTCCCTGAACAAAACTGTAAAGCATCCTCTATTCTTCTCCACTTGCCATGTGAGGAGGAAACAGGAAAGCTGAATCTTTCCACAGGGAAGACCAGTGCACCAGACTTGCTGCCCCAAGGAGCTAGCATGCCAACCAGCAAGCTGCAAGGCAGGACAGGACAGGACAGGACAGGTGTGTTGATCATGGCCACTTCCTTCTTTGGCATACAAATATATCATCAGTTCCAGTTGCCATTTTAGAAGATTGCTGTCTATATATATTTCTTTGTCCGACATCAATTAACCTCTCACCCAACAAGTTAGTATACTTCCTGGTCAATGAACTTTGACTGATTCCATTTAGTCCTGTGTCAATTTCATGTTGAACATAAAAACACTTTGTGATGCACTGCTTGAGAGTAACAAGTGTCTTGTTATAGGATTATCAAAGCCATGGATGCTGCTCAGTGCAATTGCATTTTTGAATGGAACTTTCCTCTTTTTTAAAAGCTTCAGCCGGACAACAGAAGCCTGCCTAATGTATGCATACTATCAGAGCTGGCGTCAACATTGCTGGGACATCATCACACACTCTGGGGAATGTAAAGATGGTGGACATTAACAAGAACAGCAGAGGAAAGATGGAGTTAATGAGAGAGTACAAGTTGACCTCTCCTGTGTCCAAGGAGCCAACATGCTTGTGTTGTGTGTATTGGAAAGCTTCTGCTGTATATGTTTGACATCCTTGTACAGTCTATCTTGTATGGAATGGGTAAAGGGTGTTGTTGGAAGATTACTCTATCTTGGATCACTTTGTGGCAACTCAACTGTCTCCCTGTTTAAGATCAATCCTTTCCAATTCTGGGGCTGTCATTGATGTATCTTTGTGAAGTCATACGTGTTTTTTGGGCCAATTTCTAGGCATGGAGAGAATTTGTTGCTCTTGTCAGGTGGCCTAGGTAGTTCTCCATTCATCAGTGGTCAGGAGAGGGGGTACCATCAGCACCTTGGGGCAGCCCTGCCAGCAGACTTCACATCCTGGTGCACAGGACGGGCGTGATCTGGAAATATAAGACTTCCTGGAATTACTCATGGAATTTCAGGAAATGAAAATTCTAGGACATGTAATTTGTATATGTGTAGCAGTCATGCACAGATGGCATTTCATGAACCCATGAAGTCACTCAAAGTATTCCATGGTTCAGGTTCAAGGCTGAATTCTATTCCACGCTGGATTAGTCAGTGTGATGGGTTTGGCCTTATCACACATTGCTAGAAGGGGAACCATAACATTAATGGAAGTTACACGGCTTCCTTGTGTGTGATACTCCGCACAGACAGCTGTCAACACAGGAAGTGTGTCTGTGTGAACACTGCAGCTGCCAACCACTGTCGCTCCTTGAACCGTAACATTGGCCACTCATATGCTAGAGGAAGTGCTGTCACACCCATTTTGGCCCTGTGGTATTTATTGTAGAGACTGTTTACGAATTATGCTAATATATTACTGGATAAGTCTCTAGAGGTTTGGAAAGATGATATCATTATTTAAATATGGCAGTCCAATTCCTTCTTGTAACTCTAGCTCATTCCCTGGTCTTGGATAGTTCTGGTGTGTAAGGTTGACTCCAAGGTTTCTTCTCTATGAGTGTGTTACTGTAGGTAAGGGACAATTAAAGATATCAATATTTGTTGTCAATTGAAAACCTGAAAGAGGAAGTCCCTACATATGCCTCCCCACATATGCCTCCCCACATATGCCTCCCCACATATGCCTCCCCACATATGCCTCCCCACATGCCTCCCCACATATGCCACCCCACATATATGCCTCCCCACATATGCCACCCCGCATATGCCTCCCCGCATATGCCTCCCCACATATGCCACCCCACATATGCCTCCCCACATATGCTATGTTTGAATCAACAGCCAGAATCAATGAGTTATATAGTGTGCATAAATTTATTGTGGTTATATTGTTATGTAGTGTGTCTTGGTTTTCCCAAGCCTGTATTTAGATAATGGTTTGTTATTACTTTCAATTTCCAAACATGTTGATTGACCACGTATGTGGTGCTTACTATTATTCCATTGTGTGCATATGTTGGTAGTGGCACCTTCCACTCTCACATGTTCTGATGGTGGCATTTATCATTGTTGGAATACAAAAACAGTGTGTGTGCTGGTGTTTGTTTGTGCTGGTGTGTGTGTGTGGGTACTGGTATGTGTGTGTGTGCTGGTATGTGTGTGTGTATGCTGATGTTTATGGTCTCGTATGAAATGGTGATAATATATTGATTATTGCATGATCAAGTATGTTGCTAGGATACCAATTAGTCATCCAAGGGACCTAAAGATAAGTTAGGGAATTATCCGCAGGTGGCACTAGGTCACTGCTCACTGTGTCCCATATATGTGTGACATTAAAAGGTGATATTTCTGCATCACTATGCTCTGTGACATGAACCACAAGAATTGATCTGCTAGTAACTCTTGATATTCTCTGTAGCTTTTGAGATTCTCTTGGAAATTGAAACGACTATGTTTGTAGTTTCAATTTACAACACCCCCTTCTTTGTTACCTTCGTATACTGCCCTGTTTACTTGTTGACTAAGTGGTTTCTGATTCATAAACAGCATTTTCTGTTTCAACTTTTCCATAATTCTGATGCATTTGCGTTTTTGAATTTTCGTTTTCAGAGATTTAAAGTAGTCAGTGTAATTAACACTATGATATGATGCAGTCAGGAAATTAACATGTAGTAGTTACTAATGTTAATGCTCCTTTCATGTATCCATCAAAATATCATATGATCAGTACCCTTTATGTTTGTCACCTGACAAAAGCTCAATGGATACCTGCATTAGTGCATATTTTTATGTAATTTAACACGAAAATTTCCTTCTCCTTAATCTTGACAATGTGCTTTGTATTGTCCGGTCCTGCCTGCCTGCCTGCCTGCCTGCCTGCCTGCCTGCCTGCCTGCCTTCTCCTCGCCTGCCGCCTGCCTGCATAGCCATATATGGGCTATAGACTTAACTTACCTCAAAAATTTGGTGGCATTTGAACTTAATATGCTATAGTTAGTTAACCATACTCTGTCTGTATGCCTAATTATCATTGTGGGTTCAATATGCAGCTGTAGTGTGGCGATACTGTGTGCAAGTCTGAATGTGCTCACATGCAGTTGTAAACCTTGCAAACTGTCCGGCCAGCTTCCAGTGTGGTGATAAAGAACCTTTATTAAAAACGGAATCATTTCCTATCAATGCCACTAAATAATTATCATTGTCATGACAATTATTAGGCCATGCCTAAGGGTGCATGTGGGGACAAGGAATTTAATTAGTATTGACCTGAATTTAGAGTGCGGTTTTTCGTAAGTGATTGACTTGAGAGATGTAGAACTTTACCTTGCTGATTCTGGACTGATACGGAGTCTTAATAGTTGTTGGTTGGTGTGGCAATCACAGTCACATGTTTGATCATTTTGTGTTCTATTTTTAGATGATGCTAAAATCAAATGTGTGGCCTCTCCTCTGCCATCCTTTCAACATGTGGAGGTGATCACTAGAAATGTTGTTGAAGACAAAGTGGAACTTGACTTCCACCCAGAGCATGGTCTTTTGCCGCCACTAATTTCTGTTCAGTCAATGCCTTCAGGTAGTAGCTACAACTGTTTCAGCGATGATCACGTCCACCGCCACCCGCAGTACGGCCTTCTGCCGTCACCTGCCAACATAGTAGAAGATGACAGTCCACAGTCGTCCAACTGGACAGGCAGTCTAGGATCTGAGTCTGAGCTTGGTGGGCAAACTTTCAGTTCCATGCCAAGTACAGAGTTGTCAACTGCTATGACCCTGTCCACTGTCACCAGCTCCATGGATGTGTGCAGGGAAGCTGAAGAGCAGTCTGTGTCCCACGTGGCTAAACTTGAGGAGAGGATTCACTTTCTGACTGTACGACTTGAAGAGACCTTTCTTGCCCTAGACAAGAAGAACACTATAATACAACAATTGCAGTCCAAGATTAGCACGATGGAGGACTTGTCTGACGATAAGAAGCATTCTAAAATGCCCATCACCAGCGAGTTGGAGCGTCCGCGAGCTCTTCCCCTTGGTTCTGACCCTCACCTTCGTAGTTCCCGGTCACACGGCAAGTTTCATGCCCTCTCGACCCCTGGATCTTCCCCCGGAATTATTTATCAGAGAAGCAGAAGTGGTGGCTCTGGTGAGTCTGCGGTGTACAATAACTTCATCAATACTTCTAGGAAAACCACTCCCATACCATCAATCTCCACTGTGTGATCAAACATGTGACATAATAATGTACACCCTTTGTGTCATCATACTTACACACCCACACATCACGCAAACATACATGATTATAGTGTTTGTTGTGTACTGAAGTTTTTTTTCTTTGTTTTTTGTTTTGTTTTGGTTTTTTGTTTTTTTTTACCCCTCAATTTTATATTGTAAGAATGATACTGTAACTTATCGGATGGGCACACACACACACACACACACACACACACACACACACACACACACACACACACACACACACACACACAGAGCGCAGATTTCAAATACTTGCCCAATAATGTAATTAAACACATCACAATTACACTACTATAATGTAATTGAATAAATTGCTGTAACTTTAGGAGGGATACTGTTCAGAGATAAGAAAGAAGTTTGTCCATCACGCCAGTTAGTGTCTATCATGCCAGTTAGTGTCCATCACGCCAGTTAGTCTCCACACACACGAGACTGTCAGTCTTTCTGTGTGGTGTTGAGAATTAGATACCACTTACGCCATAAACTTAACTGCTTCCACTCTATATCACAGTGTCCCATTGATATTGGGGATTAAACCCTACAAATAATACGTTTCCGATTACAGTGTCTGATAATTGATTTGTTCGTACATGGAATAGAACTAATTTTGTTTGCTACTAGTTAATTGTAGTTGTCTAGTGTTTACCAATGAGTGTAGTTATAATTGAATGATCTGGCTATTGTGAAACTATATACCACTCTAGGGTGACTATCTTCAATTGGACATGGAAGAACTCTTAGTCCTGGATATTTCATTGTGGCAACAGAGAAAGAACATAGCAATTGACCTTGTCATTTTTCATAATATGTAGTATCCTGGTCCAAAATTTCTCAAAATATTTTAGGGTATGGTCGTTCTGACACTTGCTACAGTCTATGTGAGAAGTGACCTGGTCTGAGTGAGACTTGCATTGGAGATAAACTTCGTGCTCGTTACAGGTTATTTGTTTGCTTGTGCAAGCCTAGTAGCAGCCAAAGCTTCTTTGTTTTTTTTCCTTGTGTGTGTGCATATTTGTGTCTGTCTCTTCACTCCCTAATTTTGATTACAATTACCAAAGTTAAGCACTATTGATCTTGCTCAGTGTTTGAATTAGCAACCACGGGACGGGGGAACAGCAGGTTTAGTGAGCTTTTCCTTTTCTTTCTTCATTCTCCCACCCCCCCCCCCCCCCCCCCCCCCCCTACACCCCTTCTCTCCAAAAAAAAATATTTTGTCAATTCATTGAAATATAAATAACTGCAATCGTAATTGAATTACTCTTCCTGCATAACTGGTCGTTATAATTGCTTGAATGATGCACTTTCTACAAACTACACTGTGAAAAGTCAATCTAAAATACCCTAAATGAGATCAGAAAAACTGACGGAACCAAATGAACCCTGTACTAAACAAAGTTTGAAAGTACAAGCAGCTTGTGGGATTCCACTCTTGGATGGCTTCTATTTATTTTTGTTGTTATTTGTAGGTGGGAGGGGGGGGGGGAAGAGGGTTATTGCGGCTTCAAGGGGAACTATACATGATTGAGTGTGGAAGGTCTATTCATTACTATAGTAGTAAACCTGCCCGATACACATACTAGGTTGCACAAAATTTAATATTGCAGTTGTCCCTTGTTTTTATGTAATGCTTTTGTGCTCAGAATCTATGAGAGATTTAAAGAATATTTTTATGTTAACTCAGTCTTTTTGAAGCCTTACAATTGTAGTTATAATTTCAGTTTATTATGTTGAAAATTCAGAACTCTTTGAATTACACTCATTTACAGAGTTGCCAGGTTGTGTCCTCTAACAATCCTAAAATTCAGTGCAGCTACTGAAAGGGAAAGATACACTAAAGAGGGGATTCACTTTAGTTTCTGGACTAAACATTAAAAAAACCATCCACACTTACAACTCCATGCAAAGGATTATATTGCTAGAAAGGTCTTGATAGATAGACCTCCAAAAAAAAAGGGGGGGGGGAGGGGGAGTCTAACAGATATTGAAACCATGAGGACTACTTTCATAAGCAAATCTGTAACAGTATCTTGACCTTGGCAGAATGAACCAGAAATAAACCAGATGACTTCTTGTCAAATCCTATTGATCTTTTAGTGAGCCCCCCCCCCCCCCCAAAAAAAATCCAATGGGGAAATGTGGTAAAGGGTCACCTATGCTTGACATTGGTCTTTCATTTCAATCAGTGTGAATCTGCTAGTACATTGACAGTTTGTACTTCTTGATACTGTGATGGAAAAAAGGGGGCCGCCAGTTGTGACCCGAGAGGTGTTGATGGATGAAGTGGAACTGCAAGAACTTAAATTATCTTCTTCAAAAATTATTCAAAGGAATATTAACTATGCAAAGGTTGCCATAGAAACTTCTGAGGTGAAGAAAGTCACCATATAATATCACTGTACTGTTAACCTTTAGGGAACATTTCCTCTTCGTTTTTGTTAGTAAGGGAAGTTTGCAACACCAAAAAGGAAGCATTATTCTGAAGTGTGGTAAAGGATAAATAATATCTGGAGATATTGCACTGCTAAATCACATAGCATTAAGGGTGGACATTTTTTATGCTCCATTAGCTGGTAATGGAATGGCCCCCACTAGTCTCCAATGTTATTTAATTTGTTGGAGGAAGTTTTATGTTCATGATACAGTTTTGTTTTCCCTTCCATTTACCTCCCCCCCCCCCTTTTTGCCTTCTCACACTCTATGACAATTTGACAATTCATGGGCTGATGATGAATGTAAGTTTGGTGATCTGTTAGGGTACATGTGTGCCCCAGACAACTAAATATTGGCAGGGAGTATATGTATGTAGGAGTATTGTAAAACAAGCAGATGGGCTATAACCCTAGTCCAACTGTACCTTACCCTAACAGCTAGGAGACCGAGCACAGCTGGGGGTCTGAAATTAAAGTCATTTTGTCATCCTTTTTCTAATATTACTCAAAAGGAATGTGTATTTCAAAGTCACAAACTTCCACCCTCCCAAGTTTGTTATGGATACTCTTGGTAATGGTCAGACCTAGTTCTACCCAATTACTATATATTTCTTCATGTGTGTATGTTTTCACTGTGCAGAATGGAATGGAGCTGAGTGGAGTGACAGCTGAGGTGGTGATACAAGATTGTGTCTCTCTCCTGCTTGACCAGGTTAGCCCTGCTCAGTGAAAACATACACACATTCATATCTACATCCTCTATAAGTTGGATTCTCAAGCAGGGGTAAATTTACCCCCTGGGTGTGAGTAAAATGACAGGGCATGATGTTACTGATTGATTTTTTGAGTGATACGAATTGACTGTATACATAATTTCTTTCTTTATTTTATGCAAATCCTAAATAATAAATGTGTTTCTTATCTTCTTATTTTCCAGTGCCTTTATGATGGCTATGCATCTTGTGTGGGAGTAAGGGGATAAATATCTAAATACTTCAGGCTGATGGGCCAAATAAAGAGGAACAGTTGAGAATCCCTGCTCTACAGGCAGGAAGCAGCTGCATCCTGGAAATATAGCCTGGTATGGGCACTTACTACTGTAGGCAAGTCTTCTTCATTCAGGAAATTTGCATAACACAAAAGTTGAATTACAAGTTTGTTGACTGTTTTTAGTTTTTGGGTTTTTTTTGGTTGTGTGTGTGGGGGGGGGGGGGGGGGGGATAGAGGTAGAACAAGGTAAAAATTATATCAACTTTGTGGTGTCATAAAATTTCCTCCTATTCAGACTTGCTGTTAATTTGGATATCAAAGGTTGATTATTCTGTGTGTTTTTAAATGGTGTTTCAAGTCTCCATAGGCCCATTTCCTTAGAGATTCATACATGAAGGTCTCTTAAAAATGAGCCCCATTAGCAAGCAAGTGCTATTCTTGCTCCCAAGCTGTGGTTTGTCTAGATCTAATTTGGTCTGTGGGTGCTTATAAGAACCATATTCACACGTAGTGGCCAAAACACAGCATAAATTTGCAGTTGGGGCAGTTCAAAGGAAATGCTGAAAAACATGTTTCCTAACTTGAGTGAATTGCCACCATCAGTCTATCCATTGGTTGCAACTGCCTGCCTGTGTTGAGAGAAGCTTCTCTCACTGATGGAGTTGATGGAAAACTGTCTTCGAAGAGGTCGAGTGATAGTGTCCTTTCATACCTGATGAAAATTTTGATTGAATCACTAGATACACTGATGGTGACTGACTGACTGCCGGTGACTTTGAAGATATCATAGTTTTGTGAAACTAAAAGGATAGAGGAGTGACTGTCGAGGTTGTTGAACCAATTAAATAATGAGTTGAACATCCTTAACAGTTACAACATTAATACATAGCTATGTTCTGTAATTTAAACCACTGAAATAAGTAAAACATTTCTATTTCTCCAGTGGGGAGAGGGCAAATGCTAGCCACCTCCCCCTTTAAATGTCAGGTACTTCACAATGATTCAATTCTCCCATTGAATAAAACCTTATGAATATATAATAATCATTTAAAATTTGTCAAATTGACTGCCTCAAAGGGCAAGTAGCTACAAATTAATTTTGGCCTTTTGCAAGTCTGACCTGTGCATGTCATCATTTTTGGCTGAACTGCACAAGAAGTGATCAATACTTGGTACATATGTAACCACTCACTGGGCATGTGCTACTGGGGCAGCTGATCTGAAATTGCCAGCATATCGGTGATCTATTAGGGTGCTCCAATGGGAGAGGACGAGGTTGTTTGTGTGGTTAAGAAGCTGCAATGCAGAGGATTGATGGACTCTGACCTCTTCTCTGCTGCTCTCTTTCAAGTACGACTGCTGCAAATATCACTAACCACACAATCACATGATGTATTGTTTTGTTATGCCATGTGACCATGTGTTAGGATGTGGAGAGGATTGACATCAAGACACTGTTACGGCTCATGGAAGAGAATATTTTACAGGTTTCTAGTGTTCTCAAGAAGTAGGACATTCTCTTGTAATACTACTGTTGGGGTGTGTGTGTCTGGTCTCATTTGGGCTGTTTGTTTGGTATGATGCAGTGAGAAGGCCACTCGCTGTCTCCTGGACACCACCCAGAGGAGCTCCACTGAAAAGACAACCATAAAGAGTGAGTAACACACCACAGGATGGCATCACACATCGCATCTGTGCATGTATGATTGGTTAGCCAGCCGCACTTATGTCTGCCTAGCCCTACCCAAGTTAAGTGCATAATTTGTAGGCTAGTGTTTGTAGACTAGTGTTTGTGGGCTAGTGTTTGTGAGCTAGTGTTTGTGGGCTAGTGTTTGTGAGCTAGTGTTTGTGGGCTAGTGTTTGTGGGCTAGTGTTTGTGGGCTAGTGTTTGTACACTAGTATTTGTGGGCTAGTGTTTGTACGCTAGTATTTGTGGGCTAGTGTTTGTAGGCTAGTGTTGTCATTTGTTTCAAGATGATGAGCTAGCTTGATTCCAATTCCCAGTGCTCCCAGCCTTCAGTTTTTGACTGTTCTTTCAGCTTCAATGTTTCCAGCCTTCAGTTTTTGACTGTTCTTTCAGCTTCAATGTTTCCAGCCTTCAATTTTCACTGTGTTTACAGCATTCTCAATGTTTCTAGGCTTGCATTAACAAATCTAATTCATAAAAATAAATAACTCCCACTTGCACTCATAGATGCCCTGATTGATGCAGGTCAGTATACACACGTAGAGAAATGCCCGAGCCAAGTGTCAAATTAGTCACATAAGCAGAGAAGTAGAAGACAGAGCATGAAGCTGAGATCACAGAACATGTGCTACCATTTCACTATGCCCCTTTTAATTTGATTTCTGTCAGAGAAATGTTTGCCATCAAAAGTTTCCATGGAGATTAGTCAAAGGACCTTTCTACCCTCCCTTTTCTGACCTCTACCTCCCCCTCCCAAGGCAGTGATGTGGTTGAACTGTTGTACTTGTTGCTCAGATTTGTGGGGCACACTCATGGACGAGGCCTTTCCTGGTTGTGAACTTCCTCCTGGCAGGGATAACAGAAGAGCAGCAAGAGACTTCATAGCCACATATATTCAAGGTCGGTGCACAGCCATGCATGCATGATGGAGCATGGCGGTCACATTTGGTGTCAAAACAAAGCACAGACATTAGACTGAATGGCTTCTCCACTATTGCTAGTTACCTTCGAGAAGATTGGAGCAACATCTTATTACTGTGTGTATAAGTGTAGCTATGCTTGAAGTAAGACCTTGAAACTGATATTTCTATAGTTGAGAGTGCCACTGTATAACACTCACCTCCTATCCAGAGGTATTTACTCACTCTAAAGCACATTAGTGTACATGTGTATATATGCCAGAGCTTCACCATAATTCTAGCGGGGGAGGGGAAGAGCTTAGACTTGTGCATTCAGATGTGGGATATGGAAGTATGGCTGAATGCCTTATGTAAAACAGGTCAACCCACCCCCCGCCTATTTCCAGGGTGGGAGTCATCGATCTTGTCAGTGGTTGACAGCACATCTGTCTGCCCTTTTGTCTACAGCTCCGAGAGTTATCAGCTCTTCTGGCTACAGCCACAATAGCAAGTGTGCCATGTCACATGCAGCTTCAGGAAGGTTCCAACCTTGTTCTCAACTTTGTCCCAGCACTAGGTGTTCCCACTGTGACAACTATTATCACACTTTCTCCACACCTCTTAGATTTCCAGGTTCAAATATCAGATAGACTATTTCTGGAGGTGTACTTCACATCAGGGGTGGAGGAATTTCATGTGGAAATTGATGCATTCTTGAATAGCTATGCATGCCAGTAACTTATAGGTGGGAGGAGGGAGGGAGGGGTTGTGTTGCAGGTCAGATACTTGTGGTGATCTGTTGTGAGAGGTAGCATTGAAGGTGTGCAGGAATTTCTGTCAGGTGACTTTTGTACTGATGTTTCTTCCAGTAGCTTAACTATAATCCCTCCATTACTATCTCCAAAACTAAACAACAATATCATTGTGTCTGTGACCAATGAAAACCCTTCACACAGGCTCTCTACACAGCTATCAAAGATCAACCATCACACATCTATGTCCTCCAAGACGCTGCAGCTACCTCCTTACTGGCATAGTGCCAGGTGCAATGTATGTACACTCCAGGACTGATTGGCAGCTTCCAATACTGGGTTGACAGTGGATAAATGCGTCTTTGAAGAAGAAGAAAAATTGGGTTTGACTGAAATGACCACAATATATTAAAACATTGTAGGCAGCAGACAAAGATAAGGATTGTAGTGGCAGTGTTTTCACAGCTACTAGTAACTTGGCTCTTTGGCCATGGAGGGCGTCTCTGGTTGGTGTGTTTGTCTTATTGTGTGTGGCTGCTTTGTTAGTTGGTTGTCGTCAGCATTACTTAAGGTGTTCTCTACTAACAGTGCAACTTCACACCCACCTTGGCAATAGTCACATGCTACCATACACACACACATACAGACACGCACGCACGCGTACACACACACTAATATATGCACACACTCACGCGTACACATACATTAACACATACGCACATTTCTGTAGGTGGAAATGACTCCGATTTGGTGCGTGTGGTTGATACAGTCCAAGATACACATACTCTTGACTGCACAAGACAAAGTTTTAGACGCCACCTGCTCTCCAAACTACTTGCACTTCCATCAACTGCCACAAGTAATGTCATTAACATGCAACATGCATGTTATGGGTATGCATGTGGTTGATATCTTTTCAATTTTTTGCATTCCTTGTATACCAGCTGCAGAGGTGTTCAGTTACCACAGAGATTACATTTATTCATCATTGCTACGGGAACGAACATCATGGATAACGCAGGTGAGGGACTAGTACACCATGTGTAACAATGCTCTCTAGATTGTCAGAAGCTTCATTCAGTTACTCACTTCTTCTTCTTGAGCTCTTTCCTTTCCCTCTCCTTCCCTCCCTCTCTTGCACACTCAGATTCATCCTATCGTGCATTACTGCATGCGGCCTGATTATTGATCAATAACAGACACTTGTGGTGTAAGTATAGACACATGTGGATGCTGTTCTTGCCCCTGCAGCTGATTGAATATCTTCCTGATGAGAATATCTTGCATTACATCGAAGACACTTTAGAGGAGCAGGTAATGGAGGTAGTCACACATGTAATTATCCGATGAGATATAGCCTCACAAACCTTCTCTTCTGCTTCTCTGACTAACAGGTCACCAACTGGAGGTTGGCCCTCTGCACCATCAGCTGTGCCCTCCATATAAAGCCCACCTTCAGAGCAGCCATGATGGGTGACCACAACCTATTTTGTGTCCAATGAATAGCTTGTTCTTTGTCATGTGACTTCGTTATTGATTTGCTGTCTTTCTCTCCTAGCGTTTGTAAGGCGTCTGTTGGTGGAGGCCATTTTTGTCATGAACTCTGACCTCTTTATGTCCACTCTTCTTCTTGCTCACCATTTGGCTGTAGAGGTTGGGAAGGTGGGCACTTATAAGAGTTGGTTTGAGGTATGTTTACTGGGGGGATATGGATGGCTGACATGTGACAATGATGAATATGTATACAGAAACATTTTGGTAAGGGCAGCACCTGTGTGATACACAACAAGAGGCAGCTAGTGTTTGTTGTTGAAGGCCTCACTGCTGTCGTGCCGTTCCAGTCCACAGAGTATCTGAAGGTGTGTTTGTCAGGTTATATATTGATGCATCTTCTGCTCTGGTTCATATAGCCCATTTCATTGCCTTAGACTATTGAGGCACATTGACACCAATACAAATCACTTAGTCACTCAGCTGCTAGTTTGTATGAATGCCTAACAGCTTTTACCACCCCACACTGTCAGTTCCCAGACCAGAATAACCATCAGCAGCTTGTCAGAGCCTCACATATCAATACAAGTGACTCCAAATATGTTTCCCCAGAGATCGTGCTCCTATAAGTATGTTAGCTTCCCTCTCCTGGAGAGGGAATTACACTTTCAGATGCAATGTACATATGTATTCCACCTGAATTATCAAGTTACAGACAATAAATTAACTAATCCAATAACACATTAATCCACTACAATTAACTATCTAGTGTGGTCACTAATCAGCTGTCACCACTGCAGTACCACACACACACACGCACAAACACATGCACACACACACGCACACACACACACACACAGCGTTAATTTCCTTCTCTATCTTCTCACACTATCAATGTCTTGTTCCACACAGGCGCACTTGGAAGTTATGTCCAAACACAGTGACGCTTCCGTGTCTGACTTCCTTAATCTGGTTCGTACCAGACTGCTGGACTTGAACTCTGGACCGAGCGACGATAGCAAGTCTGAAGCTGTTGAGCTGGTGAAGAAATCGATAGCCGAATATCGGAGCAATGGCTGCATTCCCTTACAGATGATCAGGACAAGCATCTTCCTCTCTCCTTTCTTTGTAGGACATGTTCTTCCTCTTCTCTTGTCCCTCTCTGGAGAAGGTGAAGATGTAAAGGACTCCCTTATCAGTGAACTAAACAGGTAAAGGGTTGTCAACAAAGCATGATTGCTATGATTAGTCAAAGTTGATCTAAATATAAGGAGAGGGAAAATCCCCAAGAAGATGTACTCGCATTATCTGATGCTCAAGTCCGCCCCTCCAGGTAAACACACATGTAACTAGTGTGTGTGTGTGGATATGTGTGAGTATTTGTGTATGTATGTGTGTGAGTATACTAATCTGTAGGTAGAGCCAGTGCAGCATTTAGCCACCTAAGGCCAATATACTGGAGGGATGAGAGAGTGTGGGGGGGGGGGGGAGGTTTTCAGCTTATTGTTTGGGTCATTGCATGGTGGATCGTAATGTTGGGAAAAACTCCTGCAGTTGCTAATAGCGACCAACTTTGACTTGTTGGAGATGAAGCAATTAATGAAAATTATTTATATGGAAAATTACGTTCAGTAATTGAATCTGTGAACCAAATACAGGATATCCGCCATAGAAAATTTAACTAGAGCGGTGATTTAAGCTGCACCAAAAGCACACCACTTAATAAATTATTAATTTTATGTTAACTTAATATACAATTGTATATTTGCAGTGAAATTATGTTGTTGTTTTTTTATACTTTTGTCAATTTTTAAAATGTTTTTATTGAGATTGTAAATGAAGAAAAAAAATTTATATAATGGACAAAAGAAAAAAACCCAACAACATTGTAATACTGTTGTTCCTTCTTTACCTGGTCGGTCATATTCCTTCAGTGGAACCTCAAGGGGACCACAACGACAGTCGTGTCTCTGAGCTGGTGTGTGAGCTGGTGCGTGACCTGGTGCGGTCCTTGGCCAGTGGTGGCTCCAGAGAGTCATCCTACCATACCTGCTCCCTCCTCACAGATGCAGTGTCTACCTATGCCCTGCCACAGCTGGTCCAGCACGACCTTTGCACTCCTTCTTTGCAGGCGTGGCAAGTGAAGGTGGGTGTAGCAGAGAGTGAAATATGTTGCTTATGGCTTATTTAGGGAGTGTCATCATATTGTGGTGGTTCAGCTTGCAGATGAAGTCATTCTGGTCGTCTCTCAACACGTATTATCATTGGATGCTCTTGAGGGACTGGAGTTGGCGTCGTTGTTGCTAGAGATGATTGGTCAGATGGAGGCCGTCGTGTGGCCTCTGTTGGTGAGACTTGGGGAGCTGTTGTCCGAGCAGGTGAGGTCAAGCTCTCTGTGCGCTCTTTTGCTTTCTGTGAACCCGATGGCCTTCTCTGCCAGATGGATCAACTGTTGAGTGCACAATTGCGTGGTCTTGCCTGCATCACGGCTGGCCTGACATTATCCAAGTCTCTGGGACCACCTTTCCAATCTTCAACATCAACTCTGAAGGTATGTGTGGTGGTGGCCGGGGCTATTTCCTCATGTTTCTCTCGCTTGAGTATGCTTGTGTAGACATTTAGGCAGTGGGGAGCTTACTTGCTGGACAATCTTCCTCTCAGTCACCGGGACATGATGACAATCACTTACCAGTTTCTGCTCTACTATATGCTGTATTGTGATGGTGGGTTGTTCTACCTCTAGCAAGAATAACTTGATTCCATTCTATTTCCTACAGATATACTGCCATTAAACCTGCAGCCTCAAGGGATTGGAAAGGTGGTACAATGATGCAACTGTTTGCTGGAGTTTTTAAA
The DNA here is from genome assembly GCA_963969325.1 of Lycopodina hypogea. NCBI lineage: Eukaryota > Metazoa > Porifera > Demospongiae > Poecilosclerida > Cladorhizidae > Lycopodina > Lycopodina hypogea. Next base: position 3,862,192 of record OZ017784.1, on the reverse strand, counting down.
GTTTGTGTCATTGTTGTGTGTGTAGTTGAGTTATCTTCATGAGAGGTACGGCTATGCCAGCAGCCGGGGCCAATGTGACGAGGTACTCTCCGCTTCTGACCTAGAGGAGCATTGCACTTTAAATAAGGTACAGTTCTTGCTAGCTCATTCACCATGCATGTGCATATGCGTGTATGCAGTCATCTTGAAAGGTTTCCAAACAATTTCTGTATAAACAGGTCCCTTTCTCCACTTGGTTGCAATGGGAATTACACGTTGACTCTCAAGTTGATTTCCTCCTGCAGTTTGAAAGGTTTGTTGTCTGTGTTTACACAACTATACATATTGGCAAGTTGTACATCAAGCAAGACATTGTGTGCCTCCCTCCACATATGCTGGCTACATTCATTGATTGTATATGTGTCCTTGTGTGTGGAACATGTGTGGGTTAGGACTAAAGCAACCACACTGTTTTTATTTGCTTAAAGTTGTAATTTAAATGTTTGTCTTATGAGAAGATATGTTGACCAGTAGCTTGTTGCAGCTTTGCTTGCAATAATCATGGATTATGTGTAAGATATCTAGGCAGTAATCAATTCTCATGTTGTCCAACAAACAGTAACATATATGGGCACACCCACCAGTTGAGGTGTAGCCAGGTGGGACCCAGCCCTTGTTACTGCCACAGTCAAATTATGTGTGCATGCCAAGTTTTAGGTGTCTAGGTGCAAACATTTGAGTTTTGCGTGCAAACATATTCTCACTTGATTTTTTAACCTACCACTGTGCCATTGGGAGACCTTTACTATTTTTATAGAGCTCTGTAAGCATATGTTTTGCTGGATATCTAGTGTTTCTTTCTCAGCTGACATAAGGGTTGATGCTGCCTCCATTCTAAGTGCTAGGTAGAGTTTAAGCTACCCTTAGGTGAAGTAGGTTTTAAAACTATTTCATATTATTACCGAATTGGAAAAATCTGGCTATCCCACTCAGGAAGTCTTGATGGGCTGAGTCACATCAAAAAAGAAGATGAAACGATGGTGACAATACACAACAAATTAAGGGTATTTAACACAGCTAGTTAACATACGTTGTGCATAAATAATGACATGAAATGGTCAACTAACTAATATCTAATCTTAAGAGTTTAGGGCTAGGGCTACATTCTCTCAAGCCATATCCCTAACCCTTAAGAGTCCAGCCCACATCTAATCTACATGCTCTGTAAGTAAGGGCATAAATGTTAATACAATTTATAGAACTGTTGAAATCATTGTTGTCCAGGAGCCTGCATGCTTCTTTATCTGAGGGCTGGTATCAACACAGACCTATCAACCATGAACTTATCTTCTTCTTATACATTCTCTATCTGTCCGTCTGTCTGCCTGTCTGTCTTCTGTGTGTCTCATTTTATCTTAAACTCAGCATGAGCATAGGCTTTGATCTAACTTAAAACATGTACTAAAGAAAACCACTATAAAATGGCGACCCTGATGACAAAATAGAGAATTCAAATTTTTGATACAAGATAAAACCTTTAATAAAAAAAATATATGGCTTTGTGGTTGAGGCCAAACAGAAAGTCCAAGTTCAAACCTTGGACTGGTCTCTTTTCCATTTTCTTTTCTTTTATTTCCTCCTTTTTCCTTCCTCCTTCTTTTTCACTTTTTCATTGCTTTATTCTTTCTGCCTCCCCCTTTTTCCCTTCCTTTTCTTTCCCCCCCTTTTTCATTCCTTCATTTTGTATACCCCTTTTTCCCTTCCTTTTCTTTCCCCCCCCCCCTTTTTTTTACCATCTTTTTCTTTTCTTCTTTCGAGTACCTTATAAAAAAATTTTTAGTGGGTCATTGTGGTGATGTTTGTGATATCCGCCCTTTTGTAAAAACATAATTGTTTTGAGTAATTTACTTACAGGGTTTCCTACATGGGAGCAGCATTCAGAAACTGTCTGGGTCAGGAGACATATTCTGGCGGGTTGAAGGGTAATGCTGTGGAGGCTGTTTGTCTGCTGTTTGTTGCCCTCCTGGAGCCAGGGCTGCCTGGATATGTGCATGGTGTCTCTCTGCTGCAAGTGTGTGCTGTGCTGTGTGTATTATTAGCTTCTCCGTGCTGGAATGAGTGTCCATGTTCCTTGTCTTCATCCTTCAGGAAGCTCTTATAACAGCCAGATGTACCCGAGACATGCCCACATCGTCCATTGTATCCGACGCCATAGATTATGTCTTTGTACGTATGCTTGTGATGTACGCTGATGCTGTGTGTGTGTGTGAGTGAGTGGTGTGTGTGACAGTGAGTGATGAGTGAGTGTGTGTGTGGTGTGAGTGATGTGTGTAGTGTGAGTGGTGAGTGTGAGTGGTGAGTGTTAAGTGAGTGTGTGTGTTGTGAGGGTGTGTAAGGGTTGAGTGAGTGTGTGTGAGTGTTAAGTGAGTGTGTGTTGTGTGAGTGATGAGTGAGTGTGTGTGTTGAGTGAGTATGTGTGTTGTGAAGGTGTGTGAGTGTTGTGTGAGTGGTGAGTGAGTGTGTGTTGTGCTATACGTATGCCTGTGTAGATTCTTGCATAAGATGTAGAGATGCTGACAGCTATTGCCACACTTGTTAAACAGGAGAAAACAGAGGCCAGCATCTCTACTACCACCCATCTCTATCAATCCATCACCAAGTGAGTCCTTGCCTTGTTACTCAAGCAGCTACACAGAGATGTGCATCTTATCATTGTTGTTGTTTTGTTGTGTTGTTTAGTGGTTGCTAAAATATTTCTGGTGTTCCTGCAAAATTCTGAAATGGTGTTTCTGTTGGCTGTTGTTTGATGTTGTTGTCATTGTGTGGTCAGATGTATTTCAGTGTTCCTTCATGTTTCTTATAAATTTTGTTATTCTATTGGCAGATTGTTGTGTGACCTTCCTGGATGGATGATCTTTGTGGACTCTATGGACGGTCCTTGGTCAAGGAAGAACATTGACAATGGAAGTGTCTGCCTTGCAAAAATCATTGCCACAGTGAGCCGCCTTCCCATGCAGCACTCATGCAACTCCACCACATACTGCAGTCCTTTACTTGCCCTCTCTGATATATCAGTCCAAGACTCCACTCTGTGTCCTCCCTGCAACTCTGACGTTTCACCTTGCCAAGGTCCGTGGATGTGTGTAGCTTAGGATCACATGATAGGATCACATGATAGGATCACATGACCACACCTCAGTGGTTGCTTGTCTAATCTCTCTTGTCTCTATTCAGGCGCTTTCCGAAGATCTATTGGAATATTTATGCAGTTCTAATATTTTATATCACTCCTCGTTGCTGGTAAAGGGTTTCTAGTAAACATTTAATTGTTAGTTGCTCTGTTCTTTTTGTAATGTTGCTACATGTGGTTGCTGTAGAATGCCTGTGCTGTGTGTGGCTTTGATGGCCACCAGTTCAGTGCCTGTGGCGAATCCTCTACTCTCCAACACTTGCCAAAGCAAGTGACGTGCTTATCAAGGTGATGGCAGCGGCCATGACACTTTTGCAGCTTCTGTTTGAGATGTTTGTCACTCTTCCACTCTATAGTTGGAATTTTCACTTGTTTCCTGATGCGTCACTTCCTGTTGAAGTATTTGCTGTGTGTGCATTCCAGTACTGCTGCAAGGAGCTCTCATATCACTTGCAAAGTCAAGTCTTTTTCTTCCTGAAGGCAGCACCTGATGAGGTCTTGTGAAATACTAGCTGTAGCTCAATGCCTCATGAATGATGATACTTGTTACTTGTGTACTTTGATTTTGTTGTTGTTGTTATAGGCTGTTATAGCGTTATTCGATTGTTGTCTGAACTACCTCTCCAAGCAAATCTTGTCTTCTCAGGACGAACAATGCCCCAAGGTGCTCCTCATGGCTCAGGTCAGTTACAGTCTCTTACTTCACTTGTTGTTCATCTTTGAGGGCAATGCTCATCCATCTTGGTCATAGCTCTAGCCCTGGTCCTCTACAGCCAATGCCCCCACCCCCCCCCCCCCCCCCCCCACTCCCTCGCTTCTTTAACCGTGAAAATGAAATGTTTGTATGCTGTAATGGGTGGAAAACACTCCATGACAACTACACAGGCCCAGTGGTGTCTTCTGGATGTGTGTGGATTTAATATTATTTGCACTTTTTTATGATATTTCTAATTAGCTAATATTAGGTATGTGTGTGTGTGTATATGTGTGTTACTCTAGATATGTGTGGCATCAAAGGTGTGGCTTATGACAGCTTGCACTGCGGACGTGGAACATTTCGCCCATGCTCAATTCTTGAAGAGGTTCAGGTAAATAGTTGTGTCTGCATGCCACTATGGACCAACAAACAAACAAACTCTGAACTGTCTGAATATCTTGATATTGCATGAAGACACTCCTCCACACATACAAGTCTTCTTGAGTGTCATTTCTTTATCGTGTAGGTGTATTTATCCTCTCCGAGACATAGGACAGCTTCCTTGCGTGTTCTTCAGGTTTGTTTCGAAGTTTATTCATGTTCTAATTCAGCTGCTCCATTTCATATGACCCTTTATATTGTGGGTGTGGTCTTATTTCACTAGGATACTGTCCGGCTTGACGGAGACTGTCTTGTGTGATGTGTTCAACTCCGGGGCGGAGTCCCTGCTGCACTTGTGCTTGAGTGACCATTACCAGATCATGGAGTTGCAGCATCTGTCTCACCTCCATCTCTCCCAGGTCATCATCAACCACTACTATTACTACTACTACTACTACAGCAGACACAATGTACAGATAGACTTGGGGGGGGGGAGGGGAGGGAGCACATGCCTTGAGATTATGAGTGACCTTGGTGGAGACCCTGGCCTGACCTGACCTTGACAATGAACTGTTAGGGTGTGTGAGTGAGTGAGTGTGTGGTGTGAGTGTGTGTGCATGCGTATAACGTATAATCTTATTTTATTTATTAATTAATTATTTATTTATTTTTTGATGAATCCAACATTGTAGTTTGTAACACTTTTTTCCCTTTTGCATCCAATAAATTAGTTTGTGTTATCCAATTGCTCTTGTGGTTGTGTCTGCTGTTTTGATAATAGTCTAACCACTCTTCCATCTTACCAATTAGTGGAAGCATTTTCTGTTGCACTGAATAAAGTCGAATTATCTGAGATTAAAATGTTTATGAATGGATGGGTAGTGAGTTGGTATGGGAGATATCTATACTATAAAGTACAAATAGTCTGTCTGTGTATCCTTGATTCACGCTTGAAGTTAGACCCACAAAAATATTTGAATCATTGTCACCAGGAGAACATCATAAGCATATCTATGTGGCCACACCCCTTTCTCTATTTAAAAAATAATAAAATAAAAAAATAATAATAAAAAAAAAGCCAAAAATTTCTACTTCTGCAAGAAAAAAGAATGGAGCTACAGGCCTAAAGCTTTGGCATGCAGACACATCTTGACTCTGTGAATAACATGGGGTGGGTCCCACCTGGCCACACCTCTTCCTTGTATGTGAGGCTAAAAATGTTAAAAATGGTACTCTTAAAAACACTTTTACCTAATCACATATTCCCTTTTGTTTTAGAAGTCTACAACATGTCTTCAAAGCAGACACTTTTGTGACTACAGGCCACCAAAGGTGGTTTGAAAATTCGCCCATGGGCAGGGTTGTTGTTTTTTTCTAGTAGAGATAAGTGTATGATGGACTAGAGGAAATAATTTCATTTGATTAATAAACTGCTAAATTGGATCAATCTTAATTTTCATTTGACTGGCCCTGCTTGGAATATGTGTGGAGGTAATGTCAGCTGTAGCCGCCATGTGGTGCACACACACACACACACACACACACACACACACACACACACACACACACACACACACACACACACACACACACACACACAACTTAGAAGCTGCCCATGGTACGAAGTACCATGATGGTAGTGTCCTGGATGAATCCAGGACCAATGGCAATAAACTTAGCTTATGATGGCATCACACACAAATGTTGGTGTCTGGTCAGATCTCCTTGTCTTCGAGATTTTCTTCCACAGGCACAACTTAGTGTTCTTAATTCAGATTGTTTGTTAGCTGAGCAGGTGTTCCATCACCTGGATGTTGAAATTTTCTCTACACCATCTAAACACAGATGAAACCACCCCTTCCTGTCCTGGCACAACTCATACCATCTATCATACACAGAGAAAAAAGAATGGAGCTACACACACACACACACACACACACACACACACACACACACACACACACACACACACACACACACACACACACACACACACACACACACACACACACACACACACACACGTAGTTAGCTAAAGTACACACACCATTATTTTCAGGCTTTTGCCCGATACTGCTGATGTGGTGCCAAGTATAAACCAGTTCAATCGTCCAACTAGCAGGGTGTACTCCATACCAAGTTGTTATGACACTGGGGAAGTGCATATCAGGTAGATGAGAGATGAATCCTTAAAGTTAAATTTGAGGGGGGGGGGGGGGGGGGGGCACTATGCTTAAGTTTTCACACCATGTTTTAGTAACTACCTCAGCTGAAGATTTCAAGCACTATCAGCTGTAATCAGAGCATATGCAGCTTAAAGAATATATTCTGATATGAGCTTTAACGAACATGTTTGAAACATGTGAGCACAGAGTATAACCATGCCTACAATTGTCTCTATTTCCAGGCATTTGATCTCAGCTTCATTCACACCTGTACAAACATTGCCAAACAGTTTGTCAAAACCACCTCTCACAAGGTATGTTGTTAAATGTATTCTTGTAAGTTGTTGTCACATGTGTTCTCATAAGGTATGCTGTCACGTGTGTCCACATGAGGTATGTAGTCACATTTGTCATAAGGTATGTTGTCACACGTGTCATAAGATATATTGTCACATGTGTCCTCATGAGATGTTGTCTCATGTGTCCTTATAATATATATTGTCACGTATCCTCATTAGGTATGTTGTCACATGTGTCCTCATAAGATACATTGTCACGTGTCCTCATAAGTTGTCATGTATCCTCATAAGATACATTGTCACATGTGTTCCCATAAGTTTTGTCATGTGTCCTCATAAGATACATTGTCAAGTGTCCTCACAAGGTATGTTGTCATGCGTTCCCATGACACAACACTTCTGCTCCTCCAGGTCTCTACATGTTCAGAGTGCAAGTGTCACTGGACCCTCAAGTACTTCATGGATAAACACTTACCAACTAAAGCACAACCTTCCAGCAATTAACTGGAACTTGTGTAATTTTCTTGACAAATATGAAAAATGAATGAATATTGCAATTGTTTCATCTATTAAATGCCTTTTATTATAACATGTCCAATAGTTCATCAGAATCTAACTCTTTGTCTCTGCTTGTTCTTTGGGGAGTGTTCGATGTTTTCCTTGCACTGTGTGGGGACTCCGTTGCCAGGGGGAGGGGCAGCTCAGCAACGCTCCTGTGAGGCCTTGAACCACCCGAGCGCTGTTTCTTAGCAGGTGGGGGAGAAGGGGCTCTGCACTGCACGTCACCTAGCAGAGAGGTCAACCCGCCTGAACCACTACTACTGTTACCACTACTAATATATTTGTTGCTACTGCTGGAAGAAATCTCAGGAGAGGTGGGGCCTCTGGATGCTCCTGAACCATGAACCTTCTGCTGCTGGTGTTCCTCCTCGTGTGATTGGTCCTCTTCAGGTGCAGGGCATGATTTAGTGCACGATTTGGACTCCCACAATTTCCGCCTTAATTCTTCATTCTGTTCCATCAGATGACTTGTGGACTCCATCAAATTTCTTATTTTAGCTTTCTTCTCATTTAGGACAACTTTGAATTTGGAGAAGAGATCTTCTTCCACTTCTCCCTGGAGTGCTGCCTTCTCTGTGAGGGCCTGCATTGCCTCTTGCCTCTCCCTAACCAGCCTTACACACTTGGCCTCTGAGTGCTGCAGGTCTTGCTGCAGCTCTCCAATGGAGGATATGGCAAAGTTGAGCAGAGTAGACACCATGTGTGGACTAGATGATGGCCTCAACTCTACTTGGCCAAGTTGAAACTTTATGTTGTCTGCAACGATATGCTTTTTCCACGTCAGTTCCAACCTGTTATTCTTCAAATGCTTGACAGAGTATAGGAATGATAACTCACCCAGATCATGGCGGGATAAAGCTTTGAGGGTGGTAGAGATGAAATTTTCCAGTGATATCTTACTACGCCTAGCCAAAGCTTCCAATTCCTTGGGGGATAAACTACCTTCCCAGGCTGACTCTCCATCTGCTACCTCTACATTTATGGAGTCCCCGCTGCCTCGGAGCTCACTGAGTATGTACAGACTCTGAGAAGAATCTTCCAACTCGAGCTTGGACAACGTCGCCATATTGTGGGTTGTGCGGTAGGCTAACTCAGTGACGACCCGTACCTACAGATGCCGAAGTTAGAGAATGTTTGGCCCACTAACCTATCTCTCCAGCTATGTGGGACTGTGGCTAGTGAGCTTGAGTGCGGGTGAGACGCTTATATCCCTACCGGGCCGCCCCATCTGCCAGAACATCAGTGAAGATGACCTGGAGGACTACAACCCCCTGACCTCCAGAGTGCTGTGCTGCTTGCTGTAAGCCACTTTAAATCCTCAGCACCACATGAAACATTGACCATTATACTGTAGCCATGCTCACACCAGTGTCTAGATGCAGGCCACACCTATAATCAACTGTAGTATACTTTTTATTGGCATTGTAATGTGTTCAATGCAGCCCAGAGGAATTTTTTGTCTGTGAGGATCCTACTCTAGGTAATGATACACTGGAGGAGATGGATAATTCCACTGGTGTGTGCCAAAAGGTGAATGAATGTTGCTCATCTATTCTCATGTAATTCCTGTGCCATGCCCATAGATCTTGTACATGTGCTGTGGAATTAATAAGTGAAGTGTGCATGTATGGGAAAATATAGTGTGTTAGTTATCTTAGTGAGTTTCATAGTGGGCTAGGTCGCTGTCACCTTATAAAGTAAAGCTTCCATATGTTTTGACAGTGGAAAGAGATTGAAAATTGCCATCAACTTCCACTGCCATGTCATTTCTGTTGCTTCATGAGTACAGAAAACCTCCGTAAGCTGATGTGCAACATTTCCATCAATCTCGTGCAGATGATATCACAATTTATAGTGATTGCTTCAGAATCATCACATGTATCACACCATCGTCACATGTGTCACACCATCAGCATGACTTGATCAGTTGATCTGCTTCCCTTGTACTGACTTGCCACCATCATCATGATGGTTTCAGCTGCAGCAAATGTTGAAGCGTCACTTAACAAACAGTTGCCACGCCGTCTGGTGTCCATGTGCTTCTTTGCACTGCCACTGCTAACATGAATGTCCATCTGGACATGGCATAGACTAACATGTCCAAGTGTGACAAAATAAAATACAGTGTAATATACCACTGTGTGTGTGTGTGTGTGTGTGTGTGTGTGTGTGTGTGTGTGTGTGTGTGTGTGTGTGTGTGTGTGTGTGTGTGTGTGAGGCAGAGTCACTGAGTAGTTATGCTCTTGGACTTACAACCCCAGGGTTGTGAGTTCAAACCCAGCACTGACAGGTAAACTTTCCTGTCCTTCAATATCTTCCCACACCAGTCCACCCAGCTGTGATGGGGACCTGGAATTGGATGGATGAGTGGGTGTGCGTGCATGTAGTGTGTTTTAAAAGTGTGTTTTTGATACTTTTTTTATCATACAGTGCAGCAAAATAAGTTTTGAGCTGCCTGTGTCGTCATTTTTGTCACCTGTTCCCATGGTGATGATGATATTGGTTTTTATTAGCCTGACCTTATTGATCGTGGTGTGTGTGTGTTAGTTTGGTGGGGAGCTCTACGAGGATGTGGAGAGGGTGACAGTCAACTGCAGTGTTCTAGAGGGAGTCGTATGTGCAGGTGACACCACTTTTTTCAAGGACAACGTCCCTTGTCTCAGGTGTGTACATACATGCAGTTGTGGATGAAAAATCTGCATTCCATTAAAAAATAATACTTTTTTTACACTGTTAAACACTAAAAATGTTTCTCTTTTTTTTTCAATGTCTTGTTCCCTTCTCTCACCCCCCCCCCTCCCTCCCTCCCTCCCAAGTTGGAAATGCACAAATATGGGTACTTACTATGAGGGACAAGAGCATATTTTGGTAGTGACTTAAAATGAACAGGAAAATTCAAGTTTGAGATTTCCTGCTATGAACTGACCCAGTAAGGACTATGTTTGGTAAGAGTCGAGGTTTTAACTTGCTTCAGAACTTGGGTGAGTGGTGCTACAAGTGTTTAAAGTGGAGCTACCATGAACACATGTTCATTTTTGCATATCTTCATGTGGTGCTTGCTTTTGGATAATGCATATTTCTTCTTTCATCAAGAGATAAAGATGACACACCTTAATCTCTTTATAAACCTTGCACTTCGACCCTTGTATTATGTTTTATGTGGGCAATGTAATATTTTATTGTCTGTGCTGCTTGTGAGTGTCTAACCCAAGGCATCCATGCCCACCTTCCCCACCCATCACTAGTTGTGTGTGTGTTTCTCCTTGCAGGTACCGTGGCCATTATTTCCCAACTATAATGCTCTATTCTGTCTTCCTCGGGTTCCTTGGTGTCGACCGGTTCTGCCTTGGCTACACGTGCTGCGGCATCATTAAGCTGTCCACATTAGGAGGCATTGGCGTCTGGTGGGTCGTGGATGTCATCCTCCTTCTCACTGGTGCCACTGTACCCAATGACGGCTTCAGTTGGGAGCAATACATCTGAACCCTTGAAAAGTTATTTTTGTTGTTTAAAATGTCTCTCTCTCCTCTCATACGCACACACACACACACACACACACACACACACACACACACACACACACACACACACACACACACAGGGGAGAGGGGAGGTCACAATTTTATCCCTCTTGCTTTGGCAAACTTAAAAAAATAATACCCTCACTATTTGATTTCATTTTTCAAATTTGCTTTCATATGTCATTCAAGATTGCTACTCCTTGAATTGTGTTGGTTAATCTTTGCATATATCTCATTCCATATTTCATGATTGCGGAGGGCTTTAAACGCAGCACTATATACTGTGCAATGAACTACAGAAATCCCCACCCCCCCCTCCTCACCCAAAAGAAGAAGAAAAAAGTTAGGCAAAAATTAAACTTTAAAGGAGAGTAGTCAATCTCTTTAGAAAATAAAGATAGAAGTGGTGATTGGACATTTAGCTTTAATGTTAATGGGGACATTGGGGGGGGGGGGGGGGGGGGGGGGTTGGTGTTGGAAAGTGTTGAGCCTCAGCTAGCTAGGCACTGTTTGACTTGTGTCATGAAATTCCACAAATTTTAATTAATAAATTAAATATTTTGGAGCCAATTTGCTCTTCTGTATAGCTATCGCTGTTGTGACAGCAATGGGAAATATAGTTTCAGAAGCCATTGTATTAATAAGGGTATTTCTGATTCCTTGTTTTCATTGCTACATCATAAAAAGATGATAGAATTGAAAAACTTGAAAACATGCAACATTTATATTCGATTACATGTACATTCTGGACCATTCCTTCAATAAGTGACAATTTTGTCTTTGTCTTTTTGGTTTGTTTATACAGCTGACAGTTCTTAATGAAAAGAAGTACCTATGTGGGAAAATGTGTGTTAATTATCTTTATTATTGACCTTATGGGAGCACAGGAAAATAGAGTGAACATATTCATTTTGGAGTATAGCAGCTAAACCCTAGCATCATGATCTCTGTGTTGTGGAAATTTGGCATACCTGAGCAAAAAATTTGACAGTATTGGCAATTCAGGTGTCTGGTATCCTCATAGGCATGACCTCAGGCTCCCAATGAAATGGATTTTAGGGCAGTCTCCTAGAAATGGGTAATGTGTTCTGCACAGGTTGGTGGAGCTCAATTATCACCTGTGGCACACACAACAATTGAAATGGTGGGGAGGGAGGGGGGGGGAGGCTTTAATGTTCAACTTGTGGAATTAATGTGGGTAATTTTCTACTATTCTACAGGCTTTGAAGGTTGCTTCCATCAAGGTCATTGTTAAAGAAACTGCCAAGCATAACAGTTAGTCACACACCATGTTGCTTCAGACAAATAGCTATATCACCACATTCAGGGAGAATTTCACTTCCATCTTGAGAAGTAGATTGCCTACTTTTAGTTTATTACTTAAAATATATTAGCAGAGTGATCCAGGAAACCTGTATGTAGGTACACATGGTTGCACCAATAACATGTCATGTGATGTTGGCCTCCAAGCTCCCTGATGTAGGAAGAAACACTTTTATGCCTGATCACACACCATTCTAACTTTATGTACATTTGTGTGGCTGGACAGGTGAAACCTGTGTGTATTATATCTAGCTATATTCATTGCATCTAACTTATTTTAATGAGGACAATAAAATTAATGATGGACTGAGTCTAACAATATGTTCTTGAGTAATAAAACTATGAGGAGCAAATTTGATATATAGAGGCTGTCTGTCTTTATTATCAAAAGTGTCAGTTGAGTAATAAAATTATCAATAAAGTTAGAGGGTTAAATTTATCAGAGGGTGAAGTGGACTGCCTCAAACAATGTTTCCTTGAGCAATGAAAATGAAATAATGGGGGGGGGGGGGGGGGTATTTTTAATAGAAGAAGGACTGCTTCAATACTAAAAAGTGTATTTGGGGTGTATCTGTTGTATTTTATTTATTTTTGTTTTTGTTTTGTTGTCTTTTAAGTTGAAAATTACTTTTAATATTATATTTGGTCAAAATAAGCCAGTGTTTTCCCAACAAATCTAATTTTATTCTCACTACTTCAATCAACCTCATGTCTTCATTTATGATCTTCACACATTCTGGTGTAGAAAAAGTTCAAGGTGTCTAAAAGAATGGTACCTAAAAAGAAAGGGGAGAAAGGTTGATTAATTTTAGTCCCACAGTATTTTAATGCATAAAAGTACTTCGGTATTTGATTGAAATGCTGAAGTTGAATAGAAGTTGTTAGAAAACCACTGTTTCCATATGAAGGAAAAATATAAGCTTGAATGCTTTTAGGCACATGCGCAATGGAACCCCAGGTTCTGCTTTGACAATTTTATAGAAACCCTTTACCTGAAGAATTATGATAATTAATCAACGATTCCTACCTTCAGGTGCTGAAAGATGTCCAGCGGTTATAACACCAGGAATAAGAGACGGCTGTCAGCTTTGGAGGCTGAGGGGAGTCCCAGTACTAGTGGAGCAGATACCCACCCATTCGGGATGAAGCGTAAAAAACTACAGGACGGGGACTTTATCTGGTAAGAGTGTGTTGTCCTTGAATTGCATGAGCAGCAATGGTCACCGTTCCATTATTATTGTCCTGTCTGATATCTGTAGCCCTTTGTGTTTCGAAGTGCTGGCTGAAGTCTACGTCACACTATGTGGACACAGTTTCTGGTAAGCTAAGTAGCTAGTTGTCATGTTTTTATCATAAGAAAATACAATTTCTCTAACTTTTAAACATTTTGTTTGTGTTGTTACATTCACAAATGTCCAGAGGTAGGGGGTGTGGCACAATCTATACACTTACTTGAGTGTCAGCCATTGCAATACTTTAGCACCTTTGTCAGATTGATAGACCATAGCATGATTTAACACACTGGATATACCCATGTGTCTTCCTGGAGCTTGCATTAGTTCTATTTTGGGTATTATTGAATAAGCATTAGTCTGATTCCATTCTATTCCCTCCCTCTGGCCTAAGGGGAAAGCTGCACAACTTGAGTGATATTTACAGCTCAGGAGGTGAAGTGGCCGTACATACAACTTTGAGATTTTGGTAGAACAGCAAACAAACTCACTAATTACATGTCCTTAAAGGCATATTCAGTATTGTGCTTATCATCAAAATCGTCCAAAACAACTACAAATATGTTTCAATTTTTTCCCTTAAAATCTATGTGCCCTGGAGTCATTTAATTTTGCACCTGGCTCCCTATGGATGTAAATCCTCTTAAGAATATAATTATATAAATTGATGTATTTGTTATTGCCAGTTATCAAATATCCCTCACACATACTTGCATTGGAATTCACTTAAAATGGTGATCATTCATGAAACACTTGAGGGAGTTCCTACTATATATTGTGGTCAATTTACGCTTGATTAGTGTTAAATAGACCAGAGTACTTTAAACTATTGTTGGGGACCATCCTCACGAGGAAAACAGGAGAAAAAGTACACCACCACCAAGTTGTAGGTTGGAATTAAATTCCCAACCCCCCCTCCCCCTTCCCTCCCTCCCCCTTCCCTCCCCCTTTTTAGGTCCACATTGTTCACAGATTGAGGATGATGGTTTTCTTAAGGTGGTCCAGGTTGTCTGTTGGGTAGACCGTGCACAAACAATGATATTTGTTTCACAATTAATCTACAAGGTAACAAAATTTCAGTGCACTACAAAGACTGAGTACGTGCCCTACAAAGACTGAGTACGTGCCCAAGTAAAACACCTAGTCAAATTTTTTCTAAATTTTATCAGTTTCGCTGTCTTTATTTCTTTGAAATAGAAATCCTTCTGTGCACTAGAAAGTGACCTAAGGTACGAAAGAGTTGATTTCAAATCTTTCTCGTGGCCAGCATGTAACATAGTTGGTTGAGATTGAAGACGTTCCTTATTCAAGACTGAATCGTAGAAATTTGTGCCACTATTGAGGAGATGTGATAGTCGATGGTTAAGTTGATTTATTGAACTGGTGAAGCATTTCAATCCTTTTTGTTTAAGCTGATGATTTATTGCTGCCATTAAAGGATCAAATGATTCAAAGTTTAATCTATGGCAGTGATTTTTAATGGTAGCTTGAGGTTCTGGAAGACTTGACTTATCTACTTTATATCATCTAGGTACCTTTCTCTTATGTGGAAGGATTGGACTGGACATTTCAGCCTAGCCTTTTCTCCTTTCCACACATTTGCAGAACCATTAGAAAAACTTATGAGATCTCAAGGACTCTAATAGTGAAAGTGTTGGAGAAGCGATTTTTACTCCTCACATGCTGATATGGTAGCTGATGGTAACATAGAGGAAACTTATCAACACTATTAAGGATTTTTTGGTCAAGCTCAACTCCAAAATGAAAATTAAACTTCTCCATCTGAGCAGCTACTCCACCATTCCTTATCTCAACTTCACTATCTCGTGTTTCACCACTGGCAATACCCAAAGTGGACTAAAGTACTTGTTGCTGCCTTGGCACGAACTGTTCGGCTTGCATGGCATAGAATTATTGCCATTATACCGAATTAATCAGTTGCAGCCAAGACCATGTTGCTTGTTATAGCTTGTGAATATGCTGGTATTTGAAGGCATGTTTGCGATATGTCACTCGCAGTGGCATCTTTATCGCTGTACTTTGCATCACTTTGCTTTTGCTGCATAGGTCATATTAATAGGTGGAGTCCGGCATGCAGTTCCAGACCTCTCTCCAGCTCGGCATGGACCAGACGTACTGATCAATCATTACATCAGAGAACTCATCAAGTCCAATATAATTCCCTCCTGTTGTTCGTGCAGGTGGTCTCTGATGTCATGCACGAAGTGTTCTATGGTGGGTGGTGCCAAAAATAATTATGAATCATTGAGAAATTACTGGGAGGTGTGGTGTGCAGAAGTGAAGATGGATTGTTAGCATTAGAAATTAAATTACTAATTGATGGTAATTATTATTTGTCTGTATAACTGTTGGAAGTTGTGACAGATATGGCCTGGGGTTGGTAGAAGGATGGCCATCTCTTGGCCCCACTGAGTTCAGTGGACAGTGTGAGCCATTAGAAACTTGTTTAACAGGTGTTCTTAGTTGTGAAGAATGTAGTGTGGGTGTCATGTCACCCTGTGGCTGTGGGCGGAAGCGTTTTGTTGGTGAGCCTGCAGAATTGATGACCTTGGGTACCATTTGGTTTAACAATTGTGGCGGGATGTAAACAAGGCTGGTGGTTGGAAATAAACAAATTGGGTTTTCTTAGCTTGACTATCAGTGGACTTGTGTTTCACCTTGTGAGGAGCTCAGAGAGCTAGCCAGAGTTTTAGGGCGACTGAAGGCTATGGAGCTGATGAATGGGCCAGTCATATGGCCCAGCCATTATCTTGTGTGTGCAGCCGTATGCAGCATGGAGGGAAGGAGGTATAGAAGGAGGTGACTAGTCTAATGATGTCTCGGTAATTAAGCTCTTCTTTTCTTTGTGATTGTGTGATGGTCTTGTAGCTGTGGGAAGAGGTCAATTAATGTTTAGAGAGCGGCTTCCTGTAATAGTGAACTAGCAATAGATGCACGTCATAACCACCAGCTTCATGCAGTTCACAGTGTTGACCAGGTCCCACTATGCTGCTTCACTTTCATTAGTAAAAGTTTACGATATGTGCACTGGCAATCCATCTCTGGCATGCACCAGTAGCAGCAGGTATGTAGCTTCATCTAGTTGTCTTTTTCCACAAGTTAAAATGCATCTCATTCTCCACAGACATCCAAGGTTAGCTGCCTCCATGCAGAATAACTTAAAGGAGTTCCTTGTCAGTCCAATTGTTGAACTTTCTTGATAGCTTTCACATGCTCCACAAAGGGTGGAAGCCATCTTTGTTTGTTGTGCATGTGTGTTGTGGATCCACTATAATGTTGATTGTAATTGATTGACATTTTTTCTCCATTTTTAAAAGGATAATGATCAATGTCGAAAAAAAATAATCACTTCAGTGATCTTATGTATTGTATTAAATAATCAAATCTCATGAAAATTGCAATTATTGTTGGATAAAGAAGGGACGGGTTAAAAATAATCTTAAGGTGGAAATTTGTCTTCAACAAGCACTTGATGAATTTAAGTTTGGCAATTGCCTTCTGCCTTTGAGTTGAATTTCTCAATGAATTGGGAATTTCCATGCTATATTTTAGCACTTGGTTCTGCTCTGCTGCCTCCCACACCTGCTGATCATGTGAATCTTTCAGGCATTGTACAAGAGCCCCTGTCCATGTCATCATCCCTTCACTCCTCTTCCTTGTGACAGGTCGAGAAGTTGAAGGAGCTCTGAGAGAGGGGGGAGGGGGGTTGTGAGGTACTCGGAGAGATGGGCTGAGACAGCTGCTCATCACCCACCACTCTCAAGTGTAATAATGTGGTGCTCTATAGTATCATCATAGCGTTGATTTCAAAATAGTATTTACATGCATGATGATAGTGAATACTTTCCATTTAGTTCTCAGGATGGTGTGTTGCCTACTACAACAGAGCCTTCCTGTTGATAGTGGCCTCTGCCGCCTCCTGTTGCTGCTGACTGCCCTATGCTGTCATCAACACCAATGTTGAGAAGGTGCTGTTGAAGATGCAAAGGGTAAGTCTTGACAATATGTATTGACTAGCAGTATTCACGCTGGCAACATGATGTGTCATTGACAAAGAGGAGATCAAAGAGAGACCATAGATCTATGGGGTTGGCCTCAATCTCCATTTTTGTGCTTCCTTTTCTTTAACTTCTTGACTAACTTATCTCGCAGGGCCTTCCACCTTTTCGAGCATTACTGAGCTGTCACTCCCTCCCCTGAATTATTACAGTTTTAAAATGATGAAACGTTGGCAGCTCTTCAAAGCAAGCTATTTCAATTAAGCTGGAAATCATTGCTAATGTTTCTTTTTTCTCGCCATCGTCTAGTTTCCCTGGGCAAACCTTCCTCCAGTTCTTGTTCTTTAAGCTGAAGCAAAAAAGTTGGACTAATAGTTGAAGGGGAACTCGAAGTCAATGTGCTAAATCAGTGCCATTTAAGTGATATTTGAAAAAAAGCTGTTGGAATGGACTCAAAGTTGATCGTTGCTTTAGATATGGTTTAACAATATGAACACTAAATGCAATAATGTCCTGTACGACTTGGGAACAACTTGAACCACTATGAAACGAACCTTTTCGTCATTGTCTTTAAACAAAATCTCATCCATTGTTGTTGGGGTTTTTTTCAATCACACTAGCCATAAGTTATATCTTCACCTCGTCTTCCATCATACTCCTGGCGCTGTCTGACCTAGCTGTACTAGTGCATCACAAACTTGTTTTCATAAGCTTTCAATGTCATTTCTATTTGGCACTATCACTATCAAGTACAGTGCCATCTATAGGCTCAGTTTCATCGTCTGCATCACTCTGGGACTCTGAGCCACTTCGCAGATGTGGTAGTTGTTCTTATTGCCCCTGTCGTCTGCACTATCACTGGATTTCCTATTTGTACTGTAGCCTTAGCTTCAGTGATGGTGCCCTGTCCTGTTCTTCTGTTCTATACAGTCTTGATGGCTTCCCAGTAACAAAATGATCGGAACAGACAAGAGTATGTTGGTAGATGTCTTCTAGAAGCTCTTTTCTTCTAGTGATGGCAGCCATGTTTCTCGTCTTTTCCTGCTTAGTTTGTAAATTTTCTTTCCTTGGTGGGTAATAACACTACGTTGTCTGTAGAAATGTTTATCACACTCTCTGTCAGCTCTGTTTCCAGACAGAGATACTCTTCACAAGACAATGCCAATGAACTTCTGAAAATACTGTCCAAGATGTGTAGTAAGGATAAGATTGTTTGGAGATTTTTTTTAGAATGTCCAACAAGTCCACTAGCTGGAGCACATACCACATGATAATTTTCAATACCAAAGCCTTTCTCAAAATGCCACGTTTGTGGAATCTGGCATTATAACAGCAAGTGTGGCAACACTGGTCGATATGCACGTGTATGTAAGAGTTGATGCATACATGTACCGGTCGCTATCTGCAGCATTGTGTTTTTGGTTAAGCATTGTTGCTGTCTTCTCTGTTGCTGTCTTCTCTGTTGCTGTCTTCTCTGTTGCGTACTGTTCTGTTGCTGTCTTCTCTGTTGCTGTCTTCTCTGTTGCGTACTGTTCTGTTGCTGTCTTCTCTGTTGCGTACTGTTCTGTTTACTATTTCTTGACATATTGCTGAGCTGTCATTATTGTTTCTGTAGCTATCGCTGCATCAAGCATCATCTGAACCATGACCTCAACTGTCCCGTGTGCAAATTCAGCCTTCCTCAGCAAAACGCAGTCCACCCGAACTTCTCCTGTAAGTATTGCATTGGTTGGGAAGTGTTTGTGCATGTGTGTGTGAGTGCATGTATAGGCTGGATAGAATCCCCTTACGATGTTGTTTCACCTTTACCACGTTCCCTGAGTTTGCAATGCCATGTTTTCCTTTCTTAGTAAACATGTGCACAGGTTTTATGAGACGAATGCAACCTGCAGATGTACGGCGTGTTCTTCAGTGCATATCCATGCTGTAGCTAGTTGAACAATGGGGCAGGTTATTGCGTAGCTGGCAGAGTTGACACACACACACACACACACACACACACACACACACACACACACACACACACACACACACACACACACACACACACACACACACACACACGCACACACACACTCACCTGCCTTCACTCTTTCTCTGTTTGTCCTCTCTCTCTCTCTTTCTGTGCAGTGAATGATGTTGTTACCAAGTTCCGCCAGCAACAGGCCAATGCCCTTAACTACACCAAGGTTGTGAGAGTGTGCGCGTGTGCATGTGTGTGTTTAGCTGTGAATTCTATTTTATGGAGGGGTTGGAATCTCACAACTGTGTTGGATTAATTTGTGAACAAAATAATAATAAAGAAAATGGATTGTATTCATGTAGAGAACTGATTACACTTGGTAAAGGATTGTCCATTGTATAATCCACATGACTACAGCTGTGAAGTGTGTTGTGGTATGTGTAGTCTCTCGTTGACTCTGCTTATCTTTTTAGATGTCACTGAGATGAACCTAATCCCCCTCCTGCCCCTCCCCTCCCATTCCTCTCTCTCTTTGGTTAGTCACCATATAAACAGCTAAAAACAAAAAAAAACAACATAGATTGGTTTAATCTGAGGTAGAATTTTTTTTTTTTTGGGGTTGCTGTTTTTAATACATGGATTGTTCGTGTATAGATAATTCTATCACTATAAGGTCTGCAATAGTTAGAGTATGTAGCTAAATGGTGTAGCAGAACGAAACACTCCTGGCATCTATTCCATGGGTCTCCTTGTTCATGGTACATCTTGAACTGCTCATATGACCACCACAAATGGACTGTGATCATGGTGATGAAGTCTTGTCTGGCTCTGTTGTGTGTGGGACACTCCTGGACGAATGTGAACAAGCTCATCTCCTCTATAGCCACCTGCAGTTCTGTCCTTGTCCAACCCTCCCTACGACTAGACCATCACATGTTGTTGTTATTGTTATTGTTGTTTGAAAACTACCGTCTCCTGTTGTCTTCTCATTATTTGCAGATGTCAGCCCAAGTGCAAGACATAGCTACTCTCATGAACAAAGTTGATAGCAGTGGTGAGTCACAGCATCTGCACATGTGCACACAGAGGGAGGGGGTGGGGGAAGTGTTTGGAGGGGGTGGGGTTATTCTAAGACTAATGCTATATTGGACTGAGCCATAATATGACAGAAAAAATAATGAAGCAGCACCCCTGTAGACCACAGTTAGAAGACCCTTTACCAAATCAAGTCTGACCTGCCAAATGTGTTTCAACTGGTTTGAATGGTAAAGGGTCACTTAACATGGGGAAAATACATTTGTTTTCGACTCAAATTGTTCGGGGGTTTTTTTTAAATTTTGACTTTAATTGTCATGTATTTTTAATTTTTTTTAAAATTGTATAAACTCTTACTAGTGCAAAGAAATAAAGTGGCATTAGAAACTAAAGCAAGATTTACTTACTGGCAGTAGTCTGAATGAGACATGTGGACAGTGTTACACTCATGTTTGTTGGCCAAACCACACCCATAACCACACCCACAAGGTAATATAACTCCCTGGAGACCACATGCCAAACTTTAGCCTGATTGGTCCAGCAGAGCAAGGGCATGTGGTTTCTATGTGATGAGAGTCTTTTGCTACCCTCCTGTGGGTGGGTTGGTCTATGGGTGTGGTTTGGACATTCAATTAAGTCGAGCTCTGCTGGACCAATCATACTGTCTCCATTAATATGCTCCTGTGTGTCGCCATGGCCATACCACACACAGCCACACCCATAGGGAATAACACTCTCCGTCACAAAATTTCAGTCTGATTAGTCCAGTGTTCCAGTGGAGGAAGATCATGTGGTTTTCATGTGACCTGGAGAGTGTAATATCCTCCTGTGGGTGTGGCTATGTGTGTTGAATTAAATTTTGCTCCACTTGATGCTCTGTCTCCATTACAATTTCCTGTGGGTATGTGTGTTAGTGTTCTCCTGGTCACATGAGGATTGCATGTCATTCAGGCCTACTTCCACTGGCTGTGGTTATTGGCCACTGAGTAACACCTGGTCATGTGGAGACCACATGACAAATTTCAGCTGGTTCTTGGCAATGAAATCAACTTTCAATGTGTGTGACTATTGCCCAACCACACCCATTGCCTCACACACATGCAGTTAATAACGATCATCTGATTGCATGGACATCACAAGTCCAATTTCAGCCTGATTGGTCTACTGGTGTGGCAGCTGAAAACAGCTCACACACATGCAGACAGAGCTCCTGTTTGTTCATGCTATGTCCATTCCTGTGTCCCTGCCTCCATGGTGTGAGTCAGAAAATAGTTTTGAACCTGATGTCCCAAGATCACCATTTAGAATGCA